>JAUIMM010000040.1:2227500-3427500 GCA_031769625.1 Taudactylus pleione | reverse complement strand
ATTATAAAATGCACCTTGCTTGTTTTTTTAAAAAAACTCTACCAATTAGCAGCAGTTCTAAAAATACACAAATGAATGTATTCCACATGCATCCGTGAGCTGATATAAACAGGTACATAAATGCCTGCTTTATAGACAAATTATTTAGTCCCACATTGCGGGACATGAAAAAAAATCCTTGTTACAAATGTGACTAACAACATTTTCTATTTGAACATCTTTATATACAGATGTAGCACACATTGTTGTACCATTTGACATGATGTGATCGGCTATCTGGCACATCACAGTTCTGCAGACGATGTCTTACCAGAAAGTGAATTAGCTGAAGGCATGTACAGTAGCCGCAATCACTGGGTACATACATGAATGCATCAAAACAGCAATGCTTGTATGTACAAATATATCCCTTATTCTATATTATAAGGTAGACACTTATAGTGAAATAAATATGTTTTTTTAAATAAAATGAATAGAGCTTATGTAGTTATGCTGCACTGGCGTTTTCAGCTTAGTCAGAGTAAGTAACAGAAAGAGATCAAATTCCATTTGAAATATTAGCAAATGGAAAATGCATGGAACACAGCAAATGGGCATTTGCATATGTATATATGTCTATTCGCTAAGAAAATTAGCATGCACCAAATTTAGCATCAGTCCCAAAGTATCTTCGTTACTTGCAATCATATATGGATTTCTTAAAGCACTACTCCTACAGCTAAAGGATAAAATACATTATGTATTTTGCTTTAAAAAAATCAAATAATTTTATGATGCAGTTGACAATTGAACATAATCAAAATAAGCATATGAAGATCTCAATAATGCTGGGCATACACTGCCAGATAAAATGTCTGTCAGACCGACAGACATTTTATCTGGCTGCCTGCCAGCAGCAGATGTCGCCGGCATACACTGTGAGAGAAATCTCACAGTGTATAGCCCGACATCCACGCTCCGCCCCCGGGGGAGGAGACATTTCCCTGTTCCTTCCGTAGGAAGGAACACAGGAAATGTCTGTCTGTCGGCCGCGCTGGGCATACACTGCCCGATGCGGCTGACAGTTTCCCGGATAAATATCGAATCGGACGGGCATGCTAGACAATCCAGCATGCCCGACCGAGCAATATTTAACCCTCGGTCGCCCGCATACACGCTGCAATTATCACGGCGATCCGCCGATATCGGGCGGATCGTCCCGATAATTGCAGAGTGTATGGCCAGCATTAGTTAGAAACTTATGCAATAAAACACATAAACAAGCATTGATACTATACCAATAGGAAAACAGTGCTCTGACCTATCCATAATCTATAATAATGAACTATTGAGTGATAACTATTAAAACATAATGAAATGAAATACAGACTGTAAAATTGCATTACAACTGACACAATGTAAATCATATGCAATATAATAACATGTATAAAATCACAAATACAATTGTATTTAACACCATCGCATAATGAATTTAAATATAACATAAATATAGGGTAATTCACAGTTGGCAGAAAAGCAAAATAAAGTAGTACATTTGCAACTTTTTTGAAACCATGTTGCACTGTTTGACGGGAGGCAGATTTATGATGTGCAGAGAGGTTTAGATTTGAGAGTCCTAGCTCAAATCTAAGTTATATATTTACTAAAGTGTGGGTTTTTAGAAGTGGAGTTATTGCCCATGACAACCAATCAGATTCTACTTATCATTTATCTAGCACCTTCTAGAAGATAATAGCTACAATGTGATTGGTTGCTATGGGCAACAACTCCACTTCTAAAAACTCTCACTTTACTAAATATACCCCTAAGTTGCAGTGTAAAAATAAAGCTGTCAAGCATTTGTGGGCTACACAAAAAAGCAAACAGTATTTACCATGGATTGCAGAAAAAAAATTATTTGCCCCTCTTGCATTTCAACATGATTTGTCCAATAGTACAGTAACTCCTTTTTTCTGCTTTGCCCCCAACTATGAATCAGCCCTAATACAGATGTGTCCACATACATCTATTCTCCGTGTGCTACAAGTTGCGTTACATATATCGTGTGAACACCATGCGACCCGGTAGTGTCTTTTTGTATGACTTTTTCCCTTTGAAAATGTGTCTTATTCGCAAACTGATGAGAATAGGACAGGACACACAAGAAGCTTATTCTGAATAAAATGATATGCAGCATGCCTACTTTCTGTGTGTGACTTCGGTTAATTCTGCATGCAAAATGCTGCGTTACAGTATCAGCGTCTATGACACTGTAACATAGTAATTTGCATGCTGATACAGTGGCAGTCACACACAGAATATAGACATGCTGCATATAATTTAAATCAGCATAAGCTGCTTGTGCGTCCTATTCACATCGCTTTGCAAATAAGACGCATTTTAAGGGACAAAGTGGCATGAAAAGATGCACAGTGCTAATGAGTCACACCACAGCATGGTGCACCTAGAAGGACTGTTTAACGCGCAAGGAGGCTAATTTATGTGGACACATTACAACTGATGGTATTATGGCGGAGTCATCTGATAAAGCAATGTCAACAGGGAAGATCCTAACCTTTATCCATAACCCTCCCCCTGCAGCCTAACCATTACCCTTCTCCTGCAGCCTAACCCCGCAGTTTAACGCTAACCCTAAAACAGCATTCTGCAGAATGTCGGCATTTCAGAATGTTTGATGTTGACATTTCAACAATTTTTACATCATAACTGTTGATATTATGAATGTCAACATGGTGACTGCATCCAGAAAGTGGTAACATACTCCTTGATTATCCAAGCAATGCCCAATACAATCAAGTCTCACATGAAACTGTTCATATGCTTCAAATTGCAACAAAATGAAATGCAATTGCAATATTTATATATATATATATATATATATGGATCAGTCCATATACTTGTCCGTCACTAGTATTTGTAAATGAAGTCCAATGCAGATGGGGCACGGGATCAACCCCAAAGTGCCTAACGTGTAAATTTATATACTGTAGATTTAATAAAACACTACTTTTACAACTAGATTCTATAATACAATATATATTTTATTTAAAGAAATCTAACATGATCAATCAATCCATTTAATTGCATAATAATATAGTTGACAGGAATTTCACATAATCAACCAAGCGTATGAAGAACTCAAACTGAAATTTTATACTGGCAGAATCTCTCCATTTAACCCACTATTTAAAACTCTAACGCAGTGTTTCCCAACCTCGGTCCCCAAGGCACACTAACAGTCCTGGTTTTAGTGATATCCATGCCTGAGCACAGGTGGTTAAATCAAAATAACTGCAGTACTAATTAACACACTTGTGCTCAAGTATGGCTAACCTTAAAACCGGGACTGTTAGTGTGCCTTGAGGACCGTGGTTGGGAACCCCTGCTCTAAAGTCTTCACATCTCAATTTATATCATGGGCAGGCAATTTGTTAGGGTATGCTAAAACTGTGGCATTCTGGGATGTGCAGCTCCACAGTATCTGAAGTGACTAACACTGATTTTTATCATCCGCCTGTTAGGTCTTTGTGTTATATATGCTCCATGTTCCCCACTGAGTAAGGCTTTTTCAGACGCCTCTTGTCCAAATTCCAAACTCCCAAAAATCACTTTATAAAATATCTGCATAGTGAAATACTAAATTTATTTTTTCATTTAATTTGAACAATGAAATGAAAAGATTCAAAACATAAGGATGTGTCCCCACTCGTCTTTGCTGCAGCCACACCAAACAGCCCCTCTTGGGGTGCCTGTTCCCATGAAAATCTGTAAGCGCTAGGGGTCTTTTTTTGCGTCTTTTTTTGTCCGTCAGTCACAATGTGATGCAACTAGGGCACACCAGAGGACTGTGCTGATTAATTTGATATGTGACACTTGTATATCTGTGTTTGACTAAGTCCAGTGGCGTAACTATAGAGGATGCAAGGGGTGCACTTGCTATGGGACCCGGCGGTTTAGCCCGACATGTAATGTAATCTAGTCTGCTGTGCCAGGCTGACAAAAGGGGTGTAGTGGCAAACAGTGAGCACTCTTCTAGGAGTGGGAGTAGTATGAGTGTGTAGGCAGAGTTGGAGCTTTGGCACCAATAATGTCAGGGGGTGGGAGGGAAGCTTAAACAATATAAGTGTAGTGACACTAATCGCTAATGGTAAAAAGAGTTACCATAGTCTCTATTATTCAAAAAATCAGCTGAAATTTATTACATAAATGACACATAAACTATATAATATAAAATAAATAATTGTACAAAGTGCATATAGTGTAGCAGCAAATACAGATGCAGATAGCATTGGAAAATGTCTCGGAGCCTCTCAGAATAGCTCTCTATTATAGTACAAATAGTGAACAAATTAAAGGTGCATATAGTATAGCAGCGAATACAATAACCAAGAAGCTGTTTGCCGAAAGCCAGCAAGATTGGCTCAGTGCCGGTATCCACGGTCCGTGTCTGAGATGCAGGCAGACTCAAGCGGACCCTCACTTATCAGTGGGAGAGCAATGGTGGAGGACCCCCGATGTGCTAGCTGACTGAACAGACCAGAGGAGGGACACTGAAGAGGCCGTGCTGCACTACAGGAGCAAATTAGCAGAGCAAAGGGGAAGCTGCATACAACAGGCAGTGGGGTATCCAGCGGGAGGTGGGCGTTAACACAGTGGCCGGGAGGGAACACAGAGGAGGTGTAATAAAGAAAGGGAGTAGAGATAGAGGCAGAGGAGGGCACAGAGGGGACTGCATTATGTTGAAACAAACACAAGTATATGTACTGTATAAATATCATGCATTGTGATGTCATCGAAATATGTCTGTTACCTAGGCAATGATGAAGATGGAGGCTGTGCTTTATTCTGTAGATGGCAGCCTGAGGGTCCAGTAATCACGCTGAGAACAGTTTAGTTCATTTTCTGCATAGCCTGGTGCAATGTATACACTCTGGTTGGGACCTGAGTTGAGGGGGTGGCCCTTAAAAATGTTGCTATGGGGCCTACAAAATTCTAGTTACGCCCCTGAGTCTCTCAATCAGCATCAAGTGTCTATGATGTAACAGCCGCAGCTTGTTTACAGACTCAGTCACACACAGATATACAAGTGTCACATATCAAATTAATCAGCATCTCCTGGTGCGTCCTAGTCAGATTGCCTCCTGGTGCAACATAGTCACATTGCATTGCGACTTTTACGCATTTTCGGCAGAAAAAGAGGCCCGATGCTAGAAGAGTTGCAAGGGACCTGGTGGATCACTCACACCAGGCATATCGCACTGCATGGCGCATTAAGGCTAGATAAGCAAGGACACATCTGTATTTTCAAATATGAAAATAAGACATAATATACACACATTTTGTCCACAAGAGGGCATGACAATTATGCATGGCTATAAAATTTTTTAAATCAAATTGTTATATTGTTTGCAGGATTTTCTTGTCTAATTGAAAATAAACATAGCTGTTACATTTTCAAGAAGACAAAAATATTCAATGAGATTGGAGTGTACTAGGTAAAAAAAAAAAACAACACCAAAGAGTACAATATGCAGGCTTAATGGCATGAGCAGATTCCTTAAATAGCTTTCTGTCCCAGCTCCTTTGTACTGCAATCATAATAAAAATGGCTTAGGCTGTCATGCTTGCAGTTTGAGAGGCTCATTATTGCTGGATTTGCTGTACCACGTTGAGTCTGCACTTGCATTTGCACAGATTTGCCGTCTATAGCTACTAGCTCAATGCAAGATTTTCTTTGTAGATTTGATTGCTTTTTTATTATTAGGAAAGGCATTGTTTGGTGTGTATGATCAATAAAAACAATGTTCTGTTTTTAAAATGTTAATCTTCTAAGAAGCACATTCCATCACAGTGATATTAAAAATAAAAATGTTCCTGATTCAATCCAGATTCTTTTTATTCCTTTGATTAATCAACAGAGACTAATAAAATGTCCGTTTACTATAGGACCTCACTGCTCTGCAAAGGTTTGGAGATTTTTGGGGGTTTTATATGCATTTCACAGATAAGCAATCTCTATATGAAATAAAAGCAGATAGATAAATATACACTATGTGTATATGTATATTCATGAGAAAGTAATGCTCTCTGTGCTTTAGCCCATCTGAGCAACTCCAGGACATTCGGGACACCCACATGGCGTGAAGCGTTCTCACATTATTAATGTTATCCTTTTGGGAGGGGGGGGGATTGGTATGTTTAGATCAGTGAAAAAGCTACAAATATATTCCCAATAAATCAGGGGTGTTCTAGAGAGGAGGGGGCCCGTGGGCAGTCTCCGACATGGGCTCCCTCCTCTCTGCCCGGCGGCTGGCAGCGCACTGAGCTGTGCACGGCCAGCACCGGAGTTATAGACTCTGGGCACTAGAATGTGCCCAGAGTCTATAGTGTATGCACAGATCACCGGGAAAATGGCTGCAACGGCCATTTTACCTGAACTGCGCATGTGCAAACAATGGGAAAATGGCCGCCGCGGCCATTTTCCAGTTGTTTTACAGCGCCGGACGCCAGCGCCAATGTGGGACTCCGGAGAGGTAAGTAATATTATGGGTGCAGGTGTGCGGTGCGGGGCCCGTGTTCCCCGCACTCCCTGCACCCATTATACATACGCCCCTGCATTAAATGTGTTATTATCTGTAGATTAAACTAATCTAATTAAGCCTTGTAAATAATTTTAATTTGGAATGTTATGTTATACAATGGAGATAAACAATTGTAGAATATGCATCTCCAGTAATAAAACATGTACCTTTAATTTGGCAAATTAAAAGCTAACTAAAATTACTTTTATGTAAGGAATATATTGCGTTCTAATGTTTGATATTAAAATTGAGCCATTTAGTTTTTTCAAGAACAAAACTGAAGTCATAGTAGCAGCAAATGTATTCATAGCAATGTATTTTACCCTGCATTTTATATACATTATGTATAATGCTATTGTTTGTAGTTTGATGACTAGTGTGAGGAATTAAATTTACAAGGAATGTTAATACCACCGAAAACCATTCTAACAAGGTTAAAACAAAAGTAGCAAAGCCAAAAATTTTGCAGACACATTCTATAATAATCTAGATGATAATAGGAAATACTGAGTATCCAAGAAATCTTTTTACACACAGCACATTCACAAAAACTGTACAGTATGGGACTAATTCTGATTTGGGTATTAGCTTAAAATATGCAAATTTGTAATACGCATGCACACAAAAAAGAGTATACTTCTACCTCCAGACACATCTGAGTATCAGACTCTTGTGTCTCCTTACAGGATGTAGTCAGCATCCCGGCTGACGGGATGCTGACAGTCTAAATACCAGCGCCATTATGTCAACAGCAGTCGGGATCCCAGCCATAGAATACCAACTGTCAGCATCCTGAAGGTAAGTATCGGAGGTTAGGGGGAGGGTTAGGGTGCAGAGTTAGGGTTAGGCCTTAGGGGAAGGGTTAGGGTTAGGCACTGAAGGTGCCCACACACATAGCGAGATTTTACACGATTTCGACGAATCGTGACGACGAATCGGGTAAAAATAGTACAAATCGTGAGTTTATACTCACGAGCACGATGCCGATGCGCGTCACCGCTAGTCGTATATCGCATCTTCTGATCTGCCGTGCTGCAGGGCAGATTAGCCAATCTGGGATACAATGCATTGGCTGCAAGATAGATCTTCAGTCAGATTGGACATTTTTAACTCCAAATCGTGATCACGATGGCAAGGGAGCTCCCGTGAAAGTTCATGAGGAAATTGGCCATAAAATCGTATCGCGAGCACATCGGTATATGTGTGGGCACCTTAAGAGGGGAGGGTTAGGTTTAGTGTGCAGGGAGAGGGGGTTAGGTTTAGGCACATGGGGGGAGGATAGGGTTTGGCACCAGGAATGTAGGTCTAGGGTTAGTGTAGGGACAAGGGGAGGGTTAGCATATTGGCCAACAAGTGTCGGTATGTTAATCCTGTCGAGATCCTGGCATCGGGAATCTGACCACCGGGATACCGATTTCCAGCAACTCATACCCAACCCCTTCTTGCACATGGAGCGGCAGAACAGGGGAGAGACCAGGTAGTCTGAGTACAGTACATGTTTATGTATTTGTGACTGAGACAGTGGTGGCACTGGGGTCGGTGATACAAAGTTTGGCCAGTAAAGTCCCTGTGCACACCTGTGAAGGGAGCGTGGTATAGTGGAGAGGGGCATGGTCTCATGGCACATCCACAATTTCATCACTCTGAGAGCATGCCCAGCAAGTTAGTGTACAGTGCCCAGCTCCCTGTCACTGAGGAGAAGCTGGCATTTTGGTGTCACCCCCTCTGAGGGTGACACTCGGTGCAGTCTGCACCTCTTAGTGATGCCACTGGACTGAGGCAGATACACATCGAGATGCAAATAAGCCTGTCAGTAGCCGCAACACTTGCGGGTGCCTGAGAGCAAATACACATGGACATACCTCCCAACATTGCAGTAAGAATTTGCGCATGGGTGTGGCCTCACAGAGAGGGGGCATGGCCTCATGGCATGTAACCGTTTCCATCACTCCCGAAGATGCTGGGCTGCCTCCAGGCTCTCCCCACATTGTGTAGAGGCAGTCGCAGAAAAGCTGGACTGTCCTGCCCAAAGCAGGAATGCTTCATGGATGATAGATGCCAGGACTAGCTGACATTTTCTGCTTGGCTGATTTTGGATCCACCTCTGATGCTGATACTGTAGTGCTTTCTTTCAGCTATCTTGCTTATATTATATGATTTTGTGAGAATATTGGAAAATTCATTTTCAAGTTTGCTAACTTCAAACTGTTTGTTAGAGAAAAAAAAGATGAGTGAATAATAAAGAAATCTATTTGTCTCTTCAAAGGAAACCCGTTTTGTTTGTACTCCTTGCTGTACTTTATACAATGCTGATAAAGTGCTATAACATAATTCATAAATCACTTCCTTTGCTTTGCAATATCATTACATATTTTAAGCGCTGGTTTGATTTACAACTGCAGGTTACTGAACACAGCATGAGCTGCTGAAAATAAACCAGGTCCCAGAATAATTAAACATTATCTTATCTTAATGTGGTCTTCAAACAGATCCTGGCGACTCTCTGTAAAGGTTAAATTAATTTATTTTAAATACATGAACAATAAAGTGTTTATAAGAAAAATGCATATCTTGTCAAAACTACGTTCATGCATAATATACACATCATTAAATTTATACTGGGAAATATTTTGCTGCAGTGATATTTCTATTTGTTCAAAGTTCTAAGAATAAACAATTATTTTAACAAAATATTCAGATTTCCTAGTATTTTCTGTAGCTGCCATTAGTTAAGCTGACCACACACTTAGCAAGTTTATCACCCAATATAGTATTTTTGTTCAAACTAATGTGTGCGGGTGAAAACATAATCATAAATTAATGGTCAAATGTGAGTGTATTGTTTTACCTGCCCGACCTTTTCGGATGTGTCCAAACATCTTTTTGCTCAGTCAGTTTTAACATTGTAGATAAAGCAGTGTGTTTGCCTGAATTGTATACTGATATTGTTTTACAGAAAGGCAACAGTCATCTCATAAAGAAAAATAAATTATGCAAGAGTTGCCATCTTTCATATTAATTCTGCTGAAAAATATGCAAATATATAATAACTAAATGGATATATATATATATATATATATATATATATGGCTGTTTTTATTTTAATAGCATTACTGGGGATTTCTACCTATAGCCATTTATTATGTAACCAAACCCCTCTATATGTTTTATTGTGTTTGGTGACAAAAAGCAAAACATAGTGGCTTTTATGGATTGAGCACACACTGGGTCATATGGATGTCCTGGTTTTCCGTTTCCAAAGTACTGTATGGGAGAACTGCCTTACTATGAAACTTGTCTCATTAACTAGGTCAGGTGGAGAGGGAGGAGGAGGTCACATGATGCTGCACAGACACAGATACATTCATCTGCTCTGTAGGAAAGTTACACTGTGTGAAAAGCAGTGTACAAAAGAACAGAATGGAGATGGTAAAAACAAAAACTTGTGCCTTTTTTTAATAACAAGATGTTAGTGACTCTACTCATCTTACAAACAAGAGGCCATAATTTGACTAATCATCAACTTCCATACAAAGTCATCAACAAAACTGTACCAACATCCTTCTCTTCACTTGTTACAAATATTGTCCAATATGACCTGTCACTCTTTCGAAGATTTGCGCATCTCATCTTCACTCATTACTTAACTTTTTTCTGACCTCACCCTCTCTATGCAATTCCCTTCTTCATACAAAAAGACGATCCTTGGGGTTAGTCCAATTAGGTGCGAGTTGGCTTGTGCGAGCTGTTTTCTGGGCAAACTCGCACTGCAAATTGTATTTGCAATTCAATTCCAAACTCGCATTTTTTTTTCAAACGAAACTCACGTGTTTTTGTGCGCACCTCCCTGAGGGTGTGAGATGGTTATGGAAAATCTTTATTTTTAAGTAAAAATGTAGGGACACCATGCAGAACCCCAGAGACAACACCACTAATGACTAATAAGGCATTTAGAGGTATTCAATTAGTTTAATTGGCCCAATAATTACATGTAATTTTTGGGATTTTTTTTTTAAAAATGGCCTCAAATTACCCCCAAATCAACTTTTTTGTTAGTTTAGGCACCCCAAACTTAATTACAGTATTATTTGAATGGAACAATAATTGTTTTGCATCATTTATTTATATTATTATTAAAAAACAAAAAATAGTGTCATCAAATTTCTCCAAAATCACTCTTTTTACTAGTATCTTTGCATTTTTCGTTAATTCGTTTAAGACTAAATGAAAAAAGTTTACTTTCAATATTTTTTTTTAAACAATACACAAATCAGCCATTTGACACAATGTAAAAACCTCAAGTGCTTTCCTTATGCCCACTAACAGCCATCTATATGCTCCTGCTAAATAAATTATCAGTTTTTGAGGGTCCACCATGGTCTCCCCACTTTTTCATACACTTCTCCCAAGTTGAATGCTATAGGGAACTTACACGCCCTCACTGTGAGCAGTACGAGTTGGCCTTTCTAATTGGATTGTGTGATTCTCAGGAGTGAGCATTCGTGCAAAGTGTTTGCGTTTCTTGAGATAAACTCGCACTTGCAAACTAGCTCCTAATTGGACTGACCCCCTTGAGCTTCTGAACCTTCAATTCTGAAAACTTACCTAAACAAACTCCGGAACTACCTACTCAAAACAATAGGCTGTTCTACTTGATTACCACCATGCTACTTAGAAAATTAAAACATTTATATGGAGTGTATGGAAATAACGCTAAATATAATTATAAAAATAATAAATCCTTTATAAATAACATAAAAAATAGACAATTTATCAAAGATGATCAGTCAATTACCAATAATCAAAGAGAGTGCTTAAATACCAATCTCTATGCAGATCCTGATAAACCTGTTGGGAACTAAAACAGTCCCCTTTCTTTAGAACATATCAAAGTACATCAGCAAAACCCAAGATATTGAGCCACTTGAAATGAATGAATCCAGAACAGTTAAAGGGCGATATGTATTAAGCATAGCATTATGTATTTGATACATCCCGCTGCTTACCGTGTGCATACCCACTATAGCAAAGTACAGCTCTTCTGAAAAGAGCTATCCTTTGCAAAGAGGAACTTCCAGGTTTAAAACCCGGGAGTCCTTCTGTGCATGCGCTAGCTGTCACGTGAGCTGCGAGGGTCACTGGGAGGGATCCTATTGGATGAATGCAGAGTGAAGCCCATAAGCTTCTAATAGGCAATGCTTTTTTTTATGGCGTTGCTTACTGGATACAAGCTCCGGAAAGTTTCAGTGGATCGATTTACATCCAATGTATGACCGATGTTTCCGCTTCTGAATGTAAGCAGCAGATGTGAGACAATAACAGTGGGCATCTTTGTGCACAAGATGGTAACTGAGTCATTGGCATATTTTCACCAGTCTACTGCACATGGGATTGCAGCAGCGACGGGCATTGAGTGTATCTCTGGATCTGGCTCGCTGTGCAAGAGCTTAAAACGTAAAACTGCAGTGGCTTAAACTACTTCAGAACAGAGGGGCCTATTTATCAACGAGTTTTATCACTCACGAGTGATAAAACTTGTTTTGCATATGATAAAATGTGCTCCAGCCAATCAGCTCCCAACTGTCATTTTTCAAACAGATGACAGTTGGAAGCTGATTCGCTGGAGCACCATTATCATACACAACGAGTTTTATCACAGAGAGATACATGCTTGCTGTTTTCTGCTAATAGTGTTATATTAGCCCAACCTCTGTTGCGCCATGCCATTTGCCACTACCAGGGAGCCTCCATGCTTTTTTGCCACCTGTAATGAGAGCAAATCAGCAGAGGCTGCATAGAGCTGTGCCTGTTTATGCATCTTATATTTTGCAGTGGTTCCAACTCCAAAAATGCAATTTGAGATTGTGGGGTCAATTTACTAAGCCTGGGATTGAGATAAAGTCAACGGAGATAAGGCACCAGTCAGCTCCTAACTGCCATGTCACAGGCTGTGTTTGAAAAATGACAGTTAGCAGCTGGTTGTCTGGTTTCTTATCTCCATCTAAGGCCCGTATTCAATTTGAGGTGAAAAGTCCGGATCTGCGATACTTTTTCGCCGATGATGTAATTTTCGCCAGTTTTGCTTTTACCCCGCTTTTTCTTAGGAGGAAAGTCAATGCAATGTAATAGGCGAAAAAGTTTTGCCTATGAATAGAAGGCGAAAAAAAGTGCAGAATTATGGTTTTGGGGTGCAATGTTGCGGGAACCCCTGAGCAGCCTTCAAACAGTCCCCCAAAGGTAAACTGTGTCAAACAATAAAAAAAAAAACACTTAAGTACACCCCAAAAAATTACTTTGAAAAAGGGGGCAAAAAAAAAATTTGGGGGTACAAAGTTAAAAACTAGCGAACTTGACTCTGGGGGGGTCCCCAAGTATGCCCCAAGTGTTTTTTTGATTGCAGGTGCTTGCGGAAGGTGGATTTTTCACTATTAGTTCAACTTCACTTTAGCAACTTTTAAATATGCTGGCCCCCATTTTCAAGTATCCCAAATTTGCTGGGATGAGATATTTTCAGGAAAAATACTCCTGAATACTATTCTGCACCACATATAGAAAAACGCTATTTAGCAGCTATTAAGGCCGTTTAAAAAGACCAAATACCTTCAGCAAGCCAAATCGGGGGGTACCATACGGAACCCTCATGTCAGAGCATCTTTTGGGGGGTGTCAGGCTTATTTCCCCAAATCTGACAGTTCAAGTTTCGCCTGGTCCCGTTTTCGCATACTTTCAAATTGAATACGGGGTGAAGCGGACACGCGCGCGATACTTTTCTGCCTACAAAGCAGGCGAAGTAGGCGAAAAGTCCGGGACGCGAAAAAGTCTTGCGGCTCGGCTCAAACTGAATTCGTCTCTAAGGCTTCGTAAATAGACCCCTATGTTATTTACAAACCACACATCAAAAACAGTACTGTAGCATGAAAAACCTCTGGTTTGGTGACAATCTACACACACAGGTAGATGAAGAAGAAACAAGGTATAATAAACTTAATAAAGGACAACATATTTTATATTGCATGATTTTCATTTCCACCACACCTCATAGTTTTCATCAGGCCCCTGTGATGTGGTGGAAACTGGTGTCAGGCAGGGCCGTAGCTAGGGTAGTGCGGCCAGTGCCATTGCACAGGGCACCACAGGTGAGGGGGCGCTGTTTGTGCCTGTCAAATTTCTGTTTATTATCGTTCTCTCTTGTAGCTTCCTCTTATCTCATCCCCAGCATCTACTGGCCTCCCCTTTCTCTTCTCTGGCCCTTCCCCATGAAGCCATGGCCCTTTTTTGGATGCATTATGTCCTTTGAAAAATTTGGGAGGCGCCAATGCTCTTTCTGGCACAGGGCACCAAAAAGTCTAGTTACGGCTCTGGTGTCAGGCATTAGCTATTGTGCAGCTGTTTCTTAATTTATTTAACCTTTTTTTCTTAATCTACCTGTGTACAAATTTGTCTTATTCAAAAACTGGGATATGTATCTGTGTTTGTTTATTACTTATATGGATTGTATATTTTTTCTATTAAATATATATATATATATATATATATATATAAATATATATATATATTCAAATGCACTTACAGTGAAGATGGACAGGTGTTGAGAAAACATTTTTTAATGTTCTGAAATGAGATTTTGATGAATAATGAACAACCCACGGGAAAAGCCAAGAGTCTCACTGCTGTTTCCTGGTATGAAATTTAATAAGGTTGAGCTCTAAATGTACAAAAAATGAAAACCTCCAGTGATTTACCAACAATACTGCTCTTGAAAATGT
The DNA here is from genome assembly GCA_031769625.1 of Taudactylus pleione. Taxonomy (NCBI): domain Eukaryota; kingdom Metazoa; phylum Chordata; class Amphibia; order Anura; family Myobatrachidae; genus Taudactylus; species Taudactylus pleione. The sequence goes on along the minus strand of JAUIMM010000040.1, from coordinate 3,413,153 downwards.
TCTCAAGATATCCTGCAGGCGACTTAAGTAAAGTATCTTATGTAGGAGGTATTAGAGTAAAGAGTCAACATTAGTCATAATCAGGAGCTTCTGCATAAACCAAAGGAAACAATTTCAGTGAATAGAATATAAAATGAGCATTTAGCAACTATACAAAAATGCATACTTGTAATCATTTTCGCAAAACCTCTCTGCATATGTTCTAGCATTTAGATCAGGAGCACAGCCTTATACGTACACCTTTTAAAACAACAAAACTATTTTTTGTAATAAACAGTACCCTATATTTATACTTTATTGTTACCATACAATAGTTGCAATGTGCTTAAAATAAAAATAAATGTTAAGTAAATAAGCAATAAGTAAAACAACCTTAAAGAAAAAGGTGTAATTTAAGAAAAAAAATGTAAAATGTGTATTGATATTATATATGTGCAAAAGTAATATAGTTTAAGACCAGCAGATTAACCATAGGGCCTGATTTAGAGCCGGACGCTCTGACCAGAGCGCTCGCTCTGAATCAGGGCCCTCCTACCTAAAAATGGAGTGGCCTCCTGGCCGCTCGCATAGCTGTGGGTGACCACCCACAGCTTATGCGAGCGGCCAAAAAGATGGTCGCGATGGTCATGACCATTGCGACCATAGTGCTTGTGACGAGACCCTGTGGTAGGGTCTCGCTGCCACAAGCCCAGGAGTGTTTTTGGCTCTATCAGAGCCAAAAGCACTCCCACTGACATCACTAGTGATGTCAGTGGGGCCGGACCCAGACGGTAGGCGTTCCCATGGGAAAGCCTCCGTCTGGGCAGCAACGCCCCCGGCACACCCACCAAAGGGGGCGTGCTGTCACTAACCATTGACAGCATGCCCCCTTTGGTGCGAGACCCATAGCGACAGCTTGGCTGTCGCTATGCGGGTCTCGCGCATGCGCACGACGGAGCTCCCTCCATTGTGCGCATGCGCATTAGGGCCCCATCGACCCACTTGCGAGCGCTCAGCGCTCGCGAGTGGGTCTGAATTAGGCCCATAGTCCCAACAGTTATTGTGACTGCAACAGGACTGTCTTGCTACCCCACCTGCTTTTCACATGATCACCATACTGTATATCCCCATTCCCTGGTATACTCCCCATTTTAGTGGGATTTGTCTTTATGTAATGTGTAACGAGCACTGGAGTGCATTATATGATTGGCAGTGATGGAAGCTCTGTACAATATTTGATTAGAAAATATCCTGTCGGTGGAGTCTTACACTTGGGCCCAGTAATTTGTAGTTACATCCCGTACAAGACTAAAAATCCCAATAAAGTATAATACATTCTCAGAACTATCTACAATAAGCAATTTGGCCACGTTTGTAATCTTCAGGCGACCTTCTCACAGCTTAATTTTCCTGCTGAATAAAGACATAGACGGTAACATACAGTAGATGGTATCAACATTCTGCTCAGTTTTCCAACACAAAAGGTCAAATCAGTTTACTTGAAGTCTGATCAGACATGATGACCCCTCAAAATGCACAATGGCTGGCAGTGGTCGAAGTGGGAATTTTGGAGTACGTGTATGGAAAATCTAAGGTTGTACTTATGACCAAGCCGGGAAAGGGTTGAAGGCACTCAAAAGGGGGCATGTCCTTAGGACACACTCCTTTTCATCAGTATAGTGTACCACACCATAGTACCCCTTATACACATTATGCCACACAATAGTAGTGTCCCTAATACATTGCCCACATCAGTAGTGTCCCCTAAACAATGCCAACAGTATTAGTGCCCCTTATGTAATTCTCACAGTAGTAGTGCCCCTTATACAATGCCCACAGTAGTAGTGCCCATTATAGTAGTGCTCCTATACAATTCCCACAGTAGTTGTGCCCCTTGTAGTAGTGCCCCTTATACATTGCCCACAGTAGTAATGCCCCTTGTAGTAGTGTCACCTATACATTGCCCACAGTAGCAGTGCCCCTTGTAGTAGTGCCCCTATACATTGCCCACAGTAGTAGTAGTAGTAGTGCCCCTTACACATAAAGACACACACACACACAGACACACACACAAACAAACAGTACTTACCTGAAGCCCCGTTCCTGCGCCCACCACCGTCTGACCGCTCCTCACGCTTGGCACTGTGGGAGAGACATCATGATGTCATGACATCTCTCCCAACACCCACTGAAAGAGCCGAGAGGCGGAGCTCAGGAGTGAGCTCCGTCCTCCGGCTGCAGTTATGGAGCAGCCGGGCGCCCACTGGTAACAAATTCTCAGCGAGCATCCGGTATATGTATAAGGCAGTGGTGGCTCCTCTCCAACCAAGCAGAGCCCAAGGCGGCTCAGTGCTTGAAATACCAGGAAGCCATACCATTGTATACCGGTACACTTCGAGCACTGATAGTTGGTCAAATTATTTTATTTAATTGACCAAACTAAACAACCTGTAAGTGTGCAAAGAACTTTTAACTATACAAATAACACAAATGGTTTACATATGATACATTTAGTAACTATAGTTAGCATAAACAAAATAGTCCAGATACTAAATTCCTTCATTTTGTAATATTACATATTTTAAGTTGAAAGAAACACTTACCATTAAATTTTTTAAATTGTAAGAAATATTTTCCATTACTATATATATTTACCAACTAGTCTGTTTGTCAATGGTTAATGAAAAAAATGTTTATATGTGTTTTTTTTTTACAATCTGTTGGTTACATAACAATTTTCTACAGTAAAACCATACGTGGAATTATGTGGTATGCATCCTTATTCTTGTCAGATTACTGACCCTACCCAAAAAAACTTAAGCAGTGAGATAGTATCACGGTTCAATATATTTAGGCATAGGAATTTTGCAATGTTTTTTTTTTCTACAAAAAGAAATACACTAATTTATCTAGAATAGATACATGATCATTTATGATTGGCAAACTAACTCCTTGGAGATCAAGTGACTAAATGGCAAATGGAAGCCTGAAACACAAAGCTGAACTGCAAATTAACTTCTGAAAGCAAGAAGATTACCAATATACAACAAGCTTATGTTGCCTGTAAATGGTCAATACATGTCAATAGAAAAAAATATAGGTGGTTTACTTAACAATTTACAGTATAGAATGTAAAACTGTGTTGGTTTATAGGTTTCATTATGCTATAAACTCTGAGCATTAAACTCAAATTTGGTATTTTGATTGGGAGAAGCAGAAATAGTCATGCTTTGGGAATACAGGATACAAAAATCTTAATGGATTAATTATTATGTATTATTAATTATTTGTGTCACTTTTTACTTTGTTTCTTTTATATTCTGCTCATTCCTACAACACATGCTCAAATGCAAATACAATATTAAGCTTTTATATCTTATGAAGTTGACGTGCAATTTGTATATGCAAACAATAATTGTTATGCTATGGGCCACGCAAAACATGTTTATGCACTGAAACATATACAGTATGTTTGTAACACCAGATTGTATTAAAATACACTTTTTTGTCATAACGACTTAAACTGTTTATAATTCACATAATTCTTCAAAACAAGTCTAATGGCAAATGCAATATCCTGAGCAAAGTCTGTGTAGATGGAAACGTGTTGGGACTATAGATTATGGGGAGGATACCTGATGAGAAGTCAGCTTTTATGGGTCACTGCAGAAATAGGATCACATATTCATTTGAATTAGGTGCATGTGTTTATCTACTGGAAACCAGAACCCATTGTTTCTAGTGTCATCATACCCACTACTGTGATTACTAGCATTACTGTAACAATGCATTTATGTTGTGGCTACTATGACACATCTTGTTCTATTCAATGCATTTACTGAAACCTACACTGAGATCCAAGTGAGCTGAAAATGCTAATAACAATGCAGGTCAAACTTTTCAAAAGCATTTTCATTTACATTTTAACTACCATTATAAAATAATAACACCGGTGGTTACATGGTCTTAAGGGGTACCTTTCAATGGACCCTGCATCCGCTTGTTTATGTAACATTATAATGCCCGTGCTAGTATAGTACTTGTCTCTACATCAAGGCTAACTGTGTTTGTCAATAGCGGAGCATCCTTTTTGTTTTTAGTCTTATTTCATGCTTTTCGGTATGTCTGTTGATGTAGTAGGGGATAAACTGACATTAAAATGTGCACATGTAGGGTCATGCCTGCTGCTGCTAACATGATGGAGCCATTCATCTAATCTTATAAGAGGTAATGGCCTGATTCAGAGATGCTATTGCAGCCGCGACTGCGTCTTTTGATGCACCGTGACTGAGTCTTTATGCAAATGCCACAGCAGATGGGATTCATACAGAGATGCCCACCGGCTGTGCGCTCTAAAATGCTCCATCGGTCACTCATCGGTCGCACTCTCTCTATGTAAGCACATGGGACCTCATTCAGACCTGGTCGCAAGTGCTGAGCACTCGCAACAGGGTCGATGTTTTGGTCCTGCGCATGCGCAGTGGCCGCACTGCGCGTGCGCAAGTCCCGGAGCGAGAGAGAAACTCTCTAGCTCCGGAACTCACTGCAAAAGGGCCGGCTGTCAATGTTGATCGACAGCTCGGCCCATTTTGTAGGCGGGGCAGGGGGGTGGTTTCACAAATGGAGGCGTTCCTTAAGGAACACCTACCATTTTGTGGGCGGTCGCACTGACATCGATCAGAGCAGGAAGCTCCCTGGGGCTTGCGGTTGCCGAGACCCAACCTTAGGGTCTCGTCGCAAGCCCCGATGGTCGTGATGGTCTTGACCATCGCAACCATCACCCTGCTCGGTCGCTAAGCTGTGGGTGGAAACCCACAGCTTAGCTAGCGACCAGGAGGCCGCACTAAAAAAAAGAAGCGGCCGCCCTCATTCAGAACGAGCGCTCGCTTCTTGCGAGTGCCTCTGAATGTGGGCCATATTCTCTGTCTGAGCATGGGCACCAGTATGAGTACAACTGCAGCAAAAGACGCAGTCGCTGACCGCGACACACTTCAGCCATATCCCCCACACAATCTGTTACCATCCAGAGACAGCCACTGAAAGTGGTAACCATCAGGATGCATGTGCACTCCGGCTCGGACACAAGCGCAGACTAAAAGTTCCCACTGGCGTCTGATAGTGACAATGTGTCCATCTCTGAATCAGGCAGAACATATGCAGTGTACATTAGAAATAAATGAAGTATTATTTACTGCAAGTCATTTATGAGTCATTTATAATATAAAGGCCTAAGATTACAGATCTGTTGAATAATACCATCAATATGCATCCTTCATTCACATATAAGGCCTAATTCAGAGGTGGACGCATTGTCAATGTTGCATGCTAGCATCCAATGTATTCTGCCTGCTCATGTTCCTGGGTGACCGTCGGGGACACAGAATTAATTTGTACGCAGGGAGAGAAAATTTCCGTGAGCATTCCTGTGTCACAGGGGGTGGCAAGCTAGATGCGGGTGCCACCTCATGCCCAGCAACAGCATCTTTTTTCGCAGTTGCGGTGGCACCAGTGGCCAAGTTCCAGGGGATATTCTGAGCCACCATAGGGCTGCTCTGATGTCCTACATCACACGGTGCAACCGATGTTGTGCATCAAATGGTGCAAAATATTATGAAAAGCAGTGAATTTGAATCGCAGACGGTGGACATCTTTGTATGAATTCCAACAGTTGTGGCATTGGCATTAACATGCAGTCACGGCTCTCATTACCGTCCACCTCTGAATCGGCTCATAGTATCGTGTTCTGTTACTGGTATGAAGTACCTCTCAACAATGTAAGTCCGTCATTTTAATGAACAATAAAACTCACTTAACATTTGTATTAGAAAATAATACACACATACAGTAAACCAAGCAATGAATGCCCTTTAACACTTTATATAATATCCATCATCATAATGTATACATTGATTGCAACTGCTATTGAGTCATAAAATATGTTTTGCCTCAGCAAGATTTAATATTTTTTTCAGTAATGCATTATCAGCAGAAGAAACATCAAAGTCTCCTAATGCTTTACAGAGAAAATTATGAGAAATGAGCTTCTGAAAGTTCAATGTTTCAAAAACATAAGGATAGCAAGTTACTATGACCTTGTGTTTTGTTAGAGGATACTGTATGTTGCTTTTCTAACAGTTATGCAAACAGAGCTGATCATACTACTCAATTGGGCCATTCATTTATGCTGTGACAGACATTGATTATTTGCTTGTGATAATTCCAATAATGAAAAGCATGATGGACTAGTATGAGATGGGAATATGCCAAAATTATATTTATAAGTTTAAATTTTGTATCTGAATAACAGATAAAAAAGCAAAAAAGGACCATTTATTAATAATGTCAGCATTAACTTCACATTAAAGATGTTATAAGGATATAATTTCCTTATGCATGAATGCTAACAAATTATTGTATCAATTTAACACAAAATGATTGTTAGAATGCATGTTAAGCAAACACGAGAGAATAGACTGTGATTCTCAGAGGCATGAAAGGGCTTAAACATTTAAACAATGCCCTTTTTTGATGGGGTATAGGGGTCCTTGACTGCAGCCACATGGGCGCAATGTAGCTTCCCAAAATGCTCCAGAGAGAATGTGTATAAAGCACAGGTTCCCTGTTACATTGTTTCTCACTATTGGACTGCATTAATAACGAGATACACATTTTGCTCATATTATTATCATTCACAATTCTGTGAAAATAACTTTTGATACTATTTATACATTTTTATCCTTACCATAGAAACATAGAATTTGACGGCAGATAAGAACAACTTGGCCCATCTAGTCTGTCCTTTCTGTCCTTGTACTGTCAAAACTGCTACAATATTTACAATTATGTTTAAATGTATAGCCTATGAATTAGCAATTACTATTAATAGGAGTGGATCATTCTAGGCTAGGCATTTGAACTTATATTAAAACCTATGAATTTACAATGTCTATGAACAGGAATGGTTTTCACAAGGACAAAGCATTTGTGCTTTTTGAAAAATGATCTTAAATAAAGATTTTTTAAAAATTATTTAAATTATGGATAATATTTTACACAATCAGCTCATGTAATCAACAAACATGTAACAAAGTGTTCCACAAACTTGGGTCAGATCCGTTACTTTTCATACTCAAAAAAGATTAATAAATAACTAGTGTGTCCAAGAGAGCGCTGGGGAACCTCTGCTTTATTCTTTATCTTTTCTTGCGTGTAAAACATTCTATCGCTTCCACCACAGGGGTCCTTGCCAAATTTGCACATCAGATGGCAGCATTATGTTTCACTGAATTGGTAGTAGTATTAGTTACAGTAGCTGCTGTCCTTCTCCATGTCAAACATTATGCTTCATAAAGTATCTAATCAAATCACCTAACCAAAACAGTACCTAATAAAAAAAGAAAAGTCTTCTATTGGCTTTCTGAAATCATTTCATTTCTGGTATTTGGGATTTTTTTTAATGATCACTGTGATGCTGATACCCCTTTATACATCAGATCTATTGCTATATAATCTAATATAAATGAAACACTCAAATTGCCTTTTGCAAATGATTACACTTCTTGCCGACCAAGTTGTATCATCATTATCTTAGGTTTTTTTTTAGTTTCGTTTTTTTTCCATGACGTTGATTTGTATTAGGCAACTTAATTGAATTTTAACAGAATGTATAAAAAATAAATACATTCATGGGGCTTAAATGTGCACAGACACATGTCTACCGGAACCTATTGCTATCAGAAATGTGCTGGTGCTTCCCTCTCTTTACACAACAATACCCAACTGTAGTAATCTGGATTTTAACTAGAGTAAAAGGTTTCCTTGACAACAATTATTTGCGTGGCATTATAATGCACACAGTCATGCTGGGTACAAACTGGAGCAACCGGCAATCGTTTGACTTTCCCGATGATTTCCCTTGAGTGTGGATTGAGCATACACACTAGAAGGATGGAATGATATATAGTTCCATCTTTTATATCATACAAAGATTAGGGTCTGGCAGCCCAATGCCAGACCCTAATCTTTGTTCCCATTATGGAGTGAAGAGTATTACTGTATGTGCCATTCTTATGATATGTGGCACTTTTCTGGTAATTGCACTTTTTGCATTATTTGCACACCTGTGGAACTGATTATGGAACATATGTTTTATTGTACAACAGAAAACCCTTTTTTGCATATACATTGGAGTGCTAATCGTCTGTCTTGGACTGCTGAAATATATATATATATATATATATATATATACATACACACAGTAAAGTTTTGATGTCATGCAAATATTTATGCTACACCATGTATTTACATCTTCTGCTACTAGAGGCGCTGTGGCATAGATGGTTTGGTGCTTACGATGCTTACTAGTTATCCCCTGTATCTTCTGTAGTCTTTGTTGGCACCATTATAATGCAATTGAATGGGCAATATATTGTGTGTGCGTCGGCAAGTGTGTTACAGTGATATGTCTGTGAACGACGTTGTTCACAGACATATTGCATCGGCTGTGCTGCACAGCCGATGCCCAATATATCTGCAGATATATTGGGGCATCGTGCTGTGTGTACGGGCGGTCAGACGACTGCCTGAACACTTGCTGTGTGGGCCGGCGGTGATTGACAGCTCAACTTGGCGGGCGCATGTAAATGCCCACCCAGTACATCAGTCATTACAGATCGGGGATGTATGCAGAACACATGCTCTGCACAGACTGCAGATATATCGGTGAGGTGTGTATCCACCTTATGACTTGGTATATCCCGCCCTATGCGATAGCTTAACATATGTGTTTAATAAGAGCCCAGATGACAAGGAAGACACCCAATCACTAATTATATATAGCAACATTAGCTACCAAGTGTGTGAGAATGAATGACAGGTGATATTGTTTCTAAGATTTTGGTCTACTAATTGTGGAACAGGCTGTGGCTATGATATTGGCAGTAAAATGGTTAAACTTTATGTACTGTACTGGATAATATTTTCATTTATTTTATACTGCTAAGTTAAGAATCTTTCAGATGGCATCCTAGGGGGAACAGTCATCTGGGAAATGTACATGTCAGCCCTATAATTCAACGCTTTACCCACTGTGTATTCAGAGCATGACATGGGCTAGGGCTAAGATAATTGGTATAGAGGCAACTTCACCGAAACAATAAAAGGGGTTAGGGAGCATTTTAAACTAATTACTAGGAACAATATGCAAATAAAACACATTTTTTTACAAAGGTGTGCACTGTATTTAAAAGCGCACCTCTACCCCTCCATAAGTGGTGGGTTTTTCTGAGCTGCTTTCAAAGGCAGGAGCAAGCAGAATATGCAAGTCATCAATATGCAGCAAAGAATGTCTTTCCTATATAAAAGTAAATTATAATGAGCAAGTAAAAGAAAATAAAAAAACAAATAGGTTGAAGACAATTCATAATAAAAAAACAATTGTGTGTGATAAAACACTTTTTCTTTTTTTAATTATGTCAATTTTCAAGGCATTTATGTATCATCTTAAAATTTGCATTGTACATTTCTTAGCTTACTTCTTGCAGGTTCCTTGTTAATTCTTCGTTTCTGTGCATTGTTTCAGACACTTACTGTATACTACAACAATATAATAAGTGAAAAAGCAGTTATTGCATTGTTTTTATATTCACAAATAGATGGCTTTGAATTAAGCAAAGGCAGTTTGAGGCACATTTCCTACTTTCCAGGATCCAGACTGGTCAAACAATACAAAACCTTTTTCACTTGTTTGCCACGTCTCAAGCATATTTAAAATAACTGTCTGTGCATGTAGCTAAGCCAGTGACTAAAGATGAGTGCAATTGTGGTGTAATTTCATGTACATCAAGATCTGCAGTTGAATAGACCATTTCTCAGAGCATACTCACAGGTATAAAAGGCTTAATCTTTTCTAGCATGTAAAACATTCTAATGCTTTTGCTACCAGTGGTTCAGGCCAAATTTGCACCATAGATGTCAGCCTAATTTGTCGCTTTTTCATAATGCATTAGTTTCAAATGGGAATACTTTGTTTAAAAATGAACTCTAACCAAAACATGTATTTTATTTCTTTGGACAGATTTAACTATGGAACACATACGAGTAAGTTTCACCAATTGAAATATGCTAAATTAATAACATGTAATGAAAAAACTCATTACATGTTATATGCTTAGTAGAGCATTCAAAAAATAACCAACATCTATAGAGTCATTAAGTAGCTCGAAAGGAGAGCAAAATGCTATCAGGACAAGGAGCAATTGGGTTAAGCCATCTAAAAATAATTCTCACAGTTTTATGCCCCAATTCTGAGTGTAACTGACAGGGCTGCCAGAAGAAATTGTGGAGCCAAGTACAGATCAAACAGTAAGGGATCCCCTCATCCTCCCCCGGCCCCTGACGCCTAGAGTAAGCACATGCTATGATGCTTTCCCATATGACACGTATGACACATATATATGTCAGTGCAGAAGTGCTATGTTTGTGTAAGTATATATATGTATATATATATATATATATATATATAAATATATATATATATATATATGTATATATATATATATATATATATAAATATATATATATATATATATGTATATATATATATATATATATATATACATATATATATATATATATATTTTATTTATAGCACACCTACCCTGACTTTCAGAACAAGTAAATGGAGTTGAACACCAATCCTCTTATACCATACTCTTGAACTTAACTTGAGAGGACCTTGTATTTCAACTGCATCCTCCTTTATTTAAACTCTATATCTGTTTGTTATTACCCAGTTTTGTTCTGTTAATGTTCCAATTGTAAAGCGCAACGGGAATATGCTGCACTATATAAGAAACTGTTAATAAATAAATAAATAAATAAATAAACTCTCACATTTCCCAGTAGAAGAAACACAGGACTTCACACATTGCAGTCAGACATCTAACACATTGAACAATTTGCTGCTGTGTAGGAAGTCTTGTAATTCTAACTATATGAAGCTACTTGTAATAGTATAAAACTGTTGCAGCTAAGCAGATCTATGTAGTTTGGCAGCGGGGCATTGGATGTGTGGCTGCACACTACATAGATATGATTAGCTGCATTACACCTAGCTTTATATAGTTATACTTACAAGTCTTAAAAATGCAGGAGCAAATAGCTCCATGTGTAATGTGTCAGACTTACACAGAGGTCCAGTGTTCAAATCCCAGGTATGACATTACTGAGAAATGTGTGTGTTACCTAAAGGATAATGTACTGAAGGTGCACACATCCTGCACTTATAGGAGCCTGTCTGTCTGCCCCACCTCCCAACCAGCAGAACATTGGACACTGGACCCTGTCACTGCCGATCATTCTGACAGCAAACTTTCTGACATCTGCCTGTGGACAAGAAGCAGTTCACAGGTGAGATCATTGGTAACCTGCGGGACCCCCCTTCTGAGCCTGGGACCAGTACATTAGTACCGAATGTACCCCTCGGAAAACAATACATAAAAGTGCTCCTTTCTGCAGCTCTATAAGACAGTAATAAGGAGATGTATAAAATGGGTTGGGTACAGGATGCTGGTGTTTGGGATCTCAGTGGTCAAAATCCTGATGCCGGCATCCCGACAGGGTTAGGATACTGACACCTGTCGATAGGTATACTAACCCTTCTCCTACCCCTATTTCCTCCCTACCTGGTGCCTAAACCTAACCTCCCCCTCCCCGCACCCTAAACCTAACCCTCCCCCCCAGGTGCCTAAGCCTAACCCTCCGCCTAGTACCTAACTAAACCCTATCCCTGCTACTTACCTTCGGGATGCCGGCGCCAGGATTCTGATAGGTGTCGGGATTCCGGGACTGGTATTCTAACTGCTGGCATCCCATGTGCCGGGATATTGACCAGAACCATATATACGTCTGAGGGGTCTATTTACTAAGCAGTGTTAGGAGACAGAGTGAAAAGTGATAAGGTGCCAGCCAATCAGCTCCTAACTGCCATCTCTCAGGCTGTGTTTGAAAAATTACAGTTGGGTGCTGATTGGCTGGCACCTTATCACTTTTCACTCTGTCTCCTAACACTGCTTAGTAAATAGACCCCTGAGAGAGATAAAGTGGAGAAATTACTCAGTTAGCTTCTGTCATTTTGTAGACTGCTAGATAAATGATAGCTAGAAGCTGATTGGTTTGCTATAGGCAACATCTCCACTTATCTCTCTCAAATGTTTGATTCTTCTTCCCTGAAGTGTACTCATAGAATGTTGTTCTGAGGTACATTCAATGAATGTAAATTAGAGGCGTTGCTTTGGTGCAATTGTAAATCTAATGATTAAGAATGGTGGTGCTGATGCTGATAGGGTGTAAAAAGATATAACAGTCACTGTATATTTTTTTACACCAGGTACATTTTAAAAAAACTAGTGAGCCTGTGTGCAAGGCCCACAAGGCTGAGTGGCAAAAGAGTGGGGAGTAGGAGGAAACACAGGAGCATGACAAGACATGTGCCACAAGCCTTTTAACCTTTTAAGTTCCCTCCCTTCTGCGGTGTGGTCTGGGCTTCTCGTCTGACTGTCCTGAGTGCAATGTTGTCTGTTGAGGAAGTCTAGCAGAGCAGCATGGGAGTTGAGAAAGAACCTCGAAAAGCAGCATTCATGGGGACTATGGACCACCAAGAGTTGAGGGAAGTTAAAGTTTAGAATAAGGGTTACAATAGGATAACTGGGTTTTATTATAAGGATGAAGGGGTTAATATTTTAAATGGAGTCAATGAAGGAAGTACAATAATTATGGGATTAATATATATGCTATCCGATGGCAATAACTGGGATGCCTTGTGTATTGTATTGCAGTCACTGGCATGCCACTAGAATGACCTGTGTAATGTCTGACAGTCACTGATATGCTGTGCACTATTTGGTAGTCACTGGGGTGCTCTGTGTACTCAATGGCAGTCACTGGGATTCTCTATGTACTGTATTGCTGTCACAGGGATGATATGTGCATTGTATGATGGTCACTAGGATGTTAATTGTATTGTATGGTAGTCACTGAGATCTTCTGTGTATTGTATAGTGGTCACTGGGATGCTCTATGTAATGTATAGTGATCATTGGGATGTACTGTGTAATGTATGGTTGTCACTGGGGTGCATTATGTACTGTATGGAAGTCAGTGGCATGCTTTGTATACTGTATGGTGGCCACTGGGATGCTCTATGTACTATATAGCAGTCACTGAGATGCTCTGTGTACTGTATAGCAGTCACTTGGATGCTTTGTGTATTGTTTGGCTGTCAAATGAATGCTGTGTGTACTGTATTCCTGGGACCAAAATCAAGAAAATATCTTAGTGAACACTTTACTACGGAATCAAAAGTCTGATGCAATTAATATGACCAATGACTAATTAGCTATTGATACCATTAACATATTCCTAGATTGTGGATCTTCAGCATAGCATAACCCCCTATATGTCTAGCACAGCATAAAACAGACCAATGTATACATACACACAACATAAATGTAGTTTTGATATCCACTTCCTTCCAGTGTTCTGCATATTATATGATGGTCACTAGGATGTTGTTTGTATTAGGATATTTGTTAAATAAATATTATTTTTATGAAGGACTTTATAAGAATGCCTCTTTAATATGTGACACCTCTAATTTAATATCTTTCAGCATGATGACACTATGCTTTTAATGTTTACAGTGTAGTCCACCTATCTTAAGTACCCTCAAAGTCTGAATCCAGCTTTGAAAGCACCCATTGTATTTTTATTTGTGAAGTGACAAAGGATAAAATACAAAATTAATTTTTACTTCCTTTTGCCTCTCCTTTGCATGCCATTCTCTGCGTCCTCCTGTACAGCAAACATCACTCATCTCCATCATACTGGTTGTTGCAGCACCCTGGCTCTTCTTCACTACAGTAAGCATGTCATGACTAATAGATGCAGTGATTGCTATGCATGAGTGTCTGCACAGCAGCCCGACAAAAATCTACTTCACAATGTGGAATTTATAGTCTCTGAAGAGATGGGACAATGACAGACACTTTATACTATATGAAATGGTTGGGTTAGGACTGGGAACACTGTAGGTCAAAATATGCCTGTTCAACAATAAAAATGTTGTTCTAAATAATTATCTATCATAAGCTGTCCATAGATAACACATGGTATAAAATGTATCTGATTCACAGGACTAAAATATCACACTGACAGCATAAATTCTTGAATAGAATGTGCTGAATGAAAGAGACATAAATCAGTTAGGTTTTGCCTCTGTAGAAGGTAGGTATACAATCACAGGAACAATCGTGTACTGATGTCGAGATGACAGCTCATTGTCTTCTTCTGTGTGTCAGTTTTTGCACAAGACTAGTTATCTTTTTCTCTTTCCTCATAGCCAGCGGCAGGATGTGTTTTGGCTTTGAACTCATTTAATTTCTTTAAAATTGCTGTACTATTTCTAGCTCAGGTTCAATATAATCTGCCTGATGCGTCCAATGGCGAGCTAAAGGCAGAATACTCTATGGAATAGCTGTAGATGGAGGTCTTTAGCCAACATCTTATTCTCCCCTAGTCTTTAGAAAAACAGTACAAGGTTTGATGTAAATGATTTAGAAGGTTTTTTTAAACACAGCAAAAACATATCTATGCATTTTGTTTTACACTGTTTGAGATTGTTAACAATCTTACACGATTTAAAAAATATATAACTTTTGTTAAGTCTTATTATGTAGAAAATATAATGTACTAAAAAAGTATGCTTTTTGTGCATCCCGATTTTATCACAGCTCTTTTTTCTGAAATACACTTGAAAAACTTACTGCTTTAAAAAAAATTCCTTTAACTTTAAAAATATTGTTACAATAGGCACTGAAAGCTTTCTGTGGCTCAAGTGAAAATGTTTGTCAAGATGTCTTTAGGTTAGACAAACCAATTGTCTGGTAAATAATGTTCTATAAAGAAATAATGCACTTTTAATTGTAGAACTTATTCATCTCTATAAGAATGTAAAAAAAATATGAAATAGAATTTTAGGCATCAAAAAAGTATTTAAAATATTGGTGGACTAGAAATTGTGAAGCCAATACCCTCATATTAACACATATATCACATGTACATAAAACATATTAAATGCATCACAAACAGATGAATTATACAAGGATTTTCTCCATGTCCTCTGACACAGCTGGCAAAAGGAGAAAGTGCTATGTGATTGTGTGCCTAATGTAGGCGTACAGGCGTAAGGTAGGCGTACAGTGAGTTCATCAGGTGAGGATCCACCAAAGCCTGTCTAGATTGACTGGATTCCACTGACCAGTAAAACTAACATCATCCTTAGACTGGTAAACTGACTCAGGTTATTGTGCCCTAGATGACCAGTATATGCTGTGTTGATAATGGGTTACAAATCTGTGATTTCTCCAGCGTTAACCTCTAGGTACATTTTGTAAAGAGATCACAGAGCATTACCCCAGAGTTCACTGCTTCATAAATAGACCCCTGAGTAACTAGAGTTCCACTAATGTTACAAGGATAGCAAAGACCCCATCATAATCAATTTCAATTATGTTATACACAGTACAAAAATAAATTAAGTTTGATCTACATCACAAGTATTGTCAGTGTCACAATAACGCAATAGAGCTAGTTTCATATTGTAATTAAAATATAGTAAACACCAAAATGTTTCAAAATCTTGACTTTATTAAATTTAATTGCCAAGCCCTCTGCTACACATACTCTTTGAGTTAAGAGTTGAACAAGCCATATTTAATTTAATTAAATTGTCCAATAAATGTGAGTATAAAGGTGTGAATGCATATAGGGGCTGATTCACACGTGGGCGGTTTTCACACAGACGCTGCCTATTTGTACACAGTGGCTATGCAATATTATGCAAATGCCGCAGGAAGCGTCTTATGTAAATAGACACCTCTTCTGGCAGCTTCTGTGATCTGCTGCTGCACCCGGAAATGTGCAGCAGTAAGGCCATTAAATCTGCATCGGAAGACAGACACTGGTTTCAGCACGAAGAAAACAAAGAAAAAAGGTATGTGACTTGCGCTAAAAGAACGGCAGCCGGGGTCCAACCCACAGGGTCTCAATATTGACTTTGAGACTAAGTGGTTTTTATAATATTTATAATTTTAGAATGTATTAGGTGTTTGTTTATATTGTTCTCTTACTGCATGTTTTCTTTATTATGAGGTATCCCTGTGCCTGCAGTGTTATCAGCTTTTTGAGACCATTCTCCATCCCCATGGTATTATTTAGTGAACAGAGATGCAGTGAACAAAGAGTTAACGGAGCGCGTGGCTAATTGATATTTACACTGCGGAGCAATTTCTCCATTCCATCCATGACTTCCGCTTGTGCGTTCTACAGTCAGGACTTGAGACATTGTTACACTTTCCGGTTTTGCGGGTCATATCCCGGAAATACCTTTTTGCGTGTCAAGCCAGATGGACTCACTGACGGCAAACGACATCCGGTTTTAGATTCCGCGCACCGGATATTACGTCGCAGCTACATTCTGGATACATCGTTCTGTACTAACAAAGCAGGAAATGGATCAATGAAATAATTGGATCATTAAGGATGGATAGCCTTATGCTAGGATTATGCACCGCACTTTGTTTCTTACCAATCGGGGACACTTTGTGAGATTTTACATGTTTTTTATATATTTTTTATATATTTATTATTAAAGTTTGTTTTGTTTTAGGGTCTTGGGATTATCATCATGTATGTTATGTGGATATTGCAGAGTTTTTTTTGGTCATTTTGACGCATTTATTATTTTAAAAAATGTATCATTAGGATCACAGGTGTTTTTACTAATGAACACTATCAATCATGTGTTCAGGTATATAAGGAGCTTTAGTTTCCATTTCTCCCATACACCTTGAGGAAGGAACAGGTTTCCGAAACGCGTTGGTGGTGTGGGAGAAATTACTGCTGCCTGGCTGGACCTAGGAAAGGATTTTCTCTGGACTGATCGGGGAGGAGATGTACCCGGGTTAACATCTATCCACCCACGTTCTTTACAGTGCCTATCTCTAGGCCCATTCCGGTACGCAGGATACCCCGAAGGGGGATTTTTAAAATTATTATTATTATACATATCTTTTTGTCCTGTGCTGTTTGTTACGTGTTTATTGTGAATAAATTGCTTTACTGCTTTACACGATGGGAGTGCGCTCTCTGTGATTCTATTTGAGGGTCCATGGAACATCGATTACAGTAGGACAAAGGTTATCCCTGAATAAATCTAGAAGATCTCCTTAAAGATACCTTTATGTGCACATTTTTCACCATTTTGAGGTGAGCATACTCTCATTGGGATATATCAGTTGACATCGATTGCTTGAAGTTCCCTAAGGACTTGGATTGGTGTTATCGGACAGAAGAACCTTTCATAATATATTTTATTAATCTTTTTAACAAATAATTGTTTTTCAGAGCAGCGCTGGGTGGCCTTCTCTTATTTTCTGTATATGTTTTGCACTGGTTTCAGCACGCCTACAAAATGGGGCTGACATGTCACCGTATTGTAAAACGCTCCACATCGCCTCCCCCAAATGGTTGCGGCCTGTCAGCCAGGCTGCGGTGTCCAGGGCACTGCAACCAGAGTGGCAGCACCGTCGCTGAACATGTGTGTGTACTGCATAAAAACTGATATAGAGCCCACCTCTGAATCAGTCCTATAATCACTCAATAAAGTTTAAAGGCCTGATAAAATGTAGCAGTCAATAGAATAGTAATATGAATGCATGCAGACATTAGTATATTGCAGCAAGCATTCTCCAAAACTATAGTATTATTATTTAGATGTTTTTTATGCATAAAAATTTTAGTCAATCTGTAAAATAATAAGTAATAATAAACAAAATAATCAGTAGTGGCAAGTTTTGCTACCAGTTTAGGTATTTCACCTAATTAGGGTAATAATATCCAAACAGGTATAGTAATTGAGTGGGAAACAAGCTTTATCTGCACTGTATATGTATATAAATTTTATGGGCATCAGTTGACCTTTCATTACCTTCTGAGCAATTACATAAAGTAGTGTTTTGTGCCAGAGGGCAATATTGATAATAATATGAGACACGCATAACACAAGCAAAGAGTCACGGCTAGCCTTTTATGGAAACAGATGTGTACTTATTTTTATCCATTAAGTGAAAAACAACTGACTTGTAAAGGTACATACTGTAGTAAATACTGGATTATACTCATTAATTGTGTAAGACATGAGAGAACATTAAAGATTTAATTATTACAGCCCAGGAAATGTTTGCTTTCAATGTTATATGGGCCCTATTTTGTCACATACTGTACTGCATCTAGTATAGTTGCCATTGTATTTGAGGGACATTAAGCATTTTGATCTCTCTCTGAAGACATTTATCAAGCTATAAATAATAGTACATGGATTTCTCTATTACACAAATATGTAGCTCATTGGGGGTGATTTACTAAAGGTGTAATTTTTACTTCATTCCAGCTCTACGTTTACTTCCAAAGTATGAATGAGATTTATAGAACATTAAAGAGTAGTGGATTAATAAAAAATCCCCACATACTTATTTGGACATTGGAAAAAAAACACAAAACTGACAAGCAAACTGCTCAATGCTTTCCTATCATATTGTATAGTTTGTATTGTATAGTTTGTCATACTGTATACAATTGCAAAAGATATACAAAAAATAAATATTTATTATTATAACACTGATTAAATGTATAGCTGCATACACACGTAAAGATTTTCTGTCCAACCATCCAACTAGATGATTGGTTGGAATGAAAATCTGGTGAGGTATGAAAGCAAATGATAATCAGCAATTTGCTCCCAAAATGGACAAAAAATGTTGTTTTAACAAATTGTTTAGATCAAACATTTAACAAACTTGTCTGAACGTCCATTTACATCTGTTTTCTGGCATTTAGGAGCAAATTGCTGATCATTAGCTACTCCCATACGTTACCAAATTTTCATTCCCACCAATCAACTAGTTGGATGTTTGGACAGAAAATATTTATGTGTGTATGCAGCTTATGTGATCAGTTTGCTTGGTTGTCGTAATGTTTTCATTTACTGAAAATGCAAAACAAGTATAATCTGAGAGATACTTGAAAGAGAGCAGGACAATCAGTGCCATAGTCGGCACCTACTGTAGTGATGGGTTGTGACTAACTTACAACAAATCTTATGCAGCAATCTATGACAATGAATGTATTCTCTCCTGCAGCTGATATTTACTGCAAGAGGTTTATAATATCATGTTATGTAATTGAAATTGTTATGTAATTCTCAGATTACATACATGAAACGTACATGTTTATATTTCCCAACTTATTTTTTATTTGAAACATACATTAACTATATGTTTAAAAATCTATTAATTTTCAACATGAATATGAAACAATATCTAATGTTTACATATTATTTCACAACATGTCCATTAAAGGACATTCCCAATATCTGTATACATGATAATGGCAGGATGTAGTCAGCATCCCGGCTTATGGTATGCCGACGGTCTACTTACCGGCGCAGGAATCCTGACAGTAGTTGGGATCCTGGCTCCAGTATACTGACCGCCGGCATCCCGAAGGTAAGTATCAGAGGATTAGGGGAGGGTTAGGTTTAGGGTTAGGGGTTAGACACTAGAAGGAGGGTTAAAGTTAGGCACCGCCGGGGAGGGAGGGGTAGGGGTAGGGGTAAGGGTTAGCCGTAGAGAACTTGCCTTGTATTGTCAGGATTCGGGCTTTCGGGATGCCTCTGTTGGTATTCTGACAGTAGGCATCCTAACAGCCAGGATCCCATACCCAACCTGATCATTGCAGTACCATCTATAAGAGATGCTGTTGTGGCCAATATGTTCTAAACCTTTATTTCTCATCAATTTGCTGCGGTAATTTACTGGATTCCTGGGGCTATCCAATTAGCCCCGAAGTCAGCCCGCAGCACTGCACTCAATGCATATTTTTTTCGGGTCCGAACCGATAATTAGCCTGTTATCGGGCGCAAACAATGGGTTAACACATAGGTCCGGGAATTTTTCCTGCAGTCTATATATTAATGCATGATAACAAATAATTTATCTGGCAAGAAAAAAGGGGCTGCAATTGAATAGCCCTGGGTCTTAAAGCCTGAAGGCTACCACCTTTTCTCACCCTCAATAAATTATTAAGGCTATTTGAATTTTCCCCTAAACCTCTTAAAAATATGCTATATACTACAATACTTTCATTTTAGTTAACTGTCAATATGTATTTGTAAATAAACCCAATATTCTATCATTGTACTTATCTTTTGCCCTTTTCAAGTGAAATCATATAGCATTAGATTTTTAATGTAATACTAAGAAATATGTAACTGCAAACTGTTATAAGAGGTTAATAATTTGGGTTAAGCATGCTTTGTAAATGCATATTAATATTTCATCTTTAACTTTGAACTTTTTTATGCTAATCTTTGAAGATTTTTATGCTAATATTTATTGAGCCAAATGGGAATACAGACTCTATATTATTGCTGAAATTCATTAAATAACCTGAGACAAATTACATGGGGGTTCACTTCCAGTTATTGTTAGAGTATAAAAATGACAAGAAGTTAATGGTCATCAATTTCAGCATACGCTATAATTACATTCCTATAAAAAATTTAACATGTGCCTGAATATCCAAGTTCATTATAAATCGTATTCAACAATCCTTGAAGACACTGGGCATTTTTACAAAATCAATCCTCCACTGTATAAGAGGGCCAGCCTCACTTGTACACCCCATTGCAGGCGAAAAAATCTAAAAGAACAAACAACAGGCACATCCTTGCGCATTATTAAAAAAAAAACAATGTGAAAGAAAATGTATCAGTGTGAAGCCAATTGGCACCGAACCAAAACAATAATTATTTATAGGATTATCTGAATCAGAATAGTCAGGGATAACGTATACTCCTGAAATTCTCCTGGTGTAATCTCCAGTTGGCCAAAAGCAAAAATGAGAGGAAAATATCATAGTGCACCTCATATTATAATTAATTTATTAAAATCCTTGACAATGTGTTTTGTCTTGTCCAACACTTGAGGACAGTATGACGTCCTCAGGGGCATGGGAAATTTTGGTCCGGGACTCGTGGTGATGGCTGTAAGCGTCAGGTGATCCATCAGATAAGCCTTCTTAATTTTTATACAGTGTATGTTTATATTTGTCAAGGATATATATATATATATATATATATACTGTGTATATATAGTTACACAACACTGGGGAGGTTGTCAAGGGGAGCTATATATGCCCCAGGCTTTAGGTTTTGCCTGCTAGACAGAAGTCAGAAGCTGATTAGCAGCATTAATGTGTTGAGATGCAGGGGATTGTGGTGACATGGCGTAGATTGTTATGAGATGCAGGGGGCTGTGGCGCAATGAAATTGCTCCAGTGCGAGTGAAATGTAGTAATATAGAATTATAATTACCACTAGCCACTAGCGATCAAAGTAACTGTACCCACTAAAATGATTCTGACAAGTATAACATTTACACTTAGTAATATGTTACAAGAGTGACTAACTCATTTACATTGGTGCTCTATTTGTCCTAGTTCTGCAGTCAGATGTCTGACACAGCTGCTGTTTTGAAGTACATCTTAAAAGTGTAGCTCAGCAACATCCAAATACTTTTTCATCCCAATTTAATATATTCTGTGGGCTAAACCATTTTTATACCAATTTTATCTCTCACCGAACTTATTAAGCTTTCAGATTGATGCTTCCCCTAACTGCTTTCATCTATACTCTTATTGCTTTGCATTAGGAAGCTATTTTTACAAATCACATCATTATCAATTAATATATACTTCTTCTCAACTCTGTAAATGTATCCAAGGTGTGTTGACACATTTTCAGTCTGTTTCATGATGGAGTATATGAAAAAGTGTTAACAAACTTGGCACATCTTGTCAAGGAGACAGATTTGTGACATATAACACATACAGTTGAAGGACCGAACACTACCTGCTGCCTAAAGGTAAAACTGTAACAAAAATGCTTAGTTATCCTTACATATAAATGCTCATTTCCTAAGTCTTCTGGAATTTTAAAACGTATACCACCAAATGACTTTCCATGTAGAATGACTTTGTGCAGTTTCATTTAAATTGGTGATATCATAAAAATATAAAACAATACCTTACTAAATTATGACAAGTATTTTGAATAACTAGTTTATCCCAAAATGTGATCTTAAACTGATGATCAGTCAAGAAAGTGGCCAATGTCAGTCAATCTAGTTAGGCAAAATAAAACTGGATAAGAAATAGACAAAGCGACATATGGCAGATGATCAGATCAATACAACAGAATTTAATGAAATTATACTTTTGTATATTTATTTTAAAAAGTGTTAGTGTGCAAAAATAAACTAAGGTGGATTTAATGTTTTCAAAGTACATTATTTACTATTAACTAGCATAAAGGAACCGGCATTCATTGGTTCAAAAGATCTCTCCTACCTCTCTTCTCCCACCCTCTGGCCACACTTTCTATCACTCTTTTCTCTCTGTCTCCTGCAGTGGTAGTCATTAGCAGGAGATAGGTGGGTGTGTGCCCTCCCACTGCACTTCTAAATCAGAACAGACCATGCATGATTATTATATATATTTCTATTGTGTGACATTTAATGGGTGTTCGGGTCGATCACTTTCGGGACAGTTGTTATGTACAGTAGGCTGATACAGTGTGACCATATGGTTTCACAAACCATTTCTATAAATGCCTCCTGGATGTTCTCCATCTTATCTCTTTCTCTGTAGATTAGTGATAAGGAAAGGATGGATGTAAATCAGTTGGAGTAACCAAAAAACACTTTGGTTCTTTCCTGTTACCTGCCCGCCACTATACCTGAGAAACATACTTTTACAAACTGTGCAAGAAATACATGAAAAATACAGTATCAAAAAACAAGGCAACTGCACATACTTCTCTTGTGTAATTAATCCAGTCCACACAAGTGTTCTTGTTTATACGCAGTTCATGCTCACAAAAACAAAATTGTTATGTATTCGTGACTCCGTGAATACACAAAAAATATAGCCATTTTGAAGTCTAATTTAGAAGCTGTGAACCATGTATTAGAATGTACAGCTATTTCTACTCGGCATCCTCATTTAGAACATCTCCATCTCTCTCCTGTTAATCCCAATGTTATCTTATGAGCTGAGGAGCAATTTCTTTGCGCATGTAAAACTCCTTTTTGTTGTTAGAAACATATGGCCATTTCTTGGTCTTTAACCATTGTCGATAAATCAATGAAATTCATTACAGAGATGGGTTATAGAAACACACAACTGGCTCTATATATAAACTGTCTCTTGTTATGTTCTGGGTTGCTTGTGGACCCTGGGTGGTAGCAGGAGCGATCACAGAAGCAGATTTGAAAATAAAACTAGGATTTTTAATAAGTGCTTGAGTAGACATATAATGGCAGTAAACAAAAGTCCAGGAAAATATAAATGTGCACAAGAGTTCTGTGGTGGGAGCAAAAGGGTTAATGTCCAGGTAGGAACAATTAGAGCAGTCCAGGTGTGCAGGTAGGGAAACTGAAAATAATCAAGCCAGGTTTGCAGGTAGTGAACTGAAAAAAATCAAGCCAGGTTTGCAGATAGTGAACTAAAGCGCAGGATGTCAGCAGGCTCAGGCACTCAGGTATGGGCAAGGGTGATGGAGGTAGCGGGGTAGGCCAGTGGGAACTAGGAGCTGACAGGCAGACTGGCAGACAGCGAATTCACAGGAACAGGAAAGCACAGAGAACTCCCTCCCAGCTAGACTGAGATACACGTTGCACTGGCAAAGAAGGAAGGCACTGACCCTTCCTAAATACCCCATGCCGTGCTGTTACTGGCCGGAGGGAACATGTGACTCACCAGGATTGGCCAGCCTCATCACATGGCCAGAAGGCAAGATGGCGGCGCCCATGTCAAACGGAACGGAGACGCCACCAGGCCTTACCAGCGCAGAGTGACAACAGGGCCGCACAACAACGCGCGCAGCCAAAGCCCCCCGCCAGACACCAGCTCCGCCACCAGACAGCCCGCGCCACAACGACCTCACAGGTAACACCCGCCTAGCACCATGCTGAAATACCCTGGCCGTGACAATACCCCCCCCTTTTGGGGTGGCCTCAGGACACTCACCAGGCTTCTCCGGATGGGCAGAATGGAATCTCCTGATGAGCGTGGGAGTGTGGACATCACGAGCATCGGTCCAGCAACGTTCCTCTGGACCGTAACCTTTCCAGTCCAACAAATACTGAAGATGACCTCTGCGCAGACGAGAGTCCAAGATCTGGGCGACTTCAAACTCAACTCCTCTCTCCGTCTGGACTCGAGGAGAAGCAGGTAGAGCATTATGGAACTTATTCAGGACTAGGGGCTTTAATAAGGAAACATGGAAGGAATTGGGATTTTTTAGGTATGGGGGTGACTGTAAACGGTAGGCCACTGGATTAATGACTTCTGTTATGGTGAATGGACCGATGAAGCGGGGTGCGAATTTCATAGACGGAACTCTTAGACGAAGGTTCCGAGTAGACAACCAGACCTGGTTTCCTACTTGCATGCGTGGAACTATTCTACGCTTCTTATCGGCCTGGGTCTTATAGCGAGAGGATGCCTTCAACAAATCAGACCGTACTTGAGTCCAGATGGCAGCAAAATTCCGCACCATGTCCTCCACGGCCGGAACATCGAAAATAGGCAGGCTTCGGAATTCGGGAACACGAGGATGAAGGCCATATACAATCTGAAATGGCGTTTGGTTAGTTAACGAGTGGTAGGAAGCATTATGTGCAAACTCAGCCCATGGCAGCAAGGCAGCCCAATTGTCCTGGGAAGATGACATAAAAATTCTTAAGAAAGTCTCTAGATCTTGATTAACTCTCTCGGTGGAGCCGTTGCTTTGCGGATGGTAGGCCGTGGAAAAGTTTAACTTCACTTGAAGAACAGAACACAAAGCCCTCCAGAATTTTGCAGTAAACTGCACACCACGGTCAGAGACAATTTCAGCAGGAAGGCCATGTAGACGAAATATGTGTTGGACAAACAACTGTGCCAGGTCAGGGGCAGAAGGTAACTTCTTCAACGGTATATAGTGGACCATCTTAGAAAATCGGTCTATTACAACCCAGATAGTGTTGAAACCTTGAGAGACTGGCAGGTATGTGACGAAATCCATGGAGAGATGCGTCCATGGACGTGATGGAGTAGGTAATGGAAGCAATTCCCCAGCTGGAGCTTGTCGTGATGATTTATGCTGGGCACAGGAGGAGCAGGAAGAGATAAACCCCATTATATCTGCCTTCTTAGAAGGCCACCAATAGTGTCTTTTCAGGAACTCCAAGGTCTTCCGAGTGCATGAGTGCCCTGCGAAGCGAGAGGAATGTGCCCAGGTGAGAAGCTGCTTCCTTAATTCCGGGGCCACAAATGATTTGGGGCTGAAGTTGTAATGCGGCGAAAACTCTTGATTCCAAGACAGGGGTATTGCTTTGATTTTCAGATTGATCATCACAGAGGAGAGATCTCGATAGGGCATCAGCTTTCTGGTTAAGTGCTCCAGACCGGAAGGTCAGGGTGAACTGAAACCTGGCAAAGAATATTGCCCAGCGGGCCAAACGAGGACTCACACATTGGAGGTTTTTGAGAAATAGGAGATTTCTATGGTCCGTAAATACAGTAAATGGAAACTTGACGCCTTCTAGCAAATATCTCCATTCCTTCAACGCAAACTTTACAGCTAGTAGTTCTTGCTCACCTATGGCGTAGTTCCTTTCGGCAGGAGAGAATTTCTTAGAAAAGAACCCACACGGATGGACTCGGTTGTCCTCATAACGTTGAGACAAGACTGCTCCCACAGCTTCAGATGATGCGTCTACTTCCAACAAAAAAGGCCTGTCCAAATCGGGTTGTCGAAGAACTGGTGCTGAGATAAAGGCCTGTTTTAGAAGATGAAAGGCAGACTCTGCCTCAGGTGACCATTGGGCAGGATTAGCACCTTTGCGGGTCAAGGCTGTAATGGGAGCCAGCAGTGTAGAAAATCCCTTAATGAAGCGTCTATAATAATTTGCGAAGCCGAACAATCTCTGGATGGCCTTCAGAGTCTGAGGTCGGGTCCAATCCAGAATTGCCTGTACCTTCTTGGGGTCCATTTCTAAACTGGAGCCAGATATTACATAGCCGAGAAAAGGTACACTGGGCACTCCAAAGACGCACTTCTCCAGTTTGCAGTAAAGGTGGTTTTCTCTCAAACGGGTCAAAACTTCTTTAACATGTTCTTGATGTTTAGCCACAGAGGGTGAAAAAATCAGTATGTCATCCAGATAGACAACAACTGAAACATATAACAGATTCCGGAAAATCTCATTAACAAAACTTTGAAAGACAGCAGGGGCGTTACACAATCCAAAAGGCATTACTAAATACTCGAAATGTCCATCTCTGGTATTAAATGCGGTCTTCCATTCATCGCCAGCTCGGATACGAATGAGGTTGTAAGCCCCTCTTAGATCTCATTTCGAAAAAATTACAGAGCCCTTGACCCTATCAAACAACTCAGTAATCAAGGGAAGAGGATATCGATTCTTTACAGTAATGTCATTAAGACCTCGATAATCGATACATGGTCTCAGACCACCGTCCTTCTTGCCGACGAAGAAAAACCCAGCTCCGGCAGGTGAAGTAGAGGGGCAAATGAACCCCTTTGCCAGATTGTCTCGGATGTATTCGGTCATGGCTTGAGTCTCAGGCAAGGACAGCGGATAGGTACGACCACGAGGTGGTATCTTATCAGGTATCAATTCAATTGGACAGTCCCATTCCCTATGAGGGGGTAAGATATTTGCTTGTTGTTCAGAGAAAACGTCGGCGAACATCTGATATTCATTGGGAATGGCAGAAGAAACTAATGGAACTGTCTTTCTCACAGGTCGAATTTTTGGAAGACAGGATTTCTGACAGTCCATACCCCATGACAGAATCTGCATAGAACTCCAATCAATCCTGGGATTATGTTGACGTAACCAGGGTAGACCAAGAACAATTTCTTGAGAGGCCTCTGATATCACCAGGAATTTTAAGGACTCAGAATGAAGTGCCCCAATTCGGACCAATACTGGTTGAGTCTCTTTGGTGACTATCCCGTTAGTTAGAGGGCGTCCATCTATAGAGGTCAGAGAGATGGCATGGTTGAGAGACAAACAAGGAATCTGAAATTTATCTATGAAACTAGACGTTATGAAATTTCCGGCTGCTCCCGAGTCGAGTAGAGCAGTAGCAAAGAAAGGTTTGGGTTTAAGATCCAAGGTTAGGGTAATCGTGAAATCTTTAATTTTTGGAGACGGGTTCATAACTCCTAACTTGATGTCTCCAGGGTCAGTTAGGATTTGGCATTTCCCAGTTTACGGGGGCAGGAGATCAGCAGGTGACCGGACTCTCCGCAGTACAGAGGTTCTTTTGCATTCTTCTCTGACGTTCTTCTTTAGAGAGGTGTGTATGATTCACCTGCATAGGCTCCTCCTCAGTAGGGGAAGGAATGGGACAGGTAGATAGTTTGTTTACCTCAGAGATGTCATGGCCAGGGTATTTCAGCATGGCGCTAGGCGGGTGTTACCTGTGAGGTCGTTGTGGCGTGGGCTGTCTGGTGGCGGAGCTGGTGTCTGGCGGGGGGCTTTGGCTGCGCGCGTTGTTGTGCGGCCCTGTTGTCACTCTGCGCTGGTAAGGCCTGGTGGCGTCTCCGTTCCGTTTGGCATGGGCGCCGCCATCTTGCCTTCTGGCCATGTGATGGCCCTCAGCAGCAGCGCAGGGTCCACTCTGGCTCTCAAGGAACCTCAATGACTCTGTGACTAACTGCCAGTCACTTCCAACTGTCACTGGCCTCTGACACTGCTCATGTGACCTACTCAGGGATAGTGGCAGGCAGATAAAAGGAAAGATCCAACACTATTACCAAGTAACAGTTACATTACAGTTACTGACAGTTGGTCTGAGCACTGGACCCTCCTACGCATGTCAGTGACACCTACTGAACATGTCAGAGAAGGATGTTTAATTTAACTGTTTAGGTAAATGAAAGAACCATTTTGCAGTCTGTTCTCTGTTGTGAGCCAGTCAATTTATTTATCATGTTATTTTACTAGGTTTATACTATGCCCTGCTTGAGATTTATAGACAAGAAGCTGTAATGTTATTTATTTTTCCTCTCTGTCTCCATCACCCCACCCTTTCTCTTTTTTTCCATCTCTCTCGTACCCCTACTCTTTATCTCTCCCCTGACACCCCCCTCCCCTTTCTCTCTTCTCCTATCCACCACTCATTCTCTTTCTCCTACTGTCTATATCACTGCCCCTCACTCTTTCTTGTGCATCTCTGACAATAGTGGGAAGGGTAAGAGGTCATATAATTTATCACTACAATCCAACATTATTACATAATTTTTTATCAGCACTCGATTTTATTGTATAAATTAGGCCCTGATGCTCAGCTGAACATACTCAATTTTGCATATTATAAATTGTGCAAATTCACACTGTATTCTCAAAAGAGAAAGGATGTATATGCACCATAGCAGACAACCTGGCATTTGCACCTCCTATGAACTAGAGAGGCAGAATGTGGAGGCAAGTGGTGGTATAATATAGAGTGAGTATGGTAAGGACATGTTCATGCAGCTGCTGCTCAGGGAGAGCTATATGAACCTGTTAGGAGGCATATCTTTTCCACCTGGTACAGGGCAGGTGAAAATACACACTAATGATGATGACTTGCATATGTGTTGCAGGACACATATTGAGATGAGTACAGTACATCACTAATTAGTGGAAATATGCTAATTTACATGTAGTTTGGGTTTTTTTTTACAATAATTTACACCCATTTTGTTTACAACTCTGTATCAGCCCCTTTATGTGAGTAGACCACTGTTCCAATGTAGATGGTTTACTGCTGGTTGACATGAGGCTAATGCTTGCAAGTCCCTTAGAAGATCATTTTATTATCTTTCAAGCAGGATCATCATTAGAACTTTGTAGGCCCTATAGCAATATTTTGATGTAGCCCTTCCAAAACAAACACAAACACATCTAAAGAAGGTGCATCTGCATTCAGTGGGTATAAACAATAACAAGTAATCAATCATTGAGTCATCAACACACACAATACTGGAGGCAACATTTCCTTAGCTAGGGATGAGGGCTATTACTTTTCTCATTGTGGGATCATACTTCAGTCACTTATATAGGAGGTGCATTCCTTTGAGGATTTTTGTTGGAGATGCCCCTTCGACCAAGGGTTTAATTTCTGAATTCTATGCCCTGCTGGTCAAGGATGCTCCTCCCGTGCATGACTCAGGGAAACAGATCTAGATATTAATTTTTATATTGAGGAATGGTAGATTAGGGACAATGCTGCCTCTAGTTCCATCTGCGTTAAAATTAAAAAGAATGTATATAAACTGTTATATCTATGGTACAGTGGGGCAGATGTATGAAACTCTGGAAAGTGATAAAGTGCAGAGTGATAACTGTCCAGCCAATCAGCTCCCAACTGTCATTTTTCAAACACAGCCTTTAACATGACAGTTATTTATTTATTTATTTATTAACAGTTTCTTATATAGCGCAGCATATTCCGTTGCGCTTTACAATTGGAAACATTGATAGAACAAAACAGGGTAATAACAGACAGACATAGAGGTAAGAGGGCCCTGCTTGCAAGCTTACAATCTATAGGGAAACAGGCATTGATACACAAGGATAGGTGCTATATATATTGCAATTTGGTCTGGCCAGAATGCAGAGTTTCTTGGTGGGCTGCATGATCCAGTCACACAGGAATGTCGACAAAATGTCAGGAGTATGTGAAAGAAAGACAATATGTGAGGTTATGTGTGGACTGTGAGAGGGGATGTGATAAGACATGGAAGTTATGAAGGTTATGTGGTCGGTTCTGGAATCTGATAAGCTTGTCTGAAGAGGTGAGTTTTCAGGGAACGCTTGAAGGATTGAAGAGTAGAGGTAAGTCTTATTGTGTGTGGTAAGGCATTCCATAGAGTGGGTGCAGCCCGAAGAAAGTCCTGTAGCTGTAAATGGGAGCAAGTAATGCGTGGGGATGAGAGACGCAGTTCTTGTGCTGAGCGGAGAGGTCGGGTTGGGAGATATTTTGAGATGAGTGAAGAGATGTATGTTGGTGTAATTCGGTTAATGGCCTTATGTGTAAGTAACAGTATTTTGTATTGAATACGGTAGAAAACCGGCAACCAATGGAGGGACTGACAGAGCGGGGCAGCAGACGATGAACGTTTGGCAAGGAAGATAAGCCTCGCAGCTGCATTCATAATGGATTGTAATGGCGATAGCCTGTTTTTGGGAAGACCAGTAAGGAGACTATTGCAATAGTCAATGCGGGAAATAATGAGTGCATGGATTAGAGTTTTTGCAGTGTCTTGTGTGAGATATGGTCGAATTTTGTATATGTTTTTTAGATGTATGTAACATGATTTTGAGACAGATTGAATGTGGGGAACAAAGGACAATTCAGAATCAAGGATGACACCAAGGCAGCGAGCTTGTGGGGTGGGGTGGATTGTTGAGTTATCAACAGTGATAAAGAGATCAGATTGGTAACTGTTATTGGCCGGTGGAAATATAATTAATTCTGTTTTAGAAATATTAAGTTTCAGGTAGCGAGATGACATCCAAGATGAAATGGCAGAAATACATTCAGTGACACGGACCAATACAGATGGTGATAAATCTGGAGAGGATAGGTAGATTTGAGTATCATCCGCATACAGATGGTACTGAAATCCAAAAGAGCGGATTAGTTTGCCAAGAGAGGTGGTATAGATTGAGAATAGCAAAGGACCTAAGACAGAGCCTTGCAGTACTCCAACTGATAGAGGTAGCGAAGAGGAGGCAGAATCAGAAAAACGAACAGAAAAAGAGCGATCAGATAGGTAGGAAGAGAACCAAGAAAGGGCTGTGTCCTTAAGACCTAGGGATTGTAATGTTTGTACGAGAAGAGAGTGGTCAACAGTGTCAAAAACAGCAGAGAGATCTAGAAGAATTAGAAGTGAGTAATGGCCTTTAGCCTTGGCAGTGACCAAATCATTTACTACCTTAGTCAGTGCTGTCTCTGTGGAGTGCTGGGAACGGAAGCCAGACTGAAGTGGGTCCAATAAGTTGTGGGTGTTAAGAAAGTGTGTGAGGCGGGTGTAGACAAGTCTCTCCAGTAGCTTGGAGGGGCATGGGAGCTGGGAGATAGGACGGTAATTAGAGAGAGTGTTAGGGTCAGAATTTTGTTTTTTCAGAATGGGAGTAATCACTTCATGCTTGAACAGTGATGGAAAGATGCCAGTAGAAAGAGAGAGATTACAGATTTTAGTTAGGGTTGGGATGAGCACAGGAGACAGAGCTTTACTAATTTGTGAGGGTATAGGATCTAGAGGAGAGGTAATAGAGTAGGAGGATGAGAAGAGTGTAGATACTTCATCTTCATTTGTGGGGTCAAATGAAGAGAATGTGCCAGAGGGTTCAGGTAGGGAATTGAGTAGGTCACTAGCTGAGGAAGAGAATAACATTTCATTTCGGATATTATCAATCTTGTCCTTGAAATAGGAAGCAAGATCTTGTGCACAGATAGTAGCAGGTGGCTTGGGTGAGGGAGGGGTAAGAAGCAGTTTAAATGTATTAAAAAGTCGCTTGGGGTTAGAGGCTTGAGCAGAGATAAGAGATTGGAAATATATTTGCTTGGCAGTGTCCAGAGCAGTACGATAAGAGTTGTAGATAGACTTATATGTGAGGAAGTCACTTGGAGTGCGAGACTTTCGCCACTGACGTTCTACTTTACGCGAGAGTTTTTGTAGATGCCTTGTTAAGTTAGAATGCCACGGTTGACGTCTGAGTCTACGCGGAGTGTGATGGGTAGCTGGAGCTACTTCGAGGGCTTTTACTAAAATCTGGTTTAGCTGTGATGCAGCAGTCTCAGGAGAAGTGAGTGTGGAAATTGGTGAGAGTTGTTGTTGTAGAGAGGTAGATAGTTGTTGAAAGTTAATCACATTAATATTTCTGCTGGTTTTAGGAGGTTTGGTTGATTTCACTGACATTGAGGTTGATGTAATGGAGGAAAGTGTGCAGGTGATAAGATTGTGATCTGAGAGAGGGAAAGGAGCATTAGTGAAATCAGAAACTGAGCATAGTCTGGTAAATACAAGATCAAGGCAGTGGCCCTCCTTATAAGTAGAGGAGTCAGTCCATTGGGAGAGACCAAGAGAGGAGGTTAGAGAGAATAGTTTGGAGGCATGAGGAGATTGTGGACTGTCAATGGGGATATTGAAATCACCCATAATGATGGTGGAGATGTCTGAGGATAGGAAGTGAGGGAGCCAGGCTGAAAAATGTTCCAGAAATTGGTGCGGTGGCCCAGGCGGGCGATAGATAACAGCAACTCGCAGAGAGAAAGGGGTAAAAGTCCTGATAGAATGTACTTCAAATGATGTAAATGTGAGTGAAGGTACCTGTGGGAGAACTGTGAATGTGAAAGATTGGGAGAGTAATATTCCTACCCCACCTCCTTTACAATTGCCAGGCCTGGAGGTGTGTGAGAAGTGTAGGTTACCATGTGAAAGTGCAGCAGGGGAGATAGTGTCTGATTGTGTTAGCCATGTTTCTGTTATTGCCAGAAGGTTGAGGTTGGTTGAAATAAAGAGGTCATGGATGGATGTTAGTTTGTTGCAGACAGAGCGTGCATTCCATAAGGCACATTTTAGTGACTTGGATGGTGAAGGAAGGCATGCAATATTTATGAGGTTAGCTGGATTTATAGTTTGTTGTGGGTGTGGCATGTGGGTTGGGCCTGGATTTGGAGATATGTCACCAGCTAATAGAAGCAACAGGAGCGAGATATAAATATATTTGTGGGATTTGACTGAATGTATGTTATGGCGAGAGGTTGTGGATGTTATTGTCAATGTGTTTAGATAAATTAAAAGCTCATATGTGTTTGTAAGAGAAGAGGAAAGTACTGAGGCAGCAATATGTACAAAAGGATGAGCTGCAGGGAGAGTAAGGGATGTAGTAGTCTTAGAGATGATTCCATGGAGTGAGATCATTAATAGAAGTTTCAGATACATTTTTGCAATACATTCAATAATGTACAACACACAAACTACTGGTAAGGAATGATATTGTTATTACCTTGTTGTAGATGTTGTTCAATGTTTGTTCAACTGTTTTTTTAACTGTTATATAATTACACTTTGTGTTATAACACACTTAGTGCTTATAATACACGGCTGCCAACGACATCCAAGGCTGCCTCTAAACTGATTCTAAACTTAAAGAAAGTCTGAATGAAACATGCTACAGCTGACCACAAATGGTAACTAATCAATGAAGAAATTTGGCACTGGGTTTGTGTAAACACAAGCAGTATCCTACCATAAACTAGGCATCACTGAACAACATCCCCCACCCAGGTAATACAAAATACAATCAAGTCATTACATCTAAATCTTTGCTAACAGAAAGTTGGGAGCTGAGTGGCTGGACGGTTATCACTCTGCACTTTATCACTTTCAAGAGCTTCATACATCTGCCACTATGTATCTTCTTGGCTGAGCACAATGTTCCCTGACACTAGAGACAGATGTTGGATGGGATGCTCTAATGAGGGTACCTTCACCCACATCTGGTGGTCTTGCCCAAAGTTAACTGCTTTTTTGCAGGAGGTCATAAACCTCCTCTTGCACTTATTTAATGTCCCTGTCCATTTTGACCCTAAATACTTTCTTCTTCCTCTAGGTCTCACAACATTATCCAGGCACCAAAACAAGTTAATGTGTCACATTGTTTCTGCTATGACTTGCCAAATCACTGCTGACTGGAAGTCCCCCATACCATCACCTATCTAGTTAGTCCTTTCACGCACTTGGTATACCTATAAGATGCAGTACAGGTTGAGTCTCCCATATCCAAATATTCCGAAATACGGAATATTCCGAATTACGGAATAATTTTGGCATGACTGAGATAACAAAACCTTTGATTTTTGATGGTTCAATGTACACAAACTTTGTCTAAGGCACAAATTATTAAAAATATGGCATAAAATTACCTTCAGGCTGTGTGTATAGGGTGTAAATGAAACATAAATTTATTTCATGTATGTACACAAACTTTGCTTGAGCCACAAAATTATTGAAAATACTGTATAAAATGAGCTGCAGGCTATGTGTATAAGGTGTATATAACAAATAAATGCATGATGTGTGTATATTGGGGTCCCATTCCCAAGATATTTCATTATGATATGCAATTATTCCAAAATACGGATTATTCCGTTATCCAAAATACCACTGGTCCCAAGCATTTTGGATATCGGAGACTCAACCTATGACTAGCATAATCAATAATTCGGCCAAATCATTCAAAAAAGTTTGGAGTCCTCGATTGGCCTCCCAAAAAGCCCAACCCCTGTTTAGCAGATAATTGCTCGTATCTTTCTCTCCAATAAGTAGCTCCCAGCTAGAAACTTCACCCCACTGTTATCCTTTCTCAAACCTGTTCTCTTTATTTCATTTTCCCACTTTCTCTGATTTCTTTTTGTCTCTTTTTTTAACGGTTTGCCACGCTGTTACTCTTGAGGGTGTCTCCCTCGCTCTTTGTTATGCCTAAAATTGGATCACTTTGAGCTAATACTAGATATGATCCGATTTTTGCTGTGTGCACTGATTTTGTATTCTTTAACCTCTATATGTTTTGGCCAATGTATTACAAAGTTATCTGTTCAATAAACTATATATATAAAAAAATAGAGGAGGTGCATCTGAGAACAGCATTCACTATGATGGGTCAGAACACAATGAGCAGGACACCCACAATCCTATCATAATACTAAATGAATTGGGACAGACAGGAGGAGGAACCACCAACAGAGGTGATCTAATGTGATCTGGGTGAAAGAGAGGCAAGCCCCAAAGCCTCCAGGCTGCATAGCAACAGAAGCCCTTGAACTCACTATATGTATGCACCTGCATGCACACATACAAAATCTTCTTGCAGACAGTTTTCCATACACTCATAAACAAATTTCAGGTACGTCTAAGCCATAGCAAAACCAGATACTTACTGTATATATTGTCCATTATCCGAAGGTAAGAATAAACAATCTTATAGTTTGAATTACTATGCACAGGGTAAAACAGCACAGTGTGTGCAACAGCAGCCCCCTTACGTCACAACATGAAGAAAGCTGTGTGCACCACATAATGTGATCTGTGTTACAGCAGATCTGCTATTTTAGAGTTAGCACAGAAGGCAAGGTATATCATCTTTCAAGAAGAGTTATTTACTTTGGATTTTTAATTTACTTCTGACTTCTTAATAGGCATGCCATTGCTATTATAATGCCTCCTACAAGGGTCACCATTCACTGAAAATGTTTGTAAAAGATTATTGACACTGAAAAAATACATCCTGCGTCATTACAGCACTTAGAACACTTTCTCACAACAAGCACTATATGCATTTACTTTGAAACACATGAAATCTTTGCTTTAAGAGTGCTCTAAAAGTATCCTTGAGCGTTTGGCCCACTGGGAATAAGCACTGAAAATCAATACTGCATGGGCAAAAACTCAGAATTGCAGATACTGAAACAAATCAATAATACAAGATTACTGTACATATATATGATCATGTGTATTTAAACAGATCATTAAATAAATAGTAACTCTCTGCAGCAGAATGTTTATGTCTTGCATATAACAATCATATAATTAACATAACAATCATATAATTAACATTTTACTTTCATTCAACATCAGGTCCCTGATTTAAGAGTGGTAACATTTTAAACTTGAGAAATCATTTTGCTTTTGGAGAGGGGGGGGCTCATTTAACTTCAAATAAACTTTGAAGAGCATTATGAAAGATAATGAATGCCCGGTTATAAATGGAAAAAAAAGATAGGTAAAAATGGATTTTTCCAGTAATGCCACTAAGTGAAAGCGTGACTTGTCTCATAGAACACTGTCAGATAACAGCTGTCCTATAACAAATTGACAAAAAAATCTATTAGCATTCTCTGCTTAGTCGTGATACTTATTAAGGCTTAACAAAGATAATGTACCATATATTTTCATTTGTAGAAAATGTAATTTAACTATAGTTAGAGGCTGTTTTAGTTCTTCAATTATTTGAATATGATTTAAGTATGAATCATTTGAAAAACAGAATACTTTGTTTTTATTCAAGTTTTGTATGTAGTGCAATATGAAATGATTGTCAGTAAAAGAAAAGGCTATTCCTTTCTGTTCAATCTTTCTATGTAATCCAAATTATTTCATTCTCATTTTTGGTGTTATCTCATGCTTACTGGCCAATTATTCCTAATCCAGCCTTATTTCATCTTCCCATCTCTGACATTTCATCCATAAGCATTGCATAAATCCAAGGCTTGCTATTGAAATCAATATGTCTCAGTGTAGTCATTGTGAGTTTGCGGCAAGAACCTCTTTTATTTATATATAAAACAAAGATACATAAAATCCTTTGGACTCACCTGAGACATTTATAATGTTAATCAAGCTATTTCAAGTTGTACTATGTATTAAAGCTATTTAATGTGTGTGTGTTAAAGTGCCCATACACGGGACGATTTTTTGCACGATATGGCCAGTTACGACATATTGGACAGACCAATCGTGCGAAAATAGGTAAATTTTGTGTGTTGTGTGACCCCGATGCGCGTCCCCGTCATCGTCTAGTTGGATCCTAGATAAGATGGTTTTGCAGAGAGATCTACGATCTTTTGAGTACAATGTGATACACTTCTACGCATCTTATCCTATGATCGTAACGATCAATCGTACAACATTTGACCACATCTTATGAAAAACTTCAAGGCCAATCGTACAAACTCATCTTACCAACTTTGAATTGCACCGTGTATGGGGGCTTTTAGATCCATCAGTCGGTGGGCCTCTTTCCCTCCCTTGTGTGGCACTTATGGTCAAATTCCTGAATGCAGCAGCTCATCCCCACTGCCGCAGATTGCTAAGCGGGCATCTTCTTCGCCTTTTATATGTTCCCTGTCTTGTTATAGCATTGGGAGCCTTCGGAGGATGTTCTGGTTTCCATTGTGCATAATGAAGACAGAACAGGTTTTCAGAATTATGATATTGGGGTAATTCAGTTAGCCACGATAACTCGTTTTCGCATATATAAGTAAAAATTTTTAAGCTAAAATTGTTGGGATATGGTTCAGAATTGCTGGGACACCCTCCGTAATGTTTAATTAGGCACTTAGAAGTTTTTAATGAGCTAAATTTGGATAATAATATATTTTTATATTCAGGGTGAAATTCTGCAAACTGCAGAATAATGGGTTAACAGATGTGGGACGAGTGTATGGGGTGCTGTATGGATAGGGCAGGTGTTTTAAATGGGATGTAGTTTGCAGACCGGCGGAAGGTGAAATACCGATGCCTATCTTAATCCCGATGCTGGAACCCAGACAGACACCATCACGAAACGGGTAAGTCCGGGGTGTCTTAGCTGCTAGACGCGGGGGGGGGGGGTTGGCTTAGGTACCATAGCGAGGTTAGTATTAGGTTTTGTGGGGGAGGTTAGGGTTAGGCACTAAAGGGGGAGGGTTAGGTTTAGGCATGAATATGGGGAGACTTAGTGCCTAAACCTAACGGGGAGGGCTAGGGTTAGGGAGTGAGGAAGGTTAGGATTAAGCTAAAAGAAGGGAGGGTTAGGGGTAGAAGGGTGGAGTGTAAGTATACTTACCCGACCCCTGTCTGGATACTAGCCATTGGGATGCCGCTGTCAGTATTTTCACACAAGGTATCCCGACAGTCGGCATTACAAACCGATTCCATTTTAAATATGCAGGAAACAGTTACAGGTGTTGCTTAACATATTTTTAACAGTGGCTTAAATGACGCAAAAATAAACTGACAGGTATTTTTATGCTCCCTACAGCATTTATTTGCTGAAAAAGACTTGATTTATGTAATGTTTTCACTGTTATTGAAAAATACTTATAACAGACATTTGACACACTATAATAACTCCAAATAGTTTGTTTTTGGCCACTAACAGACTTCTATACTGAAGTATATATTACTTTGCAATTTTTAGGGGTACAGGCTGATTTCCCTATTTTCACCTATACTTAACACATGTAACACGTGCAAGAATTATCACCCAAATGTCGGAAGACAACCTTTATAATTGAATTGGGCGTTAAATGGGAGTGCACATAAAGGCCATAAATGACATTAACAGGTGAAAGGTGCGTTAAGTTAAAATATGTTAACGTTTATTTTATTGCAGCTATTTAAATTCCCCCTTATTTGTGTGTGTGAGCAGGGGCGCAAAGAGGGGGGTAGATGGTATAATTACCTGGGCCAGGCTTGTTTAAGGGGCTCAGCCAGCTGTTCAGGAGGAAGAAGGCAGAGTAGTTTTCAGATGTTTTTTTCTGATAGGGGTGGCCGTGCCAACCCTTTTTGATGTACGTTATAAAATACAATGCAGATCATTATTACAGTATCAAAAATACATATATAAATATACACACATAAAATATATACTGTATATATATTTATTATATATATATACACATATATATGTATACATACTGTATATATATATATATATATATATACACATACATACACATACTGTATATGACTTGCTTTATATTTACCGTATATGCTTCACAAAAGTTTGAGAGTCACAATGGCATTATTAAGCTACTTCAGATAGTGAAGGACATATTATTTATTCCTAACCAGGAGAGAACATGCATTTTTTTTGTAGCAAGAGTCAATGATCTCAATAGTGTTGACTGACTTAATCTGCTTGATGAATAACAGTCCCATGCTCTGCAGAATGTGATTAATTGTGAGGCTTGCAGCAAGCTATGTATAATTATCAGGTGTTAGCAGGTAAATATGAGATGGAAGCTACTAGGAATGACTTATAAATAGATTAGCTGGAAAATTTTATTTTTTTGCTGGTTTCTTGATCGCTAAAAAAGAATCCCTGTGCAGTACATAAAGCTTTAGTTTATTAATCACATATTTTGCTTATTTCTTTTATTTTTTTATTTCCAAATCAAAGTAAATTAACACTACCTAATTTAAAAAAGAAAAAACACATAAATCAATTTAATATAATGTTTTAAATTTCTTTTACAACATTGATTTTTAACTACTTGTGATTTGGTAATGCCCACAATTAAAACATTTGTAATGAGAGCAGTGGCCTCACTGGGGTTGGTGTAACAAGTGCGCCACTGTGGACTTCTTGCACATGCCTGCAAAATGGGAAGTGGCATCGTGCCCATGAGGCCATGTCCCCCGGTGTGTGACTTTTGGGGGTGTGACCATGCGATCACGCCCCTGTTTTCATCTCTCAGCCTCTCCCGACTTTTGGCACATTGTCACCGTTGCTCGGTGCTTCTCTGCTATTTTGGTGTCACGCCCTCGGATGGTGTCACCTAGTGCGGTCCGCACCCCTCACTTTCCCCTAGTGACGACACTGAATGAGACTTTATTTTTACTTTCTGTGCTCAAAAAAACATATTGTAAACTGTTAAAAAGTCCCATCGCTCTTCATTCCACTAAAATAAACAGTGGATTAAGGCCCTGATTCAGAGCCGGACGCTCTGACCAGAGCGCTCGCTCTGAATCAGGGCCCACCTCCATTAAAATGGAGCGTCCTCCTCGACGCTCGTATAGTTGTGGGTCACCACCCACAGCATATACGAGCGTCCAACAAGATGGTTGCGATGGTCTTGACCATCGCGACCATCGGACTTGCGAGTGAAACCCTGTGGTCGGGTTTCTCAACCGCAAGGCCAGGAGTGATTTTGGCTCTATCAGAGCCAAAATCACTCCCACTGACATCACTAGTGATGTCAGTGGGGCCGGCTTCAGATGGTAGGCGTTCCCTTAGGGCACGCCCCCGGAACGCCCACCAAAGGGGGCGTGCTGTCAATCAACATCGACAGCACGCCCCCTTTGGTGCGAGACCCGGAGCGATGGAAAGTCCTTCGCTCGCCGGGTCTCGCGCATGCGCACGATGGAGCTCCCTCCGTCGTGCGCATGCGCAGTGGGGACCATCGACCCACTTGCGAGCGTACTGCCGCTCGCGAGTGGGTCTGAATGACCCCCTAAATTAGTAAAATTAAGTTACTCTGGGGTTGCTCCATTGCTCATATGTCTCTGCACAACTCTTGTCAAAACATTATAGTAGGTACTGATTGTGGATACCTGTGGCAGGAACAATCTAATACCCCATTTCCCCAATACCCCATTTCCACCTATATTCCGGGTCTGACCCGGAATTGGAACAAAGTTCCTATCTGGATCAGACCCGGAATTTTGCCACGCGCCGACTCGGGATATTGATGAGTCGGCGCCGCTCACACCGCAGTCGGGTCTGTATAGACCCGGCTTTTCCGGAGTGAAAGTGGTCACTTGGAGATGACGTCATCTCCAAGCGCCACTGAAGCCGGACCAATCGGCAGGCTAGCAGCGCACTCCAGGTCATCGTGATCCGGAGTGCGCAGTTCTCACAGTGGGGTTTCACGGGCTACGCCCGTGTTAAACCCTGCTAGTTACCTGGGTTGGATTGCTGGGTCACTCGACCCGGCGATCCAACCCTCTCCCCTTTTACACCAGGGAGCTGCCCAGGTTAACCCTTCAAAAACCCGGGTTTTAGCTCCGGTGTAAAAAAGGTATGAGTGGGAAAAAATTACCTGTACATTTAAGTACAGATGACAAATCTGGGGACTCCTGTAAACAACCCAGAGGATAGCCATGGGCTAAAAACCAGAAAGGTAGTCATCTGAAATCCAGGGTTGAAACATAAGTCAGCCAGGAAAATAGAGAAAAGAGAGACAAGCTCAATAAACTGTTCATGTGTTGTTATTCACAGGAAACTGCTGATATATTGTAGGTTTAAAATTATGCTAACAAGCCAAACACATAACTAGCAGCAGATCATTAAGTCATTCCCTGATGCAGGTCTGCACACACAAATCCATAATGAAAAGGGTGTAAGATTGTTATGTGAGCTCACTGTACAGAAGCTGAAAAACTGCAAACCAAAGCTTATGATTCCAGTCCAGCTGCACAAAGGGGGAGATGTATCTAAGTAGAACTAATAGTTTGGGGGTACTACCACATGAATTAAGGATCACCAGTCTATTTTATTTTTCAGCAGAGAAGTCCCCATAGGTTTTTATAAAGAGATCTGGCTGAGTATATCAGGTTGTGTAAAGCTTAGCTTTTTGCAGCTTGTGTCATATACTAGCCACTTGCACATGTACAGTCCAATGGCTGCACATGAGCATTACATCTTTCAGGTCCGAAACCAGGAAATAATGACTTCGCTGGTACAGCAATTTACCAGCAAGTTTATCTTGTGATGCATTCTAGTGGATTGAATGTTAATGATTCCAAAAAGACAGATGGAGTAGATCACAGTTTTTATACAATCTTTGTTAAATCTCACCCCAAATTCTTCCTAGAGATTGGTGATTTCAGGTGGGATGAAAACATCCAATGCCCATGGCACTGAAGCAGCCACACCATACTAGAAAAGAGGAGTGATTTTAGCGGTGACCTCTGCATGACAACAGTGAGGCTTTCGGGGTATATGACACTCGCAAAGCAAGGAAAGTCAAGGACAGGATCGGCATAGCACCTGTCTGATAATTCATTACAGACACAATTTATGGATTTTACTAGAAATAAATTTAACATCATGAGATTTAAAATAGGAGATGCCTATTATTTTGAGGCCTATTATTAACTGACTACCAAAGACAAAACTGATCATATGCTCCTTATTGTTGATTTTTGTCCAGCATTCATGACATAAAACTTAACAGCTAACCATGCATGTGATTTATTCTCTATTCACTCGAATGGCCTCTATATTGTTTTTTTAAAAAAAACAAGAACTAAAACAAAGTTTGTCACTGTATTGTGATTACTTTTCAAATTTATATTAGATTGTGTTGGGGGTGACAGGCAAGGGTTGATCTAAGAATAAATCTAGCCAGTCATTTAGCTTTATATATGTACAGTATGTAATACATATTTTTCTCTATTCACTCATATGGTCTCTATATTGTTCTAAAAAAAAGAACTAAAACAAAGCTTGTCACCGTTTTGTGATTACTTTCGAATTTGTATTATATGTTGGGGGTGACAGGCAAGAGTTTTGCAAAGAATAAATTTGGCCAGTCATTTAGCTCTATTGCCAAACATCCACATCTGTATCCATTTCAGTCATAGAAGTAACAACCAATTACAATGGTCAGCAATAAAGTCCACATGGATTCAATATTTTCCTGCCCTTCAGTTGTGGTCAGTGGAGAGCCACACATAGTAATTTGCTGATTTGACTTAAATTGGCCAACGTGGGCACTGAAATCAGCACATGCATAGCCTGCGGAAGAAGACATTGGGAAGTCAACTAAAAGATCTAATTCTGAAAATACTTGCATGTATAGAATCAATATTTTTAATATTTAACATCACAGAAACAAGTTAGGAACATCCATATTGCTTTTAGAAGTATTACTCACAATTTGTATTACATTTACATATTTGCCGACTACAGTGCAAAGTATATTTTCACACAATTTGCAATGAATAAATTGCCTTTTTTTTGTTAATTGAACAATATGCCTTTTAGCTATAATGAAGATTGAGACATAAAGTTATCCTAGCTATATGAGAAAACCTCTAACCTTAAGAGATATTGATCAAATATGTGTATTTTAAACAAACAGGCTGCATTGACCAATATTGATGTATTTGGCATTGGATTATAACTTCAATACTAACCACCAGAATGACCAATAATGCAGCTCTTTTTTGTAAATCTTTTATAGTTGCTCTTTATTTTCATTACTTTTTGTTACTATTATAACTCAAGTATAAATGTTTATTTGCATAGATTTTTTAACACAATGGATCATCCAGATTGTGTTTATTATAATTAATTAAGTGCAAAAAAAGATCTCTAAACAAAAAACATTTTTGATTAATATCAGTAATTATCAGTAATATGTGCGAGTGAAGCACTCACACTCTATTACATCGCCCAAATTCTATCTAGAGAATGGAAACACATCTGTATGCGAGATGCTTTTATGCAAGAAATAGTTCAGCACGTAAAATGCAGGTTTCACTATATTCGGTGCGAATTACATTTGCGAGTGAGTAAAATATGCGAGTTCAGCGCTAAACTTACATTTTTTACAAATTCGCAACCTATTACATTTGGCTCCATATCACCAAAACTACGAATACTGCTGTAATCCCATAACCAGGGTCAGATGATAATCACTCCTAATCTACTCTTAAAATATTATTCACATATGAAAACCTGTAGAATTGTAATGTGATCAAGCCTCAGCCACAGGGCTGGATTAAGGTCCTTGGGTGCCCCTGGGCAACAAATATGTGGGGACACTTATCACTAAAAGTTGTATGCGTGTATATAATATATATATAAATATATATATACACACACACACGCATATAAATATATACACATACATGTGCATATGTATATATATATATATATATATATATATATATATACATATATATTGTTTTTAACAAATACACATACACCAGGCTACCAGCCGTGTGTGTGTGTCTATATATATATATATATATATATATATATATGTATATATATATATATATATATCCATATATATATATTAGCCAAGGTGTCCACTGATATTGACTAGAATACATGTAGAGAGTTGATTGAAACTTAGACAAACTGCAACATCACGACGTAAACAGAAACATTATGATACCACCTAAAATGTATATTTACCTTTATTGCTTCCAAGTATTTGCTGAATATTATTTATTTTTATAGGATAGCTACTGTGACTCTGGAAATGATAAAACAGAGCTATAACTCTAATTATTGAAAAAAAATTAGTTAAATTAGAGTTAAAAAATAATGTTCCTTAGTTTATTTTAAAAATTAATTCTTGCACTGTATGTGAAATAATTTTAGGATGGAAAAAAAAAGAAACTGTAAACCCCTATAATTATTTTGGTATCTCTAAAATAGCATGCAGTCAAATATAAGAAATTTGCCTGAACTATTCACATAGTATTACTGTGTTAATAAACACTAATCATAAGATTTCCAGCATCGATGCAACAAATCCTTTTACATGTGAAGGAACAGGTGCCAATATATGCTAAATACTTTAGATAATCACAATTCTTAATAGCAGCAATCAAAGCTAATCAGAGCGCTAGAAAGCGCAAATCATTATGGAATCTACATAAAGTATTTAGCTGCAATTCC
The DNA here is from genome assembly GCA_031769625.1 of Taudactylus pleione. NCBI lineage: Eukaryota > Metazoa > Chordata > Amphibia > Anura > Myobatrachidae > Taudactylus > Taudactylus pleione. The sequence continues at coordinate 3,368,742 of JAUIMM010000040.1, read as the reverse complement.
AAAGTTAAAGGGTTTTTACAAAAATGACATTAGTATCAAATACAGTCCCCATTCCATGAAGATTTTACATAAGATGCACGTAATGTAGTTTATTAGAACTACAAATACTATGCTGATGTTTTTATTATCTTGTTTATAAATATCTACTTTTTCGCTATTGTGATGTTAATATTTGTGATCATTTTCACTACTTAGCTGAGTTTTTGATAATTTGTAGCCATCAAAAATATTGTACGCTATATAAAATGTTTTGTCTTCTTTGCAAAATGTCACAGAATAGAAACTTGCAATCATTTCTGCCAGAGGAATCCGACATTTGGCTGACCTAGTTGGCAAGAAGTTTATTCAACGTTACCATCAAGCAGCAGCTGAAACAGGCTCTGTTGAAGTTTTCTTTTTTGCTTTCTTTATTGCGCAGTACATTAAAAAAAAGGAAGAAGAGTGAAACTTTTTTCCTTTTTGTCACACATACAACATCAAGCTAATCAGCTAGGTCCATGAAAAGCATAGTGTAAAAAAAATAATCAGTGCTATAGTTCCTGGGGTCAATGTGTGCATGGAGTAAGTTACTAAGTTACAGGATCTTGAGCCTTACTCTTAAAATGTAACCCTTCAATATCATGAGGATTATGAATACTTGAATGGAGGTCTGTTTTGTTTACATAAAATACACCTTTCAATATCTGATCTCAAATAAATGTACTCATATGTCCATAAGCATATCTTGTTGCATCATACACTTATGATTCTTTATGAATCGGGAGAAGGCACAGGGTGGCTAAAGGGTTTATTCAGCATAAGAAAAATGGACCGTTAACCATGCATAAACGCTAGTTTTCACATATTTAAGTTACTGGGCCATTCATCATCAGGGGTCTGAACAGGACCACCTGATATTCAGCAAACTCTGAGTTTGCCTGCAAGAACAAGTGCCATCTTCAGATGACGCTTGGTCTTGTAACCCGGGGATTCGAAGATCCCTCTGCCGCCTCCTCCGTGACTCCCCAGCGGCTTTGCGCATACGTGACCTTAAAAGCCAGGGACAGGCTGCGCTACTAATCATGGGGACAGCTTCTTTTCAGAGCATGTCCCTGCACCAGAGCAATGATAAAGTGCTCCAGTGTTAAATATCCCCCACGGTGAGGGTGATACTAAAGTATCCGCGGCGAGATGAATACTTCATCATCGGGGGCCATATGGCCCTCGATGATGAATTGGCCACGAAGAGTGAGTGAGAATAGGGTGAGTACATAAAGGAGGTATTCATGTGGCTGCAACTGAAAACTACTTCAACAGAGACACAGGCTGTGACTTTGTCAAAGTCATTTTCAGTTGCAACTACATGAATACCTCCATACTGACAGATTCCCCTTTCAGAAGGAATATATCTTGAAGGTTTTGGAGGTCTCGTGTAACAAGATGCAATGTTGCTGATGATACTGATGATAAAGAGTAGTAATAGGAAGCTGCTTCTGATTGGTTGATTGTGGTTTGTTCCCTCTAGCTGCATTACATTCAATAGCACAGCAGCTATGTTTTATGAAGATGTGGCTGTCTATTCTCATTTAATTAATATTTCCATTTGAACTGTGGCTGGAAAGAAGATTGTCATTTGATTCTTTAAGGCAAAAACAACAGATGCTTATATTTAATTGAAGTCAATTCATTTAAATTTGTATGTTGTTAATGTATTTGTATTTATTGGTATGGAACATGCAACTTTTGCACATACTTCCCAGGGAGGAGAAGAAGGTGGGCGCCGATGGGGGGTGGGCCCTGACATGTCGCATCATTAAGCCCTGCCCCTTCATGGTAAATTGATGCTATTAGCCCATAGTTAAATGGGGGCGGAGCTAAATTACGCAATCCTTATATAATCGCATTATTAAGCTCCGCCCCCTACTCAGAGACTCCCGATCGCTATGGAAATTCTCCCCATTTTGCCCACTTCACTAGAAAGTGGGCAGGACTGCGGAAGAAGTGCCTACTCTACCGGAGGTGTGGGGGTTACCCGAAAAATCGGAGGCCTCCCGCGACTTCTGTGAGAGTAGGCATGTATCCTTTTGCTTTTATTAAAAAATGTCAAGACACTATTCACTTTTCTGTCTATAACACTTACCATATTATATTGTGTAAAAAGAGAATACAAATAAGTTAATGCGACTTTTGTGTTCACTACTAAGTGCCACATCTCTATGCTATATCTACGCGATTGTGGGATGTAAGTGCACATAAGCATACACAGGGCCGGACTGGCCCACAGGAGTACAGGGGAAGTCCCCGGTGGGCCCCACTGCCTGAGGGCCCCACTGATAGGGGTTGAGCAGGGCCATGGATGAACTTGGGTGCTTCATTTGTTTCTATTGAAACTGCACTAAGATTAGCCCTCCTGCCAATCAAAGTGGGTGGTGCTGACACACCCCTGTCCCCTTATTTATAAATGGGCTCTGGCCTTTGCATTAACTCTCTAATGGTTGGCCAAGGCCATCTGTTTTGGCTGGCCACACCCATCTGGTGGCTAGTCACACCCCTTAAATTTGGGCCACTACCATTGCATTCCCTGGTAGGCCCTTCATGCCACAGTCTGATACTGAGTGTAGACACTTGTTGCTCTTAAAGTAAACCTGGCATATATGCTTTGACACAACTTGTGATGTGCCTGATTGAACATAAGCATGTAAATGCACTTTTTCATGCATGCATTTTACCTGCATAGTGAACTTTCAACTATTATATATTTTTTGGCAATTATTTTGAGGATGCTTTCATTGAATAACCTTTCTTAAATCTGTAATAAACACATATCTATAATGTTTAGTGATGGCAATAGGTAATGGATAGGCTACACATGCCATTTTACTTTCATGTATTTGGGGTTAAGCTTAACCAACAGACTGCAAGTTTTGTAACAAATTGTTCTCGATGAGGCCAACAAAATGTTTCTATTTTGACATTTATTGAATAGCGTGTTACAGGCACAACAAAAATATAACCAAATATATCAGAAAACATGGCAAAAGAGCTTGGTAGTTGAAAAGACACCATAAAAAAAAAATCACTTTCAAAAACACATTATTAACATGCTCCTACAAATCCTCCACAGCACATATGGGCCTATTTATCAAAATGTTGGTTTTTTTCTATTTGTTACTTGTTTTTTTACAAAAATAGTTACATAAAAAAGTTAAACAATATTTCATGTTTAAAAAATGCTTATTTAAATCATAAAGTTTATTTTTCATACATTTTTATCTTATACAGTATCTCTCTCCCGAGATAGTGGTAGCAGGAGGATTGTGGCAATAAAAGTACAACAATGATACATGTTATATTAGCTTCCTTATGCTATTGCCAGAGAAACCTAACAAATCTTATCACTGGTTTGTGTTACCTACAGCGACAGCAATGCTATCACCCATGTTAATTTTTTTATATATAGTACGAAACAAAATAAAAACCATATCTCTCTTGAAAATACATGTTTTTGACAGAGACAGGGCTTTTTCATGTTTGATAAATAGGTCAATAGGAACTGAAATGTTTTACTGGAATTCGGGTAACGTTGTGGGACACTGAATAAAAGAATATGTTATCACTGAATGAAAAAAATACATTATTTGTCTTTCACACTCACCGCAAACATTTCATACACTATGGAAACACAGCGAACATGCCATCCACACTTGGACGAACAAGCTTACATCATATATCATGCACATAAATGAAATAATAATTAATTACTAAGGAAAATAGTTAAATAAGAGACAAATATTTCAAATAAGTTAATTTACTAAAAATGTATTTTAGTATGTATTTTTCAATTCCAGGATTCAAATTTTGGAAAATTGCCATGAAAAAATCAAAAGATAAAAGAAACTATTTTCACAAACTGTCCTTTAAAATTTAATTATTTGTTATCCTCTTAACAAGGCTTTTTCAGTTACGAACATAACTTAAATTCATGTGTTGTGTATTTTTTCAAGCATAAAAGCTGTTATAGGTCTATATCTGTATATATTCAGCAGATCTCCAAAGAGAGAAATTTGGATCTGCTCCAGTGAACAATGAAATGAAAAACAACTCCACAATTTTAAATGAGTTTATGCATATACATTCTATTTTTCTCCATGAAAAAAACCTAAAACCTCATTTTTAGGTCATCAAGCCTAACCTAAATTAGCCTAACAAAACCAGAGAGAAGACAGATGCCTTTATGAAGGTATGTCCTTCATCATTAGGAACTGTCTGCATCTGTCTTCTCTTCATTGAAATACAATGGTGAGCAAGCAAAGCATTTCCACATACTTTCTAGAATTTTCAGAGCCCAACAACTAAATGCAAATATATCTGAAATATATGCATTTATTTATTTTCATAGTTTAAAAAAAAACATATCAAACCTGTGACAATGTGGAATTGAACCCTATAAATAGTGCTATTGTTTAGGAAATGAAAAATATGATGAATGCACAGTTTGGAATAATAAAAGAATTTTAGACTATAGTAGATTTCATCTGTTTCTAGATATAGAAATGCTCCATGGAAAAAAATACTATAAAAATAACTTTAACTGTTTTGAGCATTCAGTTTGCAATATAACACAATGAACCATATAATAAATAATCTAAAACAAATAAATGGTTTTATAATTAGGAAACTATACAAACTATTTTATTTTTTGAAGTGGTGCAAGATATAGGCAAATTTAAATTACAATAAGCTACTAAGATAACAGAACTCCCAACCATCCAGATTTTGAGGGTGCATTCTCGCCTTGAAGAGACTGTCCCACCTACTCAACTCATGAGAGGTTGCGTGATATGCTAGTCATGATTGGGTACCACAAGTAGGGAGGATGGTTGAAGGTGGCCTAGCACTACAGAAGTGCTAATCACACCCATTGTAGATGTGGCCATGCCAACGCCCACTATGGCATAACACCCCATGTCCCAATATTTAAACTTAATATCCACTTCAACTTAATAGTTTGTACAATTAATAGTTCTTAGATTACATAGTTCACATTATTGTGTACTTTAATGGAGAACATTTACCAAAGTCAATTTAATTTAGATGTCTGTAACCTGATACTGAATTTTGGAACATTTTTAGGCACTACCCATTGGCCATGCTGCTGCTCTAGACTTACATGTAGGCCATATATATTAAAATCCATTAGGCCAGGTTATCCATGAGCAAGTAAGTAATGTATCTTGATGGTGGGTCCCAGTCTAATCATCGATCATCATCATTACTGAGAGACATTGCTTCATTAAAGCTAGGTTACATACTGCTCTTCAGCTGTACTTATGGAGTTGACTTGACCCAGTATGGAAAATCAAATTGTTTTATAATTCCAGCTCAGTGATAACTTCAGTGCCAGAGCAGCAGGTGTTTTATACATTAGACCCTCCATATAAAGCAGTAGCATACAGAGAATAGTAATCATTCACACCAGTCCCTGCACCATCAGTGCATATCACAAATACATACTAGGGTCCACATCTGGCAGTTATAAGTATATAGTGAGATATGGCCCTAGTTCAAAATCCAGAAATGACCCAAGTGCTAAAACAAAGTGATGTTGCCCATTGTGCCACAATGCTATTTTGGTGCTTGTCTTTGTTTTTGTATTGTTATTGCTGTTTATGAGTTGGCTTGTCCCTAATTCCTGCATGCTTGTCTGGTATTACATTAGTTCACCAGTAAGCCTGACCTCAGCTTTATTTGGTCCTTTTTGCAAGTTTACATTTTTAACTTTTTCATTTTTTTCCCTTTTACCAAAATGTAATTTATATTAACTGAATATAAGATATATTCACTTTGCATTCTGTTGCATCCTTACCAACATGGCTGAAGTCACATATGTAAGATATTCCAAAATGCATATATTACATAAAAAAGGATGAGTAACCTAATGCATGGATTGTATTCCCACATATTCACCTTATACATGGGTCTATTCAGCAATGATTTTTTTACATAAAAATGCAGAAAATCCAATGGGTTAATGGAGAAGATAACACATTATCTTCTCCATTAATTCCCATCTCACAGAGTACCGCATTGTAGGGATCAGCCATTGATCTCTACAGTGCTTTAACGCTTATTGCTATTCAGCAAAGCAAAAAGTGTTAAACTACTCGAAAAATCCTTACTTTATATAACGCCATTTTAGAATGGCGTTATATGAATAAAATGCGTTAAATTCCCCCGAAAACTGCAGGGACAGAGGGAAATTTTCTCATAAATCCCTGCAGCATCGTGTACCTCCACCCAGTCTCCATCACCGGTGTGCAGTGACCGTCGGCAGGTAAGTCTCTCTAAAGCCTGTTAAACCTGCCAAAATTTATTGATATGTGTATACAGGCTTTATATTAACCTGTATACATGTATATTTATGTGCTATTATAGTTAACATTTATATATAAATATGAATATACACATGAGGTGACCACCATCTGCAGTCACCTCAAAGCAAGGACGGAGACTGTTCGGAAGCGCATGACTGAGCATGCGCAGTCGTAGTAACAGAAGATACTATTTTCGGAAACCGATAACAATGTCTTCTGTAACATTGCAGGGACAGCGTGTTACCGCAACCGCTGTCCCTACTCAAAATAATGCTGAATAGCAGCCATAAATAATAATAATTGATAAAAAATAGTGACGATGTTGCCCGATAATATTCTGGGTAATATCATCACCATTGCTGAATAGACCCCACAGTACTTGTATCTCCTGCCTTTCAAAATAAAATTACTTTGTAGCTTCTTTATTTGTAAACTCATATAAAAAGCAATATACTATAATATACTATAATATTTCAGCCACATGATATTTAACACATATACACTTGCCAAAATATATAGTCACTGAGGAAATGGCACCGCAGCCATTTTCCTGGCAATTTGTGCATGCACAGGAGGGAAATTGCCATTAAAATGGCCGCGGCAGCCATTTACCAGGCAATTTGTACAGCGCTGATACCGCCGTTGCTGGACTCCGGCGGGGTAAGTATTGAATAAATGGATGCAGGGTGCACAGTGTGGGCCCCCCTGGACCCAGGGGTCCATGTACACCACACAAACTGAACCCATTATAGGTATGTCCCTGATCCTATCTTATGCTGGGTACACTTGGCAATATGCTGCTCATTCTATCAACGAGCAATGTATAGCGAGTGAATCAATGGGTATATACACCTGATATGTCTGTGAATGATGTGGTTCCCAGACATATCAGGTCTGCCCTGTAGCACAGTCGATGTCAAAATATCTGTAAGATATATCAATGCATCAGGCTGTGTGTACAGGCGACCTGCGGACCACCCCTACATTTGCTGCAAGGGACTGCTGACACAGACATATAAATGCCCGTCCAGTTGTGATGTCAGCCCATCCCCAAACTCATCGCGTGACCAATTGGTAAGTGTGCATAACTTGCCAATCAGCCACTCTGACGGTGAAATCATCTGCTGACTGATCCATCATCAAAGTGTGTACCCAGCTTAAGAAATATTAGAATTTGGTTAAAGGCATTTCTAACCTTAAAAGTATTATTATTATTATTATTATTATTATTATTATTATTATTATTACTATTACTAATGTTTAACTTTGATTCAAAAATAATAATAATAGCAAAATATAGAATAAAGTAAGTTTTATTGTTGATAACAGTGATTATTATAAATATCCTTTAACAAAATGTCCCAAATCAAATAACAGGAGCTAAAAAAGGGGGCACACCAGCTGTATTATTTATCTAAACTGATCACCATTAACTTAATGGCCTCTTCATGGTTGTGTCACAATAACATCTTGAGTACAGTCTTTACAAAGCAGAAATGAATTGGAGGTAATTATACAACTACTGAATGACTTTATGCAACTTACATACACCCAATAGCTGCCAGTGTGAAATCTACTAGGGATTCAGGACAGTTGCACCAAATTAAATTCAAGATCTAGTAGCTGATTTTAATCAATCACATATATCCATATGCACTGCAAAACAAGGTCACTGCATATTATATTCTGTGTTCGGTAAAATATCAACCTGAACTACATAATACACATTTGCATATGTGTTAAACAGGGTACAGCTATTAAGACACATCATAATGTGAAAGAAAAGGCATGGTAACAATAGGTAACAATTATCTCTTGGTTCCCTAGTGCATTTCATGTATAACATGACTACAAAGCATTTAAAGCGCTGCAATTGAGGTGTGAAACTGCATTTAAAAATGCAGCATGAACAGCCAATAGCTATCGTAGCCATGGTTGAACAGAATTAGATTTATGATGAAGTTATCATTAAGATTACAATAAAAAGCTCTCTATGGTCCTGATTAAGAGTCGCACTCTGCTGCAACCAACTTAACGTCTTTTGCTGTAGTCGCGCCTACAACTATATGCTGATGCTAGTATCAGCCTTTCTCCTGGTGTACAAGCATGTGCCTGAATATGCAAGGACGAAGATGCCCACTTTGAGATGCTGTAATACTGCTTGGTGCGTCTTTAGATGCCATCATCGGCCACATCATCTTCGAGCCTTGCTCCAACCCTATGGTGGGTACAGATTTTCCATCCGTGTATGGCCTCTAATGTGTATGATTAAGCTTGTGTACACAAACACTTCAGCGATATGGCCACAAGACTCCCATAACACATGAATAAGAGGGACCATGTCTGTGCGTCTAAATAACCACCACCCAGTCACATTTCCTATACATTTCTGATAACGTGAGTCCCAATCACATCCATCACAGTGTAACGCATGCGCCGTACATGATTTTAGGGATAGTTGCACACATGCAGTAACAAACCCATTGATCAACTCCATGAACATCGGCCTTGTGTGTGACTCAGAGTCAGTGCCTATGTGTAAATGCCTTTTAAATCCATACTTGCCATTACTAATTTGTATAACTTGCACCCTGATAAATGTGTATTACACTGAAGGGGCCACATTTAAAATGATTTATAGTTGGAAGAGGGATGCATTGTTTTTAATTTCTGGCACATGGTATTAAACTTACTACTATACATTCTACATACAACAGAAAAAAGTATTTTTTTCCAACATGATAAAAAAATTTATTTGCTCCACTTGCATATTTACATGGTTTGTCCTGGTACACATTTGTATATTTTAGCTGGATTTATTTGTAACTGTAAATGGCACCCAAAGGGAACCATGAGTTTATAATGGGATTATGTTTTCTTAGGGGTTATCCTTCATAAAGAAGAAACCAATTTGAACAACATAATGGTAGGATTAACTTTTTTTCATTGAAATAGTTGCATAATACAAACAAACCACTAGGCTGACCTAGAACATTGTTACCCTCTTGTGTAGCATCTGATGTGTCATTTTAGAGTCTGGAGAATGGTAAGAACCTTAATAATGCCATTCATATGGCCAATTAGGGTAACAGTGATTGGTGTTAATGTGAAATAGCTTCCCTGTAGCATGTGAACATCAAACACTTTTCATGTAATCTCATCAGACACTAAACAAAGGCTATGCCCTCTCATTAAGCACTAGTTGACAAGAACAAACTAACTAAACAGAATGTGATTGCTGAAGGAGGACAAATGAACAAATGAGTAAAAATTACCACAAGAACATATTTTCTTTTATAAAGGTTAGAATAAATTAATGGTGGCATTATCTAACTAGGAATTTGCCGCTCATATACATGAAAATTTATTTTATATTCTCCAATTTCACAGACTTGTCTTAAAGCAATCTGCACGGTTAGGTCACCTTTTGGAGGCCAGATTTCCTAGTGATCTGCAAGAATGTTGCTTAATGAATAGCCATCGAAATTCATTTTTGATAACTTTTTGTGCTGAAGATCAAAACATTACTCAGAATTTTGTTCTGCCCTCAATTATTGCATATTCCTGATTTCAGCATATAATAGAGGTTTAAATACATGGGAGGTGGAAATCTGGACAAGGCAATGTCATGGTGGTCACCTTGAAATGGAATATATGAAGACAAAAACAGCTATGGCATAGAGCACGATTATATAGACAAATTATTATTTAATAGCAACCTTGCTCACTTATGTGAAACAGTTATATTAAATAGCTACAAGTTACAATGCTCTCACAAAGCACAAATATATTGCTGATGGCAGCTGCAATAATTAATCATAATGGATAATCCCTGGTCAAAATATTGATCCTATTGAGCACAGTTGTATATCCAGATATGCTGGAAATGGGACCACGATGGTGAAAATGCTGCCCAATTTCAGTAAATAGTTTCACGCTAACCCTAACCTACCCCTCCCGCAGCCTAACCCTAACCGCCCTCCACCCTCCACCTAACCTTCCCCTCCTGCAACCTAGCTCTAACCCTCCCCTTCCACAGCCTAATCCTAACCCTCCCATTCCGCAGCCTAACCCTAACCCTCATACTTACCATTAGAAGTTGTGGGCATTCTGACCAGTATTCTGAGCATCGGGATTCTGACTGCCGGGATGCTGACTTCATCCCTACACTACTGGAGTGCTTTACTCAAGCAAATAACAGCTTGGTGTTGATGAGTTTTGTCTGCTACATTCTGCCTCTGATTGGGCAGGATGTAGATGAACACAGATCCAATACTTTGGCATAAAGTCATGTCTTTCCAAACACACAGCAAGGATGTATGCAGTAAAACAGTATGATAGTTTATATTTAGACTATCAAATTTATGGTGTAAAGTTTTATCACAAGGCTAGCATAGGACATTCCAGCATACACTGATAAAGGACAGCCTTATATAACAGTGCTACTATCAATTTAAAGTGTTTCCAAATGATGGAAAACAGCATCAATAAGTTAAATAAATCGCTGTACCTTACAATGTACTGTGTGAATAATACATGCTTTGTGTGTTGGTCAAAACCAATTACATATGATGTATAAGGAAAGGTGATTATAAAAGTTGGTAAAACCCTTTGTGCAGACCACTCTGTATTATATGCCTTGTACAAAGGCTACAAAAGCCAGAATAAATCATCCATGTTAATCATGAAGTATTATATAAATAAATCTAAAACATCAGAAGACACACCCATCAAAATGTTGCATTTTTTTCATTCTATTTTACTTATTATACTTATAATTCATACACCAGTTCTTGACGAACATATGATGCTAGATTATTTCAAAGTTGCACCGTGACTGTGGGCGTGATATAAAGGAAACTAACCTAGCAAGTATGCTTTACATATCTGTAATAAACAAAATGTTACTCATCCGAATACAAAATGATGAAAATACATTTTCACAAATAAACCATAAAACTTATCAATATGATTCAACAAATAAAACAAGCACACTTCAATAACACAGAAAACATGCCGATAAATAAGAGTTGTTCACAAACTTCAATCCATTTTTAACAATTCTCTTAACATCTTCCAGGCTGGTCGTGACATCTCAGTGGCCTTAAAGAGAAAGTTATTGTAATACAATATGTTTAAATATTATATATTAAGGTAAGAATGCCAAATATAGATGAGTTTAAGAGAATGATGTGCTTCATTACTCGAAAGACTGCAATTAGACACATATCCACTGAAGACACTATTGAACAGTCTTTTATTAGTTAGTATTTGCAATTACAGATGGTTTGTCAGATTCCTAGATTATTGTTGAAATGCATCTTTAAACAGTAGCATTTGCCCTAAATTTCTCTTGGACAGCATCCATCTTCCTAGTCTACAAGAATGATGCAGTGTTGGGAAGACTATTACAATTACAGCCTAGGAAATAATTTGGCACAGAAATATATTCTCAGACATGCATATATCTTTAAAAGTCATGTTTAAGACATTTTGTTTATTTAGTCTTCAGGAAAAGACTGAGAAAGACTAAAAATGTTATAGTGCTTTGTATAAAGCTTAGACAGGCATGGGATTGCAATTATAAATTACAATGCCCTTTGCTGAGTTCACAGTTCCATTCATCTTTTTAAAACATTGAAAGACAGATTGGACATCAGGGTGAGGATTACCCATGGGACGACCTGTATTTCTACACAAAAGACTAAGTGTGGAAAAATAGCACCCTGTGTCACCTATTCTTTACTTTCTAAAAATTCAGGGAAATGGGCATATAAACAGCTCTTTCCCACTCATTGCAGAACAAGAACTGATTGTCTCTGCGGCTTATATCAATGCAATTTTACCATCAATTCACGTTAATTAGGAAAAGAGAACCGATACTGACAGTGTACTTCAACAAAAGCCATACAGGCCTCCCCTGAATAAAACTCATGTACAAAATATGTAGCAGCAGTTCTCCTTTACCAATGTTTTATTTTGAACACATATGTTAAGCCAAAATCTACATAATGTGTAATATTACTCAGATGCAATATAAAGGACAATCGTTGCTTGGGTACAGCACAACTCCTAATAGAAGAAATACCTCCCATAATTTGTGCCAAAAATGACTAGTTTAATGGTTTTTAATTAGAGTATCTTTTATTGGCTTAAATGTGTTAATATTGAAGTAAACTAACAATTTGTATACATTACATTTGCTTGTAAACTATAAAGCTCATACATAAATTATCAAATAGAATAAAACCACTAACGTGCAGGTTCTAGATAAAGATCACCTAACTAAACTATTTTAAGGCAAAATGAATAGATAAATAAAAGATATAGTACAATACAATTATTTTGACGAGGCAGATATTTATTTATGGAGTAGTATAAAAAATTTAAAAGTACTATGAAAACACACCATCAATCATAAAAACATATATTTATATAATATTTTATTGAATTTAACCATGGTATGCTGACTATAAGCTATGAAGGATGACATTTGTAAATGACACTTATCTACCTAGTTGGAATAATTGGAGACTAATCCAGTATTCTATGATGAAGTCTGATAATGTGAGCTTACAAATGGATACAAACTGGTTATAGAACTACTCTAAAGGGGAATATAATTATATATGCAGGATGTGTTAAACTACAACTGCAATCATTAAACAGATCATAAAGAGCACTGTAAATTCCTCATTAAATCAGTAAGAGAAAAAAAAACGTCCTCCAAAATGTGTTTCAAAAACAGAGATGCAAACCAGAATAAAAATGGTATCTCATCACTTCAGAGAATATTCCTGTGAACTTTCCATATTCCTGTTTTTCAAGGATCAAAATTTCTTCACCACAGGAAACATCCCCCTGGCAAGTTCTCCTTGACATTTCAAAAAAAAAAATCGGTGCTTCATTAAGAAAGAGAAATGCAAAATACAAGTGTAATAGGAGAATGTTACTCTGCAATCTGACCGTACTGACTAGGTGCATGTAAAGTGTCAATCTCCAAACATATTTTGCAGTGAGTACTTCATAGCAGCTGAAGTAGCCTGTGTAAAGAAGGGTAGCGTGGGAATCTTATAACGCTAATGGGAACCCAAGACATACTGAAGCGCTGTATGCAGCTCTCTAATATTATATATGCACCTAAGGCAGTTAATTGACCACAAGCACATTATTGATGAAAGACGTAATTCTTCTTAAATAATAAAAGGTGGGTAAGCAATATGCGTTTGACAGTGTTCTCTCCTTTAAAGCAACCAACAAAGGTATCTGCTGCACAGATTGTCAGAAAAACAACAGTAGGATTTATTCCTAGACTAATAAAGCAATGAACCTTTTCCTCTGATGGTTGTTGAGAACATACCAGAAGATCCAGACTTACATCAATACGCCTGATAATAAATACTGCTATAGCAACAGATGGGAGCTTTGTCATTCCCCAGTAACAACAATCTTGAGATAAAAGCCATGTTGCACCACAAGTAGCAAGCTGATGCATTCACAGACACGTTGATTTTCCCATAGACAGTATGACAAGGTTAATATATGTAGCAGGGATTAGGATGGGTAAGTATTTGTATATAACATTAATGATTTAATAAATAACAGTAGAGAATCAACAGAATTGCATAAAATATATATTGCCCATTTTGTCGCAAGTGGTGACAGAACCACCACAACTTATTTGGCTATAACTATGATGTATATGCCGGCATAACCTAGGGGAATAGGTAAACTGTACATAATGGTATAGCATATCATGGTAAAACCTTCTAATACCTACAAAACCACTAGGCAGTAACTGAACATGAATATTTTCCATTGAGACCAGAGAAAATAAATGTTGCGTTGTCTGCTAGTTGTGCTTAAACTGCAGATGCAGCCATGTAAACAGGAGATCATTTGACTCCATTAACCTTTAACACTGTGTATTTCCAGTGGGATCACTAATAGGAAATTACCATCCAAAATTCAGTTGGAGATTGTTTGGAGGCATTGGGGGAAGATTAGACTATTGAATGGTTTCGGGCCTGAAGCTGAGCTGCAGAATCTGGTGCGTCCTGTGTGCACTCATCTGCCCTTTCCATAGAACTTTAGTGCCATCTATTGAAAACTTGCTGAATAAAAGGGGATCAGGGCACCTATTGATCTGGATTCCAAACAAGCAAATTACTCAACAGGATTTTTTTTTTATCCCATGCTCGGCTGCGAGTCCTTCCACCTGCAGAAGAGCGATCCTGTTCCTGCACACAGTGTACATCTCCACGCACTCCACTGCTAATTGCTGCTAAATAGGAGCGGAAGACAGAGTTGTCTATTAGCACACAGCGCTTTCATCTTACCGCATTCTCACAGCTAGGATGGCTGGTGACAGGGCTACTCTCACAGTACACACAGCCCACTCACAGCACACTGCAGGCTGAGATAATTACAGGGGCACCATATTTACCTTCTTTCAGGAACTGCGAATGGATAACAAATATAAGAAAACAGCAGATCGCCGCTCCTGCTAGTGCCCATAAAGCTTTCAGGAGCTGCATGTCGTTTCCCAAATCAGCAAATACCCAGAAAGTAACACAGTGATTCCCCAGCACAGCGATGCATCCAGGGCTCCCAAGCCGCCAGGGTGACTGTTAGACAGTAGCCTCCGGTAGCGCGGCGCTGGCTCACAGCACAGTCTCAGGCAGCATTCTCTGCGGGAGGGACGGAGACAGGAAGCCACCAGTGATCCATGAATCAGCTTTCTGTTCCTCGGAGTTGGCCGGGAGACTGGACACGATTGCGCAATAAATGCGAGCCATCAATTATTTCCCCTCGTTCAATTCATCCTCCTGCCCCCCATGTACGCTGCCCCCCTGATTCTCTCTGCTGCCGCTGTTTCTGACTAGGACTGGGGCTGTTTTATGACATTCCTCCCCCTTCTTTGCTGCAACTTGTCCGAGACAGGTTCCTATAGTCGCTGCTCTCTCCGAGGGTCTCTTTACGTGTTGCTCGGCATGGGCTCCTGCACCATGGTGCTGAGATGCCAGAGGTGGCAGCTACTCAGTGCTCTTCCTTCCCAAATCTGTCCCTCCCTTCCACTGTGTAATTGTACCACTCCACTAGAACATGGGAGTTCCACTTCCACGACCACGTCTGTCTCCTGCCGCTTGTTTGGGGCTTGACAAGCCTTGTAGTGTCCCTTGGATTGATTGCTTTAGCTGGAGGAGCTGCCAGCGGGCTGCTTGAGTTCAGTGCTCATTCCGATGCAATGATCCAGTGAAGGGAAGGGCTGAGCCGTAGACATGCACAGTCCGCGCTGCAGCTGCAGCTTTGCAGAACCTCTGTCTGGTGCTGATTGCGGAGGCTGCGCTGCCTTTCCCTCCTGCTTTCTGGGAGGGAATATTGGATGTCGCTGACCTCCCTCGGCGCGTACACGGGCAGCGAGCTGGATGTTAATAGAGGTGTATTTATGTCGGTGCGGGGTTTATGTGCCGGAGGCTCAGTGCCACTGCCCGCTGCCTCCTTATTTAAACACTGCCAGAGCTCGCCTCAACTTTCCTCTGCTCGTTCCGTGACGTCACGGTGTGCCCCCCTCTACAGCAGCACCCTCTCCCCCCACCCCGATCAGTGACCCTCGCCCCCTCCCACTGAGCATTATAAGCAGCAGGGCTTTCCTCCTAGTCACAGAGTAACCTGTATTCCCCAGCGCTAGGGATGTTGCCATGCAATACAGGAGTTATATACTGTATACAGGTACATACTGTATATATAATGTGTAGTCCATGTTGACAAGACCTTTCAGCGTATTTACACTGTTCCCCAGCAATATCATTGCTTGTGATATCAACGGACTTATTTTTGCATCTCATCAGTAGTTTCCATCACAAAAACACATGCTGCATGGATGTAAGCGTCCTTTTCCCAGCTTAATGTGTTCTTAATGGTGCGGGCCTGAAAAATGTGCAATCCAAGAATGCCTTTTGTGTTTCAATGGGCAGCTTATCCTTGTTATGTAGGCTGGCTTGGTAATTAGGCTGTTATTCAGCGAGGTGGCCTGTATGTGTCTGTCTCACACACAGGCTCTCCTATTAATACACATATTATTCTCTGGTTGTCTTGGACACGTGAAGTAAAGGGAGTCCTTTGAAGTCTGTAACAAATGCCGACGTGAAGTTTCTCAGTGACTGTTGTGAGGAGGGCTGCTGTCCCTGGTCCAGGCTGTCTAGCATGTTGATCTTATTATGATGGGCTCTCAAACACAGCACATTTCAATCCAGAAGTGATATATATATTGCTTTATATTTCTTATAGGTCACCACCAGCCAGATAGAATAGGATGTGTTGTTACAGTAGATTTCGCATCAGTTATCACAGGCTTCTGTATCCTGAGATAAAAATATCTACTCCAGGCTCAAATATTACTTATAAAGTTTCATTATCTTAATATTCTGATCCAAAATATTGAAAGTGAAAATGTAGAGAAATCCGTCTCACAAACAGAAATACATATTTTTTTTTAATTTGTTCATTTGTCTTAAAGGCCTAATCAGTACTTTTAATTAGCATGTAAGGTACCAGACTGATGTACTGTAAGATGCATGAATAGTTGATATTTGTGTCACATGTACCATGCTATTAAATAAGTCTTCAGAAAGACAAATTGCCAATTGCACGCAAAAGGCTACTTATAAGCATTATTCTGCAAGTTACAGATATCCTCAAACTATTTTTTAACCTGTATAGATTTTAATGGGGGAAAATACGTGTGGTTGAAAATGTCACTTAAAGTATGGTTAGATTTTGATACAGTAAGACACAATTTATATCACACCACTATTTCCCAACAACACATACGTGTGTATATGTGTACCACACTGCAAAACTTATAGAGGTGTTTACTTAATATATAATAATATCAGTTCATATCTGGTTTGAATAAATTCATATTTCTTTGATTGCTTAGTGGCACCTTCTCTTGTGCTAAAAAAAATCTGTGCAGTTTAATAAACCAATAGAACATTATAAATAAAGAGTTGAAGACTTCCTACTGTAGTTTATTGAGCCTTCAGGGGAACAATAAATTCATTTTGCAATTATAGGAACACGCTGTCACTTGTATTGTGTTGGTGTGAGACGCTCAGTTGGGAAAATGCAGAGCTGTAACAGTTCCCCCACGCATGGATGCACTGGACATGATGTGTAGTGGTTTGGAGGTATAACAGGGTGTAGTAATTCCCCAGCTGAGCTTATCTGACGGAGCTGTCCACCGAAGCTGGTGCTGTAGTAATGAGTAACACTGAAAGTCAAGTGAGGCAGAATAACTAGATCTCTAGTCTTGTCCTATACTTGCAGTATGGTAGAGTGCAATTGCGAAACATATATTGTGCAGGGTGCAAGAAGATTTGTTTTCTTACAGACACTGCACATAGCTGTCTATAAACTTTGCACAGAAACTCCTGTGCTATTGAACTAATATAGGATATTTGTTTCTTTAATTACTATCTGCTTAATACTGTGCTAACCCAAGTGTCTCTTAACAGAAACATGAATATATGATATCTGGTAACTAAAAGTTTAGAATGGTATAGCAAAACAACTTTGGTCAGTTAGATTTCTTACTTACTAACTATCTGCATGTAGTTGACTGGGCTTCTGCAAGTTATTTCTCACAAGAAATCAGTTCCTACAGTATTTGTTATCTGCAAAAGTAGCTACCACTTGGAATGCCTGAAGACAGTGCTTGATTTACATAACTGTTTGCAGGGAAACAACAATCAGCCTCAATCCATCGAGCAACTCCACCTTTTTATACACAATACTTTCTTGACTTACTTGTCCTGTCTCAGGCTTTTGATATAGCTATATGATATCTGGCCCTGCTTGATATGACTGGGACATCTACAATGAAATACGTAGCATTCCATTTAAGAACGAGTCATAGGCCCCCATTTATTAATGATCACACTTGCAATGCGATCTGGGCATGTCTGTAGTGCCCATGATCGCATTGCAATATGCAATCATATCGCCCGGATGTATCATCCGGCACATGCAGATACACAGGCTCTGAAAGGAGCCTGTCCCTGCGATGTGCTCGGAGAGCTGCCAGCCAGTGCCGGGTCTGCTACGCAAGCGCAGTCCTGCTGACTTCACATGTGCTGTGGCCATAGCCAGGGAGGGTTCTGGAGGAGCCCTCCGCTGGCTAATTATGTGCGGTGTAGCCCATAGGCTACAGTGGCTAATGCCATCTTCAAATTGCGACAGCTGCGGGGGCCAATATCTGGAATGCATAGCATTCCGGATATTGGTAAATCTGGCAGCATCGCATCCCCATAGAAACCTATGGGTGATGCAGCTGCCAGCGGGAATGGAGGGATCGCAGTAGGTAATGGAGTTACTGCAGAGAAATAACGAACCACAAAATGCCAGATATTCCACTACTAAATTAATATTAAAATCCACAAACACTATTTTAAATAAAATGCCAAACAGCTTCCCGTATTTATAGAACAAAACATTCTCATGATAATATAGGCAAATACAACAAAAACTTTAATAAATTACATATTATAACCTCTTAAAAGAAGGATTCTAGGGGGAATTGTTTACAATAAGTTTATTTTTTACCAATAGTACTCTGTTATAATATAATAATGGGTATTATTAACAGTCCAGAGTGTTTGTTATGTGGTTATTTTCTTATGCAGCATATAGTGTTTATATTTTGTGTGTTTTAATAAATATTCTATGTCTAGTCAACTCTGAGATCTAAGATTTTATATAGCTATACATCAGCGCAGGTTTTTGTTGTTTTTGCCTATATTACCGCAGATAATGATGATGATTATTCTTGCTATTCCCCGAGTTACAGATGGTCTCACTTCCCCATACACGAGTATAGGAATAATGGCCCTGATTCAGAGCCGGACGCCCTGACAGAGCGCTCGCTCTGAATCAGGGCCGTCCTTCCTGATTTTAGAGCGGCCTCCTGGCCGCTCGCATAGCTGTGGGTGACCACCTACAGCTATAGCGAGCGGCCAAAAAGATGGTCGCGATGGTCAAGACCATCGCGACCATCGGGCTTGCGACGAGACCCTTGTGGTAGGGTCTCTTCTGCTGCAAGCCCTGGAGTGCTTTTGGCTCTATTTAGCTGGGACGGCCCTGATTCAGAGCGAGCGCTCTGGTCAGAGCGTTCAGCTCTGAATCAGGCCCTCTGTTCCTGCATGCGATATTTGATACATCCTTGTCTGAACATCACGCAACTGGAGCAGTTGATACTACCCCATGCAGTCAGTAGAGCCCACAACAACATTATCTTATGTTCCTCACTGAGGACCCATTTTTAGTTTTATTTCCAAAGAGGAGTGAGAGTATTTGAATTACATGATAACTGAACAAATTAGAACAGCAAAGTTACTGTATGTGATAAGTAGCACTGGCCACAATTAAGCAGTGAGATATATTAATGATCACATTACTTATATGCAGGAATGTCCACCAGTATTCTTTATTGTTATTCTTGCCAGGACAGCTCAACATTATCCAGCTATCCAGACAATGTCATCACCTTCAGGTATATGACCGGGTTAATATGATGCACATATGACGCCAGCAGCCTGAGTTATTGGCCACTATTGGTGAGGGATACTTCAGATCCCTCTGAGGGCCACTTTGTGGAATTGTAGCTAATAGGCTACCCTGGCTAATGCCTTCTAATAATGGCCATAGCTATTGGCCACAAGCTCCGGAAAAGTTATGCTTCCTGGAGCTGGATGCATGCGGCCATATCACAGCCCCATAGAAACCTACTGTATGAGGACTGCTGAGCCACTGCACCACAGAAATCGGAGATATCTGCTGTACTGTGGACCCTATTCATACATATGGGGATCCATATGTCATGCAGTAATCCTCCAAAATTGCAAGTTTTCTGGGGATTTACAGTATTTTTCCAATTCATTCAACTCGCCCTAAATCTTTATAAATAGAGCCCTAAGAATTATATTTAGTATATCTGCTGGAAGATACTTCTCAGGCTTCAAATACACTTTTTCTGGGTCAAAGAGGACTGAACATAGTTGTATTTTAGGAACTCACATGTCATCCATCACCTGATATCCAGTGTTGAGTCATCTCTTGCCTGAAATGTCATGCTTTTTTAAGTCCGTTACATATTTATAGGCTAATCACGTTAGATGTAGCAGTCAACCTTTTTAATAAAGGGGATCATAAGACCCATCATGAAGTTTTGTGTTGACATTGTGCTCATGGCAGTTTTTATAATTCATTTGGAATGATAAAGAAATGAGCCAGAAAACCACTGCACCAAGTGCACCACATATATTATGTACTGCAGATGTGTTTATGAGCAGCTGGTATAGAAAGTAGTTACCTGAACACATAATACTAGTGCTGCACACTATAAAATAAAGTATGACCATTCCCTTCCATATATCCTGTATTGTAAATTAACAAATTGGCAACTAATAACAATCATTGTTCTCATTGTATATGTAACAATCTAAGTGAGAGATTGTCCAATATAATATTCCATATAAGTAACAAGTAGCAAATGTCATTATAGGGCTGATGTGGCACAGCTGTGATTATCACAAAGGAACTGACAAAAGGCCTTTACTACCACAGCTAATTCTTTGCTGACACAATACAACAAGGAAGCAGCAACTACATATGTATGTAATCATTTACACTGCTAAGTACAATAACTGTGAAGATGTTAAAAGCAACACTAATAGCAGAAACAAACACATTGCATCATGAAAACTGGAGGTTTAAATTAAGCAGCAGGCAGAAGAACAATTTAAATAGAGTGTACTGTAGCTGTGAAATGCCCTGCTGTGGGTATATTCAAGAAGAAATTACTTTCTGTTCATTTCTTTCTCTTTGTCTTACACACCAGCACATTTATATGTAAAATAACCAAATTTTAGGAAATATCCAATTCCCAATTTAACATAGATAAAATGATTACAGCAAGAGATTATTTCCTGGCCACCTAAACTCTAAGAACTGTAATATGCATTAATAATTTTGGTAGGATATACTGCTTAATAGCAGATATAACTGTATGAAATACCAAGATTTAAATGTATATAGATTTGACCAAAGTAGAGTGCACAATTAGCAAATGAGCGCAAAATTAGCAAATTGCAATTCACCACTCACAGGGCCTGATTCAGCAAGGATCACAAGTAAGAATTTGCTCACAGTTGGCCGATTTGTGTCTCTGCGCATGCGTCTCAATGCGTGTGCGTGAACCAGTCATTGTGATCAAGTACGGGATCACACAGCATACGCAGTCAGCACGGAGAGACCTCCGATGTTGATTGAGAGGAAGTGGCATTTGTGGGTGGTGGCGGGGGGTGGTCATGCGAACGCAGGTGTTTGAACGGCGTTACAGAGGCATGCATAATTAAGCTTGTGCAGTGGCATATGCAGCCATACATCTCGATGTACACAAAAAGCTTCCACAATCCTGCGTAAGG
The DNA here is from genome assembly GCA_031769625.1 of Taudactylus pleione. Taxonomy (NCBI): domain Eukaryota; kingdom Metazoa; phylum Chordata; class Amphibia; order Anura; family Myobatrachidae; genus Taudactylus; species Taudactylus pleione. The sequence goes on along the minus strand of JAUIMM010000040.1, from coordinate 3,346,904 downwards.
TCAGGGCTACCACAGTTGTGCATATAGGTTCGATGGTTCACGATATTACCAATGTTTGCGCAAGCCTGCTTACTGATCATAGAGTAAAGAGAGATGGGCTGGCTTTATGTAGTGCAGGGCATCTGCATCTTGTGTTACAATTGTCGTGCGTATGCATTCATTAGCATATTCTCGCAGCGGTCAGGTACGTGCAATCTCTTACTTGCGATCCACGCTGAATCAGGCCCACAGTTTTCAATTGTTATATGTTTTTGCAATGTGCATATTCTTCATCCCTTTATCATATTTTAATAGTCTTATGCCATAAAAAGAAATCAAGGGTCCGCAAAACTAGGTGCTCCCATGTGCCTGATCCACACATAGCAAGGCATGCCTTCATTCCCGTTCAGATTGGCTTGTCCAGACATGGTCATCTTGCCTCCATAACCCATGTACTTTGGTGCCAAACTAGGTACACCAAAACATATCATTGTACATGATGTCACTAAAGTTAACATGAAGATTTAGCTAAAAGTGGAAACGGTTATGTCAGAAAAATTATTTATTGTTTAATAAATTTATTGTTTAATATATACAGTAATGAAATTTAGTTTCTACTTGGGGGTATATTTACTAAAGTGCCGTTTTTTAGAATTGGAGATGTTGCACAGAGTAACCAATCATATTCTAGCTATTACCTTCTAGAAGGTGCTAGATAAATGTTAAGTAGATCTGATTGGTTGCTATGGGCAACATCTCCAATTCTAGAAATCCCCATCTTAGTAAATATACCCCTAAATATTTATTTGTTCCAAATCAATGCAATATTACACCATGGTGCACTTGTTATCATAATAAATAAACTGTCTATTATCACACCGAGATAGGCAAGTGGACTAAAGAAAAAATATGTTTTGTACCAATCAGTGAATTTGAAACAAGTATATTTATTTAAATCACAATGTCACATTAAACAATACATGTTGCACATTCTAAGCAATGTTTAAGACTCATGCCTATCATTTTAGTAGACTGGCTCAGCCATATGACTCACAGAGGTTAAGGAATATTACACTCAGATTGAGGGGGAATCCTGGTTTGCAGCAAACAGCGTGTTATAATACTGTAGTGTAGTTTGCACAGTAACTTAGAGCATGCATATTGATATAGTATATCTTATCCTTGTAGAATCTAGGAAGCTAGAAGATCTTATATAAGGCTATAGACATGTGATAGTTGTTGATGCTTGTTGATTGACTTCTTCACATTCCATGAACTGTGATTGACCTAAAGTTGTCTTCTGTGTAATATCCATCCCTGACTCCTGTACACCCTGCACCTCCATCCCTGACTCCTGTACTCCCTGCACCTCCATCCCTGACTCCTGTACACCCTGCACCCTGTGATAAGTAGCACTGGCCACAATTAAGCAGTGAGATATATTAATGATCACATTACTTATATGCAGGAATGTCCACCAGTATTCTTTATTGTTATTCTTGCCAGGACAGCTCAACATTATCCAGCTATCCAGACAATGTCATCACCTTCAGGTATATGACCGGGTTAATATGATGCACATATGACGCCAGCAGCCTGAGTTATTGGCCTCTATTGGTGAGGGATACTTCAGATCCCTCTGAGGGCCACTTTGTGGAATTGTAGCTAATAGGCTACCCTGGCTAATGCCTTCTAATAATGGCCATAGCTATTGGCCACAAGCTCCGGAAAAGTTATGCTTCCTGGAGCTGGATGCATGCGGCCATATCACAGCCCCATAGAAACCTACTGTATGAGGACTGCTGAGCCACTGCACCACAGAAATCGGAGATATCTGCTGTACTGTGGACCCTATTCATACATATGGGGATCCATATGTCATGCAGTAATCCTCCAAAATTGCAAGTTTTCTGGGGATTTACAGTATTTTTCCAATTCATTCAACTCGCCCTAAATCTTTATAAATAGAGCCCTAAGAATTATATTTAGTATAATTTAATTTAGAATTGGAGATGTTGCACAGAGTAACCAATCATATTCTAGCTATTACCTTCTAGAAGGTGCTAGATAAATGTTAAGTAGATCTGATTGGTTGCTATGGGCAACATCTCCAATTCTAGAAATCCCCATCTTAGTAAATATACCCCTAAATATTTATTTGTTCCAAATCAATGCAATATTACACCATGGTGCACTTGTTATCATAATAAATAAACTGTCTATTATCACACCGAGATAGGCAAGTGGACTAAAGAAAAAATATGTTTTGTACCAATCAGTGAATTTGAAACAAGTATATTTATTTAAATCACAATGTCACATTAAACAATACATGTTGCACATTCTAAGCAATGTTTAAGACTCATGCCTATCATTTTAGTAGACTGGCTCAGCCATATGACTCACAGAGGTTAAGGAATATTACACTCAGATTGAGGGGGAATCCTGGTTTGCAGCAAACAGCGTGTTATAATACTGTAGTGTAGTTTGCACAGTAACTTAGAGCATGCATATTGATATAGTATATCTTATCCTTGTAGAATCTAGGAAGCTAGAAGATCTTATATAAGGCTATAGACATGTGATAGTTGTTGATGCTTGTTGATTGACTTCTTCACATTCCATGAACTGTGATTGACCTAAAGTTGTCTTCTGTGTAATATCCATCCCTGACTCCTGTACACCCTGCACCTCCATCCCTGACTCCTGTACTCCTTGCACCTCCATCCCTGACTCCTGTACACCCTGCACCTTTATCCCTGACTCCTGTACACCCTGCACCTCCATCCCTGACTCCTGTACACCCTGATCCTCCATCCCTGACTCCTGTACACCCTGCACCTTTATCCCTGACTCTTGCATACCCTGATCCTCCATTCCTGACTCATGTACACCCTGCACCTCCATATCAGACAGTGGGAGGGGGGGGGCACAGAGAGATACAAAATGAAAGGAGGGGGAGACTGAGAGATACAGAGTGAAGGGGGGAGGCTGAGAAACACAGAGTGAATGGGGATGGTGAGAGATGCAGGAGGAATGCGATGGTGTGGCAGAGAGATGCAGGGAGGAGATGATGTGGCTGAGAGACAAGGGGGCAGGAAGTAGCACAGGGGGCAGGAGTCTGGTTGATCCGTTGTTGTATAATGATGACCTTGGTAATATTCCTACACAAAAAGGCATCTTCCAGACCATGATATTCTACATGAGTAGTAAATACTGACTGAAGACGCAGTCTGCCCAGGGAGGATAAATTTCTTCAGAGGTTCCCCATTGTGAGAAACCACTATATAGGTAAGGTGCATATGGAATGGAAAGGAATGTTCCCAGAGTGATGAGAAATGGTGGCATGTCATGTTGACACGCCCCCATTTTTCAGTGGCCATGCCCCTTGTGGCATGTAGCCACACCCATTTTTTGGCACTCGCGCACATTTGGGTGGGGGGCACCATTTTTAATTTTTCCTGGGCGCCAAAGACCCTAGTTACTCATCTGACACACATTAACACATATACACAATAGCAAATACAATGACACTCAGGGGTCTATTCATCATAACTACAATTTCTTTGGAGGTAATTAGATTTTGAATTTGCATGGAGTTCTACCTAATTAACGGAGGAATTCATCATTCCTCCTCTCCATAACTATCTATTTCGAAAAGCTGTCATTTTTGCGATGACAGCTTTTCAGGAAATAGATAGTTTTCCCTTTCTACTCTACCTTACCGCATCTGGAATCAGTGCTGCGCATGCACTGTTACATCCGTAAAAGCAGCACATGTGCAGCACTGCCTACAGCTGAGGTAATTCTGTGTCCCACCCCCCTCCCCCCTTTGCTTACCTCCCCCCCCGTCCCTGACTTACCTGCCCGCTGCAACCGCCTCTGACTCCGTCTGATGTTCCGACACTGTGTTCTCCAGGCAGAATACAGTAAAGTGTAGAAAAAAAAACCGATTTCTAAACTTTACTGTGTTCTGCCTGGAGAACACGTGTCAGAACAGCCACCAGAGCCAGAGGAGAGACCAGGGAGCACCGGAGGGAGCGGAAGAGGACCTGCCCACAGGTAAGTGCCACCTGCTATAAGCCACCTCACAGTGGTGGATAGCAACGCCAGCAAATTCCGAAAAGACACAATTTTCGGAATTTGATGAATAGCATAATTTCCATATCCCCATACCAGGAGCGTATCTATAATGGTGCAGGGTGTGCAGGGCACATGGGCCCCTGGGCCCCTGCACCTATAGTATTACGTCACCAGAGACCCACGTCAGCGTGGGGGTCCTGCGCTGTAAAAACAACTGGAAAATGGGCACCGCGGCCATTTTCCCATCACTTGCGCATGCGTAGTACAGAGATAATGGCCACCGTGGTCATTTTCCCGGTGACCTGCACATATTCTATAGACACACTCTAGTGCCCAGAGTCTATAACTACGGCGCTGGCCATGCACAGCTCAGTGCGCTGCCGGCCGCTGGACAGAGAGGAGGGGGCCCATGTCAAAGACTGCACACGAGCCCCCTCCTCTCTAAAAGCACCCCTGCCCCATACTAATGTATGGTGAGTGTGGAATTAACTCACGTGGACTTAACCAGGAGATATCGATGATATCTCCTGTGTTAAGTGTGTTCATGAATAGTAAAATAACGGTTGTTAAGGAAAATGTCCTTAACAACGTTATTCTAGTGTTGATGAATAGGCCCCCTAACACATACAAACATTCACATACATACACACTAAAATACTACACATACATAACATACTGCAGGCACAGGACAGGTTGCTAATGGGGATTCATAAGGCCCCGCCCCTCACGGCATTATGCCACGATTTGAAGAGATATGGGGGCAGGGCATGCTGTATTGGCTCTGCTCCCATTGCGGCCAGTTAACAGGGGAATCGGTGAGTCGAGGGGGTTCTAGGTATTCAGAAACCCCCCTGCATGCACTAGTGTTGCTAATATCCACTGCAAATTGCCAGTCTCAGATTTAAAGTTACAGTAGAAACATAGTTAATGCATTTTCATTATCTTTGGTCATATGCTGCCTTGACATAGTGTGTCTATTTATTACAGCAGGTCTGAATACAATTCATTTATTATTCTATAATAAAAACTAAACATTTATGACTAGTTTCAAGTAATTGTTATTGTGCAGTTAGTGGATAGCAAATGTCATTTATATGGCTGGATAGTGAGACATTTGTTTAATCATGTAAAATTACATCTGCCTTTTATTCAAGATTCCATATCTGTGGTCCTAATATTGAAATCCTCTGCTAAGTTTTATTTCTGTCATTTAAATACCCTAAAAAATGTAGTGTGATACCTTGCAGTTACAATTCTGTTGACTTACATTTCATGGTCAGTCAGACCCTACTCAAATTAGACCATTCTGGAAAAGGGCATAGAGCCTAATTTCCAACATGACCCGTTCCATTATGTACAAAATGCTCTGCTCCTGGATTTCCCACCTAATTTATGATTGCAGTCACCTGCAGGGCTTCCATCAGAAATTGTGGGGCCCGAGACTGACAAAATAGACAGGGCCCCCAAACCCCCCGTGTTTCGGCAACTCCAACCCTGCAGTTTCTCCAGCCATCCCCTTTCTACCTCCCCAGCCAGCTTCCCCTTTCTGCCTCCCCAGCCAGCCCCATCACCAGTCAGTCCCCCTTTTGTGTCATCAGCCAGTCCCCCTTTTGTGTCACCAGCCAGCCCCCTTTTTGTGTCAACAGCCAGCCCCCTTCTGTGTCTCCAGCTAGCCCTCCTGTGTCTCTAGCCAGTCCCTGCCTGTGTGTCTCCATCCAGCCCCAGCCTTTGTCTCCATCCAGCCCCAACCTGTGTGTCATCAGCCAGCCCCAGCCTGTGTGTCTCCATCCAGCCGCAGCCTGTGTGTCATCAGCCAGCCCTCCTGTGTCTCCATCCAGCCCAGCCTGTGAATCTCCATCCAGCCCCAACCTGTGTGTCTCCATCCAGCCCCAGCCTGTGTCTCCATCCAGCCCCTTCCTGTATCTCCATCCAGCCCCAGCCTGTGTCACTAGCCAACCCCTGCCTGTGTCTCCATCCAGCCCCATCCTGTGTGTCATCAGCCAGCCCTCCTGTGTCTCCATCCAGCCCAGCCTGTGAATCTCCATCCAGCCCCAACCTGTGTGTCTCCATCCAGCCCCAGCCTGTGTCTCCATCCAGCCCCAGCCTGTGTGTATCCATCCTGCCCCAGCCTGCGTGCCTCCATCCAGCCCCAGCTTGCGTGCCTCCATCCAGCCCCAGCATCAATCATTTACCTTATTCCGGCTGGCAGCTGCTCCTCTTCATATAGTGGGTGTGGCTGCAGCTCCTCTCAATAGCGCAGTTTGATTTCACACCGTGCTGCATTTAAAAAAAAAAAAAAACTTTATTTCCCTGTCAAGCCCTTGTTGTTACAGTGTATCTAGAATCGGCCCAGCATGGGGAAGCTAGCGGCTGTGGGCCTGACAAGCAAATGAGGGGAGCTCCGGGAGCTGTCTTGAGCTCCCCATGGCCCTGGGTGGTAGGAGCCAGGGGCGGGCCCCCTTTCTGTCTGGGCCCGGGACTCCATTACTGGCAGTCTCCCCTTGATGGCGGTCCTGGTCACCTTTGCTGAACCAATTAGGAAATCCCTGAGTAGAGCATTTTGGAACCTAATGGAACAGGTCATCTTGGAGGGTCAGCATAGAGCAGTGGTTCCAAACTTTTTTGATTCACGGCACCCTAGAGTATCATCATTCTTTCCACAATACCCCTGGGCCAAAAGTTTCTTACAGAGAAATTCAGCAAAAATTAAATGAAGTAAATTGTGCTTATATGTCACCCATAGGTTCAGTTATGTGGTGGTTGACAGGGCTGCGCTTCTTTTGGTCCACATATTTTTTGATTGGCAGCCACTAGCATGGGTTTTGCCTATCACAATGACTAAAAATAATTTTATTTGGTACTGGACCACCAACCCGAGGCACCCCAGCACATACCCTTAGGCACCCCAGGGTGCCACGGCATGCAGTTTGGGAACCACTGGCATAGAGGGTAGTGCCATTTTAAACAAAGTTGATTTAAAAAAAAAATAACAAAAGAGCAGTTGGAGGGATGACAGTTGGGGCTGTGGAGAGAGGAGAGCTGAGGCAGATTGAGAGCTAAGCAGATGAGAGGGAGAGACCGCAACAAGCAGACTGGCTGAGGCTCATGTTTCTACGCAGAGAGTCCCACTGAAGTGAGACCTGTACTTAACGTTTGGAGGGGAAGTAGAATCCTGATTCAGTATACTACATTGGTGAAATAAAACCATTTAGATGTCCATAAGCATCCATTGTTGTGTAACAGACATAGGAGTCAGCCCTATTCCATGCGAAGAGTGTGATGTGCCACTGCAACGGCATTAAAACGCTGGCAACGGACCGGCACGTCGTATCTTTCACAGCTCGACTCGACCCTGAATTCGCCAAACTTTGCTTGCTGCCCTATGGGGCTGCATGCAAAATTTGGCGAATCCGGGCTTCCGAGTGATGATCTCACCAGTGCGAGTCTTTGTGGCCACTGCCGCAAAGACTCGCACTGGTGAGATCATCACATGGAATAGGATTGACCCCATAGTGGTCAATTTAATGAGGTGCAAGTTGGGTGCAGGACATTTTTACTGCAAATTGCATTTGCAACTCAATTCCAAACTCACATTGCAGATTCCCGGCAAATTAAAAAAAAATTTTGTGCGCAACCCCCTGAGCGAGTGAAAAGGTAATCTTTATTGTAAGGTAAAAATGTCAGGAGACAGTGCAGAACTTCTTGTACCCCCCTTCCTAATGAATAATCATACACTTGGAGGGGTTTAAATAACATAATTTGGCCAATATAGTCATGTCAGTTTTCAGGTGAATTTTTCTAAACAGCTTAATAATTATGTTGGACAGGCATGTAGAGGTGTAAATGATATGGGCAGGTACGTGGAGGTGTAAATGATGTGGGCAGGTACGTGGAGGTGTAAATGATGTGGGCCAGGTATGTGGAGGAGTAAATAATGGCAGCTATATGGAGGTGTAAATGATGTGGGACAGGTATGTGGAGGTGTAAATGATGTGGGACAGGTATGTGGAGGTATAAATGATGTTAGACAGGTACATGGAGGTGTAAATGATGGGGGACAGGTATGTGAAGATGTAAATGTTGTGGGACCGGTATGTGGAGGTGTAAATAATGTGGGCAGTTATGTGGAGGTGTAAATGATGTGGGACAGGTATGTGGAGGTGTAAATAATATGGGGCAGGTATGTGGAAGTGTAAATGATGTGGGACAGGTATGTGGAGGTGTAACTGATGTGGGACAGGTATGTGGAGGTGTACAATGATGTGGGACAGGTATGTGGAGGTGTAACTGATGTGGGACAGGTATGTGGAGGTGTAAATGATGTGGGACAGGTATGTGGAGGTGTAAATGATGTGGGACAGGTATGTGGAGGTGTACATGATGTGGGACAGGTATGTGGAGGTGTAAATTATGTGGGACAGGTATGTGGAGGTGTAACTGATATTAGACAGGTACATGGAGGTGTAGATGATGGGGGACAGGTATGTGGAGGTGTAAATTATGGGGACAGGTATAAATGATGTAGGACAGGTATGTGGAGGTGTAAATTATGGGGACAGGTATACATGATGTGGGATAGGTATGTGGAGGTATAAATGATGTGAGACAGGTATGTTGAGATGGAAATTATGTGGGACAGGTATAAATGATGTGGGATAGGTATGTGGAGGTATAAATGATGTGAGACAGGTATGTGGAGGTGTAAATGATTTGGGACAGATAAAGTATATGGAGGTGTAAATAATGTGGGACAGATACAGAATGTGGAGGTGTAAATGTTGTGGGACAGGTATAAATGATGTGGGACAGGTATGTGGAGGTGTAAATTATGTGGGACAGGTATAAATGATGTGGGACAGGTACAGTATGTGGAGGTGTAAATGATGTGAGGCAGGTACGTTGAGGGGTAAATGATGGGGAACAGGTATGTGGAGGTGTAAATGATGGGGGACAGTTATGTGGAGGTGTAAATTATGGAGGACAGGTATGTGGAGGTGTAAATTATGAGGGACAGGTACATTGAGGTGTAAATGATGTGGGTAGGTATGTGGAGGTGTAAATGATGGGGACAGGTTTGTGGAGGGTTAAATGATGGGGGACAGTTATGTGGAGGTGTAAATTATGGAGGACAGGTATGTGGAGGTGTAAATTATGAGGGACAGGTACATTGAGGTGTAAATGATGTGGGTAGGTATGTGGAGGTGTAAATGATGGGGACAGGTTTGTGGAGGGTTAAATGATGGGGGACAGGTATGTGGAGGGGTAAATGATGGGGGACAGGTATGTGGAAGTGTAAATGATGGGGAACAGGTATGTGGAGGTGTAAATGATGGGGGACAGGTGTCAGGATGCGGCCTGGGACCGGCTGCTACTCACCTCTGCGCTGGTGTCTTTGGGCTTAGGTGTCCAGATGCTGGGCATTGAGGTGAGTGGTGACTGAGTATTCTCCCTGGGGTCCGCTAGGGCTTCCATGTGTGCGTCCTGGTTTCTTGGGTGCCAAGCATGGGTGCAGCCATGTTGGCTCATATCACCTGACTAGTCTTTCCCAATGATAGTCCTGTGTTCACACAACTGATCCTCTGATCCAATGATCAGCCACCCAGGGGTATTTAAGTCTGATTCCAGGAACAACTAACTGCTGTTCAACTTCATTGTTCCAGTGCCTGTGATACTCCCACTGTTGCTCTGTGCTAATTGCTTCAGCATGTTGCTTCAGCCTGCTCACAGTACTCCAGTTTCCTGTATTAGCTTACATGCTAACCCTTAGTCTGAGACTTTAGCTCTCTCACAGTATTTCAGTGTTTCATGTCTCTTTCCTGTGTGTCTTTGTTTATGTGCTGCTAATTCTATTGCAGTTTTTCTGTGGCTATTACCCTGTGTCACTGAGGTGTCAGATTACCTGCTATTACTATTAGATCCCAGCTGCACCTTTTAGCTCCCTCAGTATATGCCTGTCTTTTCTCTGTGTCTTGTCTGTGCAAATCTGCACCTGCATGTGTAATTATTCCCAGTTTATGCATGTGTCCAGTCTGCTCTGTGCTTGCCTGTGTAGCCAGCACAATCAGTACCAGCATTTCTAGCTTTCCCAGTATTCTCTATTGTCCATGCTACTCTGTGTTTTCTGAACTAATCAGCACCTAGATATTTAACTGTTTCCAGTCCATGCCTGTGTTCTAGCATCCAGATTCTTCCCCTGTTTTCTAGCATTCAGATCCATCTCCAGAGTTCATTCATTCAGTTCACCTCCAGTGTTATAGCTTTCATTATAGTTTCCGGTCTTCTGCCATTCCCAGGTACCTGTCGAGAGGGCCGCGACCTGCTCACTTGGTGCAGCGGAAAACCAAATCCCAATTGGAAGGGTCACTGGAGAAAACCACCAAGTGAATTAGACTCCGCGCCTCCGGGCAGGTCTAGCCAAACCTGGGTTCAGCCGCAACAAGGAGACCTAGCTGCAGTCACTTCCCTAGTCACCCGAACCCCCCGGCTCACCATCCTCCACAGAGGAACACTTGCACCGGATCGTGACAACAGGTATGTGGAGGTGTAAATGATGGAGGACAGGTACGTTGAGGTGTAAATGATGTGGGTAGGTATGTGGAGGTGTAAATGATGGGGAACAGGTATGTGGAAGTGTAAATGATGTGGGCCAGGTATATGGAGGTGTAAATGATGTGTATAGGTATGTGGAGGTGTAAATGATGGGGGACAGGTATGCGGAGGGGTAAATGATGTGGGCCAGGTACAGTATGTGGAGGTGCTGTACTCATGGGAGAGGGGTTTTAGAACTTGTAGATAAAGGGTTAATTCCCACTTTTTACAAACTTGTATAAAAACACTGAAAAATTACTCTGCATACATTTTTCTGTACACCAAAATGCTAGAAAAACATTAATTTGGTGAATATCACATGCTTGCTAGCATTTTCAAACATTAATAAAAAGTGCAAAAAACAGCCATTTGACACCTTTTAAAACATCCAGTACTTTCCTTATAGCAACTAATAGCTTTCTATATTTTCTTGCTTATTCAGTTGCCTCTTTTTTAGAGTCCATGATGGTTTCTCCACCTTTTCATGCACTTCTCCCAGGTAATATTTTGTCAAAAAGTTGCGCATCCTTTCCATGACTACATCGAATTGGCATTTCTTATTGGATCCCTCATTTCCCTGGTGCGCGCATTTGTACGATTTATTTTAGTTTCATGAAACATATTTTCATTCACAAACTCGCACCTGATTGGATCCAATTAGCTTACTCGCACTCGCAAATAAGTTTTGCTGTTTGCCGCACTTACTGTATCTCTGGACTCGCACATTTCTATTCACAGCCCATAGGGCTGCGTACAAAAATGTGTGAATCTGGGGTGATATTGGGCTGCAAAGGGGGCAAATTATGAGCGTTTCTATGCCGCTGCAACAGCAATTCGTCCCCTTTGTACTTAATTGGATCAAGCCCATAGTTTGTGATAGGAGGTACAAAAAAATGGAGTGAGTGAATTCTTGCGCAATGAACCAGACCACATGCAGTACCAACACACACCTGGGGAGAAACACAAAGGCTCCCTGTGAAAATGAATGAAAACAAAGTAGGTGAGAGTGAGGGAGCGCTAAGTCTGGATTATGGTTGCATAAAGCAAAAAAATATAAATGTACTAGTAGCTGGAATGAGCAACAAATAATGTACATTTATTGGACAAGAATACATACAACATACAAAACATTAAAAGATTCCTGGAAAATAAAGGTCCATGGACTTCCCTTGCGGGCAATGGTAAATGAATGTCCTCACCCTTTCTGGTGGTTGCGGTGGGCTAGCTTCCTTAGCTGTGGGTCCCGGGCTTAATAGCTCGGCACCACCGCAACACGTTTTTAGGGAGAGCCTGAACGGAAATCACTAGGGATCCAAGTCAGTCCACAAACTCGCACCTGATTGGATCCAATTAGGTTACTTGCACCCGCAAATAAGTTTTGCTGTTTACCGCACTTACGATACCTCTGGACTTGCACATTTCTGTTCACAGCCCCATAGGGCTGCATACAAAAATGTGCGAATCTGGGGTGAGATTGGGCTGCAAAGGGGGCAAATTATGAGTGTTTCTATGCCGCTGCAACAGCAATTCACCCCCTTTGTACTTAATTGGATCAAGCCCATAGTTTGTGATGGGAGGTAGTTATGAGACCACTGGTCACAATACCGACATCTGAATCCCGTCAAGTGACTTAAGATAGGCATTGAATTACAGATGCCTATCTTAATCCTGACGGGACTTCATACCCATTTCTGATACCTTTATATACGTATCAGCACTGCAACGTTGCAGTGCTAGTTGGGTATAAACATTATTGCCCTCAAAGTGCACAAAAAAACTCAGCTGTGACCCAGATTACCAGCATTCACTTCACTTAGAGATGCTTCACCATAGTATTCTGGACATTGGTATGTGGGTTAAAGGACCCTCCATTACGTAAAAGACATTTAGTGCTAGCAGAATGCATATTATGTTTGGTTTATTTGAATATCCAGTTTTTGTGTATTTGGTGAATATAGAATTTGTCTTAAAGAGACATTCTATATTTTTTTATAGCTAGTTCCTTAGTGAAAAGGTTAACAGTAACTGTGAGATTGTATTTTGATTCATTGTGACTTTAGGGCCTGATTCAGCAGGGAACGCAATGCTGCATTCGCACGCACTCGGCTGATGTTTGCAAACTGCGCATGTGTATAAGATGCAGTGCGCGTGCGCGAACCAGCTGCTGTGAAGGGGAATGTGAGCGCAGACAGCATGCAGACCTACCACCCAGTGATTGACAGGAAGTACCGTTTGTGGGTGGTAATGGGGTGTGGTCGTGCGAATGCAGGCGTGTCAGTGCATTTCAATGCCGCTGCAGAGGCGTGCATAAATTAGGCATTGCGAAACCCTATGCAGCCTGAGCTCTAACTGTGTGCAGGAGATGTAGCAAAGACTGCTGGAGGGTCAGGTCAATCACTAATTGTGCATATGGTTCCGATGGTTCTCGATGTTTCCGCTGTCTTGCCAGGTGTAGAGGACACAAGTTAAGGGAAGTGGGTGGTATTGTGTAGTGCTGGGCGTCTGCTTATTCTGCTGCAAATGCCGTGCGTATGCATTCTTTCTCGCAGCGGCCAGGTGCATGCGTGTGCACACTTGCGTTTCTTTCTGAATCAGGCCCTTTATTTAATTTATTATAACATTCTAGTTTTCATCTGGTGTAATGTAAATTACATATTTAATTCTTGTACATTTGCATTTAGTTGGGTACGGGATGCCGGCGGTCAAAAGCCAGCTAGGTTACAATACCGATGCCTAGCAGTAAGTAAGCCACCCCTAACCCTACCCCTAACTCTGTCCCTGCACCCTAAACCTAACCTCCACCCTAGTGCTTAAATCTAACCCTCCTCCTAGTGCCTAACTCTAACCCTCCCCACTAGTGCCTAACCCTAACCCTCCCCCTAATCACAAACCCTAACCCTCCCCCTAACCACAAAACCCTAACCCCTAATACTTACTGTCAGGAATCCAGCAGTCGGAATGCCGGCGCGGGGATTCTGACAAGTATCAGGATTCCGGCGCCGGTATTCTAAGTGCTGGCATCCCGATTGTTGGTATAATGACTATGTCATGGCCAGGGTATTTCAGCATGGCGCTAGGTGGGTGTTACCTGTGAGGTCGTTGTGGCGCGGGCTGTCTGGTGGCGGAGCTGGTGTCTGGCGGGGGGCTTTGGCTGTGCGCATTGTTGTGCAGCCCTGTTGTCACTCTGCGCTGGTGAGGCCTGGCGGCGTCTCCGTTCCGTTTGGCATGGGCGCCGCCATCTTGCCTTCTGGCCATGTGATGCGGCTGGCCAATCCTGGTGAGTCACATGTTCCCTCCGGCCAGTAACAGCACGGCATGGGGTATTTAGGAGGGGTCAGTGCCTTCCTTCTTTGCCAGTGCAACGTGTATCTCAGCCTAGCTGAGAGGGAGTTCTCTGTGCTTTCCTGTTCCTGTGAATTTGCTGTCTGCCAGTCTGCCTGTCAGCTCCTAGCTCCCACTGGACTACCCCGCTTCCTCCATCACCCTTGCCCATACCTGAGTGCCTGAGCCTGCTGACATCCTGCCCTTCAGTTCACTACCTGTATACCTGGCTTGTTTATTTTCAGTTCACTTCCTGCAAACCTGGCTTGATTATTTTCAGTTTCACTACCTGCACACCTGGACAGCTCTAATTGTTTCTACTTGGACATTAACCCTTTTACTCCCACCACAGAACTCTTGTGCACATTATATATTCCTGGACTTTTATTTTCTGCCATTATATGTCTACTCAAGCACTTATTAAAAATTCTAGTTTTATTTTTAAATCTGCTTCTGTGATTGCTCCTGCTACCACCCCGGGTCCACAAACAACCCAGAACATCACAGTTTGCACTGGCCCCATGGAGCCGGCCACGGATCAGGAGTCAGGAGTGGATTTGTTCAGGTGCATTTCTGGTCGTTTAGAAAATCTGGAAAACATGCAGCATCAGAGGGCTCAATTTCTGCAAGAGATGTCCAAGCGACAGGATAGTTTGCAAACTTCCTTTTCTACCCCTGAAGTACCAGCATCTACATCCGCATCAGCGTCTGGGAATACAGGAGGCAGATCGTCTCCCCACTTACGTCTTCCTTTACCAAATAAATTTGACGGCAATCCTAAACTCTGCCGAGGATTCCCAAATCAGTGTGACATACATTTTACACTGCAGCCTGACAACTTTCTAACTGCAAGAACTAAAGTGGCTTATATAGTCTCTCTGTTATCCGGCCAGGCCTTGGAATGGGCTTCCCCACTCTGGGAGCGCTCAGATCCGCTGCTGGATAATTACGCAGGCTTTGTGTCATCCTTCAGGAGGATTTTCGATGAACCTGGGTGTACTGTATCAGCATCATCAAACATCATGACACTGAGACAAGGGGTCCGTCCTGTCAGTCAATATGCCATGCAATTTCAAATTTTAGCATCAGAGCTCAAATGGAATGAGGAAGCCCTCACCTCGACCTTCTGGCATGGGTTGTCAGACCGACTAAAGGATGATCTAGTCACTCGAGAGCTTCCTACTAATCTGAACGACATGATTTCATTGTGTATCAAAGTTGACCTATGCTTCAGGGAACGTCAGGCTGAAAAAAACAGAACTGACCGGCAAAGGTTATTTACCCCCTCCATTTCTACCCATCCCTTTCCTTCCCCTACTGAAGAGGAGCCTATGCAGGTGAATCATACACACCTCTCTAAAGAAGAACGTCAGAGAAGAATGCAAAAGAACCTCTGTCTGTACTGCGGAGAGTCCGGTCACCTGCTAATCTCCTGCCCCCGTAAACCGGGAAATGCCAAATCCTAACTGATCCTGGAGACATCAAGTTAGGAGTTATGAACCCGTCTCCAAAAATTAAAGATTTCACGATTACCCTAGCCTTGGATCTTAAACCCAAACCTGTCTTTGCTACTGCTCTACTCGACTCGGGAGCAGCCGGAAATTTCATAACGTCTAGTTTCATAGAGAAATTTCAGATTCCTTGTTTGTCTCTCAACCATGCCATCTCTCTGACCTCTATAGATGGACGCCCTCTAACTAACGGGATAGTCACCAAAGAGACTCAACCAGTATTGGTCCGAATTGGGGCACTTCATTCTGAGTCCTTAAAATTCCTGGTGATATCAGAGGCCTCTCAAGAAATTGTTCTTGGTCTACCCTGGTTACGTCAACATAATCCCAGGATTGATTGGAGTTCAATGCAGATTCTGTCATGGGGTATGGACTGTCAGAAATCCTGTCTTCCAAAGATGCGACCTGTGAGAAAGACAGTTCCATTAGTTTCTTCTGCCATTCCCAAGGAATATCAGATGTTCGCCGACGTTTTCTCTGAACAACAAGCAAATATCTTACCCCCTCATAGGGAATGGGACTGTCCAATTGAATTGATACCTGATAAGATACCACCTCGTGGTCGTACCTATCCGCTGTCCTTGCCTGAGACTCAAGCCATGACCGAATACATCCGGGACAACCTGGCAAAGGGGTTTATTCGCCCCTCTACTTCACCTGCCGGAGCTGGGTTTTTCTTTGTTGGCAAGAAGGACGGTGGTCTAAGACCATGCATCGATTATCGAGGCCTTAATGACATTACTGTAAAGAATCGATACCCTCTTCCCCTGATTACTGAGTTGTTTGATAGGGTCAAGGGCTTTGTCATTTTTTCAAAACTAGATCTAAGAGGGGCTTACAACCTCATTCGTATCCGAGCTGGCGATGAATGGAAGACCGCTTTTAATACCAGAGATGGACATTTCGAGTATTTAGTAATGCCTTTTGGATTGTGTAATGCCCCTGCTGTCTTTCAAAGTTTCGTTAATGAGATTTTCCGGGATCTGTTATATGTTTCGGTTGTTGTCTATCTGGATGACATACTGATTTTTTCACCCTCTGTGGCTAAACATCAAGAACATGTTAAAGAAGTTTTGACCCGTTTGAGAGAAAACCACCTTTACTGCAAACTCGAGAAGTGCGTCTTTGGAGTGCCCAGTGTACCTTTTCTCGGCTATGTAATATCTGGCTCCAGTTTAGAAATGGACCCCAAGAAGGTACAGGCAATTCTGGATTGGACCCGACCTCAGACACTGAAGGCCATCCAGAGATTGTTGGGCTTCGCAAATTATTATAGACGCTTCATTAAGGGATTTTCTACACTGCTTTCTCCCATTACAGCCTTGACCCGCAAAGGTGCTAATCCTGCCCAATGGTCACCTGAGGCAGAGTCTGCCTTTCATCTTCTAAAACAGGCCTTTATCTCAGCACCAGTTCTTCGACAACCCGATCTGGACAGGCCTTTTTTGTTGGAAGTAGACGCATCATCTGAAGCTGTGGGAGCAGTCTTATCTCAACGTTATGAGGACAACCGAGTCCATCCGTGTGGGTTCTTTTCTAAAAAATTCTCTCCTGCCAAAAGGAACTACGCCATAGGTGAGCAAGAACTACTAGCTGTAAAGTTGGCATTGAAGGAATGGAGATATTTGCTAGAAGGCGCCAAGTTTCCATTTACTGTATTTATGGACCATAGAAATCTCCTATTTCTCAAAAACCTCCAATGTGTGAGTCCTCGTTTGGCCCGCTGGGCAATATTCTTTGCCAGGTTTCAGTTCACCCTGACCTTCCGGTCTGGAGCACTTAATCAGAAGGCTGATGCCCTATCGAGATCTCTCCTCTGTGATGATCAATCTGAAAATCAAAGCAATACCCCTGTCTTGGAATCAAGAGTTTTCGCCGCATTACAACTTCAGCCTCCTACGGGAAAATCATTTGTGGCCCCAGAATTAAGGAAGCAGCTTCTCACTTGGGCACATTCCTCTCGCTTCGCAGGGCACTCAGGCACTCGGAAGACCTTGGAGTTCCTGAAAAGACACTATTGGTGGCCTTCCATGAAGGCAGATATAATGGAGTTTATCTCTTCCTGCTCCTCCTGTGCCCAGCATAAATCATCACGACAAGCTCCAGCTGGGGAATTGCTTCCATTACCTACTCCATCACGTCCATGGATGCATCTCTCCATGGATTTAGTCACAGACCTGCCAGTCTCTCAAGGTTTCAACACTATCTGGGTTGTAATTGACCGATTTTCTAAGATGGTCCACTATATACCGTTGAAGAAGTTACCTTCTGCCCCTGACCTGGCACAGTTGTTTGTCCAACACATATTTCATCTACATGGCCTTTCTGCTGAAATTGTCTCTGACCGTGGTGTGCAGTTTACTGCAAAATTCTGGATGGCTTTGTGTTCTGTGCTTCAAGTGAAGTTAATCTTTTCAACGGCCTACCATCCGCAAAGCAACGGCTCCACCGAGAGAGTTAATCAAGATCTAGAGACTTTCTTAAGAATTTTTATGTCATCTTCCAAGGACAATTGGGCTGCCTTGCTGCCATGGGCTGAGTTTACACATTATGCTTCCTACCACTCGTCAACTAACCAAACGCCATTTCAGGTTGTATATGGCCTTCATCCTCGTGTTCCCGAATTCCGAAGCCTGCCTGTTTTCGATGTTCCGGCTGTGGAGGACACGGTGCAGAATTTTGCTGCCATCTGGACTCAAGTACGGTCTGATTTGTTGAAGGCATCCTCTCGCTATAAGACCCAGGCCGATAAGAAGCGTAGAATAGTTCCACGCATGCAAGTAGGAAACCAGGTCTGGTTGTCTACTCGGAACCTTCGTCTAAGAGTTCCGTCTATGAAATTCGCACCCCGCTTCATCGGTCCCTTCACCATAACAGAAGTCATTAATCCAGTGGCCTACTGTTTACAGTTACCCCCATACCTAAAAATTCCCAATTCCTTCCATGTTTCCTTATTAAAGCCCCTAGTCCTGAATAAGTTCCATAATGCTCTACCTGCTTCTCCTCGAGTCCAGACGGAGAGAGGAGTTGAGTTTGAAGTCGCCCAAATCTTGGACTCTCGTCTGCGCAGAGGTCATCTTCAGTATTTGTTGGACTGGAAAGGTTACTGTCCAGAGGAACGTTGCTGGACCGATGCTCATGATGTCCACGCTCCCACGCTCATCAGGAGATTCCATTCTGCCCATCCGGAGAAGCCTGGTGAGTGTCCTGAGGCCACCCCAAAAGGGGGGGGTACTGTCACGGCCAGGGTATTTCAGCATGGTGCTAGGCGGGTGTTACCTGTGAGGTCGTTGTGGGCTGTCTGGTGGCAGAGCTGGTGTCTGGCGGGGGGCTTTGGCTGCGCGCATTGTTGTGCGGCCCTGTTGTCACTCTGCGCTGGTGAGGCCTGGCGGCGTCTCCGTTCCGTTTGGCATGGGCGCCGCCATCTTGCCTTCTGGCCATGTGATGCGGCTGGCCAATCCTGGTGAGTCACATGTTCCCTCCAGCCAGTAACAGCACGGCATGGGGTATTTAGGAAGGGTCAGTGCCTTCCTTCTTTGCCAGTGCAACGTGTATCTCAGCCTAGCTGAGAGGGAGTTCTCTGTGCTTTCCTGTTCCTGTGAATTCGCTGTCTGCCAGTCTGCCTGTCAGCTCCTAGCTCCCACTGGACTACCCCGCTTCCTCCATCACCCTTGCCCATACCTGAGTGCCTGAGCCTGCTGACATCCTGCCCTTCAGTTCACTACCTGTATACCTGGCTTGTTTATTTTCAGTTCACTTCCTGCAAACCTGGCTTGATTATTTTCAGTTTCACTACCTGCACACCTGGACAGCTCTAATTGTTTCTACTTGGACATTAACCCTTTTACTCCCACCACAGAACTCTTGTGCACATTATATATTCCTGGACTTTTATTTTCTGCCATTATATGTCTACTCAAGCACTTATTAAAAATTCTAGTTTTATTTTTAAATCTGCTTCTGTGATCGCTCCTGCTACCACACCGGGTCCACAAACAACCCAGAACATCACAGACTACATCCCGTGTTTTTACTGTGTCTGGAGGAAGAACTTTTGCTTCTCTGTTGGAGCGTGGTCTGAGTTGGAAATTGCAGCTGAACAAAGAAGCCAGAAGGTCAATCTATCAGAGAGGTAACTCCAACTTGCACCTGCTCCGCACCATCCTTACCTTCATTTTAAGCGGAGTACCACAGTACGACCTCACTGTTTTTTTTTATTTTACAAGGAAAATTAAGGGCCAGATTTACTAAGCTTTGGCTTCAGTAAGCCACATATTTTTGGCGGTTATGACACTGAAATCTAAACAGCAATAATATTAGATGCAAAAGATGCCTGGATTTGCATCTCATATTATTGGCATTACAAATATTAGGGTCAAACCCACTAAATCAGCAAAAGCCAGTGCTTCATAACTGTAGCCCTAATTGTCCACTTGTGTATTTCTTGGTCCTTGGAAGCAAACACCTTTCTGACTTTATGGCTCCACCAGAAAATTTGCATGGTGGAATATTTGAATACTTCAATACAAAGTGAACTTCAATTGCCATCAGGGTCCTGTAATGCAGGGTCATGTAGTGCACCTGCAAAAATGTTTTACAATAGAAACACAAACACTGTGAAAAACAATTCTTTATTAAAAAACCACATCCAAATGCAGCACCTTATTTCTCATCCAAATTCTGGGCTTCCTCTATTTGCTTCTAACGATACTGCCTTTGAACCTCTATATACCCCTGCCTATACCTTCTAATATCCTGCCTATAAACCTCTAAGGATGATGCTAATTTGCATACGCAGTCATACAGTAAATAAAGACTCCAGACCTAGAACCTGTGGTTCCAAAGCACAAAGTATTACTCAAGTAAAAGTACAGCAGTTACATGCTATGATCCTCATATAATCTTATGGCAAAGAGATTATACAGACCCAAGTACAATTATACATATGCAGCGCTCTCTGGTCCAGATGTAGGCATCAGCAAGAAACCCCTCGTCAATCAGCATTCAGCATGAAGACCAGGAACCCAGGGTCAGAGCACACATATTTATACCCCCCAGAAGTAAACAACACAATAGAGAAGTTTGTTGCTAATACCATTGGTCCTAAAGGAGAGGGCATATGTTACAAGGCATTT
Source organism: Taudactylus pleione (assembly GCA_031769625.1). NCBI lineage: Eukaryota > Metazoa > Chordata > Amphibia > Anura > Myobatrachidae > Taudactylus > Taudactylus pleione. The sequence goes on along the minus strand of JAUIMM010000040.1, from coordinate 3,326,287 downwards.
AACAGGTTGGTTCAAATAGACACAGCCCAGCCTCTAACAACTGGTGGTCTCTGGTTTCCCGCCTCATGCAAATCCTAACAGTTGTTCATATAATGTACATTTTGTTGCTTGAAGTCTCTGCGGTCCATAAGTTGAGAATGAATGTTGCGATCTCTCCATCGATATTACCGGAATACTGTTGAGAGAGTACGCATCAGCACAATACCAAACATGGCTTACTTATCACGTATAAAACCTTAGTTACGAAATAACCTTTATTTCCTAGCAATGATAATAAATGTGCATACTCGAATCTTATACCTTATAGCTTATGGAACCTTGTATGTGAATATGTAATGTGTGAGTATGTGGGGTTTGATGTAAAGACGCTAGTTAACTTGGGGCAGATGCGTGTGCATGGAGCTAATATTCAGCGTTTTCATACAGGGTCTTATGTATTCGCTAATATGCGACTAGCTAACAGCGCAATTGTGCGTATTAATGTGTGTATGAGAAATGGTGAAAGATGCAATCGCATGATGCTAATAATAATATCGCCACATGTACTAAAGTGTGAGTTTATCTAAAATGGCGCTTAGGCAGCCATTCGCAAAATGGCATCTTGCGATCTCATTTCCAAGATGGCATCTTGCGGCCAGTCGCAAGTGGCTTCACTGCGATCCAATTTTAAACTGATCTTGTCTCAGCCAATTATCCAGCTTCGACAGTTCCTTCTGGAAATTCATTGCAATCTATTCCTTTTAGAGCAGGGGTCAGGGAACTTTTTTACCTTTTACCCCAAAATATATTTAGATAAGCCGACGTTACCCCCTTGATTTGAAAGGAAGGAAATCATATAGTAGTGCCCCCATATAATGCCCCTGTAGTAGTGCCTCATAGTTATGCCCCTGTAGTAGTGCCCCCATATAATGCCCCTGTAGTAGTGCCCTCATAGTTATGCCCCTGTAGTAGTGCCCCCATACAATGCCCCTGTAGTAGTGCCCCCATACAATGCCCCTGTAGTGCCGTTTGTACATAAAAAAAACAAACCACTTACCTTAATCCCAGCTCCTGCATCCGCCGCTGTCCTGTCCACCCGGCTGCTCCTCGGAACTATGGGAGAGACATCATGATGCCTCTCCCATAGTGCACATGGAGAGAGGCGGAAGCTGGAATTCAGAAGAGAACTCCAGCCTTCGGCTAACACGGCGCTGCAGGGAAGGAGCCGGGCGTCCGCTGGTAATAACATCTAGGCAGGCGTCCGGCTTAGAGCCTCCCTGCGGCACAGGCGTGCATGCATATGAGTCATTCTATATTATAGAATTATTCATATGCATGCCCGGCTGTCCGTCCTTTACCCCAAGGAATTTAATTTTTACCCCATGTGGGGTAATTTACCCCTGTTTCCTGACCACTGTTTTAGAGCAACAAGAATATGCTGGTTGCAGAGCATGAGTAGAGCTGTGAAACAAGTGAGACGAAATGTGGCCTGGCAGCATTTAATCAATACATTTCTCAGAATGTGGAGAAGCCCCTCAGTATTTGCTAGTGGTTTTGAGATCCCACGAGGTCTTCCCAATAACAGCACTGCACTTCATTGCATCAATGAATGGTATCTGCTTCTAGTATTCATGTGTTGATGTTATTTGTTTGTGCATTCATTGGTGTCAAAAGCAACTACACAGACATAAAAATGAAATATCAACTCGTATAGGCACTTTAGTGCTAAAAATATAATACTTCTAAGGTATGTGGGTCTAAACATTAAGCAAGAAAATATAATGTATTGCTCTCTTTGCCTTGATTCACAATTTTTTTTTTATATGGCAAACTTATTTAAAAGCTGACAATGCTGCTTTAATCGCAAATTCCCACATGACAGCACATACAAGGTTTATTGCAAAGTGAAAGCCTTGTAACACATTCACTGTCACTCTGAACATTTGCTCATAATATTGCATTTATTTAATATGTATAGCAACCACATAGCAAGGGAATACACAACACATATACAAATAAGTGGCAATGTACTATCTTATTCAAGTAGAACTAATGTATTGGTAAAATAACTACTTTAATGCAGCACTTTAAAAGGTCTGGGAATCACTGGACACAGCACTCCAGGGCAGTAGGAAGAATATTAGGCTTGCTGTGTTTTTCTCTTGGGCAATGTTAAGAAATATCCTTAACACATATACATTCTAAGGTGTTGTACCTAGTAAGTTGTTACACGGTTAAGAAAACCCATGGAAATAAATAATATACATTTAATTACTTTTAAATAAATTGGTATTTATCATGTCATTATGAATGCAATATTCTGTAACACATTCACGTACCAAAATAAAGTATTGATGCATTTACTGAGGTAGATACTGTATGTCATCCTTCTATAACATTGAGGTACAGATGGGCACATATGCTAAATAAAATTAGAAATATGTAAGATTTTACTACCAGTACCCCCTTGATCCAGTGGTGATTGCCACCTTGCTAAATGAGTTTTAGCTTAGTGGGTACTAAGAAATAAGAACAACCAACCCTCCCAGCTTTGAAAGTCATTATTTCTGAAAGAAAATTAATGGTTGCCATGAAAATGTTCTTCTAATTTTTTTTTATTGTAATAATTTGACTTTATTGTGATATATAGAGAATCCTGAGTGTGCCCTGATGAGCGCCAACTGGCCACCTTTTTTTTAAATATAAATTAATGAAAAGTTCAAACACTCAACAACAGACAGAGCGCCTGATTCAGAGATTTTTGCAATGCCGATATTTATGCAGATTGAGCAAATTTTAGCCATTGCGCATGCTAGAAAGTCGTATTGCACATCGCAGTGATTGGTTAGAGATTACACTTTCACAGAGGTTTCACTCACAAGGATATACACACATAACCTTTAAAAAGTATGTATCATACAGTATTACAAAGAAATACAAAAACATCCTGTCTAAAATAAACAAGACATCAGATTTACTAATAGGAGGAATGGAGAGCAGGTGGGAATGGGAGACCCAGAGAAAACATTCAGATTCCCAGAGTTAATAAAATGGGAAAAAAAACAATTGTAGTTACCCACCTTTTGTAGCCTTTGCATAGCAAATCAGTTTAATTGACATTTTACAAAACCCCCATCCACAAGCCACTAACACAGAGACATTTCAACAAATGTCAATAAACCTGTGAAAATTTCTATGGAAGCAAGTACATATAAATCCAATATATTTAGTAAAGTCTGGTGCAAGATTTTATGCCATATTTTACTAGGGGTGTGCACCGGCCACTTTTCGTGTTTTGTGTTTTGGTTTTGGATCTGGATCTTTCTTCGTGTTTTGGATCTGGATTGGTTTTGCCAAAACCACCCTTCCGTGTTTTGGGTTCTGGGTTTTGTGTTTTGGATCTGTATTTTTTTGAAAAAAAGCATAAAAACAGCTAAAATCACAGAATTTGTAGGTTTTTCTGCTCCTATGCTATTATTAACCTCAATAACCTTAATTTCCACTCATTTCCAGTCTATTCTGAACACCTCACACCTCACAATAGTGTTTTTATGTCCAAAAGGTTGCACCGAGGTAGCTGGATGACTATGCTAAGCGACACGAGTGGGCGGCACAAACACGTGACCCATCTAGGCGTGAAACTGCAGTGGCAGACAGGATGGCAGTTTGAAAAACTAGGCCCCAAACTGTACATAATGCAAAGAAAAAAAAGAGGTGCAAGATGGAATTGTCCTTGGGCCCTCCCACCCACCCTTATGTTGTATAAACAGGACATGCACACTTTAACAAACCAATCATTTCAGCGCCAGGGTCTGCCACACAACTGTGGCTGAAATGATTGGTTCGTTTGGGCCCCCACAAAACAAGCTGGCAATTAATCTGTCCCTGCACAAACTGGCTCTACGGAGGCAAGATGTCATCCTCATCCACCGATTCCTCACCCTCTTCAGTGTGTACATCCTCCTCCTCACAGAGTATTAATTCATCCCCGCTGGAACCACAGGTCCCTCTGTACGTTCTGGAGGCTGGTCTCCCTGGAAGAGTTGATAATTCATTTTAAGAACACCATCTTCTCCACATTTTGTGGAAGCAACCTCCTACGCCTTTCGCTGACAAGGTTCCCGGCTGCACTAAACACTCTTTCGGAGTACACACTGGAGGGGGGGCAACTCAGGTAAAATAGAGCCAGTTTGTACAGGGACCTCCAAATTGCTTCTTTTTCCTGCCAGTACAGGTACGGACTGTCTGACATGCCTACTTGGATGCTGTCACCAATGTAATCCTTTAACAGACAGACACACGCTTGTCGTTGCTGCTTTGAGGATGCAAGTGCGGCTACAGCCCACACAATTCACAAAGACAGAAAAAAAAAAAAGAATATTTTTATTGTTTGTGTAGCACACTTTGAGGGTGTCACCACCCTTTAACAGACAGACGCACGCTTGTCGCTGCTGCTTTGAGGACAGTATCATATGCAGTGACAGTAGACTTGTCAGAAATTGTTGGCACGTCCTTCAGTCTGGACCAGATGTCCAAACCAGCCCTTGACTTATGACACAGGCGCACGCTTGGCGCTGCTACTATGTTGATGCACGTGCGGCTACATCGCACACAAGTCACAAACACATTAAAAAAATAGTTTTTTATTTTTTGGAGCACTTTGAGGGTTACACCACCCTTTAACAGACAGACGCACGCTTGTCGCTGCTGCTTTAAGGATGCAGGTGCGGCTACAGCCCACACATTTCACAAAGACAGAAAAAAAAAGAACAATATTTTTATTGTTTGTGTAGCACACTTTGAGGGTGTCACCACCCTTTAACAGACAGACGCACGCTTGTCGCTGCTGCTTTAAGGATGCAGGTGCGGCTACAGCCCACACATTTCACAAAGACCAAAAAAAAAGAACAATATTTTTATTGTTTGTGTAGCACACTTTGAGGGTGTCACCACCCTTTAACAGACAGATGCATGCTTGTCGCTGCTGCTTTGAGGATGCAGGTGGAATCTAGATGGGATTTGGAACCGGGGACACACTACCTCCATCAATTGTCTAAATCCCACTGCACTAATGGCGGATACCGGACGCACGTCTAACACCAACATAGCAGTCAAGGCCTCAGTTATACGTTTTGCTTCAGGATGACTGCTGTCGTACTTCATCCTCATCGCTAGGGACTGTTGGAGGGTCAATTGTTTAGTAAAAGTAGTGATGTTCCTACTTCCTCTCTGGGATGATGAACAACTCCCAGCAGCAGCAATAGCACTAGGAGGAAGTGGTTCTTGATCTTTCCCTATTTTATTTTTATCGGAGAAAGTTTGGTCCTCCATTTATGTTATGTTGATAAATACGTGCAGCTAAAGCGCACACAAACACAGAAAATATTTTTATAATTTTGCTGGAGAGTAGTGCACTTTGTGGGTTACACCACCCTTTAAGAAATGAGCCAGCCGGCTCTTTACTTATGGGACACAGGCGCACGCTTGGCGCTGCTCCTTTGTTGATGCACGTGCAGCCACAGTGCACACAAGTCACAAACACAGAAAATAATTTTTTTTCTGGTTTGGAGTGTACTTTGGGGGTTACAGCACCCTTTAGCGGTCAAGCCAGCTGGCCCTTTACTTATGACACAGGTGCACGCTTGGCACTACTTTGTTGATGCACGTGCGGCTACTGCGCACACAATTCACAAACACAGAAAATAATTTTTTTTTTGGTTTGGACTGGAGTGTACTTTGGGGGTTACAGCACCCTTTAACGGTCAAGCCAGCCAGCCCTTTACTTATGACACAGGCGCACGCTTGGCACTGCTACTATGTTGATGCACGTGCGGCTACATCGCACACAATTCACAAACACATTAAAAAAATAGTTTTTTATTTTTTGGAGCACTTTGAGGGTTACACCACCCTTTAACAGACAGATGCACGCTTGTCGCTGCTGCTTTGAGGATGCAAGTGCGGCTACAGCCCACCCAATTCACAAAGACAGAAAAAAAAAGATCAATATTTTTATTGTTTGTGTAGCACACTTTGAGGGTGTCACCACCCTTTAACAGACAGACGCACGCTTGTCGCTGCTGCTTTGAGGACAGTATCATATGCAGTGACAGTAGACTTGTCAGAAATTGTTGGCACGTCCTTCAGTCTGGACCAGATGTCCAAACCAGCCCTTGACTTATGACACAGGCGCACGCTTGGCGCTGCTACTATGTTGATGCACGTGCGGCTACATCGCACACAAGTCACAAACACATTAAAAAAATAGTTTTTTATTTTTTGAAGCACTTTGAGGGTTACACCACCCTTGAACAGACAGACGCACGCTTGTCGCTGCTGCTTTGAGGATGCAAGTGCGGCTACAGCCCACACAATTCACAAAGACAGAAAAAAAAGAACAATATTTTTATTGTTTGTGTAGCACACTTTGAGGGTGTCACCACCCTTTAACAGACAGACGCACGCTTGTCGCTGCTGCTTTGAGGATGCAAGTGCGGCTACAGCCCACACAATTCACAAAGACAGAAAAAAAAAGAACAATATTTTTATTGTTTGTGTAGCACACTTTGAGGGTGTCACCACCCTTTAACAGACAGACGCACGCTTGTCGCTGCTGCTTTAAGGATGCAGGTGGAATCTAGATGGGATTTGGAACCGGGGACACACTACCTCCATCAATTGTCTAAATCCCACTGCACTAATGGCGGATACCGGACGCACGTCTAACACCAACATAGCAGTCAAGGCCTCAGTTATACATTTTGCTTCAGGATGACTGCTGTCGTACTTCATCCTCATCGCTAGGGACTGTTGGAGGGTCAATTGTTTAGTAAAAGTAGTGATGTTCCTACTTCCTCTCTGGGATGATGAACAACTCCCAGCAGCAGCAATAGCACTAGGAGGAAGTGGTTCTTGATCTTTCCCTATTTTATTTTTATCGGAGAAAGTTTGGTCCTCCATTTATGGTATATTGATATATAAGTGCAGCTAAAGCACACACAAACACAGAAAATATTTTTTTAATTTTGCTGGAGAGTAGTGCACTTTGTGGGTTACACCACCCTTTAAGAAATGAGCCAGCCGGCTCTTTACTTATGGGACACAGGCGCACGCTTGGCGCTGCTCCTTTGTTGATGCACGTGCAGCCACAGTGCACACAAGTCACAAACACAGAAAATACATTTTTTTTTGGTTTGGAGTGTACTTTGGGGGTTACAGCACCCTTTAACGGTCAAGCCAGCTGGCCCTTTACTTATGACACAGGCGCACGCTTCGCACTACTTTTTTGATGCACGTGCGGCTACTGCGCACACAATTCACACACACAGAAAATATTTTTTTATTTGGTTTGGAGTGTACTTTGGGGGTTACAGCACCCTTTAACGGTCAAGCCAGCCGGCCCTTTACTTATGACACAGGCGCACGCCTGGCACTACTTTGTTGATGCACGTGCGGCTACTGCGCACACATTTCACAAACACAGAAAATATTTTTTTATTTGGTTTGGAGTGTACTTTGGGGGTTACAGCACCCTTTAACGGTCAAGCCAGCTGGCCCTTTACTTATGACACAGGCGCACGCTTGGCACTACTTTGTTGATGCACGTGCGGCTACTGCGCACACAATTCACAAACACAGAAAAATTTTTTATTTGGTTTGGAGTGTACTTTGGGGGTTACAGCACCCTTTAACGGTCAAGCCAGCTGGCCCTTTACTTATGACACAGGCGCACGCTTGGCACTACTTTGTTGATGCACGTGCGGCTACTGCGCACACAATTCACAAACACAGAAAATATTTTTTTATTTGGTTTGGAGTGTACTTTGGGGGTTTCAGCACCCTTTAACGGTCAAGCCAGCCGGCCCTTTACTTATGACACAGGCGCACGCTTGGCACTACTTTGTTGATGCACGTGCGGCTACTGCGCACACAATTCACAAACACAGAAAATAATTTTTTTTTTGGTTTGGACTGGAGTGTACTTTGGGGGTTACAGCACCCTTTAATGGTCAAGCCAGCCGGCCCTTTACTTATGACACAGGTGCACGCTTGGCACTACTTTTTTGATGCACGTGCGGCAACTGCGCACACAATTCACAAACACAGAAAATAATTTTTTTTTTGGTTTGGACTGGAGTGTACTTTGGGGGTTACAGCACCCTTTAATGGTCAAGCCAGCTGGCCCTTTACTTATGACACAGGCGCACGCTTGGCACTACTTTGTTGATGCACGTGCGGCTACTGCGCACACAATTCACAAACACAGAAAATAATTTTTTTTTTGGTTTGGACTGGAGTGTACTTTGGGGGTTACAGCACCCTTTAATGGTCAAGCCAGCCGGCCCTTTACTTATGACACAGGCGCACGCTTGGCACTACTTTGTTGATGCATGTGCGGCTACTACGCACACAATTCACAAACACAGAAAATATATATTTTTTTGGTTTGGACTGGAGTGCACTTTGGGGGTTACAGCACCCTTTAACGGTCAAGCCAGCCGGCCCTTTACTTATGACACAGGCGCACGCTTGGCACTACTTTGTTGATGCACGTGCGGCTACTGCGCACACAATTCACAAACGCAGAAAATAATTTTTTTTTTGGTTTGGACTGGAGTGTACTTTGGGGGTTACAGCACCCTTTAATGGTCAAGCCAGCTGGCCCTTTACTTATGACACAGGCGCACGCTTGGCACTACTTTGTTTATGCACGTGCGGCTACTGCGCACACAATTCACAAACACAGAAAATAATTTTTTTTTTGGTTTGGACTGGAGTGCACTTTGGGGGTTACAGCACCCTTTAACGGTCAAGCCAGCCGGCCCTTTTCTTATGACACAGGCGCACGCTTGGCACTACTTTGTTGATGCACGTGCGGCTACTGCGCACACAATTCACAAACACAGAAAATAATTTTTTTTTTGGTTTGGACTGGAGTGTACTTTGGGGGTTACAGCACCCTTTAATGGTCAAGCCAGCCGGCCCTTTACTTATGACACAGGCGCATGCTTGGCACTACTTTGTTGATGCACGTGCGGCTACTGCGCACACAATTCACAAACACAGAAAATATATATATATTTTTTTTAGCACTTGGGGGGAGTACCCCTGATGGACAGAGCACCCCCTGGACAACACTACAGCACCCCTTTAGGAATGGGACACTGCACAGGACTTTGGAGTGGACACAGCCCCTATGGAGAACTGACTGCACAACACAGTCCAGCCAGCCCCTATGGACTTTGAAGTAGTGGACAACAGCAGCACTACACTACACTACACTACACAGCCCAGCCAGCCCTAACTCCCACCCTCCCTCTTCACTGTCCACAGCCGAGTGAGAATATGGCGCCGACGCGGGTACCTTATATAGGATCCAAAACCCGCAAGACTCGGATGGCGGGATGATGACGTTTTGCCTCGATTTCAGATCCGAGTCAGGTGGGAAAAGTCGAGCCTGACTCGGATCGGACTTGGATCAGGGGGGCTCGGGGGGGTTCGGATTTCAGAAATCCGAACCCGCTCACCCCTATATTTTACAAACATTCATTGTGACACACCAAAGCCGTAACTAGACACTTTGCACTAGCGCATGCAGAAACCGGCAAGAGCGGGCACCATCTTCTTAAGCCCTGCCCCTTGTGGCATAATGCCACGATATGCTGGTCAACCGGGAGGAGGTGGAGCCAATATGCATTTATTCCATTAGAATCACATCATTTGGCTCTGCCCCCTCCTGATTGACCTGCGAATCGCGGCATTTTGTTGCTAGGGGGGGGGGGGTTGCTAATGACATGGTGCCAGCCTGCCAGGTCCCATCCTCATCACAGGTGTACAACCAACAGCTGCTGCAAGGTAAGTGTGTGTGTACTATGTGTGACATATATATAAATATATTGTGACAGGAATCACATAGACCGGGTAAAATCCATCAGTAGCTTTTATTGCTCACCACTGGAAGGTACACAGGATATGGCAGTTTCACAAGCAAAATGTCATACAAAGTCTTCCAATACAGCAATATTTCTTCAGTGGACTCGCAGGTCCAGGAACCCTAACACTAGTCACCCCCATGCTTCTAAGCTGGGCGACTATTTCACCATCAGGCCAGGGCCGGATTAATAATGGGGCAGGTGGAGCTTCAGCTCCAGGCCCTCCATACAAAATAGGCCCACAGGATTTCCTGGACAACATTGTTACAAGTATGGTGGTACGGGCCAGCGGCCGTACCACCTTTCTTTCTACCCACTTAGGTGACTGCTGTCCCACAGTACATCACTGCCTGTCAGTGACAGTAATCTGGGCCACATCATCTAGCACTAGGTGGTGGGCCATGTAGGACACATTGATCCCATCCTCCTCCCACAGTGCAGTGCGTGCCCCAGCTAGGTGCTCGCCCCAGATCCTGACAGTCTCCCCTCTCGCCTGTCGAAATGTCCCGCCTGTAGAGCCACGGTGCAGACGGCAGGCGATGATGTCATGCGGCTGCTGTCTGTGATTCTGCAAAGACGAACCCTGGAGGAGCGGCAGTGCAGAGGACGGCGCAGAAGGGCTAAAGATAAATGTAGGCTAATGCTGTGGTACTTGATAAGAAAAAACTGCTGCTTACTTCCAAATGGAAAGAATCACCCACCCATTCAATATTGTTTTCTTTCTGCTTTATACTGGGGAGCGCAAGAGGACAAGAGAAGACAGAGATAGGAGACAATGCAAGACATAGAGGACATGGGGAGGAACAAGGACAATAAAAGACATGGGTTGAAGACAATAGAAGACAAAGGGAGGAACAACATAAGAGTTGTGAGAGGACAATACAAAACAGGGGTGAGAGGACAATACAAAACATAAGGGCGGGGAGCACAATATAGAATACATTGTAATTTGGGAGTACACACTTCAGGACATACAGATTGAAGGGGGGATGTAGTGCATAATACTGATTATACAAATGGGTTGGACAGCACAATGTATAACATATAGATATGGACAGCACAATGCAGGACATACAGATGGGGAGGGACAGAGAGTGCAATGCAGGACATTCAGATGGGGAGGGGGAACACAGCACAATGCAGGACATACACATTGGGAGAGGGTGGGCCACACAGATGGCGGGACAGTACAATGCAGGACATAATCCTAGGGGCGGACAACACAATGCAATGTCTACAGTTGGGGAGGGGCAGACAGCACAATGCAAGACATACACATTGCGAAGACAGACAACACAATGCTGGACATATGGATGGAAAGGGGGTGGTGGACAGTACAATGCAGGATATACATATGGGAAGAGGGACAGACAACACAATACTGGACATATACCGTAGGTGAAAGGGATGAAAGGCAAAGTACAGAATATACATACAGATGATAGGGTAGCGCAATATAAAGCATATGAGGCAGGCTTAGTACAACAAATACAGATATAATGGTCATGCTGACAGACAAAGGGACACATACAGACATATAGAAGGATTTAAGTCAAAACTAAAAAAAAGGAAAATGGAAAAAAATAATCTAAACACAATATATATTATGATTGTAAAATTAATATTGGCATAAATATATATATATATATATATACTGTATGTAATATTTTAAGGATTATAAACTATAGATATATTTAGGCAATAGTCTTTATACTAACATTGCTCTTGCAATATTAATATATATAGTATTTACCTTTGAGTAAATATTTTTATATTTGCGTTATTTTCTGTTTTTGTTTCTTTGTTTCTTAAACCCTCCTTAGCCCTCCAATGTTGAATCATAGCAGCTTTAGGTTGAGAAGAAGCTTGTGAGTAATACAGGTATTGGAAAGAGGAATGAATGTTGACGAGTGCCTATGAGAGGTAGGACAAATGCTATGCAATTTTGTTTTGTGGTTTTCCTTAATTGACCAATTTTGGAAAGGATATTTACTGTATGTGGGTAATGTATGGTTCCAAGCAGTGATGGTGGATGAGAGGTAATTCAGTAGGTCAGTTATGAGGTTATGTTCAGAGAGGGGTAGTGTCCTCTTTTATATACTATATATATATATATATATATATATATAAATATATATATTATATATATGAAATCTTTTTACAGTTATCAATAATGTTGGGTCTGGAGATTTCATATTTACAACATCACTAAGTGACTCTTATGATTTTTAATAGAAGGGATTCACTTCACTAAGTGCAATTTTTATTTAGTTATACTATGTTCACGTTCCCCAGGGTTGTTTCCCTTTGTTCATTGGTAGACCCTCACATTACACTATTGCTATAAGTGAAGAGGCAAGGAAAATTAAGTGGGTTGAAGGTAGGAGCTAGCTATGCACTCCATGGTGGCAGCCACGCCCCACAATCCTTGTACAGACCACACCCCCACATTGCTAGTCACACACTCCCGTCTTTAGTCATACTACCTGTGGCATCACACAAGAGGCCTTTCATAGTTTTCAGCTCCAGGCCCTTGTTAGCCTTAATCAGGCTCAGTTTCCCCAGTGTCTCTGCAGTTCTTAAACCAGCTTCTCACAGGTGTCTGTAAGCAGCTGTCTTTCCAGGCACTAATTGAGGCAACACCTGAACTGGACATTTACACAATCCTAATGCCTTTGCTCTGCCAAACCTGGGAGATCTTCTGATTATTCCACATTTACTTCAAGTGGAGTTATGCTGACCCTGTCACTATATATATATATATATATATATATATATATATACATGGCATATATGTGTGTGCAAAACCCCCTGTAAAAAATCCTGCCTTTGCCCCTGCTTTGGTGCCCTGTGCCAGAAAGATCTTTGGTGCCATATTTTAAATAAGGACAAAAAAAGGTCTCACAGTTTATGGACCTGGCCACACAATATTGCCCCAATTCAAATTACACCACACAGCAGTACAACATTGCACCGCATAGTAGTACCCCTTATTCATTTTATGCCACACAGTATTGCTCCTTACACACATTATGCCACATAGTAGTGCCCCTTGCACACATTATGCCACACAGTAGTGCCCCTTATGAACATTATTCCACACAGTAATGCCCCTTACACATAATGCCACACAGTAGTGCCCAATACATATGCCACACAGTAATACAACCCTCCCCTTCGATATTTTTGTGCCTTTCCCACATCCCACATGCAGCACTCACCCTGTGACAAGGCAGGCTTAACCTCACACTGACACTGCCAGTGACTAACACTCTGCTGTCTGGAGTGGACTCAAGCCACCTTGCCTGCACCCAATGGAACAGCTCCTCACTAGATGCTAGCACTGTGGGAGCTGGAGAGATCTACCTGCAAAAACTGTATACACATACACATATATATATATATATATATATATATTCTGCACACATATATTACATGGGACACACACATGCACATACACACATGTGTATGTATATATATATATATATATATATATATGGCACACACATAACTGTGGCGGGTGCCTTCCACAATGCAGTCTCCTATAAGAAGGTGCACAGTCACATAATCCAACACTCAGCGGCACTCCATACAAATAAACACTAGGTACACATAGCTATCATAGCTATATCAACATTTCAGCGCCTTTAATCGGTGCTTTTATCAAGCTTAAAAGACAAAGTAAATGAGAAATAACAGACATAAATAGCTTACCCCATGAGGACCAACCCTCGGACATGCCTTGTGTGTGCTGCCAAACGGCAGTCGCAAAAGAGACACGTCATGATTGGCTCTGTGTGTAGCCATGCTGTTACAAACAACAATAACAATGCAACCGCAACTGCTAACTAAAGAAGGACAATCTAAAATACAAAGTGTGAGAACACACTACATAAGATCAATTAAATGAATAACAGAATGTGATACTAGCAGCCAATAAGAGACACTAAATATACTTAAACTGAGATACACAAACAGTGCCAATGTCCAAAAATACACATGACAAGTATACATACTTATTGCATAAAAGGACAAACACATAAAAATACACATACCATCAAGGACAAACAAATGCACAACTGATCTACACTAATAATGATATTATACATTACATTGAAATCATGCATATGGTGTATCAAAACGAGGTCACAATGCTGATGACTCCTACAATGTAATATCAATCTATAACTGCTGTATCAGACTCCCAATTTAATTAAATGGTACAGCGTCTAAATGCACTGCACCAAAGCTAGAGCCCTACACATGACTATCACTAGACACCACTACTTATTGTGTGACACTACCAAAATCAAAACACTACCTAGTATTAGCTGACATAGCAAAAAGCTGGAGAATTAAACAAAACAATGTAACCCCAATGCATCATTTAGGCCACAGGGAGACAATGTATCTAATCACATAATCCAAATTGCTTCACATTGTATTAATTTCTTCTTGCGATCACCCCCTCTCATCAGAGGCAGCACGTGATCAATGATACGGTACCTAAGTGTGGCAAGATTGTGTTTAGCCTCAGCAAAATGTCTTGCCACTAGCTGTTCACTAGTGCCAGTGGCAATTGCAGCCCTAATGGCTGAACGATGTTGGGCCATGTGGACTCGAAGGGTACATTCTGTTTTCCCTATATACATCATAAAGCAAGGGCACATAATGGCATAAACAATATACGAGCTTGTGCAAGTCAAATGAAACCGAATATTGTATTTAGTGCCAGTAAATGGATGAAAAAATGACGGACCTGTTTGGGATTGCCTAAAAATGTGCTACTCTTGGATTTCCCCAACTGAGTAATGTCATTGCGCACAAAACTATCGCTAAGATTTTTTCCCTTTACGGTAACAAGACATTAAGGACAAATCGATAAGTGGTTTTAATTGCTTATCGGTATTGATGATTGGCCATAGCAATTTAGCTAGGTGATTAATCATGGTGCTCATGTGGTTGAAATTGTTAACCCAAATGTGTCTATTAGGATTATCTACCACAATAGATGATCTTCTGTCTAATAGTCTATGCACAGGAACAGAGAAAGCTTTATGTTTAGCTCATTCTAAATCCACATTGCTGTAACCTCTTTGTGCAAAATTTGTCATCATCTGGTTAAGTTGTCTGGTGCCTTCATCATGATCCCAAGCTATTCTCAATGCCCGCAAAAACTGCGAATAGGGTAAGCCATTATTTTAGTTGAGCTGGATGAGCACTACTGGCCAATAAGTAGTTGTTTCTATCAGTGGCCTTAGTGAAGAGAGAAGGAACTAGTCTGCCATTACTCTTAGTAATTGTTACATCAAGGAAGTTTACTGTAGTACAACTCATAGCATAGGTAAACCTCACTGGTCTATTCAGACTATTGTGCTGCTCCATTAAATCAATAAATGACTGTGTAGTACCTCCCCACACAATTAGCAAATCATCAATGTACCGAAAAAAAGCCAATATATTGGCTGCAACAGATGCATCTGCAAAAAATACTTCATGCTCGATGGCATACATGTATGAATTTGCATAGGATGGGGCCACATTGGATCCCATCATGCAGTCAGATAGCTGTAAATAATAATTGCCATCGAACATGAAGTTTTTTCGGGTAAGAGTCAATTCCAACAACTGCATAAATAGGGCCTCATTGGTGCCCTCAAATAGAGGATTATCATGGATGAGATTCCTAGTAGCCTGTAAACCTTCCCCATGGAGGATGCAGGTGTACAGACTACACACATCAACAGAACAAAGTACACTATCAACAGACAAATCAGGTAATTTCAGTAATGTCATCAACAGGCTATTGGTGTCCCTCAGATAAGATGGTTTCGCCTGGACGCAAGGTTGCAGCACAGTGTCCAAATAGGTGGAAATTGGTTGGAAAAGAGCACTGCGTGCCGCTATAATGGGACGACCAGGCGGCCTCAAAGGATCTTTATGTAATTTAGGAATTAAATACAATATCGGTTTGATGGGGTGCTTTACTTCCAAAGCTTTCTTAATTGCAAGCGGAATAGCACCAGATGAACAAGCATCCTGAAGGATGATATCCGATTCATTTTTGAATGCTGCCATCGGATCTTGTGGCAACTTCTTATATATGGCAGAGTCACTAAGCTGCTTCAAAGCTTCTTCTTTATAATCCGTGAGATTTAGCACAACTAGGGCTCTGCCCTTATCTGCTTGCCAAAACACAATATCCTCATAAGAGGCAAGTTGTTTGAGGGCGCAATGTTCTTCTTTAGTTAGATTCCAAAACTTCGGTGACTTAGCTTCTGGGTACTCACTAATTGTTTTGTCAAGCAACCACGTAAAGGTAGTAATAGAGGCATTATTACTATTAGGGTCGAATGTTGATTTCTCTTGTAGTTTAAAAATCGTGATGGTACATGTGAAGAAACTGTCAGTTTATTAGCAAAGAACTCCTTGCCGCTGAGTGTTGGATTTTATATATATATATATATATATATATATATATTCACAGACACACTTTCACTTACTTTGGCACTTTGGCATCCTGACATGCTGCAGCAGGTTGTTGATGGGGGTGGGGCTGGGCAGTTTGCATCATTAGGCTCCGACCCAATGGCATAATCCCGGAATTCGTGGGTCTGGGGGAGTAGGTGAAACCAAAATGATGCAAATCTTATAGATTCTAATCATTTTGGCTCTGCCCCCTCCCCATGGACCCACAAATTGCGGTATAATGCAAGGGGGTGTGGCTATGACTGTGGGTAAAATAAACATTTGTTGTTTTTGGGGGGGTTTCTGAGTACTGGCAGGTGCACTACTAGTGGCACCTGGGATACTGATACAAGGGGCAGGGAAGAAGAAGGAGCCACTATCATGCCGCTGCTCCTCTGATATTGCTGCTCCTCTGACATTGTAATCCTGTGACCTAGTCAGGAGGAGTGCTGTGCATGGCTGCATGCATTGTGCCAGGACACATGAGCAGGAGGGGGAGGGGGAGGAGCGGAGTGGGGTGGGGGGCCCATCAATCCTCAGCACTGCCGCAGTTGTGAGCGTACCTGGATGATGACACTGCATAGTGTCTGGGGCAGTTTCTAGTTACCCCCGAGTCCCAAAGCCAGAGCTTTAGTAAATATACACTCTAGTCTCTTGGTTCTTATTGTTTTTGGTGGCCTGTTGCCACACTGATGCATGTCACTGGGTTCTATCATAGCTTAAAAATATGCTAAAAAGAAATGGTATAAGAAAGTACAACATTTACACCATTCCAAGTGTTTTCAGGAATATATATATATATATATATATATATATATACCACATCTTGGCAGCACTCACATATAAATTGGTATTAAATGTCCACAATGCCCTCCTATAGAACCCCTAGCACAGGGTTCCCATATGTACACTCCAAACACAGCGGCACTCAGGTAATAAAAAACTAATATAGGCAGAATTTTGCCAACGTTTCGATGGCTTTATTCTATCGTCATCAGGGTATAAACCTATAATTATACTTTATTTTAGTCCATTGGGGCCTCCCTGAGCCTTTATCCGGCTCTGCACATACACCTTTGAACAAATCACTGACTTTGCATCTTTGGCCCGCTAAGCATCCCACCAGAGACTTTTTCTCAAAATATGCTTTGTTTTCACATAACTAATGCAAAAAACATACATTGCAAGGGTACACTGACTACTGGTACTGGTATTTCATATACTTCTGCGTGCAACAATTTCACTTATCTGGGTAAAACACAGAGGAGCTCATTCAGACCCGCTCGCTAGATTTGTTCACTTGCAGCTTGCGTATGCAAATCCAGCACATGCCCAGTAAGGCAGGCGATCGCTCGGCAAGGCATTAGCATGCCCACTATGTCTTGGCGTGTGATCACTTTGTGTATGCAGATGCCCACCAGCCATTCATAAGATGCCCACTTGCGCACGTCATATCCTGGAAGTGCATGAATACATTGGTACATCGAGCACCATCGGATGCGATCGCAGCGCTTGAGCTTGACTATACCCTTCCACAAGCACTGCGATCACTTCAGTATTAAATCCCACCAAGTGACGTGTACTATGATGCTGTCTTTTAATTATGCACGCCTCTGAAACGGCATTGAAACACTCAGGCATGCCTGCGTTTGCACCTCCACTCCCCTGTTTCTAGTGGACTGCCCCCGTCACGACCCACAAATGGCTTCTTCTGTCACTCACTCTGCTGGGCTGTCTATGTGCAACGAACGAACGCATTCTGATCTTTCGCAGTGGTTTGCGCACATGCATTGCGATGCATACACATGCGCAGATTGCAACTATCGGTCAACAACGAGTGGTCGCATCCTAGCAAGAGGGTCTGAATCAACTCCAGAGTTCCAAAGCAAGTGACTGTGTTATGCCTTGCACCACATATTATTATGCTTCATTTTCAACTTTATACCAATTCCATTTGACAAAAGTATTAATCAAGTGTACCTGGTACACTGTTAGTGATTTTGTATGCGGCTATTATGTGAATAAGACTCAAAATTTAGGAAAACAATACAAATTGCTACACATGTTGGAGCATTAAATAGCAAAGTGCCTCGAACCATATGCCACTAGGTCACAGGTTCTCAAACTCGGTCCTCAGGACCTCAAACAGTGCATGTTTTCCAGGTCTCTCACAGAATCACAAGTGAGATAATTAGCTCCACCTGTGGATCTTTTAAAATGTGTCAGTGAGTAATGAATACACATGTGCACCTGCTGGGTGAACTGCAAAAAGTGAACTGCGTGGGGTCCTGAGGACCAAGTTTGAGAACCCTTGCACTAGGTGAATGAGGACATATTTGTAGCTTATAACTGTTTATGAATTTATTGCTTACACCATAGGAGTCCTTGCCGAGTTGAAGCACAATACATATGAGTAGGCATCCGTTACGCATTAGTATTAGTCAGCAGCCCATCATCAGCAGTAGCAGACTGACGGCAGCTCAGCAGATGTCACTGCTGAAGAGGTGAACACTGCTGGATCTCGCCGGACATGTACGTTGTTAGATACCGGCTGCATATTCACTGTGATACTGAATGAAACATGTCTGTATTTGGTTTCATTCTTGAATGGAGCCCCATAGATTATTCCCCTATCTGTGCACTGATTAAGTAACCAGCACCTTTCATTGGAAAAGGCCAGTGGAGGTTACATTTAAGTATGTTCATCAGTGGTTCTCAACCTCAAACGTTAAATATTCCCAACAGGTCATATTTTCAGGATTTCTGTCTGTGGAAGCAGGTGGAATAATTATTGACCAAGTAAAATAATGACCTATGCATGATTAAAGAAGTCCACAAAACATGACATGTTGGTGGTACTTGATGACTGTAGAACCACTAATTCTACAATAACAATTGATTGAATCACCAGTTAAGAATTCTTATGCTGTAACTCATTGCCTAAATAGTCCACCCTCAAGTGTGCCAACAAAAACCTCAAAATATTAAATTTTATTATAACGGTTTCTAGCATAAAAAGACAGGGAAATCTACACTAAATGTAGATGCTTACCAGGTTATACTGTTTTGAACAGCTAAATAAGTATACTGTATATCTTAACTTAGACATATATTATTATTAAAATAGTAGCATAAAAAATTTGCAAGGCTCTAGTGAACATGTCACCGTTCAGAATGTCGACAATCAAAATGTCAACACCAGAATGTCAACATCATTTGAAATTTAGGATGTCGACTTGTTTAGAGTGTCAACAGATAAAATGTTAACATTCACAATGTGTTGGCTTCAATATAATGTCAACATTTTAAAATGTGTAACAATTTCGACACATGTTATTAGGGTGAGGGTTAGGCTGCAATTAAGGTTAGTGTCAGGTTGTGGCCTAGGATCGGCTGTTACTCACCTCAGGGCTGGCTTCCCCTGACCTCCAGAGTGGTCAGACACCAGGCGCGGCAGCGAGTGACGCGCTGAGGATTATACCTGGGGTCTGCTGGGATATCCATGTGCTCACTCCGTGATGTGGTTCCTGTGGTTACTGTCATGGATGCAGCCATGACAGACCATATCCTGATTAGCACTTTACCCAATGGTAGCATTGGTTGCTGTTAGCTGACATTATCCTCCAATGGACTGCTACCTTAGGGTATTTAGTCGGGCTGTGAACAACTGAAAGTTGCCTGTACAACGTCATCACTTCTAGTGAATACTTTCTGCTGCAGGTCCCAAGCTCCATTGCTCCTAGTGACTTGTTCCTAGTGTTTATCCACAGTGTGTGTACTCAGGGCCTGATTCAGCAGTGCACGCTAGTGCACTGCTGAACACAGAATCCCAATGTTTGGGAATCTGCAGGTGCAGGACCCATTCTGCAAGTGTGCAGAATGGGTCCTGCTAACTCGCTCGCAGACTGGCAGTGATAGACAGACTGCTGCCATTTCTGGGCGGGGAGGGGGCGGCAATGCCCTCCATTTCCCGAAACGGAGGTTTGTTGCTGTCGTTGCAGGGGAGGGAAGAAGCCAGGATCTCCGTCGTCTGATGGAGATTTCTGGCCTCTTCCTCTAGGCTGCGGCAGCCGGCAGCGGGACACCATGGGTCACCGCAGCTGGCCAATGTTATGCAGATTATCTGATCCTGCATTGGACAACGCAGCTTGGATAAGTAATGCACAGGAGGCATGAAGCCTCCTGCTGCATTACCAAATCTGCAAGGGTTGCAATTGCAAAGCTGCCTGCGTGCAGCTTTGCAATTACGACCCTTGCAGAATAAGGCCCTCAGTACGTCTTCTGAGTACAATTTCCTAGAGTCCTCTCCTGTGCCAGTTCTGCATCTGAAGCCACAGTGTGTGTACTTAGTACATCATCCAAGTACCATCTCATCATACCATTTTCCTGTGCCACTTCTACATCTGAAGCCACAGTGTGTGTACTTAGTACGTCATCCAAGTACCATCTCATAATACCATTCTTCTGTGTCAGTTCTACTTAGTATGTCATCCAAGTACAATCTCCTAGTGCCATTCTCTTGTGTCAGCCTTGCTTCTGGATCAACAGAATGTGTACTCAATACATCACCCCAGTATAAACTTCCAGTGTCTTTTTCCTTGCTTTCCCTGTGATAGTGTTCTTCCATTTCTCACTTGTGCTGGATACCTGATTAAAGGGGTCCATGTCTTCCAATACCTCAGCAGAGGGTCAGCATAGCCTGAGCATGACAGTTTGTATAGGCCCTATGGAAGCCACTGGATCACAGGGTACAGGGGCGTTACAAGATCTCGCCTTTAGCATCGAGAATCAGGAGGCAGCACAACACCAGGTGGCTCAATATCACCAGGATCTCTCTGGTCAATTACTCTCCATTCAGTCGACTCTGGCCACTATACTGCCTACTCCTTCTGGATCTGCTCCTGTAAATC
Source organism: Taudactylus pleione (assembly GCA_031769625.1). Taxonomy (NCBI): domain Eukaryota; kingdom Metazoa; phylum Chordata; class Amphibia; order Anura; family Myobatrachidae; genus Taudactylus; species Taudactylus pleione. The sequence goes on along the minus strand of JAUIMM010000040.1, from coordinate 3,304,998 downwards.
CTCCAGTAGCAGTAACTCAAAGATCTCATTTGCAGTTGGCCTCTCCTGAGCGTTTTGATGGAAACCCCAGATGATGCCAGGTATTCATCAATAAGTGTGAGATACAGTTCAAGTGCCTGTCTCTTCCCCACTCTAAGGTAAAAGGTGGCATACTTCATCTCCTTACTATCTGGGACCACCTTGGACTGGGTCTCCCCATTATGGGAGCGAGCCGATCCTCTAGTTTAAGAGAATTTTCAATGAGCCAGGATGGACTGCCTCAGCCTCTTCTGCTCTCCTTCAAGTTCGACAAGGGACACGTACAATGGGCCAGTATGTGGTTCAATTCCAGATGATTGCTTCCGAGTTAAAGTGGAATGATGAGGCGCTTAGGGCAGCATTTACTCATGGATTATGCGAGAGAATGAAGGATTAATTAGCCTCTCGAGATGTTCCTGAGTCCCTATCGGAAGTAAAATCGTTATGTATTTAGATAGACTTGCGCCACAGAGACCAGCAGGTTAGTAAAGGGCATGAAGATCATTTCAAGGATTAATTTCTGACAGCTGCACGTCCTTCCTCTCTTGCACCAACTGAAGAGGAACCTATGCAGATCAACAGGTCTCGTTTGACTCCGGCTAAGCGGACCCGCCGATTACAGAACAAGCTTTGCCTCTACTGTGCGGCTTCTGATCATATTCTTAAAGTTTGTCCTCTTCTCTCAAGAAACAAGAGACCCCAATTGGCTTTAGGAGCATTTGGTTGGGAGTGTTAACTAAGCCTTCCCATTTGTTGGGTAGTCTTCTTCCAGTGTCTATTAATTTCAAGACTCAAACAAAAAATTTTAAAGCCTTAGTGAACTCAGGAGCCAGCAGAATTTTTTTTTCTGAATCTCTGACACATAAACTAGGTATTCCAGTTCTTCCTCTTCCAAGCAAGCTGGCTCTTTCTGGAGTAGATGGCAATTTTATCCTTGGAGGCATTATATTTCCAGTTACACTACCTGTTTCACTTCAGGTAGGATGCCTACATCAAGAGGAGTTAGAATTCCTAGTTCTACCTAAAACTCCACATGCTCTAGTTTTAGGTCTGCCTTGGTTGAAAATCCACAACCCCATGCTGGACTGGTCCACAATGTATGTCCTGGCTTGGAGATTCAATTGTTTTCACCAGTGCGAACCCAACAAGTATCTACTGAATCTTCCCCAAAGTTTCCTATGTTTAATAATTTAATTTCTAAACCAGATTCTTGTTTGCCAAAACCTTATCAATATTTTGCTGACATTTCCAGAACAGCTGCTATGTCTGACTACATAAAAGAAAACCTAGCCAAGGTTTTATAAGACCATCTTCTTGTCCTGCTGGGACCGGATTATTCTTTGTTGAGAAGAAAGACAGATGTCTCAGACCCTGTATAGACTCCCGTGGGCTGAATCAAATCACTGTGAAAAATAGATATCCTTTGCAACTCATCTCTGAGTTTTTGACAAGGTTTGTGGACCATCCATTTTCATTAAATTGGAGCCTACAATTAAATCCGTATCAAAACAGGGGACGAGTGGAAAACTGCTTTTAATACACAAGATGACCATTATGAGTACTTGGTGATGCCTTTTGGCTTGTGTGATGCGCCAGCAATTTTTCAGAGTTACATCAATGAAATCTTCCAAGATGTCCTTTACAAATTAGTTGTAGTCTATCTGGACGACATTTACATTTTTTCAGAGAACCTGCAATCCCATCATCTACATGTCAGAGAGGTTTTGTCCCATCTTCGAAGTCATCATCTGTACGGGAAAATCTCTAAATGCGTTGTTGAACAGTCCTCCATGCCATTTTTGGGGCACATTGTATCAGAAAATTCCTTTCAAATGGATTCAGACAGGCTAAGAGCCATCCAAGACTGGCCCCCATCGCACTCCTTGAAAGCCATCCAATGGTTTCTTGGCTTCTCTAATTATTATAGAACATTAATTTTAAACTTTTCTATGATTGTTGCTCCCATCACGACTCTCACTAAGAGGGGTGCTAACCTGTCTCATTGGCCTCTGACAGCGGTGCCTGCCTTCCAAGCCCTCAAAACAGCTTTTTCCACAGCTCCAATTCTTTGTCAACCACAACTTGAAAACCTTTCACTTTAGAAGTCGATGCCTCTATGGTAGGAATGGGAGCCGTACTGTCTCAAGTGGCTGAAGATGGAAAAAATCATCTTTGTAGTTTCTTTTCTTGTAAATTTTCCCCGTCTATGAAGAACTATGCCATAGGGGATCAAGAATTGTTGAATAGGAGATTGGCACTAGAGGAATGGAGACACCTTTTGGAAGGCACTAAATTTTCTATTGCTATCAACACTGATCATAAGAATCTTCTTTATCTCAATACAGCTCATCATTTGAATGCCAGACAAGCTTGCTGCTCTCTTTTTTTCCCCAGGTTTGATTTTAAAGTCCAATTTCATCCTGGCATACAAAATAAAAAGGCTGATGCACTCTCCCAGTTCTTTCTGTCTCCACAGGAAGAAGAAGAACAACCTCAAGTTAGTCCTATTCTAGATCCTCTTGTCTTTTCTCACACCCAGCTGCTTCCTCCTCCTTCTCCTGGCAAGATCTTTGTAGCACCTCAGTTGTGTAAAAACTTATTAACTTGGGCTCATGTCTCCTTGTTTTCTGGTCACTCGGGCATCCACAGAAATTTTACGTTTTTACATCGCTCATACTGCCCACAGCGCTCCTACTGAAGGGCCGCCCACAAATGGCAGGCGTTCCTTCAGGAATGCCTCCGTTTGCCCAGCCACCACCCCATCCTGCCTACAAAATGGGGCAAGCTGTCGATCAACATCGACAGCCACCCCATTTGTAGCAAGCCCCAGGGCGAGTGAATTTCTCACTCGTTACTGGGTTTGTGCATGCGTGTGCGCAATGCACAACCATCGACCCACTTGCGAGCGGGTCTGAATCAGGCCATCTGGGTGGTAGTGTACTGATTTTCAAAAATGGCCCATTTTATTCCCTTGGTAGGACTTCTGCTCCACAGTTGGACAAAATGTTTATTCGTGACATCTTCTGTCTTCATAAACTACCCAAGGAGATAGTGTCAGGTGGGCTTTATGTGCCTCTTGTGGAAATAAACTGAAGTTATCCTCCACCTATCACTTGCAGACAAATGGCCAAACTAAGAGGATGAATCAGGAATTGGAAACATTTCTTTGACTTTTCGTTTCTTCTTCTCAAGATGACTGGGTCGATTTATTCCCATGGGCAGAGTTTTCCCACAATTTTAGGTACCACTCTTCTTCAAATTCTACTAAATTTTTTGCAGTATATGGAAGACATCCACGTGTTCAAGATTTCCAAGATTTACTTCCCATGGAAGTACCTGCCGTCACTAATCTTGTGGAATCATTGTCTGATACATGGCAAAATATTCACTCCTTTTTGAAAAAAGCTTCTAGTAATTACAAAAAATGTGCAGATCGAAAACATCTTGCCATTGCTCTTCTGAAGAGATAGGGTGTGACTGTCAACTAAGAACATTCGACTAAAGGTTCCAAGCATGAAATTTGCTACATGCTTCATTGGACCATATTGTATTCTTAAAATGATCAATCTGGTGGTGTATAAACTGGAGCTATCTCCTCAGTTGAAGATTTCCAACACATTTTTCTCTTTTACGACCATTAATCCTTAATCAATTCCACCCAAGACTCCTCAAGTTCAGACTCAATTGGGAGTCGAATTTGAAATTAAGAAGATCCTTGACTCTCTACACCAATTGAATCATCTTCAGTATCTCATTGACTGAAAGTAGTACAGACCTGAAGAACGAGCATGGATCAAGGCATCTGATGTCCATGCTCCACAGCTTGTTCGAGCTTTTCATAAGAAGTTTACTGCTAAGCCTTGTGAGTGTCCAGAGTTCTTCCTGAAAGGGAGGGTACTGTTCGGTTGTGGCCTAGGATCGGCCGTTACTCACCTCAGTGCTGGCTTCCCTGACCTCCCGAGCAGTCAGGCGCCAGGCACAGTGGCGAGTGATGCGATGAGGATTATACCTGGGGTCTGCTAGGACATACATGTGCTCGCTCTGTGATGTGGTCCTGCAGTTACCTACATGGATGCAGCCATGACAGTTTTGGTAGCATTGGTTGCTATCAGCTGACACTATCCTCCAATTGATGGCTACCTTAGAGTATTTAGCCGGGCTCTGGACAACAGGAAGTTGCCTGTCGTTACTTCCAGTGCATACTTGCTGTTGCAGCATTCGAGGTCCCAAGCTCCGTTGCTCCTAGTGACTTGTTTTTAGTGTTTATCCACAGTGTGTGTACTCAGTCTTCTGAGTTTAATCTCCTAGGGTCATCTCCTGTGTCAGTTCTGCATCTGAAGCCACAATGTGTGTACTTAGTATGATATCCAAGGACTATATCATCATAGCATTCTCCAGTACCACTACTGCATCTGAGGCTACAGTGTGTGTGTACTTAGTACATCATCCAAGTACCATCTCAACGTACCATTCTCCTGTGCCAGTTCTGCATCTGAAGCCACAGTGTGTGCACTTAGTATGTCATCCAAGTACCATCTCATAATACCATTCTTCTGTGCCAGTTCTACTTAGTAGGTCATCCAAGTACAATCTCCTAGTGCCTTCTCCTGTATCAGCCTTGCTTCTGGATCAACAGAGTGTGTCCTCAATACATCACCCCAGTACAAACTTCCAGCATCTTTTTCCTTGCTTTCCCTGTGATAGTGTTCTTCCATTTCCCACTTGTGCTGGATAACTGACCAAAGGTCCATGACTTGCTTGCTGGGTGCAGCTTAAGCCCAAATCCTGTTTGGAGGGGTCACTGGTGAACACCTCCCAGTAAGTTAGACTCCGCATCTTTGGTCATGTCTAGCCAACATCCGGTACTAGTAGATGAGGAAGTCATTTATCCAGGCCCCTCGCCTCCTGTTCCTTTCCCAACCACATCTTCCAATACCTCGGCAGAGGGTCAGCATAACCTGTGCAAAACAGCTAGGATTAGGGTTAAACTGCAATTAGGGATAGGGTTAGCTTTAGGCTAAAATAGTACTGTCAACATTCTGAACAAGTAGACATGCTGAAAGCTGACATTCTGATCATGTTGACATTATGGTGCCAACATAATGAACATTGACATTTTGCATGTCGACATATCATACCCAACCCAAACTTGCGTAACTGCAGAATAGTACAGACCAGAAACATAACTTACATATATACATACATATTTAAATACATAATAACAGTGCTCATGTTATATAATTACTGACAAGGATTCAGAGGGGAAAGGGGCCCTGTTCACTAGAAGGTACAATCTTGGGGATAGATTTGCAATGACAGATCTATCTGGAAAAGGATAATAACACTTTTAAACCAACATCAGACACTATGAACCTGTTACTGCACAACAAGTAAATTCACGAGCCCATCTCTCCACAGGAAGTTCAACAGGCTATAAGTCTCTCACTCGAGGCAAATCCCTGGAGCATGACGGCAACACAAACTTGTACTATAAATCTTTTACAGCTATTTTAGTCCCTCAATTGACCAATTTATTTAATGAAGCTGCTGAAATGGGCTCTGTCCCAAGAGAAATATTGGAAGCTACTATAGTAGCGTTATCTAAAGCTCTCTCTTAAATGCAGATGTTAAAATGTATGCAAAAGTTCTGTCTCACAACAAAACTATTATAATGTATTATCCCAGACTAAATGGGTATGTAACAGCCCACTAGGCACTGGATGGCATCATTTTCTATTCTGGACCCAGTTTAGATGATATGGGCTTCCAAATATAGACAGGGTAAACTGGAAAAGGCTGAAAGCCTTCCTCGTGGTTTAAAACTCCTCAGCTCTCTTCAGCAATTTTAGCTGTATATTCTAATCCTCCTGCAAAAATCGTATATTCAGGATTTATGAAAAACTTTTTTTTTTATTACAAGTAGAGCAACACAAGAGTGTCCATTCTCTCTACTTATCTTCTGTATGGTAATGGAACTATTAACCGAGTATGTTATGGATGGCCCTACTATTAAAACGCTATACTCTGGTAATAGTTTGCACAGAAAATGTCTATATGTTTTCATTGATTATGAAATGATTTGTGCCAATTAACCTCTACTTATGTTAAAAGCAATAGATAACATAATTGATACTTTTGCCAAATTATCTTATTGTAAAGGAATAAGCCACAACCCCTATGTATACTCAGGGAGAAAAACTACTAATACTATAAAATACCTAACCAGTAATATTTATAAATACTTCCATCATGCCTTTAAGGAGTTTCGTAATGCGCTGTTTGGACATAAAGATTCTCTGCTACAATGGGATTAAAAAATATCTCAAAGCCCAGCCGCATCACAACCATAATAAAGAAGAGTTTGCTCATGTCTGCTATGGCTAATGAGAGTGCTTCACATCAGCGACCTGTGCATTTATTGAAAACCATCCAAGCTGCCTACTTAAATTTTATTTGGTCTAATAAAACAATGTGCTTATCTCTCTCTCTGTCAATGAAAAGCACAGCTTGGAGGACTACCTATTCCCATTATTTCCCTCTTTTACCATGGAATGCAAAATGCTTCTAGGTCACACTACTGCCTGGCATGTACTATCAAATAATGGATAAACATGCTGAAAGTTAGGTGCTGTGTTCCTACAAAGTATGTGCACCTGGTCCAGACAAAGAGGGGAACCCAAGAGTGAGAGTGCCAGAGCATCTTCTTCCTATTCCCAGCTTAATCCAGATCCACTGGTGCAGATGAACCCGACCACACACTGCTACTGATTGACAGGCAGTCTGTCTGTGAATAAAAAGCAGTTTGTAGCTGTGAACATCAGCACCAGAATAAAGGGCCTGGGACCCTTCTATGCTGGTGCACGGATATGAACCCCTTCTTTGTCTCTGGTAGTTACACCACTATTTAAAAACATGAATGTAATTTTGAGTGATATACCTGATGCATATGCTACTGGAGGAGACCTGCATGACTTGTGATTGTTGCCACTTTAGCGTATGCACATAATTGCAGCTTTGTGAATACATTTTATTCCTGCGATTTAAGGCGTAAATGCATTGAAACTCTGCATCAGGCCTTTATTGTCCACCAAATTTTCAGATACATTTTCTTTTTTTCTTTTTTATTAATGTAGCATTATTAATTCAATTTCAGCCAGAAAGAAAAATAGCACTATATAAATTTATTTAAATTAGGTATTAAAAATTATTGATATGCATTCTAAAATGTTTTTGCTGGATTATGATATACAATTATTAATAGACACCGTTGTATGATTTCTTTCTTATCCTATATACACACAGATAGAAATGGTGCCACTTGAGGCAGCCAATCAGATGCCGACAATCTGCATTGCGCGGCAGCACTTCTTTAGCAGCTGGAGACTGTGAGTGTATCTGATGTTGTATTACTCTCCTCTCCTGTGTCAGATTAGTGACAATCAGAAAGAAGCACACTGCACCCAATCAGTTCTTAAGGTGCATACACACCAGTGGTGTAACTAGGGCAGGGCGAGCGGGGTGCGTGCCCTGGGTGCCAATGGACCGGCGGCGTGGGGGGCGCCGCCGGCCACAGTACTGGCCCACCCGCCCTAGTTAGCCAGTGTAGTGCCGACCGCAATGAGTGCGGTCAGCGCTACACATTTACACAGGACCGGTGCTAGGCTTCCAGCACCGGTCCTGTGCTGCACACCTGAGCCCGTTCCCTCCCCCCGAGCGCTTGCCCAATAGCGCCAGGAGGCGGGCTCAGGCTGTGCATAACACACGCTTCGCCGCAAGCGCTGGCGGCGATGTGTGTGTTAAACAGCAGCCAATGAGAGTCAGATAGACTCTCATTGACTGCTGCAGCACCCACTGCAAGAGCCGGACTTCCGTCCGGCTCCTGCAGTGGGTAATGGGACAGACGTCATGTGACTTCATGACGTCTCTCCCATTATGCTGAGCGCGCCTGCCCGGGAGGACTGGCGGTGGCGGCGGGAGCTGTGTCGCGGTCCGGAGCAACAGCATGGATTCAGGTAAGTATGTTTTTGTATATATATTTTTTTAAACCTGTCAGCACTACTGGGGGCACAATGGGGGAGGGGGAGGGGGGTGGCTACTATTGGGGGGACCTCTACCAGGGTGGGGGCACAACGGGGGCTGGTGGGGGCACTGCATAAGGGGGAACACTACATACGGAACTGCATTTGGGGGGGACCACTACTGGGGGCACTGAGTAAGGGGAACTAATTGGGGGCTGTATAAGGGGGACCACTACTGGGGATACTGTATAAGGGGCACTACTATGGGCCTGCATAAGAGGGACCACAACTGCATACTGGGGTACTGTATAAGGGGTACTACTGAAGTTAAGGTGCATATGGATAGGAATGTTCAGCGTGAAAATAAAGGGGTGTGTCATGTTGACATGCCCCATTTTTAAGTGACCACGCCCATTTTTTTTTCCGTGAGCGCACATATCGGGATGTTAGGGGGGGGGGCTCCCTTTTCACATTTGCCCTGGGCTCCAAATACCCTAGTTACACCACTGATACACACGTAAAGATTTTCTGTCCAACCATCCAACTAGTTGATTGGTTGGAATGAAAATCTAGTAATGTATGGGAGTAACTGATGATCAGCAATTTGCTCCTACAGTAATTGTTCAAGCAACAGTTTTTGTCCATTTTCCGGCATTTAGGAGCAAATTGCTGATCATCAGTTACTCCCATACGTTACCAGATTTTCATTCCAACCAATCATCTAGTTGGATGGTTGGACAGAAAATCTTTACGTGTGTATGCACCTTTAGACTGTTAGCTTGCAATTGTAATTTTATTGACAGCTGTTATTCAAAAATAACAGAAAACCCCACTGTCACGTTTATTAATATGTTATTATGTGCTATCCTCTGCATGTGCATAGACTGCATAATCGGATCATGATCTTTAAAAACCCACAATCAGTTCACTTACAACAATTATTTGGGCCTCATGCTTGGTTGTTGCCCAGTCTCTACCTCAATAATAGAAAATGCTGCATCTATAGCTGAAAGGGTAAATCTAATACTATAGTATGTATAATGTAAACAGATTGCAATATCTTATTTATTTTTTAAAAGCAGAAAAGATCTGTCTTTTGCATGAATAAACAGCAAACATGAATCTTACTGCTGGGGATGTTTGTGCCACTTGCTTTCTTTCTTCATGTCCTTGTCTACGTATGCACACACAAGATTATTCTGTTCCTATCAAATAACACACTAAATCATAGCAGATTCAACTGTTTGCCTTTCCACTAATAACCACCTCTGCTCAGCAAATTCTAAATCTCTAGTGCCACCAAAGGTTGGATTCCAGAACAGCTCAGTGATATGCTCTGGGAAAGAAACCAGATGGAAGTCACTTGTAAAAATATAAGGAAAATGGCAAAAAAAAAATCTGTTTACAGTATCTCAAATGTGTCACAATGTAATTGATTGTGCAATATATTTGATTCTAAATATATTTTGTTTTTCCAAAGTTTTTTCCTGTATAAATACACATCTATAATCATATAATATTCACCAGTTTTGCTTATTACATATTATATTATAAGCTACATTAGTATTGTAAAGCATTTTTATTTTACAAGCTGTTGATATAAAGCAAACCAGAAACACATATTTTGTATTCACCGACCTGGCAAGCTGATATCTGAAGCATCAGACCACATTGACATGTCATGATTAATTAGCTATTACAGATATTGCCTGACAGTTAAGGTTAGTGATGAAATTAGCCAGGGACAACCAGTTCTGCTGATGCTAGCATGTAAGGCTGGCATCAATCCTGTAAAGAAGCCATGGCAAACAAAGGGGTTTATCAATAATGTCCGTTCTGAAAATGATAAGCATCTTACTAGTAGCTGCCTAATAAAATGTGAACTCCTTTAAAATTCCAGGTATGTATTTTATGGGTATATTATGTATTTAGAATAGCAATAACAATAATAACACATGTTTGTATTGTTTTGATGCCCTCGTTTATTATGTTGCACTCTGTGGAGATGTTTTAGACGTATATTAAGTGTTACTGGCAAACAATAACTGCACTGTCACATACAGGCAACAAAACATCTGATGTACTGTACTAGGAGCATCATGATAAAATAATATTTACAGTATACATATTATTTGTTATTCTCCTAATAAAAGCAATTGAAATGTAATTAATATTTAATTTCATATACCATGTTAAAAAGTAGCTTCTTAAGCAGTAGACCAGTAGACATAAAATTCCAAATGATATACCTGAATAGCTGGTGCACATATTGTTTAAATGAGTGAATGGGCTTACTCTAGTCTGATTGATGAGGCCCAGGCTTGGCTAGACTAGTCATTACCCCATTCTTACATTGCAATTATTGGATAGTCTGTCATGTCTCGTACACCCCTGATATGTGCTAGAGAGCCGATTTGTATTGCACTGAATGTTAGTGCAAGTTAGAATGACAATTAGATTTCCTATGTCAGTTACAGAGCAAGGAAATCAGTTCTGTCATTGAATGAGATTGTTCAAACATAACATTCTAAAGGCAGAATCACTTTTTCCATGTGCTTTTTGAGGGGCCCTGTTTGTATATTGGAGGGGCAGTATATGGGCATATTGCCAATGTGAAGCAGAGTAGTGTGTTTCTTGTTTTCTTGTCAATATGAGGGTTGTGCAACCCAAAGTTGGGGATCTACTAAAACCAGCTTTGGGAGTACCCCCATGTCCCCATTCATTGTCCTCTAACCTGGTGTGCTGTCTTAGTTCCTGATTCAGCAGTGGATGGAATTGCAAAGCTGCACACAAGCCCCTTTGCAGTTCCATCCAGCTAAAATGTAAATGCAGTAGGAGGCATCTGAAGTGAAGAGACACCTCCTATCAGCATCTGAGATCCCAATGCTGTGACCGAGGTCACAGCCTGGGATCACCATGGCAACTATTGGTCACGATGTTGTGAGGCACCGGCCAGTTGAGTAAGCTTAAGCTTATGCAGGCTGGTCAGCTTGCGAGGCCAGGAAGTCTGCGTCCATGGACGCAGATCCTATCCTCGTCCTTCCTGAAAAGTTTCCAGGAACACGGGCTGTCTCTGCCCCCACGCTGCCCGCAAATGCCTCTGCATGATTGACATAGGGGGGACTGCTTGTGATCTCGCAGGACCCATTCTGCACATGTGCAAAATGGAGAATACCCCATTCTGCGTCCTCTGCAGAATAAGGCCCTTAGTACATTAGTGGATTCAGATAAAGTGTAGTGATCAGTTTACTTTTTATTTTTGAAGGAAACACCATATAGGTTTTTATGAATTAAATATGCAACAAAGACTCAAAATTCTCAGTTTTGTACATATACCACCTATCCAATCTGTAACTGTTTTCTATAGAGAGTTACAAGCATTTACCTCTCTTGCAATACCTGCCACCTTGGGTAGTCCTTTGTATATGGCCACCCAGCCAATATTGCAGAAATTATTGGCTTTAAACAGAGTAGAATGAAAAACAAATTGTACTATTCTGAGCAAACCAGATCATGATAAAGATAGAGAACCCTGTACAACCAGCCAGGCATGGTTTAAAAGAGACACTTATAATAAGACTATCCAGAACCAGTATCCAATGAACCTATATTTTTAATTATCTGATGGTCATTGGTTCTGTATCCATATATTAATAATCATAGGAACACAATCTCCATAATTGTTAAATACAGCCCCAATGCAGTGCTACCCTAATGCTATAAGTCAAGGACCAATGTATTCAAGAATGAAGAAAAAGAAGCATTATGCTGGGTGCACGCTGATCCAAAAAATATAGAAAAAGTTATATTTTATTCATATACATTAAAAAATATACACTATATTTTCTGAGAGATGGTGAAATATTAAAATGTTAGTGTGCAAAAAGAAAGAACAGTGCATTAAAAATATCTATAAAAGTTTCTTCCGGCTACTGTTCTTTTATTATGATCCTAAAGTATTTCACTAAATGAAAAAGCTATACAGTATTGCTTATACCCTGTGAGAACTGTGCCAGTGATTGCTCCATTTGTATCTTTGTCCAGTGAAATTACTCTGATTGTTATTTTGCTACTAATTTCACACTGCAGTATGTCAGTAGTGAGTATTAGATGAGATGAATATGGTTATTATTGTAAATGGTAACCTTAATGTCTGATGTCAATAATCTAAATCAAACATGATATACACGTTAATGAATATATTCCCCAAACAATAGATGATTATGCACCATACATAGATCTCACTACACCGTGCCCCGGACACTAAGCATGAGCACTACTATCACTCTGTGTATGCATCGAGTGAGTATCATCCTATCACTTTCCAATGAGGCTATCTTCTTCTATTTCCAGCCACTATTAAGTTTATCCGGGCCGTGGCTGCGTCTATTGATTGCTGCGGTTACCGGGAGACTCCCACTCTGCCATATAGTCAGTGTTGTGGATATCCGTATTAGTTGCACTTGCAGTGTTAGGCATATATTTATGTCATCATCACACTGGATAGATTAGACATGGTTTAAATCATATTATCATGCACAGTAAGGTTCTTTAAAATGAACAGTAGCCGTACTGAAGCCGATGGCCGTTTCACTACAGGCTTTCTCAAGGCTCTTGAAGTAACCTTGTGGTTACATCATTGAATACAATGTAGCGGTTCCCACCATAGACTTCAATGGAGATTTCACACCATTGAAGTCTATGGAGGAGACAGGCTGACCGCACACAGCCAGTCAGCGAGCAGCTCCGACGGAGATGCCCGCTGATTGGCTGGTGGCTCCTGCAATGACTCGGCACACCTGTGCCCCAGTCATTCGCGCGGAGGAAAGGTATATATAAACACATACCTTTCCTCCTGTCCGGCATGGTTTCAGGTTTTTCCGTTTTTTGTTTTAACCCCCTGGATGCCTACAGGGATTGAAGAGGACAGGAACATCGCATAGGAGAGGTGCATATGTTTTTTTTTTATTACAGGTACCATATGGATTCCTACTGGAGAAGGGGACATGACGGTAACAAGGATACTAGGTGAGTATGTGTGTCAGTGAGTGTGAGTGTGCATGCATGTTTAAATAAAATTGTACTTTCATGGTGTGTCTTGTCTTTATTTTAATATTTCTTTTGCAGTGGAACTACAGGTACCAGCAGGCGCATAATGCTCCACATGCTGGTACTTGTGGTTCTCCAAGTACCAGCATGAGGGGGAGGCTTGCTGGGACCTGTAGTTCCACAGCAAAAGACAATATTTACACTTCAATTTTACACAACACATTTACACTGTCATCCTGGCACCCACCAGCCAGAGGTGCCAGGGATAGCCCCAGGCTATCAGCCTAGAAATGGGGTGCCCTGAAAAGGGGGACCTCTTTATTGGGGGGACCCCCTACCCAGGGATCTCCAAACAGGGCTGACTAGCAGTCAGGGGGTAATGGTTTGGTTGGGAACCTGGTGAAAGGGTTTCCCTGGCTGTGGCATTACCCCCCTGCTAGAAAGAGTCCGGTGCTGGTTATGGAAATTACAGGGGACCCCTACTCATTTTGTCCCCTCTTTTTCCACAACCAGGAGTGGAACAGAAAAGCACTGTGCTGGTACTTAAAGTACAGGGGCCCCCTACGCATTTTGGCCCCTGTATTTTAAAAACCAGCACAGGCTGTACCGAGTCTGGGGGAGGGGGTGCACGTAATTTTTTAAAAATACAAAAGTACTTTCATATGGACACACGGAAACATGCACGTATCTCATTTTTCTGTGTTACTCTAACCTGCTCAGGATAACTCGCTATCCTGAAGCTGGTCTATTGTTTTTGAGAGTTCTCAGGCAGTAATTTGTTCGAGTGAAGCACTCGCCCTCTATTACATTGCCCGAGTTCTATCTAGAGAATGGGAAAAAATCTGGATGCGAGATGTTTTTTGTGAATTATAGTAAAAATGTGAGTTTTACTATAGTCGCACCCTATTACATTTGCGATTGAGTAAAAAATGCGAGTTCAGTGCTAAACTCGCATTTTTAACAAAATCACAACCTACTACATTTGGCTCAGAATGTTGACAAGTCAAACAATGACATTAAATGTTGATACTGACATAATGTCAACATTGCCCTAATTTCAACATTCTGAATGTCAATAGTTGGCATGTCAACAATGCATTTTTCTATTGACTTGTCAACTAAAATTAACCTTAACCCTAAACTTAATTCAAACTGTAGTCTAACCGTAACTGCAGTCTAACTCTAATTATAACCACAGCTTAACCCTAAATGCAGCCTTACGCTAACACTAAAATTTGCTGTTGACGTTCTGTTAGTGTTGACATTCTGTTAGTGTCGACATGTTGATTGTTGACATTCTGTCCATGTTGATATTCTGAATGTCAGCATGCTGAACGTATGCCTAGCCAGGCACTGCAGAAGAGGTAAGTGCTATACAAACTCTGCTGGTAAATGTACACAGACATGAACGGCACACATGGAGAAAAGAGTGGTGCATTTCTACATATTTCTCTCCTTTCAGTTACTTTATGCAGCCATCTGCCAGGAATGTGTCTGGTCGAAATGTTGGGAGTGCTGTCACATTAAGGACATATGTAAATAAGATTACTTATTATCAGGTGGTTCTTTCACTGCACCATCTCCTCCTTCATCCTCTATCACCTCAAATTCCTGTATAATGCATAGTTCTGGTACAAAAGGACCACTGTGGCTGTGCTACACTAATACTTTGAGCACATTGGGGTAAAAATTACAAACATTGAGAGTTTAAGAAGTGGAGATGTTGCCTATAGCAACCAAGCTATTATCTTCTAGAAGGTTCTAGTTAAATGTTAAGTAGAATTTTATTGGTTGCTATGGGCAACATCTCCACTTTTAAAAACTCTAACTTTAGTAAACATACCTCATTGTGTCTATTTTGCATATTAATTAAAACTTAATTTTTTTTACTTGACTAAATCTAAAAAACAATTATATTATAATCTTTAGATGTATCTGGGATGTGTCTAAACAGCTAAGTACAAGCTGTTAGTTTCTGTTATCATCCACTTTAGACTCGGGATGATTTACTAAAGGTGTAAGTTTTCATCTAGCCTCACAGATATGTGTTCATGTCTAAAAACCAATTAGGTTATGCAAAACATAAAAATAGACTATTTTATCATACCTAATTGGCTGTAGGATGTGAACAAAAACCTGCCAAGCTAGAGGAAAAATAAGCCATTAATAAATCATCTCCCGACAGAGAACCCATTATTTGTGTCCGAAATATATTAAATATACTGTGCAAAAAAGAAAACCTTCCCTGTGATCACATTTTCTGAAATATTTTGAGTTCTAATAAGTCCTTAAATTTTGCATAAATATATTTGTCAATGTTATTTGTACCTTAGAATTAGTGGTACCAGGCTTTAGTTGAAAACTGTTCCAGATTTCTTCCTGCACATATAGCTTGAAATTAATAAGAATGGAAAGAAGTCAATTTAATTCTATTTTCCATGGGTTAGAAAATCAATTGTTTTTAAAAGATGAGCAAACTACAAAGTGCCGTCATGGTCTCGTGTTAATCACAATTATACACCTACAGTACCTAGAGTACCTAGTGTATGTCTCAGATTTCATCCACTCATGAAATCTATTATTTCATACAGATAGCTTTATGTATGCTTTTTTTCCATGATTCACAAAGGTGTATGAGCACAGAGCATAGCAAGTGGATTTTCTGTGTTTGCTATTACCTTTTATAGCCGAAAGCAAGCAATGACAAACTATATTGATACTGCTTCACTATGAAAACATGTAACTTCAAATTTCTTCTGTCCCCTTTCTTTACTGCTAGTGCAACAATCTAGCATTGGTTTAAAGCACAAATACACAATGAACATAAAGCCTGCAGGCCATTCTTTTGTAAATCGCCAGAAGCAGGACAGATACAGGAGAACACCAATACAGAGATACCACAGTAGTGTCCAGAGAGCCCTCTTTATCAGTTCTATCCTGCTTTGCACTGGGTCTCAGTGGGGCTTTGGGTGTGGGAACTCTCCTATTCCCTGCAACTGCAACCCAGTGAGACCCATCCATTCCTCAGTAAGGTCAGACAGTCTGGCCGTGATACAGAATGAATCAGCTACAATCTGGCTTGCTGCCTGGCTGTCACTGTGCTGCAGAGGCTAGTTTCACAACTGATAATTGATCAAAGTATCTTGTGAGACTAAATCGCTGTCTGAAAACCACCAAGATCCCAAAACAGGAAATGTAAGCAATGTATAGGTGATATGTGCTATAAGTGAGGGGTGGGGGTAAGAAATATTTTGCAGAGTGGGGTATGTGTTAGAAGTGATGAGGGACAAATGTGTAGCAGAGGAGCATTATGACGTGCAATAAAGAAATGTTATATAAGTGTAATGGAGGGTGGATGTGTTGTAGAGGTAAAGAGGGCTAGATGTGTTATATAGGAGAGGCAACTCTGCTATCCACACCATTATTCTCTGTCGTTCCTCCGTCTCTGTTGTCCCCTTTACCTCTCTGTCCCATAAGAGAATCAAATTCCACCTTTTCCTCACACATTCCATTCATTACTTTTTGCTATGCCGATGACTGCCACCTCACCCCCTTCCTTATTTCTTCTTCTCTTTCTCATCTCAATTCCTCCTGGGCCACTCCCAACCTCTTCCAGCCCCCATGCCTACAAACATGCCCTTATAACTAAATGAATGTAGTGTAGCCTACCAACACTCCTAATTCTCTTCCTTCCCCTACTCTCTCTCTTCTCCCTTCTATTTCCATATCCCTTCTAGATTGTAAACTCTTGTTAGCAGTGCAGTCTCCCCTTTGTTTTCTCCATATAATTATTTCAACTGCACACTGTAATTATAAATTCATGTGTTTATATTTAAGTTGTGAAATGATCTTTATCTGTTTATACATGTTCTAATTTATGTTTGATCTTTCCCATTTGTACAGCATTATGAAACCCTTGAGGTACCTTGTAAATGCAAAATAATAATAATAAAAAGGATGTGTGAATGTTGAATTTAATTTGTTTCTAAAATGCCTCAAAGTATGACCAACTATAAAGGTTTATGGTGCATACACACGGTACGATCAGTCAGCGATGACGATATCGCTGACTGATCTCCCTGCACCTTCCCTGTGTGCTGGATGATCAATATCGATCATCCAGCACACCACCAACCCACCAACGACGGGCCAGTGACCCACGATCGTCCCTATGTAGCCTGGTCGATATCGACAAGCATGCACGGGCAATGGACAATATCGTTATAGCTTATACATGCCCGCGCATCGCTGGTCGTTTGAGGGTTGGAAGGCACCAAAAAATGAAAGATAACAATACTATATGAATTATATCGTTATTGTTCATATTGTGCATTTTTATTGTACTGTGTATACGCACAATTAGAACATTTATGGGAAATCTTTAGTACCATACTTGCCAACTTTGTAAATAGTCTGTTGACATCTTCAGGGGCGGAGCCGAACCATACGTCATTAGGCCCAGCCCCAAAACAGGAAAATTCCGTGATTCATGGGTCCACGAGTAGGGGCAGAATAAATGATGTGCTTCATGTCATTTTAGCTCTACCCCCTACTAGCAGACCCGAAACTTCCCAATAAAATCTCATCCTATCCACTTCACTAGAAAGTGGGCGGAATGCGGGACATATGCCTACTCTTCCGGGGGTGCGGGGGTGTTACCCAAAAAATGAGAGCCTACCGCAAGTTTGGGAGAGTAGGCATGTATGCTTTAAATGTGGGTGAGCATCATTGGGTGTGTATTTCATAAACAGCTTAATTGCTTAGTGCAGTGGTTGCCAAACTTTGTACCATAGCACTCTGGTGTGCCTCAGTGCACACTCAGGGATGCCACAGGTAGTCCAATCCCTAATCAAATGAATTGGTCTGCATGGCTGTAGGCTAGACCATGCACTGCATGTTAGGCTAAAGCTGAGTACACACCATACAACAGAGCAGCACTATGGTGGTATATTACAAAAGTATAAATGACTGTTTCTGTGGACTTCAAGAATAAAATACAGTATATGACAAATTGTAATAAATCATATTCAAACTTCAGAAAATAATAAATGCAATAGATAAAATAATATCTGTAAGTAGCAGATATGAGGTACACTCTGCAGAATATTTAGACTTCTATGGTACAGTTTCTCCTTAAAAGAAGTGGTCACTGTTTCATACTGTATGTGTATGTGAAGAGGAAATAAGAAGATTGATTGGAAATAATGTCCAGCCATGAAGATGGGAGAAAAAGTTACCAGTCCTTGTGCCAGGTAGAGTCCCATAAGCAAAGAAGATCCTTCACAGATAATCATCTCCTTTCTTCCTCAGCTGTAGAATCTGGTGGATCGTGCAGTGTGTGCTGTGCGCGCTTGGTTGTACTGTCATAAGGTATGTACCCAGCTTTAGCGATGCAACATGAGGTCACTTACACAGGCTGCTCTGCTCAATGTATCTTGCATGCTATGTAATTTTTTGTGTGTAATCTTTTAAAAAATACCTGTATGAATCTGTTCAAAATAGAGGGTTGAGGTGGGGAAGGACAAATGGGGGCACTATAGACTGAGGCATGTTGAATGAGGATGGTTAATATTGGAAAGCTGAGGTGGGAGAGGTTAATAAACAATTACTGAGGAGGAGACTAAATATGCTAAATATATAGGTATGAGATATGAGGTACTGGGGGTTTAAAATGGCAAATTGGCCATAATTGCTTCTGCATTGGAACTAAATGCAGATATTCTCCCATATGCACAGTTGTAGACAACTATGTATCTGGACATCTCTTATCTATTCACTACACTTGCACAATCCTGTACTTCATGCAATATATACCTCCGCAAATATGAGTATCTACACACAGCTATGCATAGTGTGTCATTTTGTTAGCATTCCCTACATGTGAACCCCACATTACAATATTGTTATCTAATTAAACTACTTCAGCTGCAAGAAGTTATGAATAGCGCAAGATTCAACATCACCCAGTGTTGTGTATACTTGGTTTGGACACAAGCACTGTGCACAAGCATGCATCCACAGATGGACTTGCGTTCAACTCTGTATCATCTCCTTAGTGTGTGGGAACATGAGGTGTGAGGGCTTCACAACAGACACCTCAGCTGGAAAATTCAGAAACAGATGGGGTATTGTGTGTATGTGAGTGTGTTTATGTGTGTGTGTGTGTGCAGTGGGGGGTTTGTGGTGTTAACCTATAATCATAAGACCCATACTCTTTTTTTATTTAGCACTTTTCTCCTGATAGGACTTGGGCACTCCCAATCATTTTGAAAAGTTTATTTCAATGGTAGGAATAGTTTTTATCTACTGCCAAAGTGCTCCAGGCTGCCTGTGTCCATTTTCACTACAAATTTGTGTTACTATAAAGTAGTTTGTAGGGCAATCATCACTTTTTGATTGAGATGTACTTTATTGCCAGTCTTCTATCCGCATTTTGCTTACAATAGAGAATAATGACATTAATACTACAAAGGTTGCTATGAAAGATGCTACATACAGTAGCAGTGAAATAGTTCTAATGAATACAGACAATTGTGAGCACAATACATCACTGATATCAGGTAGAATGTGTAATATAGAAGTGTTATTCCATTTCTTACTGATAATAACCCAGCTTTTTGCAATAGATTCTAAAGTCTCTACACTGGCATGGCATTACCCAGTGTTTCTGAGTCCGATTTTTACCTAAGAATAGAGTGATATAAAATCGGCTTAATATGATAATGGACTTGATGAACTACATAAATATGTTACAGCTATATGATGTGCGTAAACACATTTTTTAAATATAGGGTTATGTGAAAGAAACTGAGCAGTATATGTACTAAGCCTTGGAGTGTGTAAAAAGTGGATGGAGATAAAGTACCAACCAATCAGCTCCTAACTGTCATTTTTCAAACACAGCCTGTAACATGGAAGTTATACACTGATTGGTTGGTACTTTATTTCTCTCCAAAGCTTAGTACATAGACCTCTAAAGCTCTTCTAATTCTAGCAATTCCTTCTTTACACACTGCAAAGTTTAGTACTTTAATATCTAGGTGGACCTTTACAAATGAATTAATTTGCATTGGGAGGAACAGTGTTTTTAAGATTATGTCCGATTTCTTAGTTTGCGCAATTTAGCATTCTGTGAAAAAGGCTAGTCCCCGGTTATGAAGGACTAAATTTTGTTTCATTTAGGTTAAAGGCAGTGGTATTAAATATTATTGTACTTACTGGGCTGTAGGAAAGGAAACAATGAAGCAGTTAATGTCTCAGACTGTAAATGAAATACAGAACAATACTTTAAGCTTCCTCCTAAAGCAATAAAAGAACTTTCAGTTTTCATTCTAAATAATACCATATTGCCCCCACCCTGCTACTAACAAGAAGAAAAAAACAATTTTCCCAAATTTTTGATCTATCGAATGTCAGTACATAGAAGATTATTTAAGAAATAATAATAGTCTGCAATCTCACATTTACGTAAGCATATGCTGTGTGAAACTGAAGGAGCTACATTATAAAATGCATACACCATTTTTAAAAACAAACATGCTGTATTTGAGAAAGTGTCTGATTTACACTAGCCTATCTCATGTCTACCCTCAGATGCTTTTTATAGCGAATAATCCTTATTTTTTTATAGGTTATTGCACACTGTATTCTGTATTCTTTCTACTCATGCCAAGTTCATTAATATATGTATGAGATCTTGAAAAGAGAATTGCATCTTAAAATGTATGAATAATGTAAACTCAAGGGGGAAGATGCTAAGAGACATTTTGTTTACATATAAATAATATATATGAATGCTATTTTAAGTAAAGAAAGTGACACGCTAAAGATAAAACATAGTTCATATGTGTAAGACCCTTTAGGTAATTCTTGTATTTAGGTCATGTAATTAAATATGGACACTAGTGACATCCCATTTGTCTTATTAAATGAATCTAATGCAATATAAGTATGTTATGATCAAAGTAGTTTATGTCATGAGGGAAGTCATAGATCATTTGTGTAGGAAAAATATTGTATATACTTAGGAAAAATAATGCTTTTGGGATTTAAACAGCATGACTCTATTCAATGCTGTTTGTGGTGATGAAAGATGGGTTATTATTTCCTATGTATTACGCTGCTTTGTGTGTAATATAAAACATAGACAGTTAAAAGATCGACACTGTCTAGACAGACACCAGATGTTAGACAGGCAATAGGTCGACAGGAACAAAAGGTCAACACACTAAAGGTCAACATGGAAGAACGTCAACAGGTACTGTACAAATGGTCGACAGGGTCGTGCTAAACAGCCCTTCTTGGTGCTCCAGGTCCCATGAGGCTATATTTGCACCAAGCGTCTTTTTCACACGAATGTACGTCTTAGATGCACAAATGAAACAATTGGATGTGACAAAACTGCTTAATGAGACTGCACTGATTAATTTCATATGCGACACTTGTACATCTATGTGCGAATAATTCTGAATCAGTATACAAAGTGCTATGAAGCAGCGGCCATGGCTTTATTTCATTCCTAGTACCATTAACTTTCTACATATTTAAAACTAATTTCTGTGCTGTTAAAGTCACTACACTATATTGTTTGGCATGGCTTACTCACGCTGGGCATCACATCTGTACCCTTTCCAAAAACTGACAAAAGAACCCTAAAGAAAAAAAAATTGTATAACATTTATACTTCTTATATTTCATTGTCCTACCTCTCAATAGCTACTGTTGCTATTCATTTCTCCTCCCACCGGCTGTATTTATCTGAGGCTTTTTTTCAGCTTGAGGCTTTTGCTGTATTTCAACACTGATGGGAAATGGGGTAGACCGTTCTAGATGCGGGCTTCAAAAGCAAAAACAAACTTAATGAATATATATAATGTAACATTCTACTTGCAAAGAAACAAACTTGACAGCAGTTGTCCTTGTCAGATAAAATTTTATTGATGCAAAATGTTATATCAGCACATGTACATCCCACATATGGCTCCCTGACACCAAGGTAACAATAGCAGCTCACTATTACCTGATCGACTAGTTCAGCATCAGGAGCACCTCCCCCCTGAATCCCACAACCTTTATGCTCCACACACACACACACATGAACCCTCTTTGCCAATACATACTGTTTATATGTCAAGGTGAGATATATATGTCCCAGGTTTTTAGCTTCTGTCTGGTAGACAGGAGCTGAACAGCAGAATTGATTGCTAAACCACCTGTGAGAGGCTGATAAAGGGTGTGTCAGTCTCTGTAGTCAGTCTCTCTCTGCCTTGGAACATGTAAGAGACCTGTTGAGTGACACTGTGATTACTGAATATAAGTGCTGTGCTAAAGACTTCTGTTTTATGAGAGAGATGTTAGGTCCCTCCACTCTAAGTATGGGATTAATTTTGTTTAGTTAGAGCCAGACAGGTCAGGATTTACTTATATGTTTTGATTTATTTTTGTGCTGCTAATAAAACTAGCGGATATTTGCACCAAGACTGGTGTGCTACTACGTGACTGATGCATGACAACTGCAAGCATTTACCCCAAGAGACAGCGCACTAAATGTGCGTACACCCTAGACAACAGTGGAATGACTGCAACGCGTTTCATCCTGGGACTTCATCAAGGGGAGGATAGATATATAAAACATACAGAGGGAATGGCGGCACTCAGCGTCTTTCTTTGTAAATCGTTCTTCATCTAGTGCAGTGGATAATGTGCCCAAACTGAACGATATGTTGTTCAGTGCAGACACCCACCCTCATCCCCGAACATGCACAATCTGTCGTTATTGGCAGATTGACCTGAATGTTCAGCTGATGATTGATATCAAAAATGACCAGCGGGAGCGCGTATTGCTGGTAATTTTTCAACATTCTACTGGATGATTTATGAACAATTAATGAGCGATTGAATGATAACGATGTCCTAATCATTCAATTGCTCATTTTAATCATCTAATGTGCACACATTTACCTTGATTTTGCCTCCATTCCCTCTGCACGTTATATATATATATATATATATATATATATATAGTGCTGCATTTTACACTTTGCTGCTTCAGGAAGTGTTAGTGGTTTATATATATATATATATATATATATACAGTACATATATATATATATATATATATATATATATATATATACTGATAGGTATAGTGCAATGCCCTCAACATGTTTCGTCTCTTATGCCCAAATGATTTGGCTGGACTTCATCATATATATATATATATATATATATATATACATATATATATATATATGTGTAATCCAACAAAAACCTGGCACTCTGAAGGCAGCTGGTACCTCTCAGTAACTGGCTTGGGTGCCTTCCTTTGGGATAATGTACCCCCACTGCATCCAACCAAATGAGGAGGCACTCCAAGACTTGTGAAAAAACATGTATTGGGAATCAACGTTTCGGGGTCGACATTTCAGGACGTGTGTCCTGATGAAGGGATGACTGACCCTGAAACATCAATTCCCAATACACGTTTTTTCACAAGTCTTGGGGTGCCTCCTCATTTGGTTGGATATATAGACATATATATAAAAAACGTACAGAGGGAATGGCAGCACCCAGCGTCTTTCTTTGTAAATTGTATCTTTACTCAATGTTTCGGGCTGCCATCCGTCGTCAGGAATATTTCTGACGATGGGGGGAGCCCCAAAGCATTGAATAAAGATACATTTACATTGGATTAAGCTATCCAAAGACTGCACTGGTATATATATATATATTGTAATTCTAATAACATTTGGTTTGTTTGTTCCAAGTTAGCACAAAAACTTTGGAACAGAATTTCATGAAAACTGCATCATTTTGTAGTGCAAAGTGCAAACTCCTATAAAAACTTGCACTTTGTTCAATCTCGGTCCATTAAGCTGAAGCTCAGCAATAACAAAAACAAAATGTATTGACCATCAATGCAGGAGATAGGTTTGGCACCATGCGCGCAGCTGGTAAGGGGTGGGTAGGCGAGGTGCTTTGGGCCTGCCTTCCCTTGAATGGAATAGGCTACATAGGAGTATGTGCACAGGGCACACAGCAGCATTGGTGTAGGTAGTGGGAGAAGGAGCTGCTGCCCCCACTTGTATAGGTGTGCTGTTCATGTGGGCCATTCCTGAGACAGGGTCCCTATGCAGAGCAATACAACTATAACACCTCAAACAAAAAATATGTTGGCAGAAGCAAGTTCATTGTGGGCAAAGAAGCAGGAAACAGCTAGTGTATATATATATATATATATATATATATATATATGACACCCATAAATGTATTGAAACTACTCTCTAGGAAAAGGATTAGGTTAAGTAAATGGACAATCACACACCTTTAAAATATAAAATAATAAGTGTTAATTTTATTATATTTCATCTTTTCTACCTCACACAATCTTGTAAGTGCAAGGTTATTATGTCAACATAACCATTACATAAACATATTTACAATATTCTGCTTTCTTGCAAGCAAATATCCCATATATAATCATTCATAGCAATATTATTGCACATCCCACCCATACCACATTCCATAGGTAGTTTCCCTTTCCCATGACAATTACGACTTGTCCCTAAATCAGCTTATGTTAAACCCCGATTCCAGTTACCAATTCTAAAGTTTTGTTTTCTTCTTTCCAAACCTTTCCTGTCTTTCCTCACCACCTTAATATAACCTATCCCTATTTAACATACACCCATCCTCATCACACTCGCACTGACAATACCCCAAATTAATTGTTCTAACAGTTATTACTATATATACTATATATATATATATATATTTATATATATATATATATATATATATATATATATATTATATATATATATATATATATGTTGCAAGAGGTCCTGCACTCTCTACAACAACCAAAAACTTGCAGAGGAGCCCTCACAGTAATAAAAATAAAAACATCCAGAGGTGTGGCACTCTCAATAATAAATCCAAACTACACCAACGTGTAATAATCAATATTTCAGTAATTTATGTACTATCTTCAGGATTACAAAAATAGATAAAAACATCTTACCTTAAGTACACACTGCACCCCATTTGAGAACCACGCCGACAGCGGGACCATGCACACGGGTGGCGTCAGTGAGAGATGACATCATCGTGACAAGCATGAGCATCAGAACATTGTGCCCATCACCATAGTTACCAGTAAACAAACCACTGGAGGCGCTGGAGACAGATATACATACAGTCAAACACAAATATAAGTATAGCGGTAATCAGAGCTAGGTATAAACACATTCCTAATTGGCATAGGCACATCATATCAATTAGAATAAACATTAATAGAAACATTTCAAAAACAAGACAAAGAAGCAGATTAATCTAGGCCATGGGTGAGATCATATCTAAGCAATGGTTCCACCTGGCCTCACATTGCATTAAAAGACGATTTCTATCACCACCTCTAATAGGTTGGGGAATATGATCAATCATCCAATAGCATAAACATGCCAAGCTGTGATTAAACTTGAATGGAATTGATATGAATTATGAATTATCAATGATGAAATCCCGACGGCGGCAGGCTGAACAGCACAGATCCCTTCAGAGGTAAGTAAAGTGCCTAACCCTCCCCTCTCCCCCCCGTAACCCTAACCTCCCCTTCCCCTAGCCTATCCATAAGCCCTCCCTGGGGGGGAGGTGCCTAACCCTAACTCCCCCCAGGGGTCCCTAAACCTAACCCCCCCATCCCCAGCTACATGGATACCTACCCCCAGCATTGGACAATCGGTCCAGCGTCCTGTCGGGGTCCCGGTGTCAGGATTAACATATGCATCGGTATTTTGATGCCTATGTTATATCCCTTGCCGGGATTACACTGTCAGGACTGTGACCGGCAGCCGCAAGGCCGCCGGTCACATGACTGCATCCTGTGTGGATGGTTAAAAGTATTGCCTGATATTAAGTACCAGCATGTAACACAGGAGCAACTAAAGCATCCCATTTTTCTATGAGACAAAAAATGACTTTTCTCAGGGGCTATGTCCCAATTACTGATGTCTGATTTAACAAGAATATCCCATAAATGTCTCCCTCTGGAGTAACAGGGCATAATATCAGTGTTGGTTAAAGCCATAGAATCATCAGATTTTAAGATCAACCAATGCTCTTTAGCTACTTTTTTAATAGCTGGTGACAAAACATTAAACTGATTAACCCATGGAACAACTCTTCTCTTAGTCGAATCAGTTCTTTTCTTAAGCAAATCACACCTATCCAATATCATAACTTTATTCTTAGTTTCTTAAGGGCTTAAAGTAAACTGAGGAAGATCAGACTTGATCTTTCTTAGTGATTAGGACATCAAGAAAATCAATGCACTCTTGATGCATTCTAACAGTAAATTTTACTGGACAAGCTGTGATCGATGGTAAAGCCCAATATCTATCCATCATCACAGTAGAGACATACTAGCCAAGCCTCTAAAATGTACATCAATCTACTATAAAATTGTGGTGAGTACCCTCATTTTGGCTTTATTTGCCATAGTCTGGACTATATTACTGGAATACCGCTGGTATCCTTTATAGTGGAGCACCCTGCATAATACTACCTCAGTGGGATGTGAGTGCGGATCATCTCTAAAAATTATATATATATAAATTATACCCTGGTACTGTAAATTGAATATATAAGACATCCAACAAGTTCACAATTGAATCAGCCAGTCTGCTGATAAGTAGCCATATGATGTGCAGTGTGACTTGTATTGTGCTACATTGCAATAAGAGTTAAATATCTTTATTCATGTCCATCACTTTAGTGCTGGGTCTCTGTATCCAACCCACACTATGACACCAGCCAACCAGCAGTGTCTATATGGTGTCTACACTGACCCCAGCTTCAATCTGGAGGTCTCTGATCCATATCCTCCCTGCAGCCAACCCTCTGGATTGTACTGTAGGTCCCGTCTGTCCTCTCCAGTACCCTCTAACTCCTCTCTTCAACTGTCACTTAAATCTCTTTGATGACAGTTGTTGGGGCAGCCATCACTGCTCACAGCTGGGGAATTTCTCATCTCCCCCAACAGTTATAAGACAAGTAAAGCTTCCTCTTTTTACCTAACAGGCTATTTGATACACATTTTTAAATCTTAGTCCACCATTACATATATAATAACAGTAAACATATATATATATATATATATATATATATATATATACATACATACAGTATATATTAGGGGTGAGCGGGTTCGGATTTCAGAAATCTGAACCCCCCCAAGCCCCCCCGATCCGAGGCCGATCCGAGTCAGGCTCGACTTTTCCCGCCTGACTCGGATCTGAAATCGAGGCAAAACGTCATCATCCCGCCTTCCGGGTCTCGTGAGTTTTGGATCCTATATAAGGTACCCGCGTCGGCGCCATTTTCTCACTCGGCTGTGGACAGTGAAGAGGGAGGGTGGGAGTTAGGGCTGGCTGGGCTGTGTAGTGTAGTGTAGTGCAGAGTAGTGTTGTGCTGGCTTGACCATTGAAGGGTGCTGTAACCCCCAAAGTACACTCCAAACCAAGTAAAAAAATATTTTCTGTGTTTGTGAATTGTGTGCGCAGTAGCCGCACATGCATCAACAAAGTAGTGCTAAGCGTGCGCCTGTGTCATAAGTAAAGGGCCGGCTGGCTTGACCGTTAAAGGGTGCTGTAACCTCCAAAGTACACTCCAAACCAAATAAAAAAATATTTTCTGTGTTTGTGAATTGTGTGCACTGTGGCAGCACGTGCATCAACAAAGGAGCAGTGCCAAGCGTGCGCCTGTGTCCCATAAGTAAAGAGCCGGCTGGCTCATTTCTTAAAGGGTGGTGTAACCCACAAAGTGCACTACTCTCCAGCAAAAATAAAAAAATATTTTCTGTGTTTGTGTGCACCTTAGCCGCACGTATATATCAATATAACATAAATGGAGGACCAAACTTTCTCCGATAAAAATAAAATAGGGAAAGATCAAGAACCACTTCCTGCTAGTGCTGTTGCTGCTGCTGGGAGTTGTTCATCATCCCAGAGAGGAAGTAGGAACTTCACTACTTTTACTAAACAATTGACCCTCCAACAGTCCCTAGCGATGAGGATGAAGTACGACAGCAGTCATCCTGAAGCAAAACGTATAACTGAGGCCTTGACTGCTATGTTGGTGTTAGACATGCGTCCGGTATCCACCATTAGTGCAGTGGGATTTAGACAATTGATGGAGGTAGTGTGTCCCATCTAGATTCCACCTGCATCCTCAAAGCAGCAGCGACAAGCGTGCGTCTGTCTTTTAAAGGGTGGTGTAACCCTCAAAGTGCGCTCCACAAACAATAAAAAAATTCTTCTTTTTTTTCTCTTTGTGAAATGTGTGGGCTGTAGCCGCACCTGCATCCTTAAAGCAGCAGCGACAAGCGTGCGTCTGTCTGTTAAAGGGTGGTGTAACCCTCAAAGTGCGCTCCACAAACAATAAAAATATTCTTCTTTTTTTTCTGTCTTTGTGAATTGTGTGGCCTGTAGCCGCACTTGCATCCTCAAAGCAGCAGCGACAAGCGTGCGTCTGTCTGTTAAAGGGTGGTGTAACCCTCAAAGTGCGCTCCACAAACAATAAAAAAAAAATATTTTTTTCTGTCTTTGTGAAATGTGTGGGCTGTAGCCGCACCTGCATCCTTAAAGCAGCAGCGACAAGCGTGCATCTGTCTGCTAAAGGATTACATCAGTGACAGCATCCAAGTAGGCATGTCAGACAGTCCGTACCTGTACTGGCAGGAAAAAGAAGCAATTTGGAGGTCCCTGTACAAACTGCCTCTATTTTACCTGAGTTGCCCCCCCCCTCCAGTGTGTACTCCGAAAGAGTGTTTAGTGCAGCTGGGAACCTTGTCAGCGAAAGGTGCAGGAGGTTGCTTCCACAAAATGTGGAGAAGATGATGTTCATAAAATGAATTATCAACTCTTCCAGGGAGACCAGCCTCCAGAACGTACAGAGGGACCTGTGGTTGTGGATTCCAGTGGGGACGAATTAATACTCTGTGAGGATGAGGATGTTCACAACACTGAAGAGGGTGAGGAATCGGTGGATGAGGAGGATGAGGACGACATCTTGCCTCCGTAGAGCCAGTTTGTGCAGGGATAGATTAATTGCCAGCTTGTTTTGTGGGGGCCCAAATGAAGCAATCATTTCAGCCACAGTTGTGTGGCAGACCCTGGTGCTGAAATGTTTGGTTTGTTAAAGTGTGCATGTCCTGTTTATACAACATAAGGGTGGGTGGGAGGGCCCAAGGACAATTCCATCTTGCACCTCTTTATTTTCTTTGCAGTATGTACTGTTTGGGGCCTAGTTTTTCAAACTGCCATCCTGTCTGCCACTGCAGTGTCACTCCTAGATGGGCCACGTGCTTGTGCCGCCCACTCGTGTTGGTTAGCATAGTCATCTAGCTACCTCGCTGCAATCTTTTGGCCATAAAAACAATATTGTGAGGTGTGAGGTGTTCAGAATAGACTGGAAATGAGTGGAAATGAAGGTTATTGAGGTTAATAATTGCATAGGAGCAGAAAAACCCACAAATTCTGTGATTTTAGCTGTTTTTATGCTTTTTTTAAAAAAAAATACAGATCCAAAACACAAAACCCAGAACCCAAAACACTGAAGGGTGCTTTTGGCAAAACCAATCCAGATCCAAAACACGAAGAAATATCCAGATCCAAAACCAAAACACAAAACACGAAAAGTGGCCGGTGCACACCCCTAGTATATATACATTGATCAATAGCCTCCTTAGCATAAATATTAAACAAACATGGTACTAGCATATGAGGGTTGCTATTCAAAAGGGAGGTTTCATACAGTATATACAGTTTTGTGATTGCAATAATAATATTAGTAAAAAAAACTATCCAACTATAAAAACATTAAAACATCTTGTAATGAAGAGAAATGAGGATAAATGGGATCTGTAGTTATAAAGAATAATTAACATGTAATAATAATTGTCAATCATCTACAGTATTCTGACTACAAACCCCGTTTGCCCTTTATATAAGATGTCTCGAAGTTGAAACATTTAGACAGCCTTTATACATACATTACTAATGCAATCATATTATATACTCTGTTGAGATTACTCTTTCTATTTTACAATTTTGTTTGTCTCATACTTCCATATTTCTGTATGTACCCCCCTATGTATGTATGTGAATATGTCAGTATTTCCCCCTCTATACATATGTTAAGTTTTGTGCTTCTCCACCCCATATACTTTATATTATGCTCCCCCACCTGTATGTTCTTTGCTGTACTTCACAAACACACACCCTCCCCCAATATGAATGTTCTTTAATGTGCTCCTCATCCCTTCCACATTGCTATGGTTCTTATTATTAATAATAATAATAATAATAATAATAGTAATAATAATAATAATAATGATATAAAATAATAATTTTATTTATATAGCTCTTTTCTCCTAAAGTACTCAAAGTGCTTTACATTTGCCTTTACTGTACAAAACACAAAATAAGCTTAAACAAGGCACATTAGTGAAATGCTTGGGTGAAGAGGTAAGTCTTGAGTCTATTTTTGAAGGATTCTAGAGTTGAGGCCTCTCGAACTGACAGCTCGACCCCCAGACAAATTCCGGGAGATTCTAGGTACTGTTAATAGCCCTTCGTCAATGGATCGCAGTACTCGTGTGGGACGGTATGGAATCAGAAGCTGCTTTAGGTACCTTAGACCATGGTCACATAGGGCTTTGTAAGTTAGTAATCCAATCTTGAAAACAATTCACCATATGACAGGCAGCCAGTGAAGGGAGTAGAGAGTGGGTGATATGTGGCTGGAATGGGGCTGGTTGATTAATAGCCTGGCAGCTGCATTTTGTACCATCTGCAAGTGCTGCAATTCTTTTGCTGGGAGTCCAAGGTAGAGGGCGTTGCAGTAGTCTAGGCATGATGATATAAATTCATGTATGACTTTAGGCAGATCTTCTGAGGGAATTAAGTGCTTGATTCTGGCAATGTTCCTCAGATGAATGAATGAGGATTTGATTGTGGCTGATACCTGATGTTTAAGTGTCCAGCCACTATCCAGGACAACACCAAGATTCTGCACATGTTCAGTGTTTTGTAATTCTGATCCCCCAGGCGTAAGTCCTGTTGGTTGGCTAGGCTGTAGCCCTGACTTGTGCCCTATCATAAGGACCTCTGTTTTATCAGGGTTCAGTCGAAGCCAACTGGCACTCATCCACTCTTGAAGCTCAGCTAGGCAGCCATTTAGGGTTGTTATGGGGTTCTTTGTACCTGGAGCAAAGGACAGGTACAGTTGTGTATCATCAGCATAGCAGTGGTACACCAGGCCATGACATCTGATTATTTCACCCAGTGGTAGCATGTATACTGAAAAAAGCATGGGAGATAGTATAGAACCCTGTGAGACACTGCATGGAAGTGGCACTGGTGTTGAAGAGTTTACTCCAGAAGAAACTCTCTGTGACCTGCCAGTCAGAAATGATTTGAACGAGCTAAGGACTGTGCCATCCAGTCCACAGAAATTTTTTAGACGCTCTATTAGAGTCCCGTGGTCCACAGTATCAAATACTGCTGAAAGATCCAGAAGGATTAAGATTGAACAATCACCTTTGTCTCTTGCCATCAGTATTATATTATTACCCACCCTGTAAGTTCTCTAATATGTTCCTGACCAACCCCCCTATCTATGCTCCATATTGTCCTCCACACCCCTGTATACATGTTTCTTATTGTTCTTCCATCCACCACAAGAACCTTACCTGTAGTTGCTTTCTCATGTTCTTCTCCCTCCATCTCAGCTCCTCTGACAGGCAGTGTCACAACACCAATATGTCCGCTACACTGGCAGAAGCCGGGTACAGGTGACGTTGCCAAAATAGGGAGCAGTGATCCAGGCACCCAATGCTGCATAAGCAGCACATGCCGATTTTACTGGTTTTATTAGTAGAATTAAGAGTTATATTTTTGTTATCACTATATGTTTGTGGTATATGCCTGATTCTGAGTTGGGAATAAAGTAAGAAAGAGCAAGTAACTGTGTACCTGGACATACCACGTAACAATGCAAGGGGTGCAAATATGCATGTAGCCCATAATACTGGACTGCTTTATTTTACACTGAATTTATATTTTAGATTGGGCACATCAGATTTTAGTTTTGACACATCCCTCCCAAATGTAAATCTCTCTGCACATTTTACATCTGCACCACCAGCAGTGCAACATGGTGTTACCCAGGGTAGTAGCAAGGGTGGTTCCAGTGGAGCATGAGCTCCAGGTTCCAAAATGGACAAAGGGCACCATCCAGGGTTCTGGATTTCATGGGATGCTACACAGTATGACGCCCATCTGTTAGTTTTTATCTCGGTTTGTTTGCTCTATATCTTAAATAAGTTGAGATCCGTTTCTACATTTCATGCTCCCTCAAACTGCCCAGATTGCCTCTCCTCCCTCCTCTGTGATCATCTTGTCACCTCCCCTTTCCTAGCACCTCCCCTTTCCTCTCCTCTTTAATTCCACCCCTCTACCCTGTGATCAGCTCTTTGCCCCTGTCCACTCCTTTCTTATTGGCCTCTGTCACCTCCCCTGTCTGATCAGCATTCTCCCCTCTCCTCTTTGACCCCTCTCTACTTATTCTGTGCTTAATTGGATTTAAAAGTGACACATCTGAGGTAAAATCCTAAGCTTCAATTATAAGGTATGAGTTTTAAAAAAAAGTCATTGCTTTGCTATTTAAAGTAATGGAGGTGTTCCCATGAATGACCACAAAGTGTTATTTGAAAGGCCTTTTAGGAGACCTGAAATAATAATAATGGTGGTAGACAGAACATGATTAGTACTGTAGTACTCACATTGATATAGGTGCAATGTATATTTGCGAAGTAGGAGCATAGCTGAGAATGGAGCTTCCCATAGGTGTTCCCACTCCAGTGAATGGTGCTCAGGGCAGTAATTTCAGTCATAAGCTGTGCACCCTGTGGAATCTCACTCTAGCACATGTACTTTGTCAATTTAAGTTAAATGATCAGAATATATAATATACAATCTCCTTTGTTGACTAATAACAATGATTCTAAGGAGATAAAAGTCAGATCCTATTTACATAAATAAAGCAGTGCCAAAGGAGCTACCCCTTAATGTCCGAATCATTCCATTCCCATTGTTTTCTCTTCACTTCAGTATTCCCCCGCAGGCTGGCCATACCCCACTCAGTGGCACCAAGAGAAGGGGGAAGCGGGTACAAATTACCCAGGCCCAGGCTTGCTGGAGGGGCCCGGTAGGGGCCCGGGTCCGGCACCGCTCCCCCCCTCTTACATCACATGCTGCTGTGTGCTGGGCTGCCCTGGACACTGCTCGTGGCATCTAAGAAGCAGCCACAGCAGTCTCCTACAGTATGCCTGTGGGGGGAGTGATCAAGCTGATCGCGCCCCCCACTGGTTATGCACCAGGCTGAGCGGGCTCACTGCACCCCCCATCACCAGCGCGCAGCGATGCAAAACTTATTTTTTTAACCAAAGGGGGTGTGGCCACACCTCCCGTGATTAGGCCATGCCCCCTTTTTTACCAGGGTCCGGCGCAGCTCTTAACGGGCCTGACCCCACTGGCAAGGTTCAGTACATGGAGGGGGGGGCGCTATGACATGTAAGTTCTCCGGGCACCATGGTTCCACACTACTCCTCTGGTGTTACCAAGGTGCACAGTTATTTACACTTTCTTGCTTTAGTCCCAACTTAGAATCAGGCCCAATATACAGACATCGTTCTAGATAAAGGAGCGACAGTAAAAGTAATATTATGATTTGCAAAATATTTTGAACTACTTTATTAGAGTTTTCTTCCTGAAGACATAAGTACAGTGACCATTCTTATTCTACACTCGAACATGGTATAACAGCTTACAATACCTCTTTGTCACATAGCTTCTCTTTTTGCAACTAATATACAGCTACCATTTATGTTAAGATATGGTAGGATTAAATGAAACAAAATTTCCTCCACTGTAAATAACATGCAGTAAGTTTATGAATTTGCATAAAACATCTCTCTTTTAAAACAAAATAAAAAAGGTGAGGGGCCCGGCATTACCTCTGTAGCCTCCCGGGTAGGGCCGGATTAAGAGCCACATGGGCCTGGGGCTGAAAATGCATTAAGGCAGGGGCAGAACTATAGGAGACAATGGAGGCGCCTGCTGCCGGGCTCCAGCACTGAAGGGGCACTTCCTTCATTGTCCACAACATATTCACCCTACTTAGGCCTGTAACTATGTATCCGGAGAGTACCGTCACGGCCGCCCAATACATGGCACCCCTTCCTGGCACCTGAGAAGCTACCATACACTAGTGGAGAGCTCCATGTCAGACCATCAGCTGCTGCCTTCGTCTATCTATAGCCTGTCTGCGTGCAAATTGCTACATGACAGTGTCAGTGGCTGTGCCAGCGGGGGGGGACACCAAATTATAACTTGCCTCCGGCCATCTGGTATGAATTTACGCCACTGCTTTAAGGGTCTATATTGTGAAGGGAAGGAGCTGTGTTCAGTACTCTATGGGTGTGGGAAGAGCCACGTGGGTATGAACACCCCTACACTATCTCCCTAAATACATAAAAATAGAAGTATTGCAGAATTTTGTGGAAAAGAAAATAGAAATACAATTTTAACATATATGATTTATGGCTGATTGTGTGGCCAGCTGGTCATCATCAGACTGTCATGATTATAGGCCTATTTTTATGTGAGGGCCAGGAGCTGTACTGTAGCTTCATCCACCCCATTGTTAATCTAGCCTGCTCCCGTTCAACGTGCTATAATTAACAGATTAAGCATCTACTGAGCATTTTGGAACTTAGAGTGTGCAAGGCAGGCAGAGTGGACCTCTACCTCCAGGCCCTGTAGCTAGCACAACCCCTGCAGCCATAGTAATCCTGTCACTGACTCACATAATTCTTATTGTCATCTGCATCAATTAGTTTATCATAAGTAAAAACCTACAGTATGTCTAAGAACATTATTTATATTACTCTGATGTGGTTATATTCTTATATCTCTTATTCAGAGACAGACATAGAGATGATTAGCAGCCACCCTTCCCTCCCCCTGCAAGTTACACTTTTTTCATTCATACAACAGATTTGCAACTGTGTATGACCAGAGGGCTGAGATCATGGATGGAATAGGTGTATAGACAGTGGGTGTGCAGATGCATCCAAAGTACAGTAAAGGCATTGTGTGGTCATGTAGTAGCAAACTGTGAATAAAATGGCTACTGAAATGTGCAAATGTAGTCATCTGGAAGGGACTGGGTTGCAGGTGCTATAGCCCTGGTGTAAATTGTGCATGATGATGATTGCATCCAAATAGTCGAACCCATGGAATACATATATGCCAAATCAATAAAACTGCAGCAGCAGTGTTTTTAAAGTCACTTAACACTGCAGTGTATAGGAGTATTTATAATTGGTGCAGGCCCTGTACTGCATATTTCACTTATAGTATACTTACCTCGTGCTGGCAAGTGGGTCCCTCCTCCTCTGTGGTGCCATCTTGCCAGGGACATCTTCATTAAGATGGTGCCACACAGTGAAAGCAATGACCTTAGCACTGTGCTCTCTTGTACGCATGTGCCATCCTCCAGAATATCACTGCAGCGGTGGAAGAACCCGCTTGCCAGCACAAGGTAAGATGTGGGGCTTCGGGGATAGGCCTGCTGGTCAGAGGAAGTGTACTGCAATTTTTAGCTTTTTCAGAACTAGCTTCCAATCATATTCCAATCACATCTGGTGCATGAAGTGGAGGAAACCATATTTGCAGACTTGCAAATACGACCTTTTTAGGTTGCAAGAATGGTACTTTTTTTATGCATTTTCCTACTCCATTTATGTCTAACTCAAAATAAGGTCCTCCCCCCAATATTACTACTATAGCTGTTTTTCAATTTGACTATCTCATCTAGTGCTAATATTCTGCAGAACAGTGAAGTAAAATAAAATAAACTATTCTTGAACATCAGTGTTTAGTGTGGTGATTTCAAGACAGATACAGTCATTTTACTTGCAGTGAGTTTGCATACAATTTAATTCCTAGTATGATCTCAAGAACATATCTAAATTGCTTTTGTTACCAGAATGCCAATATTCCCTGCTAAATGTGCTTGTTCCTAATCTTATACACATTTTTCAGTTTACTGTAATGTGATTAATTATCCTGAAAAAATAACAAATGATCTAAACACCTCTTAAATAATAATCTGTTGATATGAAGGTAGCCAGTATTTAATTTGATACTATTACAATTTAAGGAAAATCCCTTAAACAATCCTTAAAATCTCATGACTCAATGACATGGTGTAGAAGGTAAATTACAGTACTTTTTTTCTCTGAAAAACAGTACTAGTACTTACTTAAAATGAAAGTGGATACAACATTTATATCAGCTTCTATACCCTGCTTTTTTATATAAAAATGTAAATTACAGTATTTCATAGATGTCTTCCTTTCTTCATAGTTTAGAACTAGTTATAAGAATTAAAAATTATACCTAAGAAAAGGTGCTTGTACTGTAATTTTCAATATATAAACTTTTTTAATAATGCATTAAATCATTGCAAGTTAATTTGTCCACATAACAAATATATTAGGCTTTAGCTTCCTCACAAGTCTGGCTACTCGGAGGCCCACAGCTCACCATTGGCAGAAGGCACCAGCAGGTGGCCTAGATCATCTAGCAAAACACCCTGTCTGTGTTAATCAATAAGTATAAACATTGCTAGCTGGTTCCTTAAGTCCCTGCCGCCCTGGTCAGGATGCTGATGGGCCTGCTGTATCCATGTGCCCAAACTGTGATCCAGTGTCGCTGTGGTACCATGTACCATGAAGAGGAATTGCAGCTGTGGGGGCCACCCTGGGTATCTTCCTGTTGCCTGTGCTGGGGATCTGGGGAAAGGTTAGGTTACATTAGCACTAATGTCCTCTGACATTGTCTCCACTGGGGATAATCACACCTACTCCCCTCATTATCCCAGTCTGTACATTTCTTATTCTCTGGCTCTTCCACACATCATTATCAGTCTGCTGCAACTCTCACTCATTTGCTAATCTCCCCCATTCTGTAACCTTTTAGCCCCCTAGTTAAACATTCCCACTATTCCTTAATTCATGTTTGTATTTTTGCTTTCACAAATTTTGTATTTTTCTATATTTCGACTTTGTTCTTTCCGGGGAGGGATGGGGGTACCAAAACATGAGTGTACAAAATGTCTATTGCCAGGCCTGCCATGCACATGCAAATTTGTTACTTTTTTTTTTTTATATCATTAATAGTAACAGTAAAACAAACAAACAAACAAACAAACAAAATGATATTTAACTGAAAAGTTGATTAGGCAGAGTGAACAATGATTTCAGACAAAAACACTTTTCTAGGAAGCTGTTGGCTGGCTTGGCAACTTTCCCACTTATAATTCTGTTTTTCCATTCACAGTGAATTGTGACCATTTACTGGATGTTTTTCTTGGTTACAGTGAAATTTGATTCTGCCCAAGAAATAATTTCCCTTGTAAAATTAGCTTTTTAATTTGGAGATTTGAAAGTTGAAATAATGCTGGGAAGAGAAAGGTTTGCCATGTACATTGAAGTCAAGTTGATCATTTATACATGTTAGCAAGTTGTTGTCAGTAGCCAACACTCACAGATTCATTAGTATGGTGAGTGGCATGAAGAACCAAATAATGTAAAAAGCTTTAGTAAACCTCTTACTAAGTTATCAATATAAAACAATGACAACTGCAATCTAAAA
Source organism: Taudactylus pleione (assembly GCA_031769625.1). Taxonomy (NCBI): domain Eukaryota; kingdom Metazoa; phylum Chordata; class Amphibia; order Anura; family Myobatrachidae; genus Taudactylus; species Taudactylus pleione. Next base: position 3,267,131 of record JAUIMM010000040.1, on the reverse strand, counting down.
ATGAGGTCTTGAAGATAGCAAGTAAAGCAATGTGAATTGTTCTTTCTGGTCAGGTTTTCACTGTCTCTGTAATTTCTTACTATGGGCTTGATTCAGAGTTATGCTCAATCTTTATTGCACTTCTAGGTTAAAGCAGCCCAGCATTTGTGTGCTACATGGAAACATAGACAGTATTTTTCCTGCATGGAAAAATATTACATTAGCACTTCAATGTAGTTTGCCCAGGTGGAAAATTATACCTTTCATCTGAATTTTCTGTTAGCCCTAAATTAGACCTAATGTGTGCTTTTACTATAGACTATTTTTATTCAACATTTGAAGAATGTATTCTTTAATGTTATTAAAAATATATTTTTTAAAATACCAGTAAATCTAAAGTATAATTTACTTAAATTGCCTTACATGAAAAAACTACTAATAACAATCACAAATCCACTTATATAAGTTTTGATACCTAGATAGAATGATCATACCTGTCAAAATATACTGTATACATTTCCACTATAGTTGATTGCAAGCTATTATTATTGTTCATTTATGTCAACCTTTTGTTTTTATAGCACCGGCATACTCTGCCGGGTTTTAGAATTGTGAATCTCTGTTAACAGTCATTTTTGGCAAAAGAGCTTTAAAATGGCTGAATGCAGTATATTTCAGTTGGATTACTGGTAGGAAGCATGCTATATAGTAACATTTCTCCCCATAAATCTTAACTTTATGATTCATAATTATTATAAATAGCTACAGAGTATACTGACGCTATAAAAATAAATGTTAATAATATATATACACATACCTATCTGTGAATGTTATTATCAGTATTTTATATAATTCTAAGTAAGTCATATTTTAGACCATAACCAGTAACATGCATGGAGAATATAGGTTATATGAAATTACATTTGTATATTAGGCTGCCAGTGATTCAGCACCAACAGTTTTGTCTCAGTCGCATTGACTATCATTCTCTCTCCCACTGATTTTTCCTTCTTTTAATACACTTTGAATACTGTTGCCAGTTTTATTCATACATGTGATTGGTTACTCATTTGTTGCTTTTCATATTACATACCACCATAATTAAATTTTAAATTCAGTCATTAACATACAAAGTGCAAAACAAATTAAGATTGTATCACTGCAATCTTCTAAATCACCTTCTGGTCTTCACCATTAGTCTTCTGCTGTCATTCATGGCATAAATTATTTAGTCAGAGGCTTTGAATAACCTAAAATAGAATACATCCCCTCACTTCCTCAGTTTTGTTTATAAAACTCCACAAGTTATACAGAGATTCTGTATCAGTCACTATCTCACAAATTGCAGCTAAAATTGTCAAGTAACAATATCTTATATTTTTATTCCTATATACAGCAAGATCGCATAGACTAAGTAGCCTTTAAAGCTGATTTACCCATATGCTTCAACTTAGGCTAGTTTTCAGTAGCTTTCAGCTGTATAATTTTGTCTTACACAGCTTTATCATACAGTAGTTCCATCTCCATTAAAATCACTGCAATAATTAAACTGAAATTCAACAATTTGTTGATAGCTGCTCTGTAATCTGTATGCTCTGCTCCTTCTTTTGATTACCTAAAAAAGACACTAGATTGCACATATGCACATGGAAATAATGTGATATTCAGGTGGGGTAGTAATAATTTTCAGCTTTCTGAAGAGTTATGTGTGTTAAGAAAAGTTGACGTTTTGGCATGTCACATAGAGTGCTAATCAGTATGTATGTATGTTTGTATGTATGTATGTATGTATGTATGTATCTATCTATCTATCTATCTATCTATCTATCTATCTATCTATCTGCTGTTCCTCTGTGCAGAAAGATATTCATATACCGTATATGGTTATATTGAACATGATGGATTATTTGAATTGAGTCTGTGACAGCTGCAATAATTAAAACAAAATTCATTGTCAACAATCATGCATGAGAAGTAATATAAAAATATAAAGTTGGTCATCATTTTAAAAATGAATTGATAATGATTAGAAATAATTTTTTTATACAATCAAATAACTAACATGAAAAAATAACATTAAAGTGATTTAAATGAATTGAATTCAACACTGGAAATCCTTCAAATTAAATAAAAAAACAAAATGAGTTAAAAAAAATAAACTAATAGTTTACTGAAGTTATACTGAATATATAAAAACATTTTTCCAGGTAACACAATGATTTTTTTTTTTGTAAAATGTTTAATTCACAAGTTACAATTCTAAATGCGGCATGTGTTTTTTTTAATGGATAAGATCATGGACAGAATCCAGCTGTCTGCATATTTGAATCCCATAAAATTAAAATGAAAGTATGCTCAGAAAACAATGTACACATTTTAAAATAACAAAGAACTGCCAGGTTTGCATAAAGAAAAATATATTTATGGTGTATGTCTTGCTGAGTCTAAAGCAATTATTTTATGCAAAGGAACCTGGCAGAGTCACATAGGGATACAAATATATACAGAAACTGTCACTGAAATCAGGAAATTCAGGAAGTTAAGAAAACAAAGACTTTATATAGCTTCATTTATGGTGCTATTCCAAAAAGAAAGAGAGTGCAGACCCAACTTCTAGCACTTATAGAAGCCTCCATAATCTGTTATTTGACTCCAGGGGAAGCAATGGATTTGATGACAAACAAGGCAGGATAAGGCTCATTTGAGTGATTTCTGCTCTGTATTTTTGTCATCACAGTGTATCAGGTTTATCATCAATTACATTTAATTGTGCATGGAACAAACATATTGGTTAATTATAAATAGCTTTGCATACAGCACCATTTGCAAATAAGTATGCACTGCTTACATTCATTACTGAAGCTATTATGGTTTAAGGTTTATTATACTAAGGCAAGTGAAAATGATAGGAAGTTAGATAAATCCCTGTAGCCTATTGTACAATCAGATCAAGAGTTACCGGGTCTCCGTGACTGTCGGCTAATGCCCTGTTACTCACAAAGTAAAAATATTAAAAACATTTTAATTAAGTCTAATGTTACTAGCTTGACAAAACAAAACCCACTCATTTTCTAAACCAACCTAGGAAAGCCTGCTACAAAAACCCCAACTGACAAATGACATGTACTGTAGATACTGTACATTATTTGGCAGATACTGTATATTTATTTTGGTAGTAAAGTAAAAAATCATAATTTCTTAAAATGTACCACTGAGTTTGTAGTATACTTTTTGTTTTGACCTTGTGGGTTGTATTACTTTTGAAAAACCAAATAGCAATTCAAAGAGAGAATGGTGGTGCACAGACCTGTAATCTATGCTGCCATTCTCTTTGGCATAAGTAAACAGGCTGAGGCTATGCATGGGGTGGCTACATTCCAGTACAAGATCTTTGATCTTATATCCAAAGAGAAGATAAAATATATATAGACTTATATAAGGTCATCGTAACAGCATTTTAAGCCCTGGGCAATACAATGCACTGGTGCCCTCTCCCACCCATATTTAGGGATACTTGGGCATGATCTGATATTGTGAAATAAAAAAACAGTCAATCCTTAACAATGTTCAATGAACAGCAGATTAAAATGTGCAACGTTGTCACCATGGTACAAAGTACCATGGTCAGATCATGTATAGCCTAAAATAAAGAAATCCCATTAAATGAAGAAGAAATTAATGTAGTCATTGGAGCAGATCTGTCTGGAAAGGGAAATCCCACAGTATTCATGTCCACTCGTATAATAAAATTAGGAATATCTAATTGGATAAGCATTTTTGAATGGAGACACAGCAGTAATGGCTGGCACCACAGCATCTAAAAACAGCAGAAGCGACAAATGGAGTTTACAAAATGGCTTCCAAAGATGTATTTACAATACAAGACAATATCCGGTGCTGACTTTAGGGTATATAAATGTAACTGCATAACCACCTTAAATGTGGATAAATAATACTATATATTACCAGGACTTTGTCTGAACAACCTCCTTCTTTACTCACTTTACATAATCTGTGCACACAAGGAAAGGTGAATTGTCCACTACAATAGTTTAGGTGTAAAATTAAATGACACCGTATACAGTATAAGATACAAATATGTCTATCACAGACAATGACTGATTAATAAAATAATAGAATACATTAAACTAGGCTGTTGGCACTAAAAAATCAGATAATAAAAAAGAACACTTAAATCAATAAAAAAAATATAAAAAATATATTAAACACAGAATGAGTCTCACTTATTTGGAATCTTGCTGAACCACTTCCTCAGGCAATGTACACTGCAGGGAGCCACCGGTCAATGTAAACAAATGGTATTGAGTGTGATGTCATAGGGCACATGGCTAAAGATGGCTCTGGTATCGCTGTCCATTTTCAAGAGAACCATGCTGCCGATGAAAGTGTGATACAGCAGGGTTTGTGGATGCACATATAAGTGGAATCTTGGGAGATCTGTCAGGAATAACAAAAGGGGGAATGTTATATATGAAGTCATGGGAAGGGACAATTAATAATCTAACAGATGTTATACAGTACATGATATTGTGGAGGTTAAGAAGAGATATATTATGTGTTAAGGTAATAATTTGGCATAGTAGGCATATTAGAAAAGAGAAATATACATATATAGGGAAAGAAGAATATAGCATTAACATTATTCCATACAATAATAATGGCATTGGATGTAAAGAGCAAATAAATGTTCAAATAAATACCTTATAATACATTATAGAAGGCTTTCCAATCCAGACCCTGGGAGACACAAACAAGGAAATAGAGGCAAATAAATCATGGTTAGGAGTATTAGGAGCAAATATATAGAGACAAGTAAAGCCTTCCCCAAAATGAAGGTATCAAGCAGTAGAAAATGGCCCTCAGTGTTCCAATGAACATTGAATTTCAAGTTCTTATGGAATATTATGCTCTCCCTCTTCCTGCATCTTAGATATATAAGAAGCTGAATAACATTCCTTAATACAACAGTGGATTAAGACCAATGCATTTATTGGAGAAAAATGTAAACTGGATGGAGAGAATTATGATTAGAAACAACACACTTGGGATTAACCGGGGTGTAAACCTTCCACATTCCAAGAAACAACACATACGGTAACGTGCACCCCAATGAGGATCTTGAGAAAATGTAGAGTCACTCATCGAACACAACAATTGGGAGCAGGCAATAGCATGGATAAGTAGGCAAAAAAAGGTGGATTAATCTCCCAGCTAAATAAATCCACCAGCAACATGATTTTCCAAAAAACAAGATGCAAATACCAAAACAGCACTCCAAAAAACATTTTTTCAATTATCCTCCAGATGAGAATAATTCCAATCTATAAGATAGCAGACTAGAAAGAAAAAGCAATAACAGCAAAACATTGCCATTGTAGGATCAAATATTAAATTCAGTACACGTACAGTAATAAGTATAAAAATAATGCAGTATTTTCAGGGTGGTGACCTAGTATACATGTCATCAGACACATATAGCAGGTATAAATTCCCTAGCCTTGCTAGCATTGTCAAAAATATGGATCCAATTTCCTTCCAAAATCTTCAGATTTGCTGGATAGATTAAGGAAAATCAAATGTAACTTTAAATTAATATTTTGCATAAAAGAGCAAATTCTTTTAATTTCTGAGAGACTGAAAACTCTTGAAATACCAATATTTTAAAATTATGCACTGACACTTCTGTAGTCCTCCTGTAGGCTTGAATTTTATCACCCAAGTCCCAAAAATGAAGGAATTTAGCAATAACTGCTCAGGGACTCCCCAAACTATTAGGGCCATCAAGCTGTAGGTGATCCACCTGTTCAATGGCAGAATCGGTATTGTCACAGGACAAACCCAAAGCATCAGCAAGTCAACTTGCAAAAAATCTAAAAGATTATTTCCTTTAGTAGGTATAGGTATACCAACAAAGCGTTAGTTATTACTTCAGTATCTATTTTCCAGATTATCAATTTTGTCAGACATAGTGATCATGTGCTTGGGAAAGTACAGTATTCCACAAAGTCTCAAAGTATAGTAGTAATTGAATCATCGAAGAAACATACAATATGATGAGGAAGATGTGTCTGTGATATTACGTCAAAGATGTGTGAATGAAGTTTGCATAAAAGTGGAAATGTTACGGTAAGCATACAGCTTAGCATATTAGCCATGCTGCAGTAATTCCGTGGCGGAAGCACTTCAAAGAGGGTAATACATGAGTGACTGCTGAAGTGCATTCTGGGAGGCCATTCACCACAGTTACAGATGTCAACATTGCCAAAGCTGCGGAGATGTTGCCAAATGACGGAAGGTTAACCTTACGTGAACTTTCGGCTTCACTAGGCATCTCATTCAAATGAGTTCAGCATATTGTGACAAAGGGACTGAAAATGCATCGCTTGTATGCCAGGTGGGTACTCAGAAATCTCACAGAAGAGCAGATGAGACAACGAGTTGAATCATGCAAGAACACCGTTCGAATGTCAGAGAGGATACCCGATTTCTTGACATCGATTGTGACGTGTGATGAATCGTGGATTCGCCATTATGACCTGGAATCCAAACAACAGTCCAGTGTATAGAAACATTTCTGCTTTTTCCAAGTTCAACACAAAATTAAGTCACACACCTTTGATGTAATCTCATAGACATGTCTTCCTCATCCGCCATGACAATACATATGAAGTACTTCCACTCTTTGTGACCAATCAAAGAAGACTACAGCAGTCCAACTGGAGGTTCAGACACATCAATGTTTGAGCTTTACAATAACCAGCATAGCGTTGCCATGTCTACCTATGTCAAAGAAAAATAGAGGCAGTCTCATTACTTTTCAATCAGCCCTGGTATAGATAGGCTTGCCATATCATCCCTTTAATGCAGGACATATGGGCCATATGGGAATTACACAGGTTCTGTGGCTAATTTAAAACTAAGTAAAATGGAGACTTGAAAACAGACAACAACAGAATCTGTGTAACTCATATCTGTCCTAAACTAAAGACCTGATATGGCAAGCCTATGTATATGTAGCTTCCACTAACCAATAGGAACTTACCACCACCATATACTCTCAGGTTGCAAAGAGTGTATATAGATGATCCACAAAATTCAAAGATCAAATAAGAAGAGATTAGCTATGAGGTGGGCAAATGCAACCCCACAGGATACCAGGCCTTCTTCAGATAGGGCTCAATCAATACAAGACAGTGTGCAAGCAAATATAGGTGAGCTACTCAGCTGCAGTACTGGAAAAGCAAGCTAACAAGGAGAAGCAGCATGTTTGCTCTGATAGTGACACCAGTGTATGGAGTTGAAGCAAATCCTGAATCCAGGATGCAGGCATGTCTTTCCAGAGCTGGACTCAAACAGCACAGGATGCCGGTATTGGTAGAACCAATCTTGCATGTCACTATGCCTCACCATCAAGGAAGTTAGTGGGGGTACTCTTGGATCCTCAAAGCAACAGATGACCACCAATGCTGTACAAAAGTGTGGAGCTCAATAATTTTGTGGTAAGTTTGAATGGATTGTCCACACACTTTACTTTAACAATTAGACTTAACATTGGTCTTGCCTGTAAAATTTACAGTAACAGCTATATAAACATGCATTACAGTAGAAATGCACAAATACGTTAATATATTTAAGACATTAAACATGTTTGTAGATCAACAATTTCAAAAAGTTGAAAACACACTACTGCGCAACCATGGAGCTGCCTACTTCAATAATGGCCACATGCAACACCTAACACCTTAAAAAACACACAATCTAAATACACAGTTCAGGTCCTCAGAAGATGGCACTCACAATATAAAAAAATGTACAAGACTGATGGTGCTAATAAAAAAAAAATATAAAAATACTATTAATAAAATCCACAGATCTAATTTAGATCTCCAGCACTATTCCAGTAATTATATATACAGCTACAGTAATTGAGAGGAACTATAGTTGCTCATCTAAGAAAGTAAGAAAGAACTAATATTTCTGTGTCATTACTGCGCTAGTTAGAAAAATTGTTTGATTTGAGAAATGGCAGAAATGATTATCAGTCAGTACTATATATGAATAAAAGTGTATATTTAATCACATACAATGTATATAGACAATACACACATTTAATAATAATCAAGCATATGCAATATGGTTTCTATTAGGCTAATAAAATAAAATATCCAATTTAAACTTCAACAGCAATAATTACTTTAAAAGTATATCACAATATCATTAGTGCCTCATGAGTATTCAAGCAAATTTTTTAGGTGAGGATCTCTCACTATATGGCCTATAAATTTGCATCCACAGAGTTCCGTATAGTTAAATGTATAAGTCTTTAAAGATAATTTTTTAGCAGTGTACATACGCTTTTTATGCTGTTCAATAATTACCCCATCCTGGCTGAGTTAATTCAGTCTGACCGAAATCCGGCTTGTTGCAAGTGAGCTGTCTTTGTTATGTACTCACAGCAAGTGTCCCATCTGCCCAGTGGTATTCCGTCTGACTGCGATCTGGTAAGTGACAAGTGAGCCACCTCTGTTTACACTCACAGTGTGCTCCCAGTTCATCAGCAGGAAGCCAGTATATACAATCACTGAAGGTTCCTTTTAATGCCTGCGGGGAATGGACCATCCATATACTAACAGTGGTAAATTTTCCAATAATTGCTGTTACACCTGTAGACATCCAGGATGCTATGACCATCAAAGGGAAGCATATTTATCGGGGTTCACTGATGCGTTCCGCCTTATAACACCGGAGGCCTTCTCAAAAAATGTTCAGTCTGTGAAAAATCAATAAGCCCCAGGTTGATGGTGATCTGCTATATATGTCCAGAAGGATGCTTCTCTCTGCAGTCTCTTTGTGTGCACAGGGAGACTGTGGGCTGACAGGGTACACTTCCCCAGCTGCTGCTTCTCTCTGTGCAGCCACCGGGAGTGCACAGGGGTGTGGCATGCTGACAGGCTTCACTTCCACCATGGCTGCTTTACTAGGCAGCCACTGGGGGGGCACAGGGGGCAGCATGCTGATATATTTCACTTCCCTGGTGGCTGCTTCTCTCTGTAGCCAGCAGGAAGGGGGTGCTATCTGGCTGCCGATCACTGCAACCAGCAGCCAGTGATCAGCAAAAATTGGAGGATATTCTGAAGGTGCAGAGGGGCTGGGAGGTCCCTGTGAGATGGCTAGCTACTGGAAGAATATCTTCCAGCAGCTGCCCAGTGGGCATTTTTGACAGATCACAGCAGATGCAACCACACCAGACAAGTGGTTAAAAAGCTTCATGCTGGCACTAAAACAAATAGTGGGCCTACTCTTGATCTGCAAATGGCTTTTACCTAGAGCCTGATAAGTATTTTTTCATGTTGGAACTATTTTAAACATCAATATGTTTGTCTTTTGCATACTGAAATAGTACAGTAGGTGTTCATGTCTTTTTGGACTGAAATGTATTGAATGATGTTAATATGACTAGCACTCTATTCATTTTTATTGATTGACTTTTGTGTGTGGTGTTTTTCTTTGGATAGATAGATAGATATAGATAGATAGATAGATAGATAGATAGATAGATAGATAGATAGATAGATAGAAATTGAAACCACTGTTTTGGCACTCACAGGCAAATGGTAAACTATGCTCGGTACCTTCAACAACTCACATATTAAAAAGCATAATTAATAGCACTTCTAGTGCAATAAATTTACATTTCAAATCGACCCTAACCAAATCAATTTAGGATGTTAAAGGTCTAAAAAAGATAGTAACATCTCCATGTCTATCTATATGAAAGCCTATATCAACAGATAGAAATATGTTACTACAATAGTAGTAATCCTAAACCCCTCAGGATGGGATTACCATTTTCCCAAATGCTTAGAGTAATGTGGATTTGTAGTGATAGGGAAGAAGCCGCAATTTTTTTTAGATCAAGTTATTGACAAGTTTTTTTATTAGATGTTATGATAAACAATTATTGCTAAATACTAAACCATGTGCATTACAATTTGATAGAGATGACTTGTTAACTAAAAAAAACTAGGAATATTCCTCCTAACAAGATTTGAAACAAATCTGCACTCACATCTTCATATAAACACCATCACTGGGGTGCACTTCAAAGCATAATTCACAAAGAATGTCTTTAAATAATACAGATGATAATCCACAAATGTAGATATGAAGGCACACACCATTTAGTTGTATCAATAAGTTACCATATTGCCAAATTAAGACGACATTTCAGAACCACTCTGATCCTTTATCCAGGCATAATAAAACATGTCCACATCAAATAACAGTGTACAGCAACATCTCTTTTTATGCAACAGTATATCACATAATGCTTCACCAGGCCCCCATATAAAAAGTGCACATAATGACCTACAGCCAATAGTGAATTAATTCCTGGTAAGCTTACCACGTTGGCATCATCCCTCATGAGTGGGGTGACAAATGAAAGTCCCAGAAGTATCATGCGCTACAGGAATACTGGCCATGACACATGTGGTTAATGACGGAGGACTTGGATCATAGGAGTCGTAAGCATTGTTTTAATTAATTAATTATTGTCTAATGGTCATTATGTGCACTATTTAAGGCATTGTGTGATATACTATTATGTGAGATGTTGTAGTACCCTGACATTTGATGTGGCCTCCTAATAAGATGATATGGATAACTCGATTCAACTATGCTAGTTCTTGGATTCAGTCCAAAACTAGAAATTTTGGGCAATACTACAGGCTGATAAAGATTTGAATTTGCATAACATGACTATTATTTTAGGTCTTTAAGATCAAGAGTATCCAGCACTCACTCTTAGTGTCTGTTTGTAATCAGAAGACAATATACTATGTAATAAAAATAAAGATAATTTATTTGATTATCTTAAAATCTGCACTTGGCAGTACTAAATGGAACAGTCTCAATGTTAAATCCTAACTCAAATTTTAAATAAAAATAAATATATATATTGCCGCCATGTACAGAAAGATTAAGTGTCATCAAATGGAGTGCAGTTATAGCTGCGTCTAAATAAACTCTATAATAAACAGTCAGCTATGGATGTATGGAGAAGGGTTCCTCAGAACATAAACACAGGACAAACTCAGTAACACTGGACTATACAGAGGAAGGAGTGTGTGTTGGGTATATTTTGAGAGATGTGGACAGATGTGTAAAGGAAGGAGGGGGGTGGTATGGGGAACAGGGTTGGGATCCAGTAATCTTCCTGTGATAGATAAAGTCAATTGTCTGTGCTGTACAGTGTAGCTGATGTGAACTTGCTACAGTCCAGTATTGATGTTTGTCCTGTGTGAAGTGTTCCAGTGGTGGAGTATAATGGCCGGCCATTAAGATCACAGGGAAGGAGCTCCTTATGTGCCTCCAGGTGCCAACGGTCTCCTGCTGATATGCGGGGAGTGTAGCTATGGTGGTAGCAAGGCTACACTGTGTGGACCTTATGGTCCACAACTGCTGCCGGCTTGTGCTGCATGCTCGGCCTCTCCATGTTGCTGTGTCTGTATAGATGGATCGTGATTGGTACCCGGGGTCCTGGCAATGGTAATTGGTGGGGTAGTTGACGGTCCTGTAGTGTTGTGAACTGTCGCCTGCAGTATTATTCCATCATACCGCAGAGACATTGCATGTTAGTTGTTTTGCTGTTCTACTCTGTGTTCAGTGGATGTCCAGGTACATAGTTATACTATTGTGCTAATTGGTATTGATTTCTCTGCACTGTATGCTGTTGTCTTGGGCTGGTTCAGATAAGGATGTTAGTTCCAGGGCTGTGGTTCAGTGTGCAGTATGCAACCTGTACACTGACATGTTCAGTGCTGAATTACTTTTCCTAACTCTCAGTTTCTGAGTTTTGCACTGGTTCCAGTTCCAGGTCTTGTGTTAGAACTGTACCAGGGTTGCAGCTTTCCTAAGATGTATCCTTCATACATGGGACTCTGATTCCTGGTCTTAGTTCTGAGTCCCTATCTAGCGGTACCATGCAGTTCTGAGTTCCGGCTCCCCATTGTTGCTTGAGCATTTCCCTGGTCTGGTTGACCTCCTGAGGTTGCTAGGCAAAGGGGTGACCAGTGAACTGGGTATTTGCCTCGGTTCCAGTGAAACATCCTTGCATGTCACAAGTCTGTGTTGCCTACACTAGCTATAGTGCCTGTCCTCCTGTTCATACGCATGAGCCAGAGTTGGATCAAGCCATCTTGCCATCATGCATGTCAGCCAGACCCAAGGGTCCTGAGCCAGATCTACCAAATAACTAGACCATGACAGTTTACTATAAACATTTATAATAAAACACTTTTTCTTTGTCTGTTTTTTGTGTCTTTTGCCTTCTCCAGGGCACCCCTTTTCAGGTTGTTGATGTTCCTCTCTCTGTGTCAGGCTTCTCTTTGGCCGTCCACCATTACAGAGCTCCTTGCTATCTTCTCTCATTAGTGCAGTGTGCCTGATGTCCCAATGAGCATACGCTCACTGCACTCCTGTCAGTAGTCTGGTGGTGAGCAAAGATCATGGGAGGGGAGGAAGGTGGATTAGCGCTGAAGTGCCTGTCAGACCCATGACACTGCTGTGCTGCCTCAGCCTTCCAGTCATACAGTTTGACTGGCACAGCGACAGACATTCTGTCAGACATCCGACTATCAACAAGCAGCATGAAAGCATGACACTTTTCCAGCCCAGTGCCCCCTGCTATGTCTACCCCACTTACTGCATTGCACTGGCCTTTTATACGCACATTCTTATAACAAATCCTTTTTGGTTACCATTCCATTTGCCTTATTTTGCTCTTTAGAGTCTTCTGTAGTCAGCATGGGCAGAAAATCTCCAAAGAACAATCCAAACACCATACAATAGCATTAAGGTTTTGAGGACATTAGCACAAATAAATCCTGTCTGCAGCATGAAATATTGTTCAATTAAAAAACAAAACACATTTTTTTGAGGTGAAAACTATAAAACCTTTCTGTAGGTCAGTGTAATTGTTTTCTTATATTTCTTTCACACCTTGATTAACTGAGTTTTAAAAATTGTGATATAGTTTTTTAGTTAATAAATGTATCTCATGTGGCTAATATGCCATATTGTAGCACCCTGATCCTTACAATGTTTGTGCATATGAGTAGAGTTTTGATTAATTTTCAAAGAATTTATAATTCAGAAAACATAAAGGATAAAAAATGAATATATAGATTTTTATTAGAAAAATATTTATTAGAATTTAGTTAAAATATTTGTTGGAGGCTCATAACTCTAGTGTTTCTAGCACAGTGATCATAATAATAAAATAGATTATTAAATTATTAAACTAACCTTACTATGCTTTTTCTACTGCCTAAGAAGGAAAGACACAATTTATTATAATAAACATGTATTTAATGAACCTTGTCAGCATTAAAGCATGTTACATGTCAAAATTAGAATATAGGAATTGTACACAAAAATATATCAAGCAATATCATGTTGTGATACTGAAATGAAGCATAAACTTTCCTGACATAGCAGCTTTTCTAAAATTATATTAATAATATATACAAAATGACCATCTGTGACACAGCCAATTAGTGTATGCATAACTTGATTGAATACATACATTACATTAAATAAATTTATTAAGTAACAAGATCCAGATAGATACTTACAGTTGATTAAATAACCAACTATATATGTCAGTCTATGTAACATTATTAATATATCTTATTATAATTATATACTGTTGCATTATTTTGTAATAATATATTTAGCTAAACCATAATTGAATGTGCTATTATATGCATCCATTGTGAGGCAATATGAAAATGAATTAATTTTAATGGAATTTTGAGTGTCAGAGAATGGGAAAACAGGAGTTTGATATCAGGCAATTAGGATAGAGCTGGTGTAGCCTTTAAAAAAGTACTGGTTTCTGTGGGGAGGGCAATCAATGCCAGACCATCTGGCCAATCTGATAGTCAGTTGAACTGTGTTAGGTTAGTGCTAAAGATTGCCAAAGAAGAAATGTTTGCACAAATTGTCTGTCTTGGCACATAGAGCACGTAGACTATTACACCAAAGTTATATTGTGAGCATAATCCTGAAGGCGTTAGTTTAATAAACCCCCATGATTTGGTTTTGGGTCTAAATCATGATCATGTTTTGGTTTTGACAAAACCACCTTTAATTGTTTTATTTTTGATTTATTTGAAAAATGATAAAAACAGTGCAAATAATGTAATTTGTTCCTGGTTTTCTATCTATAGTATCAATAACGTTAATATACAGTCATCTCTAGTCAAGCTTGATCACCTCACAGTTATTATTATTTTTGCCATTATTGGCCAATGGTTGCACAAACACATTACATTTTAAAAGAATATAGTACATATATGAAACATAGTGGCACATACATGGCAGACAGGATGTCAGTTTAATAATCTATATGACCCTATAGAATGTTTTCATTAATCAAGAATTTATTAGCCTAAAAACCTAATATGATACAAAAAACAATATATCACAAAATCACAGGCATCAGGCATATACATTGATAATCTTAAAAATTAGAAAGTTATATTTTATTAACCAATTAATAACAAACTTCTTCAATCAGCATATCACAGGCCACTGGCCTATAGAAATTAATAATTGTAGAAAGTAGAAATTGATAATTAATTAAAAAGTTAATGACAAATTTTCCCACCCAGCAAATCACAGGCTCAAACAAGTCATACACATCTATGAAACATAATGACACAGCAGTGGTAGAGAGGATGGTAGTTTAATAAACTATACAACCCTATAGAATGTTTTCATTAATCAATAACTAATAGCCTAAAAGTAAAAGCCTAATATGATACAAAAAACAACATATCAGACCAATAGAAACTGATACATGTAGAAAGTAATAATTCATTAATAACAAACTTCTCAAACCTGCAAATACAAGACCAAATCAAATCAAATCATACAAATAAGAGATACAGGTGAAAAGTGGCTGTCCAGAATGACATGTATGCTGCTGCTGTGACCTATAGAAGACAGTTGAGAAGCTATAGCTGATATTACAACATCTACTAAAAGGATGAAAAGCTGAAATGAGCAAATCGGACAATATGTACTCATCATAGTCAATTTGATGCTGCCTGTCAAATGCACTTAATAAAGGATGATAAGAAGGAAAATGCTACTCTATATCTGTGGAGAAGCTGCTGCAAATGAGGCCTATACACCTGGGTGAGAAGTTGGTGATGTATGGTCTTGATAGTCAAAATAATCATGATAAACTCTACAATTAAAATGGAGTATAGGTGAGGTTTTTAGTACAAGTTTGGCCAAATTTGTTTGCCCATCCACCACGTCAAGGTGAACCCCATAAGATGGTTCCCTAACATCCCCTATACCTATCATGGTGCCCATTCTAATATGTAGACAGCAAATGTAGTAACTTGTGCAGATGATTAAAAGAACCTAAAGGCAGATGGGTGGGGAGCAAATAATAAGCAGAAGGAGTCTCAGTCTTCAAGTGTACAAAATACACAAATAGGCACTGTGATAGATAAGTCCTGGATAAATTGCCATAATGGGGTATATTTACTAAAATTGGGGTTTTTAGAAGTGGAGATGTTGCCCAAAGCAACCAATCAGATTCTAGCTATTATCTTCTAGAAGGTGCTTAACAATTGTTAAGCAGAATCATATTGGTTTCTATAGGCCACATCTCCACTTCTAAAAACCTGCACTTTATTAAATATACCCCAATGTGTTAGTATTAGGGATGTTGGGGTTCATTTTAATTTTAGAGTTTATCAGGATTATATTGACCATCATTGTTCTTAGTACTCAGATTGTGCACCTGTGTTCTTTGTCCCCTGCATTGTACTACAAGTCTCAGCATGGTAGCACCTCTCATTATGTTTAAAATTAGGGTGTGCAGTTCAAGCCCCCTCTCCCTTCCTGATGTATGGTCTTGAAAGATACAGAACATCAACACCCCAGTAAAATACAGTTATATATGTCACCTGTCAAACTCAAACAATCTTGGCAAAGCCCATTCTAAAAAATGGTGTACAATAATATACCCCTTATGTTGTATACTAAAAAAGACATGCATAGTTTAAAAAGCATGCTCTTCAGAGACAGAGACTACCACTTTTGTGGCTGAAGTGCTTGGTTTGTTTGGGCCACACAAAAGAAAACATCTTGGTGGTGTGGATAAACCAAGCTACCAAATGGCTAACATTGTTGTTAATCATTATCACAGTTTAAACATATCATTATCGTCATCATCCCACTCATCACTCTTGTTAATATCATTAACACACAATATTAGCTTATCTCTTCTGGAATCCACTATTACACACTTTAGGCCTGATTCAGAGCTGATTTAGACCAAAAAATATCAAGGATTGGGTGGTGAAGAATAATATTTCTGGCCTAAATAAATCAGCCCATAGTCACTTTTTGACAAAAAAAAACAGGATGCTATAGGTGCACCAATTTCACCACATGCTGTTACCTGGAAACGGGAGATATTTTTGCCTATCTCCAATCAGGAAAAAGGTACCGGATTAGACCTTTTCTTATGTGTACATCTAAGTTCATGGTCTACATAATTTGATGTCCATGTGGACTGGTATATGTGGGTAACACCACACGCCAGTTCAAGAAGAGGATGGGACTTCATCGCTTAGCCATGCGAGCAGTGCTGAATGGTAAAGATCAAGACCAAACAGTCACAAGTCATTTTAAAAGATCTTCATTATGGGCTGGCAACATTGAAATAGAAAATTATTGATTGTATGTCCCTGACTGAGAGAGGTGGTGATAGGGCCCTAGCCCTTTTATGTCTGGAAGCCAAATGGCTTTATACCTTAAATACTGTGTATCCTGCTGGTCTCAATATGTCACTGTCACTCACGTGTTGCCATGAACCACTGTATATTCTTATTGAGTTTCTTTTATAAAGGGCTGTTTTGGTCACTTAGATGGTTCTAGTTCTAGTTCTAGTAGTGTGGCAGATGGTTACTTAACCCCTTCTATGATGTATATATTTCATATAGTTTTGTTTGTTTTTCTATAGCCTGCTCCTTAGATTTTGCTGCACATAACTCCCTGGGTCTGGGATAGATTTGCTACAACACACCCATAATGCCTTTCAGGAGGTATGCACCTCTAGCAGTCTCACTCATACTTCTTTGTCATATTTTGGTTTTGTTTTGGTTAATTTAAATTGCTTTTTTTTGTATTTATTTTATTTGAATATGTTTTTTATAGGTATTTTCATGTGTTCTGTTTTAGTTAATTATTTTTCATATACCATGGTGTTTTCTATTTCTTGATTCTTGATTCTCAGTCTCAGCACATGTAGGTGCATGCACTCTATTTGTTTATTTACATTTGGTTGTGGGGTAGGGGCTGGGTCTCTAAAGACGTCCCAGGTGGGCATGTCTCAGTGCCGGGAGTCACAGGGGCTTAAGTGTTACCTGATATACAAGTTGTTATCTGTTGGTTACTAAGGGCTCAGCCTGATCATGCGTGACATCAATGGTAGAAGCCTCCATGCATGGGACGCCATGGGGAGCTGTGCCTCCAGCCTGCAGCTAGGTTTAATTCACTATGATCACACTATTGTAATGTACAGCCATGGCCAAAAGTTTTGAGAATGACACAAGTATTGGTTTTCACAAAGTTTGCTGCTATAGTGTTTGTAGACCTATTTGTCAGATGTTACTGTGGTATACAGAAATAAAATGACAAGCATTTTATAAGTGTCAAAGGCTTTTATTGAAAATTACATTTAGTTTATGCAAAGAGCCAATATTTGCAATGTTGACCCTTCTTTTTCAAGACCTCAGCAATTAACCCTGGCATGCTGTCAATTAACTTCTGGGCCACATACTAAATAATGGTCACCCATTCTTGCCTAATCAATGCTTGGAGTTTGTCAGAATTTGTGGGTTTTTGTTTGTCCACTCACCTCTTGAGGATTGACCACAAGTTCTCAATGGGATTAAGGTCTGGGGAGTTTCCTGGCCATGGACTCAAAATGTCACTGTTTTGTTCCCTGAGCCACTAAGTTATCACTTTTGCCTTATGGCGAGATGCTCCATCATCCTGGAAAAGGCATTGTTTGTCACCAAACTGTTCTTGGATGATTGGGAGAAGTTGCTCTTGGAGGATGTTTTGATACCATTCTTTATTCATAGCTGTGCTATTAGGCAAAATTGTGAGTGATCCCACTCACTTGTCTGAGAAGAAAACCCTCACATGAATGGTCTCAGTATGCTTTACTGTTGGCATGACACAGGACGAAGACTTTTGGAGGATGGTCTGGTGTCAAGAAGGGCAGCAAAGAAGCCACTTCTCTCCAGAAAAACCATCAGGGACAGACTGACATTCTGCAAAAGGTACAGGGATTGGACTGCTGAATACTGGGGTAAAGTTATTTTCTCTGATGAATCCTTTCAGATTGTTTGGTTCAGCTGGAAAAATGCTTGTCTGGAGAATGAAAGGTTAGCGCTACCATCAGTCCTGTGTCATGCCAACAGTAAAGCCTACTGAGACCATTCAACTGACAAAAAGGTCTAAAAACACAAGCAGCAAACTTTGTGAAAACCAATACTTGTGTCATTCTCAAAACTTTTGGCCATGGCTGTATGCCTGATGATGGGTTTGAAGTAAAAAAAAAACTGTTGCAAGTCCTTGCAGTCTGCTGTCTTCTTTACAAATCCTGGAGTGCAACTCCTCTATGTCTGTCTATGGTATTTTTGCCAGATTGTGCACCCTGGTCTGCTGCTACAGGAATGGTGAGTACTGGATACTAGCAAGTATGTAGGTGCAGCTCTTGGGAGCAAAAAAAACAAGTCACAAGCAGTAATTTGCAGTCAACATTTCAGTGTTACTTTAATTGGCACTGTCTTCAGGACAATCATAAAACAGCGGTTACAGTTTAAGTAGTGGTGGATCTTATAAACCTTGCCAGACTGCAGGTGGTAGAAGTGATCGCCAGGTACTAGAAAATGAAAAGTGGGTGCCAGTGACAGACCTTGATGTGCTGGGTTTGGACAATCAGTGTTTGCACGTGGTGGTCGCTTTTGGGGATATAAGGTGAGTTTATGCCATTGTTTATTGTCCTGAAGACAGTGTCAATTAAAGTAGCAATGAAATGTTGACTACAAATTGCTGCTTGTGACAAGTTTTTTTTGCTCCAGACCTCCATTGCTCCATTGACTGCCACCCCAGGCATTAAACTGCTTGTTGCTTTTAGCGTGTGCTGACCGTTTGTGGACATTATATAAAGGAGAATATGGAAATTATTCTCTTTGGGTCAAGCACCCTAACTTTTCATTGATGTTGGACATTTAAAACTGAAGGGAACTATGTGAAAGATGAACTTTCTTAAATGAATATAAGCATGGAATCAAGGTTACTGACAGCGGGCTTTAATTGATTTTTGTGTTCCTTAATAGGAACTTTGTTAATTTTTTTAACAGTTTATATATATATATATATATATATATATATATATTAGATAATGGGTTTCTGAGAATTGGTTTTGCTTTTTTGTGTTTATTTATGGTAATGTTGTGTATATTTTGAGAGGGATTAGATTTCCGCACATTAAGCAACCTATTTGAGTGAATTTTGTCTTTGAGTATGGTGGCAGGTCAAGGCTTTTTGAGTGATGCATTACTTAGCGATGCAGAGAATGTGCAGATAAATCTCACAGATGATGACGCAGTGAGAGTATTGTTTGAACAACTAAAGTTTGACACCTTGTCCAGCCAGACACCCACTGAGATATACAATAAACTAAGCAGACTGAAACGGAGGGAAATAGATTTAGTCCTACACGGACAATTTTTGTCCGATTATTACAGAACAAAACATATACCAAGGGGGTTCAGAATAAACAACATACCAACCATTGGACGCAGGAATCCGGGTTTCTGTAGCCGAAGGTGCAGTATTCTGAATAAGTGCTCTCTGGATTTGCAGTTATTAGTTGTAGAGGGAGTAGGTGTAGAGCTGGCCATCACACGGGAAGAGATAGTGACATTTGTTAAAGAATTTGGTAAGATCCTCAGCAGTGATAAATCTGAACCCTGGCTTGAAAAGCTTCAGGCTCAAATTGACAAATATAGATCTGAGGTTGTCGCATTTAAACGCAAGAAGCTTGAAACAGTTGAGTATGACTACAAGAATCATACAGTTTATAGATGGTTGTTAGGTGATGGCAGTACTGGTTGGACTACATATAGGTTACGCCCATGATGCCAATTTAAAAACTTTAGATTTGATACAACTACATCTAATTCAACATCAGAGTCTGAAAGTACCAATACTAGACCACCCTCAGAGGATTTTTTAGGGATGGCCACAAGGTCACATGCCACAGACCCAGTAGGAAACATCATAGGCTGCACCCAAGGAGGGGCAGGCACAATAGGTCATCCCAGATGCAAACGGGTGGGAATGAGGAATTAATTTTTAATTTGTCCAGACATAATCTCACTGAGGCTGAATCCTCTCTTCTCTCTCTCAAGGCTCCAGCCTTGTCTCGACATGTGAGTTTAAGAGCTTTGATTAGTCAATTGACCATTATAGAATGGGGAGAAATATTAGGCTTAGAGAATTTTTTTCTAATGGGATGTTAAGAGATTAAAAAAATCTAGCAGATTTGATCCATCCTCTAACAACCCTAGCAATAAAACTTTTTTGAGGATGGTTGTAAGAGATGTAAGAAATGAGATCCCAAAACACCATAACTTTGACAATTTAAGTAAAGCTGAGAGGTGGGCTCTCAAGGCTCTTCGAGATGATCACACACTTCTGATCTGCAAAGAGGATAAGGGAGGAACAGTTGTTCTCCAAGATTCTGTTAAATATGAAGCAGAGATACTCAGACAACTCAGTAATGTCATATGAGAAAATTTCTATTAATCCTGTACCTAGGATTAAAAAGAAAATAGACAGTTTGATTGAGATGGCACTTCTTGAAAGATGGATCAACAAAACTACAGCTGAATTTTTGATGGTTGATCATCCAATAATCCCAATAATATATTCGCTCCCAAAGGTGCATAAGTCATTAGACAACCCCCCTGGTAGGCCGATTATTTCAGTCAGGGGATCAGTTAATTGACTATTACCTTCAAGAGTACATCATACAATCTGTAAGATTTACTAGGGATACAGGACATTTCCTAGAGGGGATTGATTGCTTGTGTAATATTCTGGACCAGTGTCTCCTGGCAACCATGGACATGAGCTCCCTTTACACCATCATCCCACATGATGGTGGTGTAGGGGCAGTTCATCAACATCTAAGAGAAGGCACCTATTCAGGGCCGCCAATTGATTTTTTGTTGACGCTATTGCAGACAGTATTGGAGTATAATCACTTTCTGTATGATTCTGATATTTATATGCAAAAGTCCGGCACTGGCATGGGCTCAAGCATGGCCCCGGCCTATGCTAACTTATATATAGATCGGTATGAGCAAGATCACTTTCTCTCAGAATTTAAAGATGATATTTTGTATTACCAATGCTTCATAAATTATATTTTTTTTGATATGGCATGGGGATGCTAAGTCCTTTTAAGAGATGGTTAAATCTCTCAATGTAATGGATAGTCCGGTATGTTTTACCTGCTTGGTTGAACCACAGCAGATGAAATTTTTTAAATGTACTAATTTTCAGAAAGGAGGGAAGACTGACCTTCACCCTCTATCAAAAATCGACAGATAGTCACCACTCGGAAGCACTAAAAAGAAACTTTCCAATATTGCAATTTATGTGAGTTCTCAGAAATAATTCTGAGCAGGATTTGACTGAGTTTCAGTTAAATGAAGTTAAACAAAGATTTTATGCACTTGGATATAAGATGATCACAACTGAAAGAAGCCTCACCATGGCGAAAGACTTGTTCAATGGTGTAAGAAAGTCGACTGCTGTTTTTGATTAGAAGCACAGACTTATATTCAACACCAGATGTGATACAGGCTTATAAGCTGTACAGAAATCGGTCAAAAAACATTGGCCTTTACTTGGGACTGACCCTAACTTGAAGAGAACTGGGACCAGACCACCTTTATTTTGCATAAAAATGGGAAAAAATCTGAAAGAGCTCCTCTTTTGAACAAATTTGTAGACTATGAAATTCCAGCAGGGCAATTGGCTATTTGAAAAAAATGGTTGTTATCGCTGCCTAGGCTGCACTATGTGCAGGGCACTATTGTTTGAAAACTCTTTTCCGCACCCACACAATGGGAAATGAGTCATGCTTAAACATTGTATGACCTGTCAAATGGACCATATAATTTATATACTGCTATGCCCTTGTGGCCTAGTTTATGTCAGAAAAACTGTTAGAACTTTTCACAAACAGATGGCCCAGCACAGGTCAGATATTAGACTGGCTCATGAGATAAAAAGCACTGACAAACCAGTGTCAGTCCACTCTTTATTAAAGGGGCATCAAGTCTCCACGTTAAAATATATGATTATTGACTGGGTTCCCACACCTAGAAGAGGAGGAGACTGCGATTTGCTGTTACTTAAGAGAGAATTCTACTGGATCCATAAGTTGGACACAGTGGCCCCTAGAGGGTTGAATGAATATAACTCTTTGCATAATTTTTTGTAATGTCCTCTTTTTGTGGTGTTTTTTTTATTTTGGATTATGTATTCTTAGTTGCCCATTATACGACATTTAGTTTTTCTGACATTGAAGCTGAACTATTTTGCTCAAAGAGAAATTATCTGACCACAGTAGCTCCTTTTCTGTATCAGAATTAAATAGAGTTATTCAAACTCAAGAAAAATGAATTGGATTGTCTTTACCATGCAATTACTCTTTCAGATTATTATAAAGAGAAACATGTCCCACGGGGCTTCCGTATACACAACATGCTACTATTGGCAGGTATAGCATTCCATTTGGCTAAAAATGGACTGCAATGCTAAATAAATGCTCAATGGACTTGGGGCCTGATTCAGAGCCGCTCATAAGCGGCCACTTGTTCGCCCCGAGTGAAGTTCGCACATCTGCGCAAGCGTATGGGTCATAATGCGCATGCGCCAACAAGTCATTGCGGTCGGAAATTGATCACTCGCAAAATAGCGAGTGCCTGCTAATTTGAGTGACAGGATGAGGCATTTGTGGGTGGTAACAGGGGAAGGTCCTTGAAAACGGGGAGTGGTGATCCGAACGCAGGCGTGCCAAACGGTCAAAATGGGTGTTTTAAGGGTGTGCATAATTAACAAAGCAGCGTCATCGACCACGTCACTTGGTTGTTTCTTAGCCTGAACTGTTCGCATGATTGCGGTTGGAAAATCCTACCACAAGCACTGTGAGCAGTTCAGATGCCTTTCGATGTACTTGATTAATCAAATAAATAGCAGAGATGACATAGGATGCGAGCGGCCTCTTTACAAAATAGCGAGCGCATGTTTCGCTTGCTCGCTCAGACATAGAGGCGTCAACAGACCGCAAAGAGCGAGCGCTCAATTTAAATAGTCGGCCCCTTTTTCTGAACGAGCAAGCGCAAATAGCGTCCGGCTCTGAATCAGGCCCTAAATCCTTTTAGTGGTGGAAGAATCTTCCTATGCATTAAACCTGATATGAGATAAGATCAAGATTTTTGAGGATACTCATGCAGTGTCATTTTCTGAGGATACAAGCACTAATTGGCTGGACAAAATGATACAAGTGGAACAGTATCGCCTTGATTTGATCCAGTATAAAGAACAAAAATGGAATAGGGTACAAAAAGATTATGAGCAGCATAAAGTTTACGGTTGGCTCAATAGTGGCAACAAACCTAATTACACAGCATTATCAAGAAGACGGAGGCCTCTGTCTACACAGGCTGGCAATTCAAGTACATCTGCAAGTGAGAATGAGAGTTGGAGTACTCCATCCACCTCTAGGGAATTAAGCAAATCCCTTTAGGTGTCGACACCAGAGCATACCCAGCAGATACAAGACCCAACCTACAAGAAGGGGTGGGCAGACAAAGAGGCAGAACAAATGCCAAACCTCTGAGTGGAAAGAAGATATGATTTTCAACTTGTCTTCTACTCCATTGAGCAAATTTTGAATTTCAGTTCTCAGCAAGGGACTTTCATTTCTCCCCACAAATCAGCATGATGAGTTTCAGTGGAAGATAGACTCATATAAACTGCAACATACTCTCAAGTTAAAATAATTCTTTGGCAGGAAGGATTTACCTGTTGCTACAGATTGCCAGCCATCTATTTCTCCACAACTATGCAATATTGGTCCATGCTCTCAATTCGATCCCCTGTCATCCAGCCCCTCCATTAAAACATTCTCGAGATTGTTAAAACAAAGTACTAGTGAAGATTCATTTTGCACTTATTCCAACATCAAGCCCTTTTAGCTTTAAGCAAAAGGAGGGATATAATTATCTGTGGAGTGGATAAGGGTGGGTCAATTGTTGTTATGGATCTGCAAATGTATAGTGTAGAATGTACCAGGCTACTATCCGATAATTCCACCTGTGCTCCCTTATCTGCAGATCCTACTTTTGTCTTTAAAAAACAATTGGATATGTTGTTGGCAGATGCCTCTTCTATGTCTGATGAGGTTGTACAATCGCTGTTTGTGGATTTTCCAGTAGTGCCGGTGTTTTACATCATCTTTAAAATTCACAAGAATGCACAGAGTCCCCTGGGCAGACCTATTATCTCTGCCCGGCTGTAAGAGACTTGATTACTGACAATGATTTATATATGGGACCCAGGATTGATCTCTTTTTGAGATTGTTGAAATTCACGCTGACACACAATTATTTTTTGCATGATGGGTGGTTCTACATACAGTTGGCCGGGTGTGCAATGGGGTCCTGTGTGGCCCTATCATACGCGAATGCCTGTATGTATTGTAGAGAAGCTCTTATTTTTTACTGATTCTATGATTATCCAACACATTCATCTATATTTACGTTATATAGATGATATTCTTATTTTTTGGACAGGCACAGAACAAATGTTTCATGACTTAATTTTGTCAAACAATTCATCTGATACCCCTGCCAAATTGACTTACTCCATCTATATGAATGAGGTCACGTTCCTAGATGTCAGAATTATGTTTTTGATGGGCAAACTACAGACATCTCTCTATGTTAAGCCAACAGACCATAACACCCTGTTAAGACTTAACAGTTTTCATCCCATTTCTACATTACGGAGTCTGCTGTATGCGCAGATGCTCTGGGTATATTGCATAACTAGTGATATTCAGGACAGACATGAACAACTAGATATCATGATTGCAAAATTTATTGATAGGGGTTACTCCTGAATGAATTAATTCAAGCTAAACAAAAAGCCTTATCTGTTAATCGGGATCATTTATTACAGCCTGTTAACAAATCCCCTGATCAAATGTTATCACCTGGGTTAACAAGTTTAGCATTAGTAGCAAAAGTAGCACCAAAAAAGCCAAACAACTCTGGCCGCTGATACAGTCTGACCCAGAATTGGCGACATTGTCTGATTTCAGGATTCGATCGTGTTATTCTAAGGGTCGCAACCTTAAAGATTATTTAGTAAAAACTGGCATTACAGGTTCGTGTTGCCCCCACACATTTTTTACACTGGAAAAATGGTTGTTTTAAATGTACCGGGTGTCTTATTTGTCGATACATGGTCATAGGTGATAGCTTTTTGCATCCATATTCTGGAAATAAGTAAAAAAAAATTTCATGCTTTGACCTATAGTTTACGTTTTGTGGTGTAGCTTCTCTCTTGCCCATGTGGGTTACGCGATTTGGGCAAGACAGAGAGGCAATTTAAGGAGCGCATGGCTCAACACCGCTCTGCCATCAGAGCAGTGATTGCCTGCGGCTCTAGTGACCAACCGGTGGGTCACCACTTTGCTCAAGCCAAACATGGGGTAGCCACATTATGCTACTGGATGATTGACCACATTCCCTTGTCACTACATGGTGGGAACAGACCTAAACGTATGTTACAAAAGGAATCACGTTGGCTATTCCTATTGAACACGTTGGCGCCTAGAGGTCTTAATGAATCTCTGGACCTTAATTGTCTCCTGTAGTTCCAAATTCCTACATGGAGATAGCCCTGTGGTGCATTTTAATGATGTTCCCTTCGTGCTTGTGTTGAATGGCATTGATTCTGTTTTTTGAGAATATCTTTGGTTTGTGCATTAAGTTATTGTGGTTACCCACCTTCAATAACAGTGTGTTATCTCAGCTGATATTATTTTTATATTGCAGATATACATATATCTATATATGTATATATATATATATATATATCTATATCTATATGTACATATATAGATATATATATATATATATATATATATATATATAAATATATATATATAAAGCATAAGTCATTATAAATATATATTCTAAATACTACATTAAAAAAACCCATTCAAAATATTTACTGTGCCATCCTTACATTTTCTTTTCATGTCTAAAAATAAATGCATATTTGATCATGCTAAATGTGCAGTCTTGAAATAATCTGATTTTTTTCTTGACAGTATTTTTTCAAAGTCTTTCTTGTAAGTGATAATGAGTCTCTTGGCTGTTACTCCTAGACCTTGAGCTATAATTTGTATCTATGTGTTGGCAACCATAGCTAAGCCAGCCAATTGGTCATTATATCTGTTACAATCTGTTTGCTGTTTGATGCTGGTTGCTGTCTTGAACTATTGTTTTACATCTAGAAATGTCAAACTAAAACAGCCAGACTGACACTCGTCTAGCCCCATCCAGGTTTAGGTGCTTACCGTGTGTATGGTTGCATTGTATAAACTGTATTCTTCTTAAACAACTGTGTACTGTTACATACAGTATATTTCTGTGATACCTAAAATCACAACATGGCATTTTCTGTTCTATTATATAGTACATTTAAATATTAATTTTACTGCCAAACATCTTATCTGTGAATTTAAAATTACAATTATTTTTGCATTTATTTTTATATTTTATTGATTTGATTATTACGCTCTAACATATTATTTTTATAGTGTCACTAATTATGCAGCGCTGTACTGAGAATATATTTATTTTTCACCTCAGTCCTTACTCCAGTGGAGCTTACAGTTTAAATCCATAACATACAGTACATGCACTCAAACGCATGCGTTCTAGGGTAGAATTTAGAAACAGCAGACAATTACCCAACCAGTATGTTTTGTGGTATGAGAGAAAACCGGAGTACCAGGAGAAAACCCATACAAACATGTTGAGAACATATAAACTCCACACATATATGGAATTGAACGAATGAGCCCAGTGTTGTGAGACAGCAATGCTAACCACTGTACCACCATGCCCAGTGCACACCACATATCATTTATATATGTTACACATTCTCAATGAAAATCTGATTCTTTTAATCACTAAATATTTTCTACTGGTGTCTTTACACCAATTTATTATTAAAAGCTTTGACTGAAGAATATAATTTAAAGAGATTTTAATTATTGAGTACATTTGTCTGAGTATGTAAACTATTATGTGTCTGAGTTTGCAAAAGCTTCAGTGACACGCCTGCGACACTCCCATAACACTACCATAAAAGGGACCATCTCTTTGAGTCTGTATAGCTACCTCCCTGTCACCTCCCAAACTCTGCCCAAATAAACCCAATACATTTTCAAGACAGTTCGGACACCATGCATCTCAATTACAAATGCGATTCTGTGCGCACAGACTCTGGACGCATGCACAGAAGGAAAAGATTGCTCAATTGCGTCCAACATTGCGTCCAAATCAGAATTAGGCCCAAAATCTTACTATACTAAAAAGTCTTGGATTTCATAAAAATTAAAACAAAAACATATTGATTAATATTCTAAGTCATCAGCTCAAGGGTCACAAACTGCATGTAACCGTAGTTACATTAATTTACACTGGCACATCTACACACGTGTTACCAAAAGATTAATTTACTATTAGTCAGACTGATTAGTCAGTATGCAACAAAGCCTCCAACAGGGAAGTGAAATGCATCAGTTGACAATTATTACCACTAGACTTTTTATTTGATGTGTGACCGCTAAGCTGCTGTTAATATTTCCCTCTGAGGAATTCATCTACGGACAAACCAGAGGTCTGCTGAGTAAGAGGACTACTTGCCTACACATCATCACATTGTGTTGTCGCAAGCTGACTTTACTTCTGCACGTGGAGCCACTCGTAATACTGTACACACAGCTGTCATTCTACACACAGTGTCACTTCAGCCCAGGGTGGTGCGCAATGCTGCAGGTTTGGAGACCTGTGAATGTAGGAGTGGACAGTGGCATAACTACTGCCCCTGCTGCCCCCGCAGTGGCTTGGGGGTGCCGGGTAGCTTGGGAGTGCCGGGGGCAGTGATTACGCCACTGCAACTGTGAGCACTGGCCTCTGAAGTGATCAGAGGCTATGGAAGCCTTTGATCACTTCAGAGGCCAGCGTTCCCAGTACTGCATTGCACGGGTGATGTCATGATGTCACCTGCGCAGTGAGGAAACTGAGCAGCCGCGTCTGCTGGATCAATTGATCCAGTCAGCGCGGGAGTCGGGAGAGACAGCCCGGATGACAGCTGCAGCCTGCATGGAGTCAGGTAAGTAGGGGGGGAACTACTACAGGGTGCACTAATTGAAGGGACACAACTACAGGGGACAGTGGGCACTACTTGAAGGGGCACAACTACTGAGGCACTACTTGAAGGAGCACTAATTGAAGGGGCACAACTACAAGGGGCAATACTTTAAGGGACACAGCTACAGGGGGCACTGTTTAAGGGGTACAACTACAGGGGGCACTACTTGAGGGGCACAACTACAGGGACACTACTTGAAGGGGCACAGCTACATGGGCACTACTTGAAGGGGCACAATTACAGGGGCCTCTACTTGAAGGGGCACAATTACAGGGGGCACTACTTGAAGGGGCACAATTACAGGGGGCACTACTTGAATGGGTGCAACTACAGGGGCAATACTATAAGGGGCACAACTACAGGGGCACAGCTACAGAGGGCACTGCCTATGGGCACAACTACAGGGGGCCCTGGATAATGGGTACTTCTACAAGGGATATTGCATAAGGGGCACTATTACAGGGGGCATTGCATATGAGGCACAATTACAGGGGACACTACTTGAAGGGGCACAACTACAGGGGCACTACTTGAAGGGTCAATACTTTAAGGGGCACAGTTACGGGGCACTGCATATGGGCACAACTACAGGGGGCACTACTTTAAGGGGCACAACTACAGGGGGCCCTGGATAATGGGTACTATTACATGGGTCATTGCATATGGGGCACAACTACAGGGGGCATTGTATAAGGGGCACTAATTTAATAGGTTATAAACTATGTTCCCAAGAATCTGGTTCTACATGGACATAAAAACTGTGCAACCTGTCTTGAGCTGAGGTGATAGACTGTCAGAGTGGGATGTAATGGGCATTATTGTGTGGCATAAAGTGTAATGGGCATTACTGTGTGCACAATGTGCTATTAGGGGCATTACTGTGTGGCATTATGTGTTATAAGGGGAATAATGTATAAGGGGCATTACTGTGTGGCACAATGTGTTATTGGTCATAATGTGAAATACAGGCATTACGGCATGGCATAATTTGTTATAAGGGCATTACTGTGTGGCATGTATAAGGTGCATTGCTGTGTGGCATAATGTGTTGTAAGGGGTATTACTGTGGCATAATGTGTTATTGGGGCATTCAGGTGTGGCATAATGTGTTATAAGTGGCATTACTTGGTGTGTCATAATGTGTAAGGCACATAACTGTATCATGAACATGAATGAAACCACACACCTTAAACATCATCTTTGGGTGTGTTAGTTTGTTGTTGTTTTTTTTTTGGGGGTGGGCACCTGAAACTTTTTTGGCATGGGGGAGCAAAATTTATAGTTACGCCACTGGGAGTGGACCATTCATTTTGCTTGGATGTGGTGAGATTCCTATTTGGACAGACTACACATGTTTATATATACATATATATATATATATATATATATATATATATATTAACAAACTTACCATAGATGATTCAGATGCAGACTTCAGGTCACTCATCACAATTTACTAGATTCTTACTGTGGTACTACTATTTTTAGTCCATATATATATATATATATATATAAATAATATATGTTGATATAAATTGGCATCTTGATCCTGTTTTTCTACCATATCCAATATACCTACTTATTTTTATTTTCACTGATTAGCACAAACTATTTTTCCTTAGACAGCTTAGTCAGACTTATTTGCAATGGCTAAAAAGTCCATAACTGAATAAAAAAAATTATGTTGTGTTAGTGTTACAAAAATAACTTTTTTGTATGTATTTAATAATAATAATAATAATTTTATTTATATAGTGTTTTTCTCCTAAAGGACTCAAAGTGCTTTACATTTGCCTTTACAGTACAAAATACAAAATAAACTTAAACAAGGGACATTAGTGAAATGCTTGGGTGAAGAGGTAAGTCTTGAGGCTAATTTTGAAGGATTCTAGAGTGGAGGCCTCTCGAACTGTGCCGGGAAGTGAGTTTCATAAGGTTGGAGCCCCAAAATTGAAAGCTCGACCCCCAGACAAATTTTGGGAGAATCTAGGTACTGTTAATAGTCCTTCATCAATGGATCGCAGTAATATAGTGGGACGGTAAGGAATCAGAAGCTGCTTTAGGTACCTTGGGCCAGGATACCGGGTTCTCTCAATCACCCAGACACCGCGCAGATGAAACCAAAGTGATGGTTTATTTTTCCACATCACACAGAAATAGATAAAATGTAAGGACAAGAGGTAAATACAGAGCACAGGCAATTTGCAGGTAGCAGTCCAGATAGGGCCAGTCTGAGCAGCGTATAACGTCCCAGAACAATTCCACGAAGTAGCACAGTCCCACAGGAGAAACTAACACTGATCACGCAGCAGTGAATGGCATAAAAGTCCCCTCAATCATTTCCAGGATCCCGTACAGTAGAAGCTATCACAGAACATGTATGTATTTAAATTTTTGTTGCTAAAATCCTAGATATAACAAAGCACTAACAGTCACAATAAAGCCCACATGATATATGTAATTAATTTATTTTGTCTAAAATTTATCTCACTTGGTCTGTTAATCACTAAAACTATCATACAAGAATAGGATTGTACTGATTGATGATATGCAACCTGGGATTTAGAAGGCAAGTTGAGTGACAATCACCTGCTAGGTCATTAATTGGTAATGTGGCTGATAGAACATTTGCCATTGTCTTAATTTGGTCACTGGACTGAAAACACCAAATCAGAGACATATTGGAAACAAATCCTGTCCTTAAACTACTTATTCTAATAAAACACAAATGATCTAACATATTTGACAGAAAAGTCAGAATAACAACAATTTGTATAAACTAAAATTCAATGAACCTGATGTTTTTACTCTATTCCACTAGTTATTAATCTGCAAAATTAAGTTGTAAAATCAGTTTGATTACAGCTCTACAAAAGAACTATCTAGAAATGTTTAAATGGGATTTAAATGATTAAAATGACTTACTTCTGCCTTCGGAAGAAACCTTGCAGTTTTGGGAGATTGTGTTCTGCTTTTCATTTGGTAAAAGATTATCTTGTATTACTAAAGCATTTATTCCAAAGTACTGCACATAAAAGAACTAGGATAAATCCAGGAAAAGGTTTGTGGAAAAGAAAAATAATACAAAAATAATTATATATACATTAATAGTGTTTTACAAATGTGTAGGTAGTTGACCTTTCTCCTGAACCCCTAATAAACTAATTGGTTTTGTTACCAATAACGACTGTCCTTTCAGTCGATTCAGCACATTTCTTTCCCTTAAAAAGGATATTCTATGTATGTGCAAATGATGAAAAAAGCCAGAAAATATCTGTCACCCATATCTAGTATCAAATGTTCCCATTTCTCTAGATACTATATTCTATTGCTTTTTATTAAATAGGATTTGGAGAATGGCTTGTAAGTTTTATACTGGTGGCACATTATGCAAGAAATTGGCCAATATAGGGGTCTATTTTCTAAGCCCTGGATGGCGATAAAGTGAATGGAGAAAAAGTACCAGCCAATCAGCTCCTAACTACCAAGTCACAGGCTGTGTTTGAAAAATTACAGTTAGGAGCTGGTTGGTTTGCACTTTATCTCCTTTCACTTTATCTCCATACAAGGCTTAGTAAATAGACCCACAATTGTTTAAATTCTAATTGGACTGACATCAATCTGTGTATATGACCTAAATTAGAAACAATAATTTGTTCTGCTTAATATCTGCAAGCCAAAGACAGACAAATACCAAACTCTTATACATGGGGATCACTGACTATTGTGATCAAGCCCTCCAGCAAAAAGCACATCTTTCCTCATCTTTTGTTTTGTTATCATTTATTTTAGATAGCACCATCACACTTTGTTCTTTCTTTCATGATTTGTGATTAACAATGGTCTGTGATTTGATATACTCATTCTCTATGAACACATTATCTTGTCTAGAAGCCTCCCACCTGTTTTGTCCCTGAAATCTAATATACCAATGATCACATTAGCATATATAGGGAGAAATCAATCAACAGAAATGTGTGTGTCCCCTTAAAATATGGTTGTCAGACACTGTCATTAAATAACACAAACCACCATTGTTGTAATGTAGCTGTCCTATGTGCCAATATGGCAAATTGGTCATAGATCTAGTCTAGTTGATTATTGAAAACCAGTGGTTTATATAAAGTTTCAAAGTCATTAATTTCACTTTCTGTGGTTTTCCCCAAAAATCCGGGTCACTTGTTTTAGTAAAACATGTTTGTTTTCTTGTCATTACTTTATAGACAGCACATTTTGAAAAATACATTTTTAGATAACAAATTTTTAGATAGCAAATAACATAAAATTAATTTATGTAGAATAAGATGATGATAATAATGGTGATGATGAGTATTATTATTCTTACTAATATTATTATTATTTTAACAGATGTGCCAACATATTCCACTGTGTATTATGGGAAATTTCTTAAATACAAATTGATAAAAGTGTAGCAAATGCCCTTTTCCCAATAGCTTAAAATCAATAGAAAATGTTATTTAATTTATATCTTTGAAGTTTGAACAACTAAGATAATGTTTTTTAATTTAGCACTAGTATTTATGCTGAATAAATACATAATGTTTAAACCTGTCTGTGCGATACGTTTAAAATATGAAGGGAGAATGAAAGAAATGTTTTCCTATATACAGAGAAGCTTGGGATCCACTATAAGATCCCCAGGTAACTTAAATAGTCAGTCCAAGCAAAATATATAAAATTTGCATTGCATATAGTACAGTTATAATTATTATGACATTAAAGCCTAAAGAGCTACCATTGATATTTAGAATCAAAGGATTTTTGATCAGACTGCTGAAATGTACAGTTATGATAATTTGCTTATTAGTAGTAAGAATCCTGCAATTATGGCTAGAAAATAAGCCGTACTGTGTTCATTACTGTTTAATTCGTTCTCCCAACAGCTTCATACATCCCTTCACGTTTGGAACTTTTCCCTTGGTGACATGCTAACTGCTGCACTACATATCTTATATAAATGAGAAAAAACTCAAAACTGAATAAGTTATAAAGTAGCCAATATACTTTGCTTTGAAAAGTTTAACCCTTGCACTTCGAGATTATAAGGTCATTTTCTACAATTTCAGTTTTGGTTACTTTCCTGTTAACATACTTGTACACTATTGTACTATACATCCCAACATTTCAGGTGAGTAGATTGAGATAGGCATATCTGTGCCACGAAGGGTGCTTTATCATGCCTCTGGGGGCACCTGTTATTGGTATATGGAGTATCAGTGCATGCATATACTGCCACAACTTTCAAGTATTTCGGACATCACTATTCTAATCATGATGAAGGGACTTTGATGTCAGGAATATCATCAGGACTGTCCTACTGAAATAGAGTTCGTTAGGAGGTATGCTATTATACAAAGGAACAGTGATGTTCCAAGAACAGAGGCCCTGATTCAGAGCCAGACGCTCTGACAGAGCACTCGCTCTGAATCAGGGCCTGTCTTCTCTTTTTTTAGAGTGGCCTCCTGGTCGCTCGCATAGCTGTGGCTGACCACCCACAGCTATAGCGAGCGACCAGGAAGATGGTCGCGATGGTCAAGACCATCGCGACCATCGGGCTTGCGACGAGACCCTTGTGGTAGGGTCTTGTTGCCACAAGCCCTGGAGTGCTTTTGGCTCTATCAGAGCTGAAAGCACTCCCACTGACATCGCTTGTGATGTCAGTGGGGCCAGCCCCAGACGGTTGGCGTTCCCATGGGAACGCCTCCGTCTGGGCAGCCACGCCCCCGGCATGCCCACCAAAGGGGGCATGCTGTCACTCGCCATCGATGGCACGCCCCCTTTGTAGTGAGACCCATAGCGACAGCTTGCCCGTCGCTTTCCGGGTCTTGTGCATGCGCACTACAGAGCCTGTCCGTCATGAGCATGTGCACTGGGCCAACATTGACCCACTTGCGAGCACTCAGCGCTCGTGAGCGGGTCTGAATCAGGCCCAGAGAACCAAGAAAAAGTATAAGGGGTTAATCCATGTTCCTGCCAGAACCATGTACTACAGATTATTTATTTCATACTGTAATAATGTAGCAGTAGAGAAAGGAGTGCCATAAAGCCAATTAAAATTGATATTTCTGAAATTGATATATGATAAATGAGTGTGGTATATTAGGTCAACAGTTATCATGTTAACATGCATCAGGTTGATATGAGAATAAAGTCATGGTCAAAATGTCAGTATACAGCATGTCGACATTCATCATGTCTACATGGATGACATGTTGACATGATAGAATGGTGACCCAGCAGCCACTTGCTTGGACCCGATGGCTGCAGCTGCTCCAGGACAGCTTTTGGATCCCAACAGTCATGACCACCACTTCTTGGGGCAGACGTGTGATAGAGCGGCAATTTGGGTGAGTATTTTCTGCCTATCCCTAACCCTCCCCTATCCCTAACCCTCCCACTAGTGCCTAAACCCCCCTGCACCATAACCCTCTCCTAGTGTCTAACCCTCCCACTAGTGCCTAAACCCCCTTGCACCCAGGGGCGGATCGTGACTCTTGCTTTAGGCGGGATGGTGTATATATATATATATATATATATATATATATTGTGATGTTGTGGGGTAATTAGCTCGAAGATTACGGTCAGTGGTGCTGTGATTAGGTGCTGAATTAGAGTCCACAAATTGCATTCCAGTAAAAAATAAATGAAAGTGGTGCTTTACTTCCAGCATGGAAACCAGTAAACAGAAAATAATAAGCAACCTAGCCCTTGTTTAGGGCACTAGCTCACTTCTTGAACCCTCACTATTAAAGTGCAGCTAGTCTGCAAACAAAGTCCAAAGTCAGCTTAGCCCTGCTTCCTGCAGGTTAACACAGGCTCCGGCCTGGTCTCTAGTTGGCTGACTGCCACAGCCTCACAGTCTGGCTAAATGCTATTCTTTACCACTTCTGCAAAGACGCTAATTAGCAGCTGTTGAGATCATTTAAGTACCCCAAATACTATTAGCAGACCTATTTCGGGGGATCTATGGTGATCCCCAATGTCAGTGCATCTTTTGGGGGGTGTTGGGCTGATCAGGACTTTTCGCATGTTAATGTCGCTGGCTCCGATTTTTCTCTGATTTCTAATTGAATACGGCGAAAAGCGAGCACGCACGCTATGCTTTTTTGCATTGAAAACAGGTGAAGTAGTCAAAGTCCAGCATGCAAGAAGTACAGTACATTTTGCCGGGAATTGACTATTCCCATGTATGAAAGCGGAGGACGGCTTCCAGGACTCCATCCTCTGGCCCGTCAAGAAGTGACAGATTTTTGAGTCACGCGGAGGAGGTATTACATGCACCCCCCGGTCCAAATCAAACTTTTGCAGCTCACATCGGCAACGAAATGGACAGCATGGCTCATAACCAGCTGCATCATTTCAAGCGTCTTCTATATAACGCTCTGTTACTAGCTCACAATGGAAATTTGGACGAGCATAGTAACATAGGGTCATATATGATGGCGCAGCCCACCCCATTGTCTTCTGACAATTTCCCTATCCCACCTCATAGACCCGCGTCCCAACTAAGGCCAATTCCTCCTCCGTCACATCCCCTCACCTATCATGCGTCGGGCGCCCCACAGACACCAGTTCCCATTCCCACCACATCCAGCAGTGAAGTGCGCTCATCATGGATGAGTGCACATGCCACGCTGGAGGCAGATGATGAGATTTATTTTAATTATTAGATATTTTTTAATGTTCGGTTTTTTTAAGTGATTCAAAAATGTGACACTTCTTTTTCTTTGGTTCTTTGTCAAGGCTGAATTTGAGCATGTACATAGTGCCTTAACTTTGGCAAATGTACTACATTTGCACCTGTTTTCCTAATGTTTTGATTTCTGCATACTTCTTGTGCTCCCATGGACACTGTTTTTGAACCCTATTTCTTGTTCTTCACCCTGCTTATGTTGACATCACTGTTTAGCTCCCGACTGTATATTACACTTATTTCAGTGCCTGAAGCTTCTCATGTTTGGAGTAGTCCCTGCTGAGGAGGCACTCATTGGCCTGGTAATATTCAATGAATCCGGTCCATTTTTTATTTTTTTTATACTTATAAAAATTGTCAACTTCAATACTCTGGTCTTGTGGTTTACTTTATTGATGGTACATTCATGTAGAATAAATGTTTGGTTGTGAGTGTGATTTTCATTAACCTATGTGTGTGAATTGAATATGTGTACCATTCATTCTATGTATACTAACCCTGAATAATTTGTGAATTCAGGGCCTGATTCTGACAAGGTCGCAAGCACTGAACGCTCGCAACGGGGTCGATGGTTGACCACTGGGCATGCGCACCACGGAGCCGGCTCCATCGTGCGCAAATGCGCCAGACCCGGCTAGCGACGGGCAATCCGTCGCTCCGGGTCTCACACCAAAGGGGTCGTGCTGTCGATGTTGAGTGACAGCACGCCCCCCTTTGGCGGGCGGGCCGGGGGGGTGGAAGCCCAAACGGAAGCTTTCCTGCCGGAACGCCTGCCGTCTGGGGGCGGCCCCACTGACATCACTTGTGAAATTCCGGCTCTGTTAATGCCGAAAGTTCTCTGGGGCTTGCGATGGCCGAGACCCTACCACAAAGGTCTCATTGCAAGCGGGATGGTCGCCATGGCGACCATCATCCTGGCCGCTCGCATTAGTTGTGGGTGGTCACCCACAGCTATGCTAGGGGCCAGGAGGCCACTTAATTAAAAAAAAAAAAAAAAACACTGATCGAGTTATTCCTTTAGATATAATTATTATTTCAGTGTTTTTTTTATTTATTGGTTAGTGATTTAACTTGCTAACAGCCAGAGCGCCCGTATATGAATCAGGGTCCACCTCTAGGGGGGCACCATGGCACGTGCCCACCGTTTAGGGAGGGGGAGGTTAGGTTTAGACACTAGGGGGCATGTTAGGTTTAAGTACTGGGGAAGTAGGGTTAGAGTTAGGGTAGAGAGAGGGGGAAGGTTGAGTCACTACTCATGGGCTGGTGCTGTGTGCTTGCCCCCCAGGCTAAAATTCACCAGCCAGTCCTTGCTCCAAACCTGGATTAGCACTGCCACACCAACCCGCGCGCCCCTGGTGAGTGAAATCCTGGCCAATAGGACGATACACCCCTGCATCTGTGTGTTATTGACTTTTTCTACCTTTTTAATGACAGATGCACGTGTTGGGTCTCAGGCACACTTAAAGACTGAATTACATACAGTACAAACACCAATTTTATAAATTAATGACAATTTTTATTTAACCTACAGTAACATGCTTTACAGAGGGGGGGGACTTCTTTAGCTTTCCACCCCCGTAGTCCTCTACTGTCCCCTGCTGGCATGTCCTGGAATTCAAAACCTGGATCAAGGACTACACAAAAAGATTAGGCTTTTAAGTTAAAATCATCACTGGCACTTTTGGCCTCAGATCCAGAGTTTCACCTATACCAGGTGCAGACTCTACCTTGCATCGGAGTGCAAGGTCCACTATACGCCCTGAAGAAAGGAGGATAGGCAGAGACGAACAGACAGTAAAAGACAGACACACAGGTTCTCACCGGAGATGCCTGATGGAAAGCATTTTCTCACAAATGGCACCATACAGCAATCTACTATTTTTTCTTGGAAGAAGGTCTTATCCATGATGCCTAAAGAGATGAAAAATTATTGTCAGTAACAAGCGTACACTGTACAGGACTGTATATAATTTTTACAACAAACATTACTGTACAGCACCTTCAAAAATATAGATTGGTCCTGCACCCCCACGAGATATACCTCCCCATACATGGACCTTTAACGGATGCTTCGGACGTGGTATATGTGAGAGATGTGCATGGTTCCAGAAGTAGTACAAAAACTACTGTAGTCTGTGAAGCTGGCATTGGGCCCAACATAAAACAGTATGGTACTGTACTGTACTGTATATAAAAAAATATACAGTCCAGTAAAGTACTGTATGACCAAGTGGTGCAACGTCACACAGAGGCTCTGTGGGTGGCACTGTCGCCACCCCACGAGCTGTACAAGATGGCACAAAAGATGGCGAGAGCGATGTGGCCCCATTGCCGGCAATGGAGACCCGGCAGTGCCTTTCCAGCTTCAACAAAGCATTTGAGGCACTGCCAGGTCTCCCTGTCATGAACATGCGCATGACACTGGAGCCGGTACCCAGCGGAGGACCTCGCAGAGGACTTTGCGGGACCTCGCCGGAGGGTTAAGTACGGTATTAATAAATACAGTACCAGTGGAATTTTCGTTTGTATCACAGTGATACTAAACAAAAATTCCCCCTGGTATTTCTCTTCATTTGTAAATGGGGCACAGAGTGAGAAGTGATAAGATACCAGCCAATCAGCTCCCAATTTTCATTTTTCAAACACAGCCTGTGAGATGACAGTTGGGAGCTGATTGGAGACCCCTGAATCTGTCCATGACGTACAGTAATAATGTCAGACTTAAAGGGGGCAGGCCCAGCACTGAAAAATAGTGTGTAAAGTACTGTAGGTTAACATAGATTTGGTCGACAAGCATTAGAATGGTGGATCAATCAACTTGCCTTTTGTTACTGTAGGTTTATTAATCAAACAAGCCATGTCGACCAATAGTGTGTCACCCTTTAGTCCATGTACAGTACAGTACTGTAGATTTAATCAGCCTGTCAATCAAATGTCTGCCAGTCATATCAGTATGTGGTAACAACTGTCAGTCATCGTCAGATACTGTAGTATCCAACACCCTACAGTGCAGTGTACAGTAATGTAGAGTATGTCAGAGTCGTGCATTGTACTGTATTCATTATTGTACAGTATACTGCAATTCATGTGATTATACAGCAATACTGTACTTACTTCACCTTATACGCCTCCAGATGTGCTCTAGGTGAGGCATGTCCCTCCTCAGCAGCTCCGACCACCTGCGCTGCAGTGACCTCACGTTTCGGCGCAGGCCATAGAGCCTGTATATTTCGCGACTTGCTCTTCGATATGCAAGCTCTTTGTCTTGGTTTGTGGCGAAGGCTTGGTCCCGCCACTTCACCAAGACAAAGAGCTCGCCGGATGAAAATCATCGCGCCCTAGTAGCAGCCATTTTCAATAGCCAGTGACGCACATCGTACATCGCACAGCGCATAACATATGGCGCACGGCGCACGACGACACTAATTTACTCGTTACAGCAGGCGTCTGTGGTGCACTGTAATGTAGTCATAACCGTATTGGCAAAGTCACAGTCAGAAACCACTCTCAGACTCAGTCCAAGAGACGTGGCTATAGTGTGTAAAGCCGAGACCGCATATGCATACCCCCTCCATTTCTAATCCACCGCAGATGGCTGACAGCCACCATAGCGCCAACTGTGTAATAAAGAGAGCTCTCTCTCATACAGATCCCAATACTACTGTACCTAGTGTGCAAGGTTGGAAGAGCATCACCATTGTCATAAGTTTGCGATGCAACGCTATTTTGCGCTTGAAATGCACAGTCAGCTTTGAAGACAGAGAGCTCTCTCACAGTCAGAAACCACTCTCAAACACAGTCCAAGAGACGTGGCTATAGTGTGTAAGGCCGAGACCGCATATGCGTTGTCACATGTTTGCATTTTGCGGTTTAGGCGCACAGTTTGTGATACAGAGCCCTGTCTCTCATTCTATACAGTCCATTCACTACCAGTTTCTGCAGTTATGAAATCACTATTGTGTGGTGCAAAATTCAACGGCACTGTTAGTTTTTAATATACAGTACAGGCACATTCATAGCGGCACACTAATTGTCCTAGCAGATGGGGGATGGTGTCCTTGGCAATGGTCACTCTTCATAGCATTTTTCAGGACACTAGGGCAGAGCTGACTGCATACAATAAATGGATTAACAAAGCATCCTTTATTATGGTAATGAGTGGCTCTTGCTTGCTTTGGGGGAAGGGACCTGATGCACTGTGTATGACTCTCGGCCCACTGGGCATGCACCAGAAATCCCATCGCAACCCTCCTACTGGGCATGCGCCCGCCAGAGATGGAAATTCAACAGCATACTGACTGCAGTAATACAGCCAACCAACTGCGCATGCTCAGTGATGATCTTCCATATGCCATGGCATAGCGCTACATGGCATATGGCTTGGCGCCACAGATCCCATTGTACAGGTACCCCCTCCATTTCTAATCCACCACAGATGGCTGACAGCCACCATAGCGCCAACCGTGTAATAGAGAGAGCTCTCTCTCATACAGATCCCACTACTACCGTACTTAGTGTGCAAGGTTGGAAGAGCATCACCATTGTCTTAAGTTTGCGATGCAAAGCTATTTTGCGCTTGAAACT
Organism: Taudactylus pleione; assembly: GCA_031769625.1. Lineage (NCBI taxonomy): Eukaryota > Metazoa > Chordata > Amphibia > Anura > Myobatrachidae > Taudactylus > Taudactylus pleione. Next base: position 3,226,192 of record JAUIMM010000040.1, on the reverse strand, counting down.
CACAGTCAACTTTGAAGACAGAGACCTCTCTCACAGTCAGAAACCACTCTCAGACAGTCCAAGAGATGTGGCTATAGTGTGTAAGGCCGAGACCGCATATGCGTTGTCGCATGTTTGCGGTTTGCGGTTTAGGTGCACATTTTGAAATACAGAGCCCTCTCTTGGCGCTACAGATCCCATTGTAACCCCTCCACTGGGCATGCGCATGAAATCCCATTGCAACCCCTTGAAGCAGACAGCCACCACAGCGCAGACATTGCCGAAAGTTTTGCACTATTTAAACACACAATCAGTTTGTAATGTCTTACTTTTAAGCAGCCTTTTAAACAACAACACTACAGTATTACAGTACAACACTACTAAAGTAGTTTTACTATATTGTCCAGAGCAGACAGTGCCACTAAAAAAAAATATACAGTATGGTATATTCTTTTCCAGGGATCGAACCCAGGACCATAATTCTACCAAAGTGATCACCTAACCACTAGCCCACACGACAGCTACAGTGAACCTCACAGAGCGGCCTCATCCTTGTGTACTCCTCCCACTGCTGTTGTTAATAAAAAAAAAAATTGTCATACTGTAATTCATCCCATCTCAGTGAAAGCTGTACGTGCATCTCATTAATCTACAGTATCGGTTATACCATGATAACAACTCGGGCAACTTCTCTACTGTTCAGTTACAGTATTGTACATACTGTACAGTGCAGTATGTGCAGTGATTTGCATCCTGTTATAAGATCTTACTGTACGGTACAGTACTGTACTGTATGTACATTATGTGACATTAAAAATACAGTATTGGTTGTGCGAACATGCAAATGCTGTGAATGTGATATCCATCCAATTTAGTGTAAGTTTAACAGTATGGCATTCAGTACAAGGCATTCAGTACAAATTACAACAGTGGAGCACCCGCCACCCAGCGGTTAAACACTGTATTACATGCAATTACAAAAGTGGAGCACTCACCACCCAGCGGTTAAGCACTGTATTACATGCCGTAGCATGAAGAGTCCATGGCATGACTCAGAGGCCTGCAGGCCACGCCACAAGTCCATGGTGTGACTCAAGCCACGAGCAACAAAATAGCTGGGCAGTTCTGTATGTCTCAGCCTTGTGTTGTCTCTTCTCAATTAAACTTAGACTCACCTCCATGAATCCATTTATATACTCTCAAATCCTTGTAATCATCCTTAACTCTCTTATACTTAGTTTTTTTGAAGGTGAGTAGTTCTGAGTAGAATTGCCCAATACTGGTCTTAATCCTACTCAGCCAATCATCATCAACATCAGTTTTAAGGATGTCTAAACCAGATTTCTCACAAGTCATAATCTATTTTGTCAAGAAACTCTATGTCTTTATTGATCTGTTCTATCACCAATACCATAAGTTGAAACAAACATTCATTTAAAATTTAACATCATTGTTTGCAGAAACCAATATTAGACCTCCCTATGGTGGGTTGATTTTTGATTCTGAAACCCCTGGCTATGATCTTTTCTTTATAATATTGAGAAAGGGTTAAACCATGTAGATTTAATTCAACTTTTCTTTTTCTTAATTTCAGTAAGTCATAATATACTTCAAAAAAGGGCTGTCCACATCAAAAGCTAGGGATTCTGTATCTGCAAAAAGGATCCTAGAAATGTCCTTATTTTCAATTCGTTTAACATTTTTTAAAGCATTAGACAGAGATGTTGTATCCTCCATTGTGAAAAGTAATCCAAAGAAAAATATATCACCCAAAAAATAAATAAACATTAAGTAACAAGGAATCATAGAATATCCATGGTGCTAGTCAGCATAAAAAGGTTAACTATATTGCACATTATTGTAAATAAAAGATGGAGTGCATTGGCACATACAAGGTAATGTAAAATAGAAAGTCCAGAGCCAGCACATCCATATCAAAAAGCATTTATATATTCAAAAAGTCATCACAAGGGTATCAGCATATCCATATATAATTTGTGTTTCAGGATGACAAAGTACAAAAATAGAACATCAATAGTCCATGTAATACTCATCATAGGGAAAGTGCAGTGCCAGAAGCCATCACCAATTAACAGACTCGACAACCATTTTGGTGTACCACAACCACCTTCGTCAGGAGCCTAAGTCACAATTCAACACAATATCCTTATATACCCAGCAGCTCACAATTACAAAATCACACTCACCTGTCTATACATGCATGCACAAGCGCACTGTCCCTGTCAGATCTCCCACCGGAGGTCTCACCCCATCCTTTTGTATCTGGAGCGTAGTGTGTTTACATTGTGTCATCTCTAGTTTGCATGTTTGGCTGCCGGCTATGTGTTTGGACAGGTTGCCGGGGTAACCACATCTTGAATGCATCACCTCTGGCGGTAGCGCTGTGATGCTCAATTTGTGTACAACCTAAGCAACGGGGTGAGACTTCTTTACATTTAGGTTTTGGTTGTGAAACTTTTTGGCTATCGTCTCAAAGTAAATCACAAGATTTTAGTTAATGTCCTTACCGTGTACAATAAAATAAAATTCATACCTGCAGATGGATTCAATAAATTAATAAATAACTAAATAAATAAATAGTTAAATTAAACTTAAAAAAATTCCAAAAATTAAAAGATAAGTACATTGAATTCCATATTTAAAAAATCAGCGGTATACTTTTTTCTGTATTGAAAATGGTGCATATCTTTTTTCTTCTTTTACTAGATTAATTTAATTGAAAAAGTTGCATTTTTGCTCAAATTGTGGAAAAATTTATATAGCTATTTTGCTTCTTGTAGAATAAATATAATATATTCAACATATTCACAATTTAATTCATGTTATTAATGTTAGTATGCTTTTGAAGATGCTAAGTAGCATAACCGTCAGGCTTAGAGGGCAAATGCAACAATGTCAGCTACATTTCTGTACCATGTGACAAGACATCCCAGGCTCATGGCTGTGTCACATTTCCCTTCCATAGTGGACTATGGGGGATGCTCTGTCAGTTACTGTCACTGACTCTGTTTTCGACTGTCCAAAATTACTTTTGTTTTTGACAGTGACTTTCCTCCCTAGGCACATTAGTTTTAAAGATGACAGAATTCTTTAAAACCTTAAATTTTGGTACGTCCATATTAACATTGATTTTTCTAAAACAGATATTTGTCAGTTATTTACTGATCTATTTATTACTTTAAAAAGACTACATTGGTGAGAAATGTTTTAAATAGAAACAGACTAAAACAAACTTGGTTAAGGGAACTATAAAGAGTGAGTGAGAAGAGATGGGGCATAATTCTAAGTATTATTCAGCAGTACACCTTCTTTCACATATAGGTAAATGTAAGAGCAAGAAATGCATGTATGTAGGAAAAACACAGGTCTCTGTGTGTATAATTGCAAAGTATAAAACACTACTCAATTTTCAGTATCATCCTCAAGTCAGATGGACCAGGACCAAAAAGAAAAACTACAGACTCCAATGTGGGTGTTTCCTATGCCTCCCCCCACCAAACCAACAAAGCTGCATGCACAGTCTCTACAAGAGTCAGTACTCTAGGCAGTGTGACAACTGTGATCCCCCTCAGGCTCCATTTTCAACTTGGTTAAAAGCAGATACTGTGCACATATGCAATGCTGCTTTTCATTGCTTTCATGTACATATTATATACAGTTGCAGTATGTCCATATGTATTTGGACACTGACACAATTTTCATAATATTGGCTCGGCATTGAAATTAAACAATGGAGATGCAATTAAAGTCCTGACCTTTAGCTTTAATTTAAAGGGTTGAACAAAAATATTGTATGAAACTTTTGGGAGTTGCAACCATTTTTACACACCGTTCCCTATTTTCAGGGACTCAAATGTAATCGGACAATGTTAATTTTTAATACTTTGTTGACATCACCAAATAGCCAGGCATTTACTGCATCTGTCTTCAAATGTAGTTACTTTGTGGGTTTACTGCATTTAGTTTTATCTTCAGTAGTGAAATGCATGGCTGATTGGGTTGGGATCAGGTGATTGATGCAGCCATTGCAGAATATTCCACTTCTTTGCCATAACAAACTTCTGGTTGCTTTCACAGTATGTTTTGAATCATTGTCCATCTGTGAGGTGAAGCGCTGTCCAATCAACTTTGCTGATTTTTGCTGAATCGGAGCACACAGTATATCACTATACATTTCAGAATTCATTTGACTGCTTCTGTCTCCTGTCACATCATCAATAAACACTAGTGACCCAGTTCCATTGAAAGCCATGCATTACCATGCCATCATACTGCCTCCACTGTGTTTTACAGATGATGTGGTATGCTTTGGATCATGTGCCAATGCAAGCCTTTGCCATACTTTATTTTCTCCCCCATTCTAGTACAGGTTGTTCTTAGTTTCATCTATTGAAAAAATACTATAGCAGAACTGGGCTGACTTTTTTAGATGTTTTTTATTTGGCAGTCTAATCTGGCCTTTCCATTTTATGGCATTTGCTCTCATGAAGTCTTCTCTGTATAGTAGACTTGAATAATGAAATGCCTACCTCCTGGAGAGTGTTCTTCACTTTTCTGGATGTTGAGTCAGATTTTTTCTTTACCTTGGAAATGATCCTGCAGTCATCCACTACTATTGTCTTCAGTGGATGTCCAGGCCTTTCTGTGTTACTGAGCTCACCAGTGCCTTCTTTTTTGTTCAGAATGTACCAAACTGTTGATTGGCCACTCCTAAGCTTCCTGCTATCTCTCTGATATTTTTTTTGCTTTTGCTGCTGAAGGATGGCCTGTTCCACTTGCATTGATAGCTCCTTTGACCACAAGTTGTAGGTTCACAGCAACAGCTTCCCAATACAAATACCACACTTGGAATCAACTCCAGATCTTTTGCCTGGTTAATTGATAAAGAAATAATAGCCCATGCCTGTCCATGTAACAGCTTTTGAGTCAATTGTGCAATTACTTTTGATCTATTGAAAAGTAGGGGGCTACATATTAAACAGATTCCTAAACCCTGTCTACCTTTTGGATGTGCATACCCTCAAATCAAAGCTGATAGGCTGCACTTTAACACCATATTCATTATATAACTGGAACTTGAATATTTTTTGGTAAACAGATAAAATAAATAACAAATCATATGTGAGTGTCCAAAGATATATGGACTTAACTGTATTCTATGCCTACAGTACACTTTACTACAGCCATTTCTGACTATGCAACTTGTAAAGGCAACAGAGGAAATGGGGGTCCAAGGGGATCTGAGTCATTCAGTATCTCCTCATCTTCATCAAAAGTGTAATTTCTTTCCATCTGGATTTCAGTAATGTGACAGTTTGGGATGATGGGAGCCAGTGATGGGAACAGGTGGAATGAAGACTCTAGATAAGAACACTGATGAGTACCTACATTAACTTGTAATACAAAATTCAGCCATTCGTTCTCTAAGTTAATCTGTTCCTGCACACACTTAGGTACAATAACTCTGCAGGCAGTGTGGGTGAAATGAGCGATGTCTCCTCTGACTGTTCAGAATTGAGGCCAAGCCAAGTACAAAATGTCAGAAGGAGGATTATTTAATTGAAGAACATAGAAACAAAGCCAGTCCAGGAGATGAATACATTTCATAAAAGTATTGTAAGTATTTATAATTATTTTTTTAACCAGTGACGTACAATAATCATCCAGAATACAGCCATTGTAAGCACTAAAGTAAAACCAGGACAATCCAAAAGTAACTGCTCCACTGCCAGATTTCTCTTTAACCCCAATTACACCACCAATGTGGTGGGAGAGGAGGCACATTCAGAGTAAATGAGTTAATATGGAAAGCTTAGTAAATAACAGCAAACCTAAAACATAAATCACCCGGGTTGAAGAGTGGATCCTAAAGTACACCTGCAGCTTAATTTTTTTACATTGCCCTCACCTATAACCTGGATAACTGTAAATTAGGAGTAAATGACAGTGCAGGCAGGTGTATTTTCATACCATTTGGAATGGGGTATGTTAGGAGCAGAGTGACTTACAGAACAGAAATCAGTATACATAGCTTTCAAAATCATTTGAGTTTTAGAAATCACTGCAGAACAGAGGGGGTGATTCAGCTGTGGACAGATATGCTATCGCAGTTGCTAACATGAGCATGCTGTCTGCCACAGTTTGAGGTATCGAGTGGAATGTATCAAGTCCTGAATTGCTCATAAGCCTGTGACAGTGTGTGTATAAAACCAGCCGCTCTTCAATTTTATGGGAATGTGGGACAGTATGTTGAACTGACAAAGTTCAAACCTAGGCAAAAACCTAATCCTATTCAAACTACACCACCATGCCAAATTTGGTGGAACTAGGTACAAAACTCTGTCTGAACATAATGGACAGACAGACACACACTTTCACACACATACACACACGCACACACACACACACACTGTCACAGTGTTCCAAACCCTGACATTTTCTTACCTGGTCCAGTTGCACTGATTGGCATCCAGGCAGCAGGCAGGGAGTTCCTGGTGCCTGTTGCTGAGGTCTCCGGCTTCCCTCAGGCTCCAGCGGCAGTGTATCTCAGCAGCTGTGGCTTCCATAGAGCTGTGCATGCCGCTCAGAAGATGTCACTGTGGGTGGCATTTAAAGAGGATCTGGGACACTTCCCTCTTGCCAGAGTATAGGCTCTCAAACCACACTCCAGCTCTCCCAGTGATTACTGCCTACTCATACCTGACCTCGGCTTGTTCGTGACATAATTCCGTCTTCTTCCTGTTACTTCACTTGTATTCCAGTTTTTATCATGGCTATCCTCCGTGACCTGATTTTGTCTGCTTCTTGGTACCATCTTGTCCAGTTGGTTCTGACCTGGCATGTCGACTATGTATTCACCTGTATTGTATTCTGTTCAATTCAAGAACACCAGGACCTGCACAAGGAAACCTAGTCTGAGTGCCATGACCTGCTTTTTGGACGCAAGTCCAAACCTCTTTGTGGGGGTCCCTGGTGAATACCGCTGGCATGTTAGATTCCGCGCCTCAGTACTTGGTCTCGTCAATAACTAAATACAGGTTAGCATCCATTATCCATCCATGAGAGTTAAGACACTCACACACACATATATTAGATGGTACACAGTGCACAGTGCAGTGGCTGACCATGGGTCATTAATGATCATGACCAGCGGTGTCTGGACAGAATTTTCCATGGTAACAGGCAAGCAAAACTAGCTCAAATCACATCCATATTCAATACAGAAGGTACCAGCAGGTCAATGCAGCTTATAAGGGATATGTGAGCAAAAGTCACATCAGAGTGCCCTGTTAACACTTTGATGCAGTGCCTCACCTGGACTTGTGTTGTCTCTAATTGGACCCTGGAGGACTGGGAACATGTGGAGTGGTCTGCTGAGTCAACATTCTACTTGTTTCAGGCTGATTGTAAGTTTTGGGTGTGGCACAGACCCCATGAGGCCATGAACCCCAGTTGTCAACAAGACACTGTGCAGGCTGATGCTTGTTCCATAATGGTGTGGGTTGTGTTCACATGGCATAGATGGGTATGCAGGTCCTTCTGAGCACATCATTGACTAGTAACCACTACATTACATTGCTTGATGACCATTTGCAGTCCTTCATGGACTTCATGAACCCCAACAAAGATGGAATATTCGAGCCAGATAAAGCTCTGTGTCATCAAATTGTCCAGAATTGGTTTGAGATGCATACTGGATAGTAATGACAAATGGTGCGGCCACCACCTTCACCCAATATGGACCCAATTGAACATTTGTGGAATGTGGTAAAGAGGTAAATCCCAAGATTCTGCACCTACAAATATCAGGGAGCTGTGGGAAGCTATTCAGATGGCATGAGTCAACATCTTTTCAGAGGTCTGCCGTCCACTTGTGGTATTGATGCTATGTCAAGTTGCTGCACTTTGCTGGGCTAGAGGGGGTCCTACAAGATACTAAGCATCTATCCTATGACTTTTGCCATTTCAGTGTATGTTTGTGATATGAAGTAGCAGAGTACTGCAGCACTTATGAGTGTGTTTACTTGTTTTCTTCAGACTCTCCTAAAAACTTAAGTTTCCTACTGCCTTTACATCTTTTAAATGCTCCTTGAACACCCATCTCTTTATTAGAGCATACTCATCTCTATCTAAATATGATAAACATGCTTAGCAACATCACAACACTCAGCTGCTCTTGTTTTAGCTGTGCCCTCTTTCAATTAGAATGTAATATATCCTCTCCAAAGATTACAATAATAATTATAATATATACAATACATTAATAAAACTCATCTTAAACTAACTAACCATCAATACTGCAGTTTACAAAATAGTTTTTTGTTGTTTGTACAGTAGGTTTTAAAGTTGTATAGTTGTATTTTATCGTAAGTATTTGAGTTTTTGGAAATTGTTTTAGTCAACTAAAATATATTTTTCATAACCTTTTTTGAAATGTTGCAATGCAAAACTCAACACCACATTCATTAAAACAAAAGTCTAAAAAAATAGATTCCTGGTACTGTATCTTCATGTTTAAAATACCTGATATATGTATAAAATGAATGCATAAAGAAAACATTTGTCCTTCAAGCATATTCAAAATCACAATTAAAAATTTGGTGGTTAAAATATAATGGTCATGTTTAATGATGGTATAAAGTTACTAATTTATCAAAGCTTAAGGAGATAGGTGGAGAGAGATAAAGGGCCTGATTAAGAGTTGGCAATAAAGAGAGAGATAGCACTTAACCACTTAACTGACAAATTATTTTTCCAAAAACCGCTCAGAAATTGTCGGGTTTTTTTACGATTGAATTAGGTCAAGAACATCTTTTTTATCCAAAATAATTTCATAAATTTTTTTTTTAACACAGTATACCATAAAAACAGCAATTTTTATGGTATACTGTAACGGTAGCTATTGACAGGCGTACCATCGATGGTCAGTTGGGAAACCATCAATTAAAAAGTTAATTAATTATTTGAGACCACAGCCACCGATGTTGCTATAACATTGGTGGGGGCTGCCAGCGTTGTGCAGCATCGGTGCTTGTCAGCAGGGCAAAACCACTTTTTTTAGTCTATCGATGTTTTGCAAAACATCGATGGTCAGTGACCATCCCTAGTGTGTGTATATACTGTATAAACATATATATATATATATATATATACATTGCATATATATTGCATATATATAGCATATATATATGTATATATCACACACACATATATATATATATATATATATATATATATTATACTGCATATATATATATACATAGCATAAATGTATAATATATATATATAAAAAACACACTGCATATATTATGTATATGTATATATATTAGGGGTGAGCGGGTTCGGATTTCTGAAATCCGAACCCCCCCGAGCCCCCAAGATCCGAGGCCGATCCGAGTCAGGCTCGACTTTTCCCGCCTGACTCGGATCTGAAATCGAGGCAAAACGTAATCATCCCGCTTTCCAGGTCTCGCAGGTTTTGGATCCTATATAAGGTACCCGCGTCGGCGCCATTTTCTCACTCGGCTGTGAACAGTGAAGAGGGAGGGTGGGAGTTAGGGCTGGCTGGGCTGTGTAGTGTAGTGTAATGTAGTGCAGTGTAGTGTTGTGCTGTGCTGTGCTGCGCTGTGCTGCTGTTGTCCATAAGGGCTGTGTCCACTCCTCCAAAGTCCATAGGGGCTGGCTGTGTTGTGCTGTGCTGCTGTTGTCCATAGGGGCTGTGTCCACTCCTCCAAAGTCCATAGGGGCTGGCTGTGTTGTGCTGTGCTGCTGTTGTCCATAGGGGCTGTGTCCACTCCTCCAAAGTCCATAGGGGCTGGCTGTGTTGTGCTGTGCTGCTGTTGTCCATAGGGGCTGTGTCCACTCCTCCAAAGTCCATAGGGGCTGGCTGGACTGTGTTGTGCAGTCAGTTGTCCAAAGGGGCTGTGTCCACTTCAAAGTCCTGTGCAGAGTCCCAGTCCTAAAGGAGTGCTGTAGTGTTGTCCAGGGGGTGCTCTGTCCATCAGGGTGCTCCCACCAAGTGCAAAAAAAAAAAAATATTTTCTGTTTGTGAATTGTGTGCTCAGTAGCCGCACGTGCATCAACAAAGTAGTGCCAAGCGGGCGCCTGTGTCATAAGTAAAGGGCCGGCTGGCTTGACCATTAAAGGGTGCTGTAACCCCCAAAGTATACTCCAAACAAAATAGAAAAATATTTTCTGTGTTTGTGAATTGTGTGCGCAGTAGCCGCACGTGCATCAACAAAGTAGTGCCAAGCGTGCGCCTGTGTCATAAGTAAAGGGCCAGCTGGCTTGTCCGTTAAAGGGTGATGTAACCCCCAAAGGGCACTCCAAACAAAATAAAAAAAAATATATTTTTGTGTTTGTGAATTGTGTGCGCAGCAGCCGCACGTGCATCAAAAAAGTAGTGCCAAGCGTGCGCCTGTGTCCCATAAATAAAGGGCCGGCTGGTTTGACCGCTAAAGGGTGCTGTAACCCCTAAAGGGCGCTCCAAACAAAATAAAAAAATATATAATTTTGTGTTTGTTAATTGTGTGCGCAGTAGCCGCACGTGCATCAACAAAGTAGTGCCAAGCGTGCGCCTGTGTCCCATAAATAAAAGGCTGGCTGGATTGACCGCTAAAGGGTGCTGTAACCCCCAAAGGGCACTCCAAACAAAATAAAAAAATGTTTTCTGTGTTTGTGAATTGTGAGCACTGTGGCTGCACGTGCATTAACGAAGGAGCAGCACGAAGCGTGCGCCTGTGTCCCATAAGTAAAAGGCCGGCTGGCTTGTCTGTGCACTCCAAACAAAATAAAAAAATAAAATTTTTTGTTTGTGAATTGTGTGCGCAGTAGCCGCACGTGCATCAACAAAGTAGTGCCAAGCGTGCGCATGTGTCCCATAAGTAATAGGCAAGCTGGCTTGTCCATTAAAGGGTGCTGTATCCCTCATTTTTTTGTGTTTGCGAATTGTGTGCGCAGTAGCCGCACGTGCATCAACAAGGTAGTGCCAAGCGTGCGCCTGAGTCCCATAAATAAAGGGCCAGCTGGATTGACCGCTAAAGGGTGCTGTAACCCCCAAAGGGCACTCCAAACAAAATAAATTTTTTTTTTCTATGTTTGTGAATTGTGTGCACTGTGGCTGCACGTGCATCAACGAATGAGCTGCTCCAAGCATGCGCCTGTGTCCCATAAGTAAAAGGCCGGCTGGCTTGTCCATTAAAGGTTGCTGTAACCCCCAAAGGGCACTCCAAACAAAATAAAAAAATATAATTTTTTTTGTTTGTGAATTGTGTGAGCAGTAGCCACATGTGCATCAACAAAGTAGTGCCAAGCGTGCGCCTGTGTCCCATAAATAAAGGGCCGGCTGGATTGACCGCTAAAGGGTGCTGTAACCCCCAAAGGGCACTCCAAACAAAATAAAAAAATGTTTTCTGTGTTTGTGAATTGTGTGTACTGTGGCTGCACGTGCATCAATGAAGGAGCAGCGCCAAGCATGCGCCTGTGTCCCATAAGTAAAAGGCCAGCTGGCTTGTCCATTAAAGGGTGCTGTATCCCTCAAAGGGCACTCCAAACAAAATAAAAAAAAATATTGTTTTGTGTTTGTGAATTGTGTGCGCAGAAGCCGCACGTGCATCAACAAAGTAGTGCCAAGCGTGCGCCTGTGTCCCATAAATAAAGGGCCGGCTGGATTGACCGCTAAAGGGTGCTGTAACCCCAAAGGGCACTCCAAACAAAATAAAAAAATATATTTTTTAGTGTTTGTGAATTGTGTGCGCAGTAGCCGCACGTGCATCAACAAAGTAGTGCCAAGCATGCGCCTGTGTCCCATAAATAAAGGGCCTGCTGGATTGACCTCAAAAGGGTGCTGTAACCCCCAAAGGGCACTCCAAACAAAATAAAAAAATTTTTTTCTGTATTTGTGAATTGTGTGCACTGTGGCTGCACGTGCATCAATGAAGGAGCAGCGCCAAGCGTGCACCTGTGTCCCATAAGAAAAGGCCGGCTGGCTCATCCATTAAAGGGTGCTGTAACCCTCAAAGGGCACTACAAACACAATAAAAAAAAATATTTCTTTGTGTTTGTGAATTGTGTGCACAGTAGCCGCACGTGCATCAACAAAGTAGTGCCAGCGTGCGCCTGTGTCCCATAAATAAAGGGCCGGCTGGATAGACCACTAAAGGGTGCTGTAACCCCCAAAGGGCACTCCAAACAAAATAATTTTTTTTTTCTGTGTTTGTGAATTGTGTGCACTGTGGCTGCACATGCATCAATGAAGGAGCAGCTCCAAGCATGCGCCTGTGTCCCATAAGTAAAAGGCCGGCTGGCTTGTCCGTTAAAGGGTGCTGTAACCCCCAAAGGGCACTCCAAACAAATAATTTTTTTTTTCTGTGTTTGTGAATTGTGTGCACTGTGGCTGCACGTGCATCAATGAAGGAGAAGCGCCAAGCATGCGCCTGTGTCCCATAAGTAAAATTCTGGCTGGCTTGTCCGTTAAAGGGTGCTGTAACCCCCATAGGGCACACCAAACAAAATGAAAAAAATATTTTTTTGTTTGTGAATTGTGTGCGCAGTAGCCGCACGTGCATCAACAAAGTAGTGCCAAGCGTGCGCCTGTGTCCTTTAAATAAAGGGCCATCTGGATTGACTGCTATAGGGTGCTGTAACCCCCAAAGGGCAATCCAAACAAAATAAAAAAAGTTTTATTTTTGTGTTTGTGAATTGTGTGCGCAGTAGCCGCACGTGCATCAAAAAAGTAGTGCCAATCGTGCGCCTGTGTCCCATAAATAAAGAGCCAGCTGGATTGACCGCTAAAGGATGCTGTAACCCCCAAAGGGCAGTCCAAACAAAATAAAAAAAAATTTTCTTTGTTTTTGTGAATTGTGTGCGCAGTAGCCGCACGTGCATCAACAAAGTAGTGCCAAGCATGCGCCTGTGTCCCATAAATAAAGGGCCTGCTGGATTGACCTCAAAAGGGTGCTGTAACCCCCAAAGGGCACTCCAAACAAAATAAAAATTTTTTTTTCTGTATTTGTGAATTGTGTGCACTGTGGCTGCACGTGCATCAATGAAGGAGCAGCGCCAAGCGTGCACCTGTGTCCCATAAGAAAAGGCCGGCTGGCTCATCCATTAAAGGGTGCTGTAACCCTCAAAGGGCACTACAAACACAATAAAAAAAAATATTTCTTTGTGTTTGTGAATTGTGTGCACAGTAGCCGCACGTGCATCAACAAAGTAGTGCCAGCGTGCGCCTGTGTCCCATAAATAAAGGGCCGGCTGGATAGACCACTAAAGGGTGCTGTAACCCCCAAAGGGCACTCCAAACAAAATAATTTTTTTTTTCTGTGTTTGTGAATTGTGTGCACTGTGGCTGCACATGCATCAATGAAGGAGCAGCTCCAAGCATGCGCCTGTGTCCCATAAGTAAAAGGCCGGCTGGCTTGTCCGTTAAAGGGTGCTGTAACCCCCAAAGGGCACTCCAAACAAATAATTTTTTTTTTCTGTGTTTGTGAATTGTGTGCACTGTGGCTGCACGTGCATCAATGAAGGAGAAGCGCCAAGCATGCGCCTGTGTCCCATAAGTAAAATTCTGGCTGGCTTGTCCGTTAAAGGGTGCTGTAACCCCCATAGGGCACACCAAACAAAATGAAAAAAATATTTTTTTGTTTGTGAATTGTGTGCGCAGTAGCCGCACGTGCATCAACAAAGTAGTGCCAAGCGTGCGCCTGTGTCCTTTAAATAAAGGGCCATCTGGATTGACTGCTATAGGGTGCTGTAACCCCCAAAGGGCAATCCAAACAAAATAAAAAAAGTTTTATTTTTGTGTTTGTGAATTGTGTGCGCAGTAGCCGCACGTGCATCAAAAAAGTAGTGCCAATCGTGCGCCTGTGTCCCATAAATAAAGAGCCAGCTGGATTGACCGCTAAAGGATGCTGTAACCCCCAAAGGGCAGTCCAAACAAAATAAAAAAAAATTTTCTTTGTTTTTGTGAATTGTGTGCGCAGTAGCCGCACGTGCATCAACAAAGTAGTGCCAAGCGTGCGCCTGTGTCCCTTAAATAAAGGGCCGGCTGGATTGACCACTAAAGGGTGCTGTAAGCCCCAAAGGGCACTCCAAACAAAATAATTTTTTTTTTTCTGTGTTTGTGAATTGTGTGCACTGTGGCTGCACGTGCATCAACGAAGGAGCAGCGCCAAGTGTGCGCCTGGGTCCCATAAGTAAAAGGCCGGCTGGCTTGTCCGTTAAAGGGTGCTGTGACCCCCAAGGGGCACTCCAAACAAAATAAAAAAATGTTTTCTGTGTTTGTGAATTGTGTGCACTGTGGCTGCACGTGCATCAATGAAGGAGCAGCGCCAAGCATGCGCCTGTGTCCCATAAGTAAAAGGCCAGCTGGCTTGTCCATTAAAGGGTGCTGTAACCCCCAAAGGGCACTCCAAACAAAATAAAATTTTTTTTTTTTTGTGTTTGTGAATTGTGTGCGCAGTAGCTGCACGTGCATCAACAAGGTAGTGCCAAGCATGCGCCTGTGTCCCATAAGTAAAAGGCCGGCTGGCTTGTCCATTAAAGGGTGCTGTAACCCCCAATGGGCACTCCAAACAAAATAAAAAAATATTTTTTTTTTGTTTGTGAATTGTGTGAGCAGTAGCCGCACGTGCATAAACAAAATAGTGCCAAGCGTGCGCCTGTGTCCCATAAATAAAGGGCCGGCTGGATTGACCACTAAAGGGTGCTGTAACCCCTAAAGGGCACTCCAAACAAAATAAAACAATGTTTTCTGTGTTTGTGAATTGTGTGCACTGTGGCCGCACGTGCATCAATGAAGGAGCAGCGCCAAGCATGCGCCTGTGTCCCATAAGTAAAAGGCCGGCTGGCTTGTCCGTTAAAGGGTGCTGTAACCCCCAAAGGGCAAACCAAACAAAATAAAAAAAAATATTTTTTTGTGTTTGTGAATTGTGTGCGCAGTAGCCGCACGTGCATCAACAAAGTAGTGCCAAGCGTGCGCCTGTGTCCTATAAATAAAGGACCGGCTGGATTGACTGCTAAAGGGTGCTGTAACCCCCAATGGGCACTCCACACAAAATAAAAAAATATATTTTTTTGTGTTTGTGAATTGTGTGCGCAGTAGCCGCACGTGCATCAACAAAGTAGTGCCAAGCGTGCGCCTGTGTCCCATAAATAAAGGGCCAGCTGGATTGACCGCTAAAGGGTGCTGTAACCCCCAAAGGGCAGTCCAAACAAAATAAAAAAAATATTTTTTTGTTTTTGTGAATTGTGTGCGCAGTAGCCGCACGTGCATCAACAAAGTAGTGCCAAGCGTGCGCCTGTGTCCCATAAATAAAGGGCCAGCTGGATTGACCGCTTAAGGGTGCTGTAACCCCCAAAGGGCACTCCAAACAAAATAATTTTTTTTTTCTATGTTTGTGAATTGTGTGCACTGTGGCTGCACGTGCATCAATAAAGGAGCAGCTCCAAGCATGCACCTGAGTCCCATAAGTAAAAGGCTGGCTGGCTTGTCCGTTAAAGGGTGCTGTAACCCCCAAAGGGCACTCCAAACAAAATAAAAAAATATATTTTTTTGTGTTCGTGTATTGTGTGCGCAGTAGCCGCACGTGCATCAACAAAGTAGTGCTAAGCGTGCGCCTGTGTCCCATAAATAAAGGGCCGGCTGGATTGACCACTAAAGGGTGCTGTAACCCCCAAAGGGCACTCCAAACAAAATAAGAAAAATTTTCTGTGTTTGTGAATTGTGTGCACTGTGGCTGCACGTGCATCAACGAAGGAGCAGCGCCAAGTGTGCGCCAGTGTCCCATAAGTAAAAGGCCGGCTGGATTGTCCGTTAAAGGGTGCTGTGACCCCCAAGGGGCACTCCAAACAAAATAAAAAAATATTTTCTGTGTTTGTGAATTGTGTGGGCTGTAGCTGCACGTGCATCAACAAAGGAGTAGTGGCATGCGTGCGACTGTGTCACATAAGTAAAGGGTCGGCTGGCTCATTTCTTAAAGGGTGGTGTAACCCACAAACTGCACTAGTCTCCAACAAAAATAAAAAATTATTTTCTGTGTTTGTGTGCGCCTTAGCCGCACGTATATATCAATATAACATAAATGGAGGACCAAACTTTCTCCGATAAAAATAAAATAGGGAAAGATCAAGAACCACTTCCTCCTAGTGCTGAAGCTGCTGCCACTAGTCATGACATAGACGATAACATGCCATCAACGTCGTCTGCCAAGAACGATGCCCAATGTCATAGTAGAGGCCACATACAATCCCAAATGACAAAGTTCAGGAAAATTACCTTGAAAAAAACATTTACATCATCTGAAGAGAAACGTAAACTTGCCAATATGCCATTTACGACACGGAGTGGCAAGGAACGGCTAAGGTCTTTCCCTATGTTCATGACTAGTGGTTCAGCTTCACATGACGATGGAAGCCCTCCTCCCGCTAAAAAAATCAAACGAGTTAAGCTGGCAAAAGCACAGCAAAGAACTGTGCATTCTAAGAAGATATCACAAATCCCCAAGGAGAGTCCAAGTGTGGTAGCGGTTGCAATGTCTGACCTTCCCAGCACTGGATGGGAAGAGGTGGCTCTTTCCACCATTTGCACGCCCCCTGCAAGTGCTGAAAGGAGCACCCACAGTCCACTTGCTGATATGCAAATTGAAGATGTCACTGTTGAAGTACAACAGAATGAGGATACTGGTGTAGCTGGCACTGAGGAGGAAGTTGGCGAGGAGGATTCTGATGGTGATGTGGTTTGTTAAAATCAGGCTCTGGGGGAGACAGTTGTTGTCCGTGGGATGAAAAAGCCCATCACGGTCATGCCTGGGAAGAAGACCAAACATTCCACCTCTTTGGTCTGGCAATATTTCTATCCAAATCCGGACAACAACTGTCTTGCCATATGTACCATATGTAAAGGTGAAATAAGTAGGGGTAGGGACGTTAACCACCTAGGAACATCCTCCCTTATACGGCACCTGCAGCACGTTCATAAAAAGTTACTGTCAAGTTCAGAAAGACCGTAAGCAGTCCAGGGACACCTAAATCCCTTTTTCCTATTTTATCCAAGGAATCGGTGGATGAGTAGGATGAGGACGACATCTTGCCTCCGTAGAGCCAGTTTGTGCAGGGACACATTAATTGCCAGCTTGTTTTGTGGGGGCCCAAACGAACCAATCATTTCAGTCACAGTCATGTGGCAGACCCTGGTGCTGAAATGATTGGTTTGTTAAAGTGTGCATGTTCTATTTATACAACATAAGGGTGGGTGGGAGGGCCCAAGGACAATTCCATCTTGCACCTCTTTTTTTTCTTTGCAGTATGTACTGTTTTGGGCCTAGTTTTTCAAACTGCCATCCTGTCTGCCACTGCAGTGTCACTCCTATATGGGCCACATGCTTGTGCCGCCCACTCGTGTTGCTTAGCATAGTCATCCAGCTTCCTCGATGCAATCTTTTGGCCATAAAAACAATATTGTGAAGTGTGAGGTGTTCAGAATAGACTGGAAATGAGTGGAAATGGAGGTTATTGATGTTAATAATTGCATAGGAGCAGAAAAACCCACAAATTCTGTGATTTAAGCTGTTTTTATGCTTTTTATCAAAAAAATACAGATCCAAAACACAAAACCCAGAACCCAAAACACGGAAGGGTGGTTTTGGCAAAACCAATCCAGATCCAAAACATGAAGAAAGATCCAGATCCAAAACCAAAGCACAAAACACGAAAAGTGGCCGGTGCACACCCCTAATATATATATATATATATATATATATATATATATATATATATACAGGTTGAGTCTCCCATATCCAAATATTCCGAAATACGGAATATTTTCTGCATGACTGAGATAGTGAAAACTTTGATTTTTGATGGTTCAATGCACACAAACTTCGTTTAAGGCACAGAATTATTAAAAATAAAGTATAAAATGACCTATAGGCTGTGTGTATAAGGTGTATATGACACATAAATGAATTTCATGTATTTACACAAACTTTGTTTGAGCCACAAAAGTATTGAAAATATTGTATAAAATTACCTTCAGGCTGTGTGTATAATGTGGATATAAATCATAAATGCATTCTGTGTTTAGATTTGGGCCGTATACCTAAGACATTTCAATATGGTATGCAATTATTCCAAAATACGGAATATTCCGATATCCAAAATACCTCTGGTCCCAAGCATTTTGGATATGGGAGACTCAACCTGTATATATATATATATATATATATATATATATATATATATATATATAGTCTTTACTGCACATATATTGCACATATATAGACTCTTTAGTGTCCGATCAGTGTGGCCAGCAGTGATCGGGCACAAGGCAGGCAGAAGAGGTGGAGCTGCTCCTGGCCAGAAGGAATGAGGAGGTGGGGTTGCCCCCGGCCAGGAGGATATCATATAGCTGTCTGTGAGTGAGCAGCTGAACGGGGGAGGCGGGGCCGGTTAGTCACAGCAGGAGTGAGGCTGACCCTGGCGCTGGCTGGAGACACATCGCAGTGCCGCCGGCGGAGGCAGGAGGTGAGGTATCGGCTGCTCTGCAGCCACGCTGTGGGGGGTAATGTCGGCATCCCGATCACTGCTGGCCACAGTCATTCATGGACTTCATCCCAACAGATGCTTTTGCATATATTATATCTGTCCATTGGCTGTGCAGCACAGCCAGTGCGATATGTCTGTGAACGACGTCTGTGAACGACATATCACCTGTACACACTGACAGATATACTGGCTGATCAATTGCTTGGCCAATATATTGGCCAGTGTGTACCCAGCATTAATGTCACAGCTAATGAGTGTAATACTCTGATCCCAACAGATGCTTTCGCATATATTATATGAGTAGAATACTTGACAAAAGATTGTGGGTCAAAAAACAACATCTTAAGAATGTAATCTAGAGTTAATAATGTAATCTAGAGTAAGAGAATTTAGAGTTTTGGCAGTCTGTACCAGAAACAGTAGGCCTCTCTGAGGTTTTAATTAAGCGTTTATGATTTTTTTGTAAACAATGAACAATGAATTACAAAAATTGCTCACAAAGAGAAAATCATATTTATCTTAATTAGCTAAAATATCCAATATGCCCTTCATTTCAAACTTGTGAGCAAATGGTGGATCAATACATAAGTTAAATAAGAGTATAATAAAATTTCCCATTTTCCATAATTCAACACCACTACCATTGCTCATGTACTTAATAGTAAGTTAAAAAATATTTTTTACTGTTCAGTGGCTTAAATATTACAGAGTCAAACTGTGTTTTAAAATTAGTTTTAGATTGAATAATAATTATTGAGTTTATTTAAACTGTAAAGTGTGAAATGGTGAAAAAATTTAAGTATATGCACTTTTAGCAAAATTACAGTAGATTTAAGATTGGAGGATTTCTTAAACTTGGTATTATGAGCAGTGATATTGGAGCAGTTGATATCTGCAGAGGTGGTTAATATTGAAGTTAATGCATTGTATGTATTGCTAGAAATGTAAATAATCATTGTATAGTGTGTTTCCTAATACATTTATGAAGACTGATGTGTCAATTTTTTTTTTAAATGTTAGGAAAAGTAAATGTCAAACCTTCTTTTGTGGGAAAGTCAATGAGATATTGATTAAATAAAATAATTTTTGGCCTCTTTAATTTTTTTATAGGACATTTTATATTCACATCTGTAACCAATTTTTTATTTAAATGTATTTTCTTTCCAGAAAACATGAAACTAAAGTAGTTTAGGGGTCTTTTTAAAAAAGCCATATGATCAATCAGGTACTTTTTGCAACTCTGTATGATTGAAGAGGCAGACTGGATGAAGGCGTGGATATGTCATCTTGGCCAAAGTACTAAATGGGCATGTTGGTGCAAATGCAAACTATGAAAACTGGGACACAAATGCATATGAATCTGTCAGTAGAAAGAAAATAGTATACTATACATTTTTTTGGCTGCAATTTACACTTACAGTTTTATTTAAGTGCAAATTGCATCTTACTCAACATGACCCCTGTAAACTCATTGGGGTTCTTAGGAATTATGCACTGCACAACAAGGAATATTATGCATGATATCATTAAACAGGGATGTTGGCAAATCATTTTCACCTGTTTTGAAATTTCAGGGCACCATAGCCATCAGGAAGAATGCTATTGCCAGGGTCAACCCCAATTGACTGGGGACACTCAGACCATGGCTTCCTGTCCCAAAACCCAGACTATCGTGCTCTTACTTTTTTAAAAATGTAAAGGTTAAAAAAGTAAATGCCTAAGAAGCCTCAGCTTGTCATGGGGAACACAAGCCTACTGGGAGAACTCCTGGTGAGGCCTATGGACAAATTACCACCAGCCATATTAAAAAATCAATAATGTAGAAATAAATGGTAACTCAGATTGTAGAATGTATAAATTCTAATTGCAAATTTCCATTAATTTGCATGTGCTAGTGATTTAGCAATTAAGCACCACATTAAAAAGCAAGCTTTTAATTGCACATGTGACATTACCCTTAATGAGTATCTCACTGATATGTAGAGCTCCATATATTCTTTAGATTACATTTACAAAACAGTTATGTGAACATTTGCCTCATTTCAGATTTGACTGTGAAATTGTATATGTTTCATCAGTGGAATTTGGTTTAAGGTGTATACCTGAGCTATGTACACATATAGGGGCTGATGCAGAGTGAGTACTATGCCAGTTGTCTTTCCCAGAAAAATGGGAGCATGCATATGCATTATGTATTCATGCAGATTTGCATGATTCTGCATGTGCCTGAATGGGCAGAACGTGGCAGGATGGAGGCATTCTAAAGTATGCCAAGTATAGTAAGGGGCAAACAGGTGTCAAGAAAAGATGCACATTTGCTGGGGAGAGCAAATTATTTGTGGTTCATCAGGGGCAGGTGTAAATAGTTTAGGAGGATCATCACTAGAAAACTACTTGTGAATGACTGTTTTCAAACATTGTACTTAACCTGATTGGTGCTTACCTTATCACTTGCACATCAGTGGCGTCCCTCCCTGTTGTGTCACCTGGTGCGGGGAGTGATGTTGTGTGTGCGGCAGAGCAGCACGCAGACAAAAGGGGGTGTGGCCTCTTGGGCAGGGGTGAGGCCACGCCGGAAGGGGCGGGGCCTCACTGCCCGAACGCCCGTGGTTACAGTAAGTGTGCAGACAGTGGGGAATGGTGGGTGCCGGAGGTGCGGAGTGACTGCCCTGTTTGCAGTACTGGCTCCCTCACAGTGTCACGAGCCGAGTGCTGCACTTTATTATACAGTGCAGCACCCAGCTCCTGTCACTGAGGGGGAGTCTGCATCTTGGTGTCACCCTATGGCGGGTGACACCCGGGTGCGGCCCACACTACCCACACCCCCCTTGAAATGCCACTGTTGCACATATAATATGCTATAAGCTAACCTTTTGTTTGTTTAGCGTATGCTAGTAGCAGTGGCGTAACTATGGAGGGTGCAGGGAGTGCGGCTGCTATGGGGCCCGGCAGCTTAAGGGGCCCGCCGGCCCAGCGATCGCACCCCCTGCACCCTCCATATGCCGGGCGCCCGCTGAGATTGTGTTACCAGCGGACGCCCGGCTCCTATTCAAACCCCCGATGGCAGCCAGAGGACGGAGCGCACTCCATCTTCCGGGTCCCGCAGTGCACTATGGGAGTGATGTCATGACGTCACTCCCATAGTGCCGAGGAGCGGACGCTGGGGACGGAGCTCAGGAGTGAGCTCTGTCTTCCGGGTCCCGCAGAGCACTATGGGAGTGAAGTCATGACGTCACTCCCATAGTTCCGAGGAGCGGGCGCCGGGGTGGACGGTGGCTTCACAGGAGCGGGGATAAGGTAAGTTGTTTTTGTATGCATGTGTGCGCGTGCGGGGGTATGGGGGGGCAACTACTGGGATCTCACCACTGGGGGCAGCTACAGGAGGCTCACTACTGGGGGCAGCTACAGGGGGCTCACTACTGGGGGAAGCTACAGGGGGTCACTACTGGGGGCATTACAGGGGGCAGCTACAGGGGGCTCACTACTGGGGCATTACAGGGGGCTCACTACTGAGGGCAGCTACAAGGGGCCCACTACTGGGGGCATTACAGGGGGCTCATTACTGGGGGCAACTACAGGGGCTACTACTGGGGGCACTGTGTAAGGGGCACCATTACAGTGGACATTGCATAAGGGGCACCATTACAGTGGGCATTTAATGTTTTAGGGGAACTACTGTGGTTATTGTGTAAGACCTAAGTTAGGGGGGCCCCTTAAAAATGTTGCTATGCGGCCCAAAAAGTTCTAGTTACGCCCCTGGCTAGTAGTTTCTGTATTAGAAAAGGTTTTGTGGTTCAATTGATGCCTTAGATTGAATTGCAGATGTGTAAAATTAATTATTTAAAACACAGGCACAATTGTAAGTGTGACATGTGGCTGACATAAAGCAGGTGCATGTGCAGAGCCAGCCCCAGGCATAGACAAACTAAGCAAATGCCTAGGTGCATTCAAACCCGCCTAGGGCCGGTGGAGGTTTGGTGCTGGCACAGCCAGGGCACCTGCTCCCGGCTAGGCAGAGACTCTGGCAGCTGCTACTGCCACTGCACAGCATCCACAATTGGTGCTCAGTTGACAGCTCCGATCTGGCCTGGCAGCAGCAAACAGTGAGCGGGCAGCGGCAGAACAGCCGGTGGAAGTTTGCAGGGATAGAGCACCTGGACAGTGGCTAGTGGTTAACGCCGGGCCGGCTCGGAGGCTTCACACAATCATAATGAGCTTTTGCGCTTGGGCAGAGGCTCATTCATTACTTTATGTAATGGTCGCAGGATGGCTGCTGCACCATGGGGCTTCGTGGTGCTAGGAGTAGTGAGTCACACCTCATGCCTCTGGTCTCCATCTCCAACAATCATCACACATAGCTACAGCCTGCCAGCCTGGAGAAACGGGTCTGCCGCCCGCCACTTGTTGTACCTTGAGTCGGACAGTTCTACAGGCTGCACTCAAGGTAAGTAAGTTTGGACTGGATCCCACTAATTTGGCTAGGGCCAGCTCTGTGCATGTGCTACTGTTTCTAAATGTATCTTAAGCTCTGCATTCAGTATGGGCAAAAATAGTTGTTTTGCTTGCAACTTTACCAATTAGTAAATTATGCTGCTTTTGATACTAACTCTGCATCAGTTACAGTCACTGGGCCTGATTCAGAGCCGGACGCTATTTGCGCTCGCTCGTTCAGAAAAAGGGGCCGGCTATTTAAATTGAGCGCTCGCTCTTTGCGGTCTGTTGACGCCTCTATGTGTGAGCGAGCGAACGAAACATGCACTCGCTATTTTGTAAAGACGCCCCCTGGCCACTCGCATCCTACGTCATCTCTGCTATTTATTAGATTAATCGAGTACATCGAAAGGCATCTGAACTGCTCGCAGTGCTTGTGGTCTGATTTTCCTACCGCAATCATGCGAACAGTTCAGACTAAGAAACAACCAAGTGACGTGGCCGATGACGCTGCTTTGTTAATTATGCACACCCTTAAAACGCCCGTTTTGACCGTTTGGCACGCCTGCGTTCGGATCTCCACTCCCCATTTTCAAGCACCTACCCCTGTTACCACCCACAAACGCCTCATCCTGTCACTCAAATTAGCAGGCACTCGCTATTTTGCGAGCACTCGATTTCCGCAATGACTGGTTGGCGCATGCGCATTATGACCCATACGCATGCGCAGATGTGCGAACATCGCTCGGAGCGAACGAGCGGCCGCTTACGAGCGGCTCTGAATCAGGCACACAGTGCAAAAGTGGGCACAATATACACCAATATTTGGTTCCCCTTTGCATACAGTATTTTACAAGGTTGCACAAAGGTTCTAGTAGGGACTTTATTGTCAGTGTAAATTGCTCACACTTCTAATTAAGAAATTTGTACTTACTGTACATGATATGTAAATTGTTTTCTTTTGCTTGCATCTATCATTTGGTTAGTCTCCCTCCTGTGACTTTGAATATAAGAGTTGAATAAATCACTTCCATTACAGTATATGCAGTTTTTTTTTAAAAGATGACTCAAAAGTGGTATTGCAGAGTCTTAAAGTAGATAGTGGCATACAGTATGTGTGTATTATTAAAAATATAATATATGCTTAACACTTGTTGGCATTAAAGTGGTCTGACAAGTATTGATTTGAAATGCCCTATGGTATACAGTAAGAGCAGATATAACAGAAAATAGAATCAGTAGATATCTTTGACATTTATTGAGATAGAGAATGAAACAGCTATGGATTCTATTCTATCTTGCTACTGCTGCCTCTTTACACTTTGCTAGTAATTATCTCTCTCTGTCTGCCGTCACTGACCAAACTGCAAAAATACTGTTTCTCTTTCGCGGAAAGTAAACTGACATTTCTATCCCTATCAATCTGACATCAGAATAATAGATCATTGTCAGAGCTGCTCTGACAGTATTTATGTACATTGGGATTAGAAGACTTGTGAGGATTCTGCAGCAGCTGAGCACTCCACAGTGCCTAAGGCTTTCATTTTAAACCAGTGAACATGGGAATTGAACTAACAATCTTCAGCTCGAGGAGCTAACAGAATATACTTTTAACAGTTTTTTTTCTATCTACTGCATTTTCATCCTCTCGTTGAAAGGATTTTGGCCATTCTTGCAATTTGTTATAATATATAATTTCAAATGCATTCTCTTAAAGGTACTTATATTGTACCCTACAGCTAGTGCCATTGAATGTACTCTGCAGTCGAGTAATATTTATTTGTGTTGTCACTCATTTGCTGCCAAATTTTTTCATATTTAGGTTATGACATTTGCTCCAAATGGCTAGTGGTACATGTATTTGTATTCTGACCAAGTATCCATAGAGGATTATATCACCCTACTTTACACATCGCACAATTTATATACTTGATGTTACACCCCAAATCACATCAAACCATGCCTAGAACTGCTCATGTCGCATGCACTTCTAGAGATATCACACCCCTTTGACCACCAAAATTAATATTGTAGATATGGCTACTGTTGCCACATCCATATTAAAGGGAGTGTCTACTAATGGAAGACCAGGCAGGTAGGGACACCCAGAACACTTACATTTTCTTACACCTTTAGTTCGCAAAGTGGTAGTATTCGATTGGGACATCAAGTAAATGGTGAATATTTTATGGAACACATTAGAACACATGTAAACAGATGAGGTGGCAATATGTGTTAATGGAATGTCCATTGGTGAATATCCTTGCAGCAGCTCCTCTGTCCTATCTTTGTGTAAGCATGTAATTTGCATATTTATCTGTTTTCTTTATCTTTATTTTGCCCACAATGATTATGGATATTGAAGTTAAAAATGCTCTCTGACATGTTTTATGATAATTTGATTAAAAGGAGAGGGACTTATTTAAGAAGCAGTCAGAACAATTACATTATTAATGGAAAATGATATAATGTATTTTTAGGACAAAACTAGTTGTATATTTAACTAAAAAAATATTTAGACAAACCACCTCAAAGTATTAATTAATCTATTTTATTATTCAATCACCTAATCCTCAGTCATTATCTGTTTCATAATTATTTAATATCTCAGCCTCATTACCCTTACTGGAAGTCATTAAAATTGTATGATTCAAAGTTAGCAACTTACTGATATAGATATCCACACCCAAAAAAACACAAAGGTAGTAATCACATACCACACAGGAGATCTCTTGTTTTCACTTACCCGAGACTTCACTTAGTCGTGTCCTGAAAAGAAATCATTGAACAGTCGCTTGAAGCTCTTTGCCCATGAGCTCCTCTAGCAGCACAACCATGCCTTTTGATTTAGTAGTCTAGATGCTCAACCACTCACATGCCCAGTTTGGGCAGGAGAAGTGAGTCCCCCATGTCTACACTGCTCCATCTCTGGCTAGGCGACTTCCTCACTCCCTAGGTCTACAGATAGCCAGGAGCTGTGGATGATGGTGTGCCACTAGTACTTGTGGGAGAAAGAAGTGCTCTTCTCCAGCTGTGGAGGCTATGGGTAACCATGGGACATGTGCATGATGATGGGGTGGCCCTGTGGGTTTTCCAGTTGAGACATTCTGAGGAGCCCTTTATTACTTTTGAAAACAAAACAAAATGCTTCCTTAGTGTGGTCATCACTAATGGGGAGCATGCCCTGTGAGAGGTGGGCCTGGGGTATGCGCCTTCCACCCTCTTAATGTGGCTTTTCTGTTGGCCCGCGGCAATATTTCAGTTTATCCTGGCTATGTTAGCATAAATATGTCAAATGAAAATATGCAGATTAATAATTTGCTTTGGAGAATAAGCATTGTAAGCATGGTTTAGTAAACATTCATTGGAAAACAAGTCAACCTTATAAATAACAGTGACATTACTGTTCCTATTTGTATTTTTCATTATCTTTCTTTCATTCATAGCATTCTCACTTTCATTGGATTCTTTTATTTAAATCTCTAGATTATTCTCCATGAGGCATTTTGTATTTTAGTTTCTGTGATCATTTATACAAGGCACTATGCAGAACCTGAGTCAGCTCTTTTGTCTGAAGATTAGTGTCAAACCCAGCAAAAGTGCATATGTTACATATCTTTCTTTTCTTCCTTGTGGCTAAAGTACATGATATGGAATAGATCTAGAAACTGTACAAGAAACCCCAGGAGGTTTTTCTAACCAAATATATTACACTAATATGTACTGATTGACATAGCTTTTATATCTAAGTGTAGATATAAAAATACATATGAGCCACATTTCTTGTAGATAAATGACATAATTGAAAGGCCCCAGAAGCATGGTGGATGCACCTGACCATGCAGCAATAACCCCAACACCTACTTTAAGTGGTAGAGGCACAAGCTATGTGCGAGCAAGATGATCCATGCACCATTCTCTAGGGGCTCCATCTTGTTATTCTGCTAAACTAAATATGTTTATACTGTATGTGCATTCTCAAAAATACTGCACACAATTTGAACTACATGTATAACGTAAATTTTTTTATTTTAATTTGTTCAAGACATTGTTGTGTATTAGTGTAAAGTAAAATAAAGTTATTGTAAGAACATATTTATATTATTACAAGCAATGTTCAACTCAGCCATATTTTTCTTTGGACAAATATTAGGCATGTATAGAAAAAATGTTTATCTTGGAATACAGGAAATTAAACCGACTAGACAATGAAAGTAAAGTGACCATATTCCTTTCTTAAGCATTTATTTTTGTTACAAATGCTGCATTCTATTATTTCAGATTTATTTGTTTCAAAATGTTGTCTTAACAATTTCTGTTGAAGGCTATGGTGAAATCTAGAGATAAAAACTACAGATAAATTAGGTTATGTAATAAACTTTAGCCTATCTTGTAATCTCCAAGGGAAATGAATGATGTGTAGTAACATAATGAGTAGCAGTTGGAATTATTATTGTATTATATTGTCAACACCTATCACAATTTTGTTGGATGTTGCATACTGCATAACAAATGATAGAGGGACTTAGCTGCAAGCAATCTCTGTAATTTTAATTGCCAGTCTTTAAGGAGCATATTCTGCATAATAATGTTGCTTAAAATATATACATTCTTGGGATACTTAAAACAGACCGGGATTTGGTTTTGGTTTTACAGCAAATCATTGTCGTGTTTTGGTATTGGTAAATCCTCCTGCAGTGTTATTGTTTGGTTTTGAATTTCTTTAAAACTTTATAAAAACAGCTAAAATCATGTAACATGGACCTACTTTTGTTCCTATAGTATTATTAACATCAATAACATTAATTTCCAGTAATTTCCAATCAAATTGACCACCTGACAGCATCTGAAATCACAAGGGAGGGACTTAAAAGCAATCCAAAATACATGAGATCAGGTCTTTAGATCAAGTTCCGAACTTGGCAGGAAAATACCAGTCAGGACTCGGTGCTACTTGGAACCCCAAAGTGATCTGAGCCAGGACTCGGTTTGACTCAGAACCCCAAAGTTTGGGTGAGCGGTTTTCAACAAAATCAAACTGCTCATCTCTACTAAAATTTGTGGGTATAAATTGCTGTTTTCAGGGACACCTACAAGTAATAAGTGTCCCAAGAATGTATGGGGGACTGCAGCAGATATTGGAGTATTTTCTGTAGTCCCCAGTTTTTTTTTCGCAAAAGTAGCCCACATAGGTTTAAAATTTACTAAGCTGTGAGCTAATGTTATCTTCAGATGGTGTTAGCCTAGGGTAGCCTACAGAGCCATAACTAGACTTTTCTTTTTGGTGCCCTATGCCAGAGAGAGCATTGTCCCACCCATTTTTAAGTAGGGACATAAGTTAATGCATCTGAAAAGGGCCATGGCCTCATGGGGAAGGGCCAGGGAAGAGATAGGGGAGGCCAGGAGATGCTGGGGATAAAAGAGGAGGACGCTACAAGTGAGAATGATAAAAAACAGGAAAATTGACAGGCCCAAATATCGCCCCCTGCCCTGCGGTCACACCACCCTAGTTATGGCCCTGGTAGCCTATGTTTCACATTTTATTTATTTTATGGAGAGTGATCCTCCATATCACTTCCCAACAGTGTGTATTGATGCATGAGCACTGTGTCTGAACCCAAAACCACAGGGAAAGTGACAACTATCACTTTGCTGGGATAGGGCTATCTCAGAAGCTCTGTCCTGGCACCCAAAGGATAATAATTGCAAGTAGTACTTTGCATTACTGCATTGCGATTATGGGTGATATTCACACAGCACCATCACATTAAAAATGCAAAATGTGAAAAATATGCCCCTAAACATGTACTATTATATACTTTGAATAAGAAAATATTACTGAACCTCTTATTTTCATGAAGAGGTACATTGCTATGGTTCAGTACAAATTATTCTTTGTTAGTGACATCATTTTCATAATGTGTGTGTGGTCAGAAAGGTTTACTTCAGTGCCATAACAGGGCTTTTCGGTGTCCTTTGCTGGCCATACCCCCCATGATGTCATGCAGAAGGAAGGGGCCACCGGGGCTGGGATAAACAGCACAGGGGGCTGTACAGGCTGCAGTGTGCATGCCTGGAGTGTCCAGGCACCCTGTTTGCCAGATGCAAGGACCATTGGGCAGAGATACTGCTACTGCTGCCCACAGGGCTCTGCACTCTGGGCAATGGCACCGCTCACACACCCCTGGTTTCCTTATACTAAACCCCTTGGTGGTAACAGCAGCTGCTTATATGTTTACTTTGTTTGCACTTATGTCAGCAAAAAATAGGAACTGGCATTAATAGAAAAAACATTTATTTTTTTCTATTTATGAAAACATTATATTATTATAAATAATAGGCAAGAAGGTCTGGTAGTTTATTACTAATCTCACTCTTCTGTCTTACTGCTTATTTTATGGCACATACTGTAGATAGATTAGACAATCAATGGGACCACTATATGCACATGCATCCAGGATAGCAGCATCACAGTCTGTACTTTGAGCCTACCATAGGTGCAGACATTATTAAGTGTGAGTTCAGTGATGGACTCCTGCAAACATTTTCAGATATGAGGCATTAGAATAAATAATTATTGTTTCACATTAGTAATATCTCATTGAGTTCCTACAGGACCTCCTGCTTTGTTGAATCTCTACCAGTGGCGGCTCCAGAGGTGGGGCTGCAGCGCAGTCCAAAATTCAAATAGGGGAGCCACACCAACTGCCATTTCAAATGCTGCCAAACATGGATGGCTGGGACTCACTGGCAGTTGGTCTGGCTCCCCTATTTAAATTTTGGACTGCGCTGCAGCCCCACCCTAGGAGACGCCACTGGTAGAGATTCAACCATAGAATGTGTAGATGTGATAGGGTCCAAATTACATATTACATTAAATTACAGTAAAATAGTTAACACGTAAATATGCAATTATACAATTCTGTGCATTATGATATATACTCATATATTTCACATGATTTATTGTGTCATTCAAACTTGAATAACATTAAGAGATAATATCTATCAAACAGCAAAGGCTGAGAATGTTTACCTTACAGAACAGGGATGGCCAACCTGGTCCTTAACAACCCCTAACAGTATATGTTTTCCAGACCACGTGGAAAAGATGTGCATTCATTTCTAATTCTGAGCATACACTGTTCAATTATTGACTCGATCTGCCAAAAATCAGCTAATCTGACAGATATTTGAATAGTGTATTGCTGCAACCAAGCAGTATTTGGTCTGTCTGACATGCTGATATCGTTCAGCATATCCAAAAGATCCAATAATAATTGACCACATCTGACATTGTATGTATTGCTGCTGCCGACCGCCCAACATTTACCCTGTTCCTTCACAGAAGTAGAACAGGGAAATGTTTCTTCCCGATGGGAGGACCACAGAGTTTGTGGGCATACACTGTGCAATATCTCACTGGGCATGATATCGGATAGTATCAGCATGTGAGATAAAATGTCTGTTGGTCTGACAGACATTTTATCTCACAGTGTATGCCCAGCATTACTGACATCATCTGCAAGTCCACAGGTGGTCTAGCAAATTTGCTCCTATGAGCCTACCATAGGTGCAGATTGTTATTAAGTGTGAGTTCAATGATGGACATCTGCAAACATTTTCAGATATGATGCACTAGAATAAATAAGCAATGTTTCACATCAGTAATATCTCATTGAGTTCCTACAGGACCTCCTGCTTTGTTGAATTTCTACCATAGAATATGAAGGTGTTCAGAGTATTTGAGGACCAATTTGGCCACCCCAAAAATTGTCAATTAGTTGTATGAAAGCATGAGGTATTACAGTAGTTCAGATTTGTATTAAAAAAATAAGCTTGCAAACATGAAAGAGAATTTAGAGATCTGTCCATGCCATTTTACAATCTATAAAAACCCCACACATATTTGTTTAATTTGTTAGTGCATAATAATTTAGGTGTATGTGCATGCAGAATTTAAAAAACCCAACAAATGAAAGCATTTTTTATTTTTTCGATTTATATGTAATGCAATTTAGAAATGATTATTTTTTTACTATTTTTCATTTTATTGTAAACATTTAAACTCCATGTAACCCAGCACTACTTACTCAAACAGAGATTGTATTATTGCCGATCCCATATACAAACGGAGAATAATTATGCTATTCATAACTAACCACTAAATGCTACTGATTATTCAGAATAATTGTTATTTCACAGACACAAAGCCATAGTTCCATTTAGGTATCATTATGTATAAATATGCACAAACACAAAATGTTGCTTGGCTCATCAAAGTAATTACAACTTACAAAATACCCTTTCTGACTATATAATAATACATAATAAATCATAGTTTTAAAACAATTTTCATTCAGAACGAGAACCTTTAGTGTTCAACTAATACAGTTTCTGGTTTAAACAATATATTTTGTGACATCTTATTGGAACACTGTACAAATTAAAATGCATTGAAATACATTTGACTCAGCCAGAGGCCTAAAACCTATTTGCAATTGTATGCTGGCACCCCAGAAACTCAAAACTTTAAAAATGAAAATGTTTTTGACTTTGCAATGTAGAGAGAATAAATAGTTTTCCATTTATGGCCATTAATGGAAATTGAACTTGCAATGAATAATGCTTGCTGTGTTATTGCTAGTCACTTCTAATAGCTATTCATTGAAGGAGGGTTTTTTTTCCAGACCGAAGCGTAAGGTTCATTTTGGGAAAAAAAATAAAGACATTCACATCTATTTTATGTAAATCTATTTTCATTTATACAGTTTGTGGTTAGTTCATATACTGTAGGTGTATTTTGTTTAAATTGTGCATTTTAGATGTTGTGTACTATATGGCACATAAATGGTATGTTTAATCAAGATAAGTACTTTAGATGATGGTTGAGTATCTAAGGTGAAGAGGAGCAATTTCTCTCCTTATCGCTCACTTGTTGTTGGTAAGTAGTCCCTTCAGTGTATTATTGCTCCATTTACCAATAATGCGGTAAAAAGCTGTTAGTCTGCTGAAGAAAAGGTGATTGTCATAGAAAGTATTTTTGTTAGCAGGTCAAATCTCCTTCTTTATAGCAACTGAGTAGAAATTAGTTATCACAGCATGAGCTAAATTGCACAAGAGTTACTATCAGGACTGTTTCACACGCTACCTCAATTGGTTTAATGAAAGATGCAAGGCAATTTCATCACGGACTAGATTGACATCTATCTTTAAGTAGAGACATTTATGATGCTTGGGGAGATCCATCACATATATTTCTGGTTAGTTGAAACATATGAAATTAAAGATTCACACATGCTATTCTCATTTAAAAGACTTTTCTTCTGAACTTTATGGATTTTGTTCTAATGAATGCCTGCCACTATCACTATATAGCAAATTCAGTTTATTTGCTTACTAAAATTATTGTGATTTATTCACAATATCTGGACTTTCTAATACTACAATATGGCAATTCTATATTAAAAAAACATACAAATATAACACATTGGAATATAATTATAAATTATTTGATGGATTTTAATGTTCTGGCTCTGAAGCAATCCTGAAAAATACAGTTTACGATATTAGTTGTGTGGCAGGATACACATTTATTTTTATTTTTTCATTATTTTTTTAAGGACTAAAATAAGTTATACTAAAAAATATAGCCTTTCTTTACCAAATAGTCACCCTAATGCATATTTTTGCGACCTTAAAGCAGTGATTGTTACAACTCAACATCATCTTTATACATTTCTTTTTAATTTGTGGTGATGTTTTTCTCCAACACATGGGAAAAGATGCATGCAAGGAATATGGGAAAAGATGCATGCAAGAAACATGGGAAAAGATGCATGCAAGAAACATGGGAATAGATGCATGAAAGAAACATGGGAAAAGATGGATGCAAGAAACATGGGAAAAGATGCATGCAAGAAACATGGGAATAGATGCATGAAAGAAACATGGGAAAAGATGGATGCAAGAAACATGGGAAAAGATGCATGCAAGAAACATGGGAAAAGATGCATGAAAGAAACATGGGAAAAGATGCATGCAAGAAACATGGGAAAAGATGCATGCAAGAAACAAGGGAAAAGATGCATGCAAGAAACATGGGAAAAGATGCATGAAAGAAACATGGGAAAAGATGCATGCAAGAAACATGGGAAAAGATGCATGCAAGAAACAAGGGAAAAGATGCATGCAAGAAACATGGGATACGATGCATGCAAGGAACATGGGAAAAGATGCATGCAAGAAACATGGGAAAAGATGCATGCAAGAAACATGGGAAAAGATGCATGCAAGAAACATGGGATAAGATGCTTGCAAGAAACATGGGAAAAGATGCATGCAAGGAACATGGGAAAAGATGCATGCAAGAAACATTGGAAAAGATGCATGCAAGAAACATGGGAAAAGATGCATGCAAGAAACATGGGAAAAGATGCATGCAAGAAACATGGGATAAGATGCTTGCAAGAAACATGGGATACAATGCATGCAAGGAACATGGGTAAAGATGCATGCAAGAAACATGGGATAAGATGCATGCAAGAAACATGGGAAAAGATGCATGCAAGAAACATGGGAAAAGATGCATGCAAGAAACATGGGAAAAGATGCATGCAAGAAAAAGTGTTCTTGATTCCATATATAATCAGATGCAGCTTGCAATAGGAACTACTTAAAGATTCTTAAGTCAAACATGAATTGTATCAGTGCACATATACACATGACAGAAGTGTATGATACTCAAGCAATAAAACAATTAGCTTTTTGCTGAAGTGGCATTATTCTATTTGTACACAACCTATTAATGTAATCTAAACTAAGTTTAATACATTATAATATTTTGTACAAATAGGCTAATGAAGTCAGTTACAGTAGAGAAAATAATGTTGTATACAGTACACTATATTAAAAAAAACATGACACCTCCACATCAATTGTTTATCCATTTAAAATGGAGGGCAGTGTCTGCTACAGTCCTTGTGGAACTAACAGTCTAGTAATTAGAAGAGATTGCCAGGATGTAATATAGCCAAAATGCTATCAACTGAAAACGTCATTCTATAAATGACCAATCAGAAGCTGCAAAATGTTATTGCTGACAGAAATCATCATTGAACCATTCTTCCAGCACACACAAAACATATGCTCCTGACAGATGTTCACATTTAAGCTGCAATTACATGTTGATATCCTTACTTCACTTGACTTCAAAACTGCACACAACTCTTAATATAAATATGAGTGTATTATTGGTGTGCTTGCACAGAAGAAATTGTAAAAATAGACAAGTAGGTGGATAGGCACTAGATACACATGTACTACCAAGTAGTACAAATGGTTTAATAAAAAATCAATAATAAGTAAAATGGCAATGACAAATGCAAGTGATTACAAATAATGACAAATAATTAATGCTCTGACCATAAGCTAAGAATGATATGCATGGGTGCTATATAATCAACCTCCACATGGATACTCTGAACCAAATAGTGCAACAAATGTATCATAAGTAGGGAAATGAAATCTCGCTGCAGCGTGTACTGGAGTCACATTAATAAAAAGTCATGCGAAATATGAGTCACTGTGCTGATATGTTCGTTGATGTATCAACGGTATTAATACCCAGATGTCAAAGATCCAATGAATGGTATGGTCTGGTGGTATAGTGATGTGACACTAACCGTAGGTGTGATAGGGCTGACAATAGTTACAAAACTGAAATACGCTGTGAGCACTGTACCTGTACACTGGTGGATGTAAATGTTCACCTGGCTCCCGGCGTGGATGATCAATTCTCCGAATCAAAGCCACATGATTAGCTGGGATGTGAGTGGCTGAGTTGCGGCTGGAGAGTGCCATGGATGTGTGGGTGATCTCAGTGCAGGCACAGGTCCGCATACAGGTGGCCGACTGATGAATCCTAGCATCCAGCTAGGTAGTGCTATGCCTCACCGGTAAGTGTGTTGGCTGTCAGTGCTCAGCAGGTTGTCTGATAACTCCAGAAGGATGATGCAGCGTCAGACCTGGCTGACCAGGCTGATTCGCGGTGGTATACACCCACAAAGAAAGTAGGTCCCGGTGTGGGTACTGGGCAATGCCGCAATCCGTTGATGTAGGGATCTGAGACTGGTAAACTGGCAGCGGTGTGAGAGTGATGTGGTGGGAGATTTCTGTAGTCCTTTAACGCATTCCACTGCAAAAAGCAGCTTTATGAAGAAGGCAGAATGAATAGCACTGACATGAGTGGCTATATATAGCCCTTTACCATTGATTAGACACCTGCAGACCAGCACCTGTCTTATGTCAATCAATAATTAGTGCACATATTACAAAACAACAATTCAACTGCTTTTATAGAAATAATTTGGTCAGATGCAGTGTCTAAACAAATGAATATATAAAAAGGCTAAGATATAAAACATGTTACTAAAGATCTCTAATATAAATATATCTAAATTCAGATGATCTGCATCTAGATGTTCATGAGCATTAGGCATGTTACACTGAAAGATAAAATAGATAATAAATTCCAAAAGACACAGTGGCGTCGATGATACTGACTCACTTACCAATGTATTGTATAGTGTTAAGGTTGTATTAAAATACCTCTGTATTGCTTTAAAATATTCATTTAGTTAAGTGATTTTATGTGAATGCATTAAACTGTCTTCAGCTAATTATTGCAGTAACCACAATAGCTTCAGAATGGGTTAACCTAATAATAAGAAGTTATTTCATCCCTATATTGGACTATGAGTTATAAGGACACGTTGGAAGTATGAGATATGGAGATGGTAATGAAAACTTATCCAGAAACTTTATTGATTATGGAACCTGATGAAAAGGACTAAATGATCATGCCACCCGGAATCAAGATGGACAATGGACCTGTTTACTAGAGACCATGATGAACTATAATGAACCACTTTATACCCCTTAAAGTGAAGACTTGACATTTTCCCAGTTACGTATACCAGTAACTTTCCCCTGGACTTGTCCTAATTGCCCACTCCCCTGAACGCCCCTTTCTATCCCATCACCTCCTTGTCACCTCCCTGTCACTCACTTTGATAACAGATTAACAAATCATGATTCTGTAATATGATGTATTGCAATGTAATTATGTACACCTTTTTCATTAATCATTGTTATTGGAGTGCATAAAATGTATTGTAACCTAATGAAATATAGGATATCTCACTGATAACTCAATGTGCATGGTCCACGTCTCTGCGAACAATATTGTGACTGGTCCAGCTGAATAAATCTACCTTTGTTTCACTACAAGCTATCTTGATGAAGATTTAATATTATCAAGTGGGGGCTCATCCAGGATTTTAAACCAACACCGTTTAAGTCTTCACGAAATCTTCAAAATAGGCCACAAAGGGAGCCAAATTTTCCAGCTCGGTAGAAGTCAGCTGAGAGGTGGGCAAAACCCACTCGTCAGGGAGACAGGCCGCAACAAATA
Organism: Taudactylus pleione; assembly: GCA_031769625.1. NCBI lineage: Eukaryota > Metazoa > Chordata > Amphibia > Anura > Myobatrachidae > Taudactylus > Taudactylus pleione. The sequence continues at coordinate 3,189,747 of JAUIMM010000040.1, read as the reverse complement.
ATTTGCTTTACTTGTGGTATGCCTGGTCATATCTCCAGGAACTGCCCACAATCATATAAAAACAATAGAGATGATGCTCCCCGCGCCTTTCAGACCCCCAGAACCCAAGACAGACCCCAAGTCAGTAGTCTAAACCCATCTGGCCCAAATCAAACTAACCAAAGTTCCTCATTGAGTGCCAATAGCCACCCATGGGCCACGGATGGAGGAAGACGGTGGGACCCACAATACTGATGGTCCGGCAATCCTGTGTCTGCTGTTTGCAGTGTAGTGCCTGTGAACATGAATGAGCCTACAGTGACTCTAAAAGTAAATGATGTCCCTGTGGAATACTTGGTGGACTCAGGAGCCTCTCAGTCAGTCATGCACACGGCACTACCTACCCAATCACTTACTGGACACAGTGTTGCAGCAGTGGGGGTATCTGGCCAAGTCCAGCAATTCCCGGTGCTATCACAAAATCAGGTACAAATAGGACCCCTGCAGCATACCCATGCTCTCCTACTGGCATCAAATGCCCCCCAAAATTTACTAGGTAGGGATCTACTATGTAAAATGAATGGAATAATATATTGTACACGAGACGGTGTGTTCCTAGATGTGCCTGACTCACATGCAACGGTTGTTCAGGCATCTCTGGACATACCTGTACCTTTACTTACATTCCAGTCAATATCAAATGTTCAACGTGCCTTGTCCCCTGAGCACGAGGCAGTATTACAATGTGTACCCCCTGTCCTATGGGCAACTCACAAGGATGAAGTAGGTCTATTACAGGATGTTACCCCTGTGGTAGTAACACTACTTCCAGGAAGGAAAGCCCCACACATTGTCCAATACCCACTAAAGCCTGAGGTTGAAGAAGTAGTGTTTCCCACCATCTCCTCTCTTCTCCAGCAAGGGGTCCTGGTTCATTGTTCCAGCCCAGCCAATACCCCTATCTTCCCTATAAGGAAGCCAGGACCCTGTAAATCTTACCGTATTGTGCAGGACCTTCGCGCACTAAATGCAGTAGTGCAAACATGCCACCCTGTTGTACCCAATCCTGCTACCATACTAAGCCAGATACCAAGTACTGCCGTTTCCTGGTAATAGATTGGTGCTCAGCTTTTTTCTATGTACCCCTACATCCAGATTGCCAATACCTTTTTGCTTTCACGTACAGAGGGTTGCAATATACCTGGACTAGGCTTAGTCAAGGATATGTTGATTCCCCCAGTCATTTTAGTCAAGCGCTACATGACAAGTTGCAGCATTGGATGTCAACATATGATTCAGTACTGATACAGTATGTTGATGATTTACTGCTTTGTTCCCCATCGCTGCACACCTCACTACAGGATTCATTGTCTCTTCTGACTTTCCTAGCCAACATAGGACTTAAAGCTAGTAAAACTAAGCTACAACTCTCACAGGAGCGGGTGCAATACCTAGGTCACTGCTTGTCACAGGGATTCAGGCATCTATTACCTACGCGCACAGCAGCTATCACTGCAATGACTATTCCCCGGGCACAAAAGCAAGTCCGTACATTTCTAGGAATGACTACCTTTTGCCGTCAATTCATACCTGGATATGCTGCCATATCCCTGCCATTACAGGAGCTAGTTTCCATCACAAAGCCAGACCCAGTCATACATAATGATCAAACAGAACAAGCTTTTGATTTACTCAAAGCAGCCCTGGTAACTGCTCCAGCTTTAGGGCTGCTTTGTTATACTAAACCATTCTTTCTTTTTTGTACAGAATGATCAGGACGCGCAGCTGGAGTTTTAACACAAAAGCATGGTCATTGGCATTGGCCTTTAGGTTATTATAGCGCCCAGCTTGATACTGTTGCTAGAGGCTTACCACAATGTTTGCGTGCAGTAGCTGCAGCGGCGCTACTAGTAGAAAAAACGGCTGATATCGTTTTGGGACATTGCTTGCATCTAAATGTCCCACATGCAGTAGCAGCATTATTGAATATGGGAAAATGGGAACTGGCTCTACTCATTCCTCCCAACCTTGTATTGCAGCGATGTACCACACTTAACCCTGCTACTTTTCTCCCAGGTGTGACTGGACAGTCACAAGGGGTGGAAGGTGAGGGAAATGTTGTAAATGTTGATGATCATGACTGTGAAACACTAACACAACATCTTTGTACCCCAAGGCCAGACATCAAAGACACAGCCATAGAAAATGCTGAACTGACCTTTTATGTTGATGGTAGTTGCCACAGGCAGAATGAGAAAGGAAAACTTACTTCAGGATATGCCATCATGAGTGATACTGATACAATTGAGGCGCATGCTCTTCCTCCACCACATTCAGCAAAAAGGGCAGAACTTATTGCGCTAGGAAGAGCATGCCAATTGGCAAAGGATAAAACTGTAAATATCTATACAGATTCACAATACGCATATGGTGTGGTACAAGATTACGGGGCCATTTGGAAATTAAGGAACTTTTTAACTTCTAATGGAATTCCTATATCTCATGCGAGCATTGTCCAATATCTGATGGAAGTAGTATTGCTTCCAAAGGAGGTGGCTGTAATAAAATGTCAAACACACACTAGTCAACAAGACCCAGTTTCCTTGGGGAATGCAAAGGCAGACGACACTGCAAAGAAAGCAGCTATGGAAGCGACTCACATTGATCAAATGCATGTGGTCCCACAGTTAGAACAAATTGTGTCATTGCATATGTTCCAACCTGTCACATATGAGAAATTAACATGTCTATATGAGTCTTGTTCACAGAAGGAAATTTCCTCGTGGAAGGCCAAGGGATGGGAAACTGATGACCTGGGAGTTTGGAGAGACAAATTGGGAAGGCCAGTTGCACCTAAATCACTGTTGCCTAGCTTGGCTGAGGCAGCCCATGGGCTTACACATGTTGGAAAGTAGGGCATGGTGAGGACGGTCAAATTATACTGGTGTGCTCCAGGGTTCTCCTCATATGCAGGTAAGAGAGTACAGTCGTGCCTTACCTGTTTGTGAAAAAACCCAGGCAAAACAGTCCCAACCCCAGTGAAGCACATTCCGCCTACACGAGGACCTTTCCAAGCAATACAGATTGATTTCATACAACTTCCACCCTGTAGGAACTTTAAGTATGTTTTGGTAATTTGTGATATCTTCTCTGGGTGGGTTGAAGCTTTTCCAGCTGTAGCAAGTACAGCTAGTTTTACAGCAAAGAAAATAGTACACGAATTTGTTTCCAGATATGGTATACCAAATATTATTGAATCAGATCAGGGCACACACTTCACAGGACAGGTGTTTCAGGAAATGTGTCGACTTATGGGAATAGAGTCAAAGTTGCATTGCGTTTATCGACCCCAAGCCTCAGGGAAAGTGGAACAAGCTAACTTCACTATAAAGAGTAAGTTGTCAAAGGTCACCGCAGAGACAGGAATGGTTTGGGTGGATGCACTACCCATAGTCTTGCACAGCATGAGGGTAACTCCTAAACCTCCTCTAAATCTCTCTCCTTATGAGATCTTGTTTGGCCATTGCCCAAACTTAATGTTAGGCCCTGAAGACAGTCATGCCACTCTACATGACTTGACTACCAAGTATGTTCTTACCATGCAGAAGCAGTTCAGGTTAATACACAAGGGTGTGATAGCTCGCCAGCCATCCAATAATGTAGAATTAAATTGTCATACAGTGAAACCAGGAGAATTTGTAATGGTGTGCAATTTTTTACGTTCAGGTTCTCTTGTAGACCACTGGGAAGGACCCTACCAGATGTTGCTGACTACTTCAACTGCTGTCAAGGTCGCAGAAAAGCCTACCTGGATTCATGCTTCACATTGCAAGAGGGTAACCGGATCTGTACCCGTCAGCTCTCTCACAGACGAAGCTAACAAGGAGGCTGACCTGACCCCAGCTCTTGAAGGGCTGTTTCAAGGAAAGTAAGCCTGGTCATGACTAGGACAGACAGGATGGAGAATGAGAGGGCCTGGCATACAGGTTTTCTCCATCCCAAGAGTAAGAAAGGGAAATGTGATTGGCGCTTTACAGAATTGGCGGTACTTGCAGCCTGTTTAGTTATAGTCATGTGGATGGCAGGAATTGTTACATATTACATCCTTATTAGGATGATGGGAATTGGTGGAGTGCAGGAGACCCCTACTGCGGTGGTAAGCAGGGTGGTGCAGTATCCTCGTAAGGACCCCGAGTCTCCTGTGACTTTTGGCCCTTATCTACCCTCTAAAACATCAGGTGAAGTAAGGAGAAAGAGAGAGGCCAGAGAACAGGGCCCTCAGGAAAGATGCCAAGGATTGCCTAAAATTCCCCACTGTATATGTAAATATTGTGGTCCAAATCCAGAATTTGCGATGTATAAGGTGGTGTACGGAAGAGACACCTGTATGGGGAAGAATTACACGAGAAGCCTCCCCCATGGTAAGTAAAGATTGTCATAAAATGGTAAATGTATTCAGATGTATATGTAGAAATTGTGGTAGAATTCCTGCACATGAATGTATTATATGGTGTTATGAAATGGATGGAGGAGTATTTTATACCAGCACTGAGAGTAGGGTAAAACGGGTAGCCACCCACAATGATGCAGATTTAGAATATCCGGGTGAGAGTTATAATCCAATTGCTAGGGCCAGTGCATATGGAAAAAATATGTTTGTTGAATTAGCCACTACGGCTGCTGACAGTGATTCCTTTTGTGTAGCCCCTCCTATGCATGTTGGAGCAGCTTATAAGACTTGTTTTATATGTATCCCCATATCAGTGAAGGAATTAAATGACGTAAGCATATTGGATGATAAAAGTCCTAAGTTTGAAGCTATAACCTTTGATTTGATAGTAACAACGCATCCCCAAGAGAACGCACGAAGGTTCCATCTCACAAAATACAAAATAGAGTTACAGCCTAGTATATTTGAGAAGCACTGTTGGAATATTATTAGTAAAATTAGAATACCACTAGTTCTAGGGAATACTGAGAATTGTAGCTACATATCTTCAGACCTATATATGCCAAAAGGCATATTCTTTGTATGTGGTGATATTGCATATTCTTACTTGCCTGCGAATGCTACTGGTGTATGTTATTTAGGTAGATTGACTTTTGTAGCTGCTCACTCTAATATTACAAAGACTGAAGATTTTATTAGGGACAAAAGATCTCTGTCCCCTAACTGCAGATCTGATTTAGCTTTATTATCACCATCTCAATATATAGCTCTAGCCGCCTCTCTGGTAGGAGTCCCAGGCCTTAGCCTGTACAATACCCAAGTGATTAACAGTATTGCCTGTGGGTTTGCCAAGACAATAAACACCACTAGTACTGCAATCGCCTATATAAATTAAGAACTAAGGGAAGTTAGAGAAGGAATGCTACAAAATAGAGTGGCTATTGATTACTTATTACTGAAGGCTGGGAGTGGTTGTGAACAATTTAAGGGATTGTGTTGTTTTAATATCTCTGATAATTACAACTCAATAGAAAAGAGAATCCAAGACCTACAGAGTATACAAAACATTTAAATCAAGGAAATAAATGGGACCCTTTTGGATGGTTAGGACAAGGTATGTCAAGGTGGCTCACACGTATCCTTTACTATATGGGTTATTTCTTTGCCATTGTCTTCGTCATCTATCTGGGAGTCAGGTGTGTGCCAGTGATTCTACGCCGCTGTTCCAAAATAGGAAAGCCCAACAGAAAGAAGTAGTCCAGGTGATGGCAATGAAACCTGTAACTACATATTCTCCAGTAGATACTTAAATACAGATATTAGTATTGAGGCATATTATGCTTTTCCCCTTTTTATGCTTATTTCTTGCACACACATATACCTGGAACTTAGTCCAAAGGCAGCACCTCCTCTGAGAACCATGAGGGTGAACAAAAGCTTTCACATCCACTGTCGCTCCTATTCTTTTACTATAACCAGAGGGAGATGGTGTGCCCCTCACCATCTCAATGACTCGGGAGTGAATCAGGCGTAGGCCCTCAGGTATAGTACTATCTCTTATAATACTCTAATTTCTTTTTTCTATCTCACAAAGAAAGAAGTAGTATTTTAATTTGATGATTATGGTGTTAAGATAATTAACAAAAGGGAGGACTGTTAAGGTTGTATTAAAATACCAATGTATTTCTTTAAAATATTAATTTAGTTAAGTGATTTTATGTGAATGCATTAAACTGTCTTCAGCTAATTATTGCTGTAACCACAATAGCTTCAGAATGGGTTAACCTAATAATAAGAAGTGATTTCATCCCTATATTGGACTATGAGTTATAAGGACACGTTGGAAGTATGAGATATGGAGATGGTAATGTAAACTTATCCAGAAACTTTATTGATTATGGAACCTGATGAAAGGACTAAATAATCATGCCACCCGGAATCAAGATGGACAATGGACCTGTTGAGTAGAGACTGTGATGAACTATAATGAACCACTTTATACCCCTTAAAGTGAAGACTTGACATTTTCCCAGTCACATATACCAGTAACTTTCCCCTGGACTTGTCCTAATTGCCCACTCCCCTGAACGCCCCTTTCTATCCCATCACCTCTTTGTCACCTCCCTGTCACTCCCTTTGATAATGGATTAACAAATCATGATTCTGTAATATGATGTATTGCAATGTAATTATGTACACCTTTTTCATTAATCATTGTTATTGGAGTGCATAAAATGTATTGTAACCTAATGAAATATAGGATATCTCACTGATAACTCAATGTGCATGGTCCACGTCTGTGCGCACAATATTGTGACTGGTCCAGCTGAATAAATCTACCTTTGTTTCACTACAAGCTATCTTGATGAAGATTTAATATTATCAATAGTTAACTATATTAGTGGCCATACAGAACGTAAAATAAATCACTATAATTGTGATTAACATATGTATATATAGTCATGCATACATGTGAACAAATGTACACATGTGTATGCATGAAATCACACACATGCACACATGAGAACACAGTCACTCATGTGAAAACTAATTAGAATAGAAATAAATGAACAAGTACAATATAATGTGATGTAGGGGGAAAAAAATTATAATAATTATGAATATATATATTTACATATAAAGAAGAAGAGAAGAGCCGGAATGAATTAGAGAACAAGGATTGAGAAAGGTCTTAATAGTAATAACCCATGTCTAATGCATGCAATAATACCCATAAATACATGAATCAGAGGAGGACAAACATGGGACACACTAGCAAGGAACATGCTCGATGGTGTCCTAAATAGGAACATAAGGCTATTGAAAATGGATAATCAAAGAAGAGTGACATGACATCTGAGAATGAAACAAAAAACAGGAACAGCTGAGGGGATGATGTTAAATGAATTCTAAATCGATGTTTTCATTCAAACCCTGAGGACTCAGGGTGTGCATTTTCAAAATCCAGGCTGCTTCTTGTTTGCAGAGAGTCCTGAATCTGCTACCCCCTTTAATCATATGTGGAATAAATTAGGAGTCCCCCAATCCCAGAAATTATAGGACGCCCAGGTGGTGCATGTAGGGATTTGTGAATTTTAGTTAGGTTATAATAAATAGGTGTGACAGGGTGCAAAGGATAAATAAAAGTGAATTGATCTTTGGATATTATCTTATTGTCTAATGCAGAACAGAGAAGACGTTTAAGCTTCTGTTGGTATACTGAAGTCCGTTCTGAAAGAAGTTTCTGATAGACAGAATCATCTAGCAGTTGTCTGTTAGCTTCTTTTAAATAATCTATGGTGTCTTGAATGACTACCCCACCCCCCTTATCAGCCATCTTGATGGTGATGGATGAGTCATTATATAAAGCTTTGAGAGCTGACTGTTCCTGTGAGGTAAGGTTAAAAGAACACGGATGAAGTTTAGTATCACAGAGTGATTTAAATTGTTCCAAGGTAGTGTAATAAAAGGTTTCAATGGCACTTGTTTTGTGTTGTATTGGAAAGAAGTTAGATTTAACCTTAAATTTTTGTTCCGGGTGTGACATAATATCAAAGAGAAAAATCTCTTCCTGAGATGTATTAGTGGTTAGATCTGTACTTTCCAATAATAATTCATTAAGGATGTTTAAACTCGTTTGGTCACCTTTACCCAGTGTGATGATGCTACCATGAATTGTATTTTTTGTCCATTTTATTTGCAGCAAAGTACCTAGCTCTACACAAACTGCAAACATATCTATTAAGTTCAATAAATAGTTCGAAGTAGTTAGGTGTTGAAGAGGGAGAGACATTCAACCCTCTAGAAAGTAAACGTGTTTTATCATTGGTGAGTTGTTTGGAAGAGAGGTTGCATACCCCTGAGTGGGTTAATGGAATCTTTCATTTTTTCTTGTTTTTTTCTCCCTCCCCTGGTACCTCTAGATCTGGGTCTCTGCTTCTTTCAGGAGACTGATATAGGCTGGCATACCGATTGGGATCCTGGAACCGGTCTAGGTGGAATGTGTATGTTTGGATTTGGATTCCTGCCATCCTTCTTGTCTGGGTTTGTTGATATGGGAATAGGATGGATGTGCAGGAAGTCTCTGGTGAGGAAGAGGTATAGATTCTGAATAATGGAATAATGGTAAGAGGGATTACTGAAATGCCTTGAAGGTTTAAATCTCTTATTGTATGGTCTAACCATATCTGTACTATAGTCATGTAGATCTCTTTTAAACTCCTTTTCTTTTCTATCTATAATTTCCTTTTCATATTGTACTAAACGAGTGTTAGTAAGTGTTTCCCTTTCTTTATAATGGTTGCCCTCTTGAAATTTCAAAAACTGTTCTTGTATATGTTTAATCTCTATTTCTAGAGTTCTGAGTTTGCTTTCCCTATAGTCAATTAATAACTGCATTAATGCAAATGAACATTTATCTAAAATAGTGTGCCATGGGTTAAGTAATTCCGGGTCTTCATTAAAATAAAGTGTTTTAAAAATTCTAAGGCCACAAGGAATTTTCTTATGTTCAATATATTTTTGTAGTGACATTTTGTCCCACCAGTGTCTAGCTTCAGCTTTTAGTAAATTTTCTAACTGATTGAAACCATCGAATATCTCATCATGCTGATTAGTCAATATGTCATATATTTACTGATATGTCCCTGTAATTTGTTCTACATTGGCCGCACTATACGTCCTCTCAAACAGAGATTTTTAGAGCACAGACGTAACATTGTACATAAGTCGATCAAGCACAGTGTTTCCAGACACTTCTTTGAACATCACAATAGTGATCCTAACGGTCTTAGGGCCTGATTCAGAGCCGGATGCAATTAGCGCTCGCTCGTCCAGAAAATAGGGGTGGCTATTCAAATGAACCGTTCGCTGTTTGCGGTCTGTTCACGCCTCTAGGTCTGAACGAGCGAACAAAACTTGCGGTCGTTTTTTGGGAAGCTACGCCCCCTGGCCGCTCGCATCCTACGTCATGTCCGCTATTTATAAGATTAATCGAGTACATCGAACAGGGTATGAGCTGCTCGCTATTCTTGTGGTTGGTTTTTGCTACCACAATTTTGCGAGCAGTTCTGGCTTAAAAAAAACCCAGTGACGTGGTCAATGACGCTGCTGTTTTAAATATGCACACCCATAAAACACCCGTTTTGACCTTTAAGCACGCCTGCGATCGGATCTCCACTCCCCGTTTTCAAGCACCTTCCCCTGTTACCACCCATATACGCCTCATCCTGTCACTGAAATTAGCAGGCATTCGCTATTTTGCGAGCACATGAATTTCGGCTGCACTGACTGGTTCGCGCATGCGTATAACGATCTGTACGCATGCGCAGTTGGGCAAACATCACTCGGAGCGAACGAGCTGCCGCTTACGAGTGGCTCTGAATCAGGCCCTTAGAGTGGTCAGTGTGGAAAAGATTCCACATATGATTAGAGGGGGTAACAGATTCAGGACTCTCTGCAAACAAGAAGCAGCCTGGATTTGAAAATGCACACCCTGAGTCCTCAGGGTTTGATTGAAAACATCGATTTAGAATTCATTTAACATTATCCCCTCAGCTGTTCCTGTTTTGTTTTTTGTTTCATCCTCAGATGTCATGTCACTCTTCTTTGATTATTCATTTTCAATAGCCTTATGTTCCTATTTAGGACACCATCAAGCGGTTTCCTTGCTAGTGTGTCCACCGGTTTGTCCTTCTCCCATTCATGTAGTTATGGGTATTATTGCATGCATTAGACATGTGTTATTACTATTAAGACCTTTCTTAGTCCTTGTTCTCTAATTCATTCCTGCTCTTCTCTTCTTCTTTATTATATGTAAATATATAAAAAAAAATTTTTTATTATTATTATTTTTTCCCCCTACATCACATTATATTGTACTTGTTCATTTATTTCAGTATTCTAATTAGTTTTCACATGAGTGACTGTGTTCTCATGTGTGCATGTGTGTGATTTCATGCATACACATGTGTACATTTGTTCACATGTATGCATGACTATATATGCATATGTTAATCACAATTATAGTGATTTATTTTACATTCTGTATAGCCACTAATATAGTTAACTATAAAATACATTGGTAAGTGAGTCAGTATCATTGACGCCACTGTGTCTTTTGGAATTTATTACCTATTTTATCTTTAAGTGTAACATGCCTAATGCTCATGAACATCTAGATGCAGATCATCTGAATTTAGATATATTTGTATTAGAGATCTTTAGTAACATGATTTATATCTTAGCCTTTTTATATATTCATTTGTTTAGACACTGCATCTGACCAAATTATTTCTATAAAACATTTGAATTGTTGTTTTGTAATATGTGCACTAATTATTGATTGACATAGGACAGGTGCTGGTCTGCAGGTGTCTAATCAATGGTAAAGGGCTCTATATAGCCACTCATGTCAGTGCTATTCATTCTGCCTTCTTGATAAAGCTACTGTTTGCAATGGAATGCGTTAAAGGACTACAGAAATCTCCCACCACATCACTCACTGCTGCCTGGTTTACCAGTCTCAGATACCCTGCATCAACGGATTCCACCTTGCGGCATTTCCCAGTACCCACACCAGGACCTACTTTCTTTGTGGCTGTCTACCACCGTGAATCAGCCTGGTCAGCCAGGTCTGATGCCGCATCATCCTTCTGGAGTTATCAGACACACTGCTGGGCACTGACAGCCAACTCACTTACCGGTGAGGCATAGCGCTACCCCGCTGGACACTAGGATTCATCAGTCGCCCACCTGTATGCGGACCTGTGCCTGCACTGAGATCACCCACACATCCACGGCACTCTCCAGCCACAACTCAGCCACTCACATCCCAGCTAATCATGTGGCTTTGATTCGGAGAATTGATCATCCACGCCGGGAGCCAGGTGAACATTTACATCCACCAGTGTACAGGTACAGTGCTCACAGTGTATTTCAGTTTTGTAACTATTGTCAGCCCTATCACACCTACGGTTAGTGTCACATCACTATACCACCAGACCATACCATTCATTGGATCTTTGACATCTGGGTATTAATACCATTGATACATCAACGAACATATCAGCACAGTGACTCACATTTCGAATGACTCTTTATTAATGTGACTCCAGTACACGCAGCAGCGAGATTTCATTTCCCTACTTATGATACATTTGTTGCACTATTTGGTTCAGTGTAACCATGTGGAGGTTGATTATATAGCACCCATGCATATCATTCTTAGCTTATTGTCAGAGCATTAATTATTTGTCATTATTTGTAATCTCTTGCATTTGTCATTGCCATTTATACTACTTGGTAGTACATGTGTATCTAGTGCCGATCCACCTACTTGTCTATTTTTCCAATACGGCACACATTGTGCCTTTTGGGAGTGTTGGCATACTCGCAGGTGGTGGGCAGCTGTATATACCATTGTCTGCACAATTTATACTACTTGGTAGTACATGTGTATCTAGTGCTGATCCACCTTCTTGTCTATTTTTCCAATACAGCACACATTGGCCCTCATTCAGAGCCGGACGCTCTGAGCAGAGCGCACGCTCTGAATGAGGGCCATCCTCCATAATTATGGAGCATCCTCCTGGACGCTCGTATAGCTGTGGGTCACCACCCACAGCCTATACGAGCGTGCAGGTTGATGGCCGCGATGGTCTTGACCATCGCCACTGCGAGCCGGAGCCTGCGGTTGAGTTTCTCAACCGCAAGGCCCGGAGTGATTTTGGCTCTATCAGAGCCAAAATCACTCCCACTGACATCACTAGTGATGTCAGTGGGCCGGCTTCTAATGGTAGGCATTCCCTTGGGAACGCCCCCGTTTGGGAGGCATGCCCCCGGCATGCCCACCAAAGGGGGCGTGCTGTCAATCAACATCGAAAGCTCGCCCCCTTTGATCAGACACAACGAGCAAAGGAAAGTCGTTCGCTCGTCGCGTCTGGTGCATGCGCACGACAGAGCTCCCTCCATCGTGTGCATGCGCAGTGCACACCATCGACCCACTTGCGAGCGGACAGCCACTTGCGAGTGGGTCTGAATCAGGCCCATTGTGCCTTGGCATACTCCCAGGTGATGGGAAGCTGTATATACCATTGTCTGCACTACCATCTTGGCGTTTGGTACTTTCCTTTTTACAGATGAAATTGTATACTGTGTCTCACACGAAAATTTGGACGTACATCAAGATTAACCCTAAACAGGTTAATTTTAATGTTGGGCTTCTTTCAATAAATATCAAATGGTCAGACATGCCTGCGTTATTCTGACTACCCCCCTGTTACCACCCCCAAATACTAACTACCTGTCATTCACTTTGTGAGAGGATCCTTTGTGCGAACGCAATCGCAAAGCAATCGCGGTGCATGCACATTGCGGCTTATATGCATGCGCACTTGTAAACAATCACTCGATCTGCATAAATATCACCATTGTGTCTGTCTCTGAACCAGGCCTTGTGTCCCATATTCTACTAATCAATGTTTCATTCTTTTATCATCGCTATGGACTACACATGTCATAATCAATCATCCTGCAGTTTTTATAGTTTTACTTAGATGATTAGTAAAGGTTACTTCCAACTAGAGACTAAAGTTGTTATGTACTTTTAGATTAATTTTGTTTGTATGACATTGAAATGAAGGTGTAGTTATGTTACTAAATATATCAAGAAAAATGGCACTGTGCTTATCACCACCTATTAGAATTTGTCATGGCAGAAAAAAAGTCACTTTTAAAATAAATAAATGTTTTAATATAACCAATTATAATATTAAATATAATATATAATATGAAATATAAATACATATTAATTAGCATGTGCACATGACTGTTAGTTGTAACATTGTTTGCATCGGTCCTTGTGCTAATTGGCCAGCTGAATAAGTAATACATTTTTAATTAAGGGAGAAAAAGAATTAGGAGTCTATTTTACTGGTGATGTTCTGGCTAGAAATGTTAATTTCCTAAATAACCAGTCCCAGATATGGGTCTTACTAATCTTAGGGGGTGATTCAGTAGTGGAGGGAATTGTAAAGCTGCACACAAGCAGCTTTGCAATTCCAACCTTGCAAATTTGCAAATGCAGCAGAAGGTGTCTGACATCCCTTGCTGCATTTGTGATCCCAGCACTGCGACTGAGGTCACAGTCCTAGATAGCCATTGCGAATATCAGTTGCGATGGTGGACTGTGCTGGCCAGCTGAGTAAGCCTCAGCTAACATAGGCTAGCTGCCTTGTGAAGCCAGGAAACTGTGTCCAGTCCCAAAAAATGGGGCCGACATGCCCTTGTTTCTGGGAACGCCGGCCACCCCCTGCCCCCCACACCAGCATGCAATGCTGAGTCAGCCCATTAGGACATGCAGTTATATAGCTTTTCCAAAGATATAAGAGCGGCTCCCAAATGCAGTTGTCTATTTCAGCAGCACCGGAGTATCCTTCTTAAGCCGCCACTGTATACAACAGACTGCACAAAGGCAGATATTCACTTCAGTGGCTCTGGAATATCCCTGTCAAACCTCCACTGTGTGCATCAATGCAAATGTCTATTATAGCAACACTGGGATATCTGAAAAAAAAGATTCACAGGAGACCTGGATCTACACCCATACCCAACACCTCAACAGTTAGGTTTTCAGCTGTCTTTCCTGGCAGAACATAACTTATGGGGAGATGTATGAAGGAGCAATTGCTGTTAAATTGGTGACTGCACATGTTATGTGCTATAGTTACCGCTTCGTTCCATGTAAAAATGCAGGGAAGTGATCAGAATGACAGGGGAGCTATAGACCCCTGTCGTTATTGGTGCCGCCCACTATACCTATATATGGTGTGGCACTGAATGTTCTGACAATTGCAGCTATCAATTTCTACATCATTGCTGCATCCCGTAGTTCTGTCCCTGGCTGACAATTCTAACAGGCAGGGATTGTGCATACAAAAAGTAATAACTTCTGACTGGCACATGTGTAGATTCACTGCAAACCTCAGTCAGATGCTGAAAGAGGGAGAGTATGATTCAGCGGAGAGGTGAGTTAACACTCTCCTTCTATTGCAAATTAAATTGTAATGCATCCGGCTGTTATCTGGACCTGCTTCACCAAGACAATGGGCAAAGCAAGTCGAGACAATTAATGATCTTTAACAGCCTGTTCATACATATCCCACTTAGTTAGAGCAGCATGGAGGAGGTAGATCTCAGATAATCTGTATACAGTATATGTTTTAGCATGAACAAAAAATTATAACATTGCACAAGGGTTAAATGACTTCTACTAAAATTTCAATAATACAATGGTATATTCAAAGTACAATTAAAAGTTAATGAAATAGTGTGACATTATGTCTATTCTAGAGAACAGATTTGAACAATTCAAAAAAAGAATAGATTATAGCTTATGTTGCATTACATAGTTCATCTACTCTATTTTGGTATTTGGAAGTAATAGTAGATTGCTCAAACTTAATTCAACGGCTTATTTCTTAGATAGAAATTTAGCACCAAAGACATATTTGGAAACTATATATATTATTGCTGAACACACTAATGGTGTCAACATCTCAGTGAGTAACATAGTTATTTGTGATTCAACAAAAGTACATCATAATTGTAGTGTTTATAATGTACTGGATAAAGTACAGCTGAAAACTTGAAACTAATTAAAATTCTTTTTGTTAAAACAAATTAGTATTCAATGGCAACATGATTTTCCAAGATAAAACTCCATTCTACCCCAAAAATCAGCAATTAATCTACAATTACAAGTTACTGATTGTGATTATAACAGAACATTCTTTTTGCAAAGTTTTTGTTTATTAACAGTACAGTGACAACCCATACCCAGCAGAAAGTGATGTACAGTACCTTTATTATCTGGATATTGTTACAAATGAAATATGTGTAAATTTAAATGTCTCCTGCAAAATTTGGTGTTAGAGTGATATGCAAATTTTGCCAAGCAAACAGTACAGCCAAGTAAATAGTATGGTCAAGCAAACAGTACAGCCAAGTAAATAGTATGGTCAAGCAAACAGTACAGCCAAGCAAATGGTATGGTCAAGCAAACAGTACAGCCAAGTAAATAGTATGGTCAAGCAAACAGTACAGCCAAGCAAATGGTATGGTCAAGCAAACAGTACAGCCAAGCAAATGGTATGGTCAAGCAAACAGTACAGCCAAGCAAATGGTATGGTCAAGCAAACAGTACAGCCAAGCAAACAAAGTTGTACTGCAAAGTGTATAAAAGCACATTTTCTTGCACGCAGGGTATACACTGCATGCCATTAGTTACCGCATAGACTTACTAGTCAGCTCAATTTTCATACTGGTTTCCTCAGTTTTGCTTGACCACAATTCCTTCACAACAGTTAAATAGGCTGTGCATTTTACATTTTCCCCTGTGCATCACAAAATGTTTTTTTCAGGTGCTGCTATCTCAAAATCAGCCTTTAGTGTTCCTTCATATACACACCCATGAACTTTTCATTTGGTATATGGTTTTCATACATTGGATAATTGAGAACAGCATGAAAAATATTGGGTCTGGCAGTGGCTGCTGGGTGTAGCTGCATCATAGTGCAACATCCCTTGGCTTTTTATAAACATATTTGAAGTGCTAGGATGCCACACTAGCTACAGGAAATTAATTTTATGGCTACTTGCACTGGAGGCACCTGTCTTTATTGCATACAGTTGGGGAATATCTCCCAGCACCCAATCACAGGACAGCTCAAACCAAGACTGTCCTGACAAAATTCGCGTGGTTGGAAAATATGAATAGATGGCAGTATAGTACATTGAACTATATTTTAACACATCTTACTGGTGATTTTATTATTATTAATATTATTATTATACTTTATTTATATGGCACCACAAGTGTTCTGCAGCGCCTTACAAAGTACATAAACAAATAAGTGAACAAGAAACCAGTGACTTACTGTACAATACAGTGCAGGAGTAGGACATAGTTTATACACATTGCTGCATTAGCGATTATAACACCCAATATGAGCAGCAGGGAATCAGCAATCAAGTGTTAGGTGTCCTTGTGAGGAGTAAGGAGGAGAAGAATGTATAAGTAAGGATAAGCACATGAAAGAAGAGCTGCTCATAAGAGCTTACATTCTAAAGTGGAGGGGCAGACAAACAGGTGTAAAACAGATGGGGTAGACAGGGAGGAAAGAGCATATAGTTAGGATGAGAGCTAGAAGGCCTTGATGAATAAGCGGGTCTTTAGAGCCCGTTTGAAGATTTGTAGAGAGGTTTAGAGTCGGAGAGGGAGAGGGAGAGAGTGCCAGAGGAAGGGAGCAGCACGGTCAAAATCTTGGAGGTAGGAGTTGGAGGAAGTAATCAGTTGGCAGGAGAGAAGACATGCATTTGTTAAGCGAAGTGGACAGGTGAGAGTGTGAAGAGAGATGAGGTCAGAGATGTAAATGGGAGAAGATTGGGTGACGGCTTTGTAAGTGAGTGCAAGAACCTTGAATTGGGTTCTGAAGGGGAAGGGGAGCCAGTGTAGGGCTTAAAGGAGAGAATAGGCAGATGTGGAATGTTTGGAGAGGAAGATGAGCTGAGCAGCAGCATTGAAGACAGACTGGATAGAGAGAGGTGAGAGTCTAGGAGGACAGATAGGAGGAGTTTACAGTAGTCCAATCTGGATATTAACAGTGAGTGGATGAGGGTTTTAGTAGCATCCATGATGAGAAAGGGGCTGATCCTATGAATATTTTTAAGAAGGAAATGGCAGGACTACGAGAGGTGCTGATGTGAGGTTTGAAGGAGAGAGAGGAGTCCAGGATAACTCAGAGACAGAGCACTTTGGGGCTAGAGGATATAGTTGTGCCATCAATTGATAATGAAATTGTAGGAAGTGTGGTTATGCGGGAGGGTGGGAAGATGATCATCTCAGTATTAGACATGTTAAGTTAAAGAAAGCACTTGGACATCCAGGAAGAGATAGCAAAGAGACAGTTGAAGATATGGGTGAGGAGAGAGGGGAAGGTCAGAGGAGGAAGGTAGATCTGAGTGTCATCAGAATAGAGATGATATTGAATATCAAAAGAGTGGATGAGTTTACCTAAAGAGGACGTATATAAAAAGTATAGGAGTGGTCCAAGAACAGAACTTTGGGGAACACCTACTGGTAGTGGTAGTGGGGGGGAAGAGGAGTCATGAGAGGAGACAGAGAAGGAACAGTTAGATAGGTAGAATGACATCCAGGAGAGGGCATCCATTAACTCACAGTAGATTTTTTAATATTTAAATGAAAAACATCCAGCACAATACTGTACATGAAAATGTTTGATCTTAGATCTATGTTGAAATGCATAGATGTGAAATAGTGTGGGTGTATGTGACCCTGGGCACTCCCTGATTGTAAGCAGGCCTGGTAGGTAATGAGTTTTTCTAGTAGGAAATCTTAAGTCAATAGCAAAAATAAAAATAAAAAAATGGGTCTTACCTACTGTAGGCGCTAATCAGTTCTAAACCATATGGGAACATATGAGAGGTATTCAGTTTTAAATGTAACAAATATGACATTTATTCATCATATAGAAAACATGTGATAATAAAAAACACGTGAAGAGGTATGAAAACATGAAACATTTAACATACAAAATCATGAATGGGGGGATCCCAAAGGTTATGGGTTAGCTCCAAGAATTCATGGGTTTGGGAATGTTGGGCAAATGCCCCGACAAAGCGAGTAGATCCAAACAGATTTACCAGCATGTGGATTGAAGCTGGATGGGTGAGTGGGATGGACAAGGGGAAAGTATTCCTTGGGATTGGTGATAGTATAAAAATGTCCCACAGGATGGGTAAGTATATAAAAATTTTCAGTAAAAAGATGAAACTTGATAACATGAAGTATTTAAGTAAAGTTGTGCCAGAGGAGAGGCAGAGAGCCAGCGGGTGTTGGTATGCAGGGATTCCGGGTGGCCCTGCAATGGCTCCACTGGTTTGTACCCAAATCGTCCGGGGATCTTTGTTGTCCTTCTGGTCCAGGGGATGATACAGGTCAAGATAGCCAATGTGTTTCAAGACTTGTGGTCTCTTCCTCAAGGCTGCTGTGTACCTGTGTGTTTGCTGGCTTTTTATAGCTGGCTGCAGGGTGTGGTGGGCATTTTTGGAGGTTAAAAATGCCCATTTCCAGTTTTCCAGATTGCCGAAACCAGAAGTGATGTCACGGAACCGGAAATTAAGTTTTTGTTAAAAAAAATATATATATAATTTTTTTTTTATAAGACCACTTCAAAATGGCCATCGTCCATCACCAAGAAAGAAGATTAACAACAACAGTATAAATCATTTTTCACAAATTATCTTCTCAAACCATTTTCTCCAAAATGGCCACCGTTTCAAGAAACCAAGCTGATTATAGAGAGAAAACACATGCTAGACATCTCCCCCAAAATGGAGTTTTCAACACTTCCTGTTGAAAAAAGGAAAAAAACATTTTTTTTTTTAACAAAACCAGTGGAGTCATTGCAGGGCCACCTGGAATCCCTGCAAACCAACACCCACTGGCTCCCCAGCTCTCCTCTGGTACGACTTTACTTAAATACTTCCATTATTAAGTTTCATCTTTTTACTGAAAATTTTAATATATACTTACCCATCCTGTGGGACATTTTTATACTATCACCAATCCCAAGGAATACTGTGGACATTCCCCTTGTCCATCCCACTCACACATCCAGCTTTAATCCACATGCTGGTAAATCTGATTGGATCTACTCACTTTATAGATGTGAAATAGCCTTTAGCAGTGGGTCTCATTTTTTTTCAGACTGCAGCATCATAGTGTTTCATTAATTATTTTCATGGCACCCCTAGTCCAAAAGTTTCATAATAAGATACTCAACAATAAAATATTAAAATAAGAAAATAATTCTTACCTACTATTCTTAAAGATGTGTCTTCATACACCTAGCATTTTTGCAACATATGGCATGAGACGCATGGCGTGGCTTAGATATTCCACCACAATTAGCAATTTCTATAATTTCATACTTTTTCCTCGATTTTGAATCTTATTCGCATCATAGCTGCACATATATTCGCTTATAAAGTTGAAGTTTAAGCATAACAATGTGGCATGAGGCACGGTGCAGGTCACTCTTATAGGACCTCTGTATTTGCCTTTTTAACATAAAAAAAATTAAGAAGAAAATAAAAGGACTCTTTTTGGGGGCACACTTTAGGAATACAGATTTCACAAATTATGCCGATTTGAAACGTAACTTTTATTCTTGACTATTAAAATGAATGAGCGAGATGTTAAAAATCCCAAAATATTTCTGTACATACACAAATATCTTATAAATACCGGCAAAATATTTGAAATATGAAAAAATATATCATTAGTAAGCGTATGTCTTAATAAAATCCAGTAAAATACCAGCTAAAGTACTGAGTGCTAAGCACTATGGGCCTGATTCAGAACCGCTCGTAAGCGGCCGCTCGTTCGCTCCGAGCGATGTTCGCACAACTGCGCATGCGTATGGGTTGTAATGCGCATGCGCCAACCAGTCATTGCGGTCAGAAATCGAGCGCTCGCAAAATAGCGAGTACCTGCTAATTTGAGTGACAGGATGAGGCGTTTGAGGGTGGTAACAAGGGAAGGTGCTTGAAAATGGGGAGTGGAGATCCGAACGCAGGCGTACCAAGCGGTCAAAACGGGCGTTTTAAGGGTGTGCATTATTAACAAAGCAGCGTCATCGACCACGTCACTTGGTTGTTTCTTAGCCTGAACTGTTCGCATGATTGTGGTAGGAAAATCCAACCACAAGCACTGCGAGCAATTCAGACGCCTTTTGATGTACTCGATTAATCTAATAAATAGCGGAGATGACGTATGATGCAAGCGGCCAGGGGGCGTCTTTACAAAATAGCGTGCGCATGTTTTGTTCGCTCGCTCAAAGAGGCTTCAACAGACCGCAAAGAGCGAGCGCTCAATTTAAATAGCCGGCCCCTTTTTCTGAACGAGCGAGCGCAAATAGCGTCTGGCTCTGAATCAGGCCCTATATGTGTCACAGTAATGGCAATAATTATCATAGTGTGTCCAATAATTCTAATAATGAAGAGTAGGTATATTTACCATCATATTATGGAAACTACTAGTTTGCCTGTGGTGAACATTTTGCCAACTTGAACCCAGAACTTACGTACGGAAAATGTTTTGCTAGATAATGGCTAGATCATATGTTCATATGACGGAATCTGGTAATAAAAGATGTATGTGAAACATAACCTGCTAAGCCACGCCCTTTTGTGATTTTTGGGGATTTTTATAATGTAACATTTCGCCAATTTGTAAGTGCGATGATTTATTTGTCCATGCAAACTGAGCCCCTATAGATGCAAATGATAATGTACTGTTACTCCACCTCACCGTCTCCCAGCCTCCTGCCAATCAGCGGCTGCCAGCAACTCTCGTGGAAAGCAGAGAAAAAGGGCATTGCTTTTGAGGCACAAACCCGGTTCTGATTAGCTGGTAGTTGAAAACCTGGAATCGACATGTTGGAGAAAGTATGTGAGGAAGAGCACCTTCTAAAGCATCAGCCTAACATGTTGTGCCACCCATGTGCCCTCCATTATTATGAAATAGGTACATAATGCAGCCAGGCAGCCAATCAGGAGCTGAACTAGGCAGAATGTAAATAATGTCCGCACATGTCTAGGGTTCCAGGTCCATGTGAGAGCACAGACCACCCAGTAGTGCATGAGAAAAAGCAGCTGGTGGTGTGACACCTGTCCTTCTTCCCCTGGGTCACTGTGCTGGCTCTGTGTTCTAGTAGTTTTCTAGACATTTTAAGGTTAGTTATACCAAAGCATTTATTATGGTCTTTGTCGATTTTTTTTTTTCCATCAAATTTTATACTGTTTTATTCTAAATTCTGTAATTTATTGCTGATTGAAATCCTTTGCAAAATAATGAAAGTAATCTCTTAATTAGTCTTTGAGATATTCAAATTCAAAGAGCTTTCTGGACAAAGGGACTAAGCAAGTAATATATATATATATAGATAGCAAAGTGAATAATTGCCCTAGACAAATGGATTCTAATTCAGTAGTGTAACCAAGGACTGTATTATATTAAGTTGGGTCAGAATAGACTCCTAGATTCTAATACCATAATAAAGTCTGCGACTGTATCACACTTAATCAAGTAAATACCGTTTTGTATGACATATGAAGGAATCCAATGGACAAAATATGATAACTTAAATGCTAAGTATTCTCAGTAAGCTTCCTGGAATGTGATGTTTGAATATACATAAATCCACTGGTGTCACTATGTGGGTGTGGGCCGCAGCCGGGTGTCACCCTCAGAGGGGGTGACACCAAAATGGCAGCTCCTCCTCAGTGACGGGAGCCGGGTGCAGCACTCGGCTCCTGTCACAGAGGAGGACCCGAGAGTGCATGGCAATAGTCTCTGGGGGCAGCCCAGCATCATCGGGGATGCTGGGCCGACCCCTGGAGTGATGCAATTGTGATTTCTGTTAGGTCACGCTCCCTAATTTTAGGCCACATCCCTTTTCAGAAGGGGGATTATGGAGTGCGCAGAGCCAGTGATGTCTTTGCATAAATCTTTTAGTATCTTTTATATAGTTGGTTATCTTCTTTCTAGATAATAACACAAAATGCTTAATCTTACCATTAAGACATTTATTTTTACATATAAATCCTAAAATGCATATATTTCCACTGATTGTTTGTTCATAATATGCAATCCATAATTTTTGCAAGTTCCAGTCTTAAAATATAATATATTGTATGAAGTGCATAAATTAATTAGTAGTTAAAAGCAAATTGCCACCAATTGGGAAGTAATTTAAGTAACTTCTGATTTGTGACAAGGGGGCCGATTCATCATCACTTAATTATACAAAAGCAGGTGAAAAATAAAATTTTCACCTAATTTTGTATAATTTAAGTGTCAGGGCCATTCATCATTCATGTAACACAGGAGATATCACAGATATATCCTGTTTACAATTGTGCATCGATTATTTCCGCAGTCCCCATACTATAGTATGGAAATGTAGAAATTATGAAATTCATCCCTCTGCTGTGTCCACTTACCTACCAGCAGCTCCCTCCCAGCTCCTAGAGCAGTCCTTCTGTGAGCCAGGGCCTAGAGAGGGCACAGCAGCAGCGGCCAGTGGGATCAGCAGTGGCAGGGGGTCCTACAGCGGTCAGCTGGTGTGATGGGGGCAATTCTCTGTCAGCAAAAGAAGCTTAGCTGAGTAGGTCCCCCACACAGCAGCAACAGTGGGGAGCCTACTCAGAGCAGCAGGTCTCAGCAAGGGGGGGCCACACAGTCTCCGGCAGGTGCAGCGGGGACCTACTCAATGCATCTAGCAGGTCTCAGTGGGGGGAAGGGGGAGGTAGCTTTACAAGAATGGGGTGGTGGGGGGTGACAGACGCCGGCAGGGTTAGTTGGAGGGAAAGGGTCTCAGTATCTCTTTGCAGCCTGTCTTCAAGCTGTGCATGCGCAGCTTGAAGGCAGGCAGTGAAAACTGAAGAGGAACAAGAGAAAAGTCTCTCACTTCTAAAAACTGCTTCGTAGAAACAGCAGTTTTTCGGAAGTGAAAGTTTAGTGCATGAGGCATGATGAATGCCTCGTAAAATGTGTTTGAACTTACAGCGAGTTCAAACCATAATTATAACAAGTGATAATTATGTTTTGATGAATAGGCCCCATGTGTGTATTCAATTGGTCACAATTAAAAGTGGGGAGAAAAAATATGTGTACACTTTGGGCATATTTAACATCAAGCAATGAGTGAGTTCATAGGCCAGAATGCAGGGCAGTTTAGAAAATTCAAGGAAAAGACATTAGACCAATTAATAACAGACTTTACACCCTATGTAATTTATATCAAACTATATAAAATCCAAATCAGATAGTACATAACACAGTATTTAACACACACATTATAGCCTAACATACATTTCTAACACTGTATGTTGTTACCATGTCAACATTCTGACATACTGTATTCTGTCAGAATATTGACATGTTCATTATGTTGATATTATGCATGTCCACATTATGAACATACAGTATGAGCGTTAGGGTTAGACTGCAGTTAGGGTTAGGGTTAGGATGCAGTTAGAGTAAAATAGTATTGCTGACATTATCACTGTCCACTTGTATAATGTTGATATGTCGAAAAAATAGACATTGGAACACTGTCGATATTCTGAATGTCAACATTTTGAATATCAACTTCCTATAATGTGGTTGATAACTGGCTCAGGAGTGCTGGCAAATTTTGGCCTAGGAGGCAAACACAATATCTCTTGACTATAGTGTTCCATTACAGAGCATAAATTAAGTATATCTGCACAAAGCAGTGGCCATAATATTGTTATATGCTATTTATGTAGGGTACATCAAATAGTAACACACTTCACATACTTTTCAAATGTGCATATGTGCAAGTACAGTACTACTGTAACAGGTGAGTTTTTTACTAATTTACATTTGAATTATTTTCTATTCCTATCATTTTACCTAGAATCAATATGCACCAATATGTCACTAGGCACTATAAAAAATAATTATAAACGTCTCTCTACACATTCTTGCAAATAATTGAATATTAATCTTCTGTCTACCTATTTTATCTAGATGTACATCATCTCTCATCACTTCCTAGCTGTGGCACTCCATAACTTCAGCAAGACTTCCTGCAGGAGCAATATAACTCTCCATAACTTCAGCAAGACTTCCTGCAGGAGCAATATAACTAACATTCTGCCGTCACTCCCCCCACTATGGACAAAGTTGACATCCTCTCTTCATATTCCCCCATGACATGTCTGCTTGATCTCATTCCCTCCTGCCTACGATGTTCTCTCTCCTGATACAGGCACCCATCTTGGCCATCTCTTCAACCTGTCCCTCTCTCCAGACTCTGTCCCTAACCTTAAGAAAACCTCACTTAACCCTGACTCTTTAACTACAATCCAATATATGCCTACAAGCTTCTTGAAATGATTGTCTACTTCCACCTCATCACATTCCTTTCCTTCACACCTTTCACAACCCTTTTCAATCTGGCTTCTGGCCTCTACACTCCACTGAAGCTGGCTCCACCAAGGTCAATGAGGACTTTCTCACTGCCAAATCCAAGGATCACTTCTGTTTATTATCCTCTTTCCCTATCATTACTTTTAATATCATCAACTATCCTTTACTTCACACCCTCCTGTCTGCTGGTATCCATGACTCTACCCTTACATGGTTCTCTTCCTACCTCTGAATTCATTTCTCACTTCTCTACGTGTAGGTGTCCCCCAATGGTCTGTTTTTTGGCACCATTATCTTCTCTCTCCATACTACCTCCCATATATATGTCACTATCTCCTTTGGCCTCCAATACTATCTATATGCTGATGACACTTAAATCTGCCTGTCCACGCCTGATCTTACTTTCTCTCCATTATCTCTCATGTCTCTAATTGTTTTTCTGCCATCTCCTCTAGATGCAGCAGTACTTTTGGAAACTTAATGTGACCCTAACTGAACTCATTTCTCTCCCCTTCCAGGGTCAATCCGCATCTTTCTCTTTCTTGTCAACAGCAACCTCTATTATATCCCCCAAGCTGCTACCTCAATGTCATCCTTTGATTCTGCTCTCTTCTTCACTTCTCACATTCAGGAAATCTCTCAATTTTACTGCTTCCACCTCAAGAAAATATTGTGAATCTGGCAAATCATCGCCCTGATGCCACCAAAACTCTCATTTATGAACTCAACATTTTCTGTCTAGATTGCTGTAACCTCCTCTTCACTCTCATATCCCCATTTTAGTCTATTCTTGATGTTGCTTCTTGTCTCATTTGTTTTCCCGCCTTACTTTCTCTATATCTGCCCTCTGAAGCTTTTTTCATTGGCTCACATTTCCCTTCAAAATTCAGTTCAAAGTCCTCATGGTGATCTATACCGCAGCATAGGAGAACATAACTTCTCCATTACTTCCAGAAAGTTTAGAGCCAAACAAATTATCTCCAGTGTGGAACCAATAACCACCACAATTAGTTTCACTTAGAACATAGTGTCATATAACTAAAACCTAGAATCTACAATCCCAATAAGAGTTGAGGTCCTAATTTATATTCTTACTGAATATTAATAACATGTTGAATGTTTAAAAGTATGATTATCTAACTCATTTTCTGAGCTACGTACATAGAATGAAAGATCATTCAATATTTTTTTAACGGATAATAGCTTGAGTAAACAATTTGAACAATATTACTGTACTAAAGTGTGTTACTCTCAGAAATAAAAAAAATAATATTCACAATATTAATAAGTACAATGATAAAATTATCATTGCACTTCCTAATATTATATACATTACTATTTTTTATTCCTAAGAGTGATTATGACATTTCAGATATAAAAATGTTCAAACTGTTTATTAAAGCTATTATTGGTTGAAAAAGTGTATTGCATGATCTTTCATTAAATGTACATAGCTCTTGAACTACTGAGTGAGAAAGTCAAATCCTATTAAACAATTAACCTGTTCTCTTTTAGTTTACCCATCATTGAGTGTGTGTGTTTGTGTGTGCATTTTGTATGTGTGTATTAATCAGTGATATTCTGTGGGTTGGGCTGGAATGTCTGTAACAACCCCCTTATAGAGAGAACATGACTCAGATAGAGATAATGTGTTACAGAAGAGGTGAGACTAACCTAACTGCCTATTTACCAGCTCACCCATGAAACTGAATATCTGTTGGCACAGACGTTACCTAATAATACAATCATAGCAGGTTAGCAGCAATTTTGGATTTGATGCTTGTTTTAATAACAGTGAAAATGATGTACTGTGCCAAAAATGTAAGTTTCTAAATAATTCAAGTGAATAGTTTTAAATTAAAGCTAAAATAATTTAATAATGAACAAGCTTTGCAAAAATATGCTTTAAGAGAAACATTCACAGAAATTATGATTCAACCAAATGCTTATGCATCAGCTTCCACCTCTTTTTTTATTTGCACCTCTATCATATCTACTTGTTTGGCATTTACAGTATGTTACCCACCTGTAACCACTTCAATCCACCCTTAATACAGCAATGCTAATCTTCTCTCTATATACTCAACCTCCCCTGCAAAGCTTAAATAATACTCAACTTATATACATCTTAAATCTCATCTTAAAATATTCTCTCATGACTTATTGTCTCTGACCTTTTCCCATAAGATGGTATGCTCTTGTGAACTGAAGCCTCCCTATGCTTTCTTTTCAGTTCTGCAATTATCATTTTCTACCTTGTAGTCTCTGTTTAATGTATGCTCTGTCCTTCACCAACAAACTCCAGAACCCCAGTGATCATTAACTATCAGCAGTGCAGTTACCAATGTGCCTGAAAGAGTACAGTATAGCTTTAAAAGGAAATGGTAGAGCAATAATATATTCAATTAGTGGTCTATGTACTAAGCCTTGGAGAGAGATAAAGTGGATGGAGATAAAATACCAATCAATTGGCTCCCAACTTCAATTTCACAGGCTGTGTTTGGAAAATGACAATTAGAAGCTGATTGGTTGGTAATTTATCTCCATCTACTTTATCTCTCTTCAAGGCTTAGTACATAGACTCCTAAAGCACAGTATATGAGTGCTGAAACTGGCTATGTAGAACAAGTAATAATATACACAACATGTGAAAGAGTAATACTTGCAGTTTTATGCAGTAAGCATCTATTGGGTAAATTATATATTTATTTGTTTTTGTTTTGTTATTGCTTTCCCTAACTGACCCATATTTTTTGTATCCAATGTCGCTTTCTATTATTGATGTTGATGGTCTTCCTTTAATGCTCGTCTTGCTACAGATGGTGTAATAAATTGCCTAAGACCTGTTACTGAGATCAATGTCATTTGTTTGGAATAACATTACTTCTTGTAGATGTGTTTTTATTTATTTTTCCTAAGATATATGAGATATATTAGATACTTTTTGTGTTTCCTGCTGTAGTTTGAATGTTCTGTACATGTGAAACTGAATATAAAGTAATGATGAATGGCACATATATTTGTTGGCTGTTTATCTTGATTTTTTATTGATCTTTCTATTTTATAGCTGATATACTGATAAGAATTCCTTGAAATAATTTTGCTATCATCTGAATTGTAATACTGTTTTTTATTTAATTTATTGTTATTAAATTTTGCGCTTAAAGTTCATCCAAAGGTTTGAAAGCTTTATTTTCTTTTTTTCTTATTCCAATACAATGTCAGACTAATTGCAGGTATATTTACAAAATGGAGAATACAGAACAATCCTACTAATTTTAAATACTTCTCTAAGCAATGTTAATCAAATGGATCAATAGCTGCTAAACATTTCCGAGAGATAATTTTTTCCAGCTGTCACTTGATGTGATGAATTGAACCTTGACATAATCAATAAAGTCTGTAAGATTTGTTAATGCACATTAGAACATCTTGAAAATATTTGAAGGCACTTCTAGCTAGCAAACTGCTGATGCAGTATTTAAAGAGATATACCTAATTATGTACATATAATTTGTTCTGTACTCAATAAATAGATCCCAAAGGTAAATTCATATTTTTTGTAAAAATATTGCATTATATCTCTAGAAGCCAATAAGCATGTGACATTTAATCACTATATTAAATTGCACTTTAGTTTATGGTAAAAATTAAACCAAAGCAGACACAGTTGTGAGTGCAGAGTGGACTTTATATGACTACTGTATTTCATTATTCACAATTCGTATCCTGGTGGTGATATTTCCTGCTGAAAAATGTTAATATTATATATAATTCTGTCAAAATGTGATTTACAGAGGCCTTTGAGGCTTAACAGCCAACATAGAGAGTGAAGATTTCTATAAAACTGCAGACTCTACTCCCTGTTGGCATACAGGCTCTTTGCTGACTAAAAGCATCTATAATGCCGGTCTCACTGCTGTTCTTATTTTTTCCCTGAATATGATTTTAATATAGCTGGCTCTAAAACCTAGACACTAATCGAAGTCTATTTATTGAATAAGAGTAATAGAATGGGTGGATATGTGTTATCTATGTATAATGTTACTGATTAACTGACAATTGTCACAAATCAAATAAAATGTAAAGTGCAATTTTAAACTTTTCTA
Source organism: Taudactylus pleione (assembly GCA_031769625.1). NCBI lineage: Eukaryota > Metazoa > Chordata > Amphibia > Anura > Myobatrachidae > Taudactylus > Taudactylus pleione. The sequence continues at coordinate 3,161,165 of JAUIMM010000040.1, read as the reverse complement.
AAATTGGGATAATTGAAGTAAATCTTTCTATAGCAGTTCATAAGGAAAAATAATAGAGTTATATTTAGGTGCATATTTTACAACACACACATTAATTTACACTAGACAAATCAGAGCTTATTACTGAGGGATTGATGGGATTCAGTGCAGATTTTACACCTAAGTGCTCTAATGTCTACAGATACTGTACCAATTGGCATCTAGACCTGGAATCGACACTAACTCATTGAAACGGGAGAATACAGTTCATATTTCACTTTAAATATTAATTGGAATCAATAGTTTCTCTTTGTCAAATACAGGTGCTTCTAAACACTATAAATCTATGTTTCTTATATTTATTATTTGTTACAGTTTGTGTTTGAGCATCAATGCACTGTCTCCATGATTGGTATTACGAGTTGTAGGAAAAGTTATGGTCATATTTTGAAACTCTAATGGTGCATACACACAGTATGATCTGTACCACAAACGACTTGAAAGATATCTTTCAAATATTTTTCAAACCGATCTTTAAAAGATATCTTTCAGTGAAGAGATCCTGCCACATCTCTGAACAGGCAAAGTTGACGATATCGGCTAAGTTGGCCTGCATGCATGGACGATGAAAGATATCTGTATCGTCCATGCGGGAACGCGCAAAGTTGGTCATTGTCAGGTTGGTGACTGCAAAAAAGTGATAACAATATGAACAATATCGTTATCATTCATATCGTTCATGATAGTTGTACCGTGTGTCCGCACCATTAGAAAAGTGTGCAACATTAATATGCCATTTTGTGCTGATGCTATTTTATAGCAATATTTGTAAACAAATCATAATCCTCATGTGTCAATGATACAATGTCCTGTGTATTAAAAATATTATAAAAAATTATAATAGTCTTATTTGGTTTAACTGAGCCAAAATATCCTTGCTTTAATCAACAATACAACCATACCATTAATCATTAATCTTTCATTTTTAACATTTTAACAAGCCAAAAAATTTCTGCTGAAAGTTTGTTAATCAAGAGAATTCAATATTGTTGGGAGATGGTTTTTGTAGTGACAAATGCTTATTCATTATTTATAAACAAATCACTAGGCAGAATTGTAGCTTATTAAATAATCTAAAAGATGTTTTGGAATTGTAGCATTAAACTTCCAGAGGGTCACAAGTATAGATTCTGGGTCTGATTCTGAGTTGGAAGCAAAGGAAAAAAATTGCAAGTAACTTAGCACCTTGGTAAAACCATTCTACACTGCAGGTGGGGCAGATTTAAAATGTGCAGATATTTAGAATTGGAGGGGAGTGTCCAAACTCAAATCGAAATTGCAGTGTAAAGATAAAGCTCTACAGCATTTGTGGGCTACATGCAAATGCAGCCAGTATTTAATCTGCAAAAACATAAAGAAATGTATTTGCACCACTTGCATTGTAAAATGGTTTGTTCCAGATACAAAGTTACTCGCTCTTTCCCTTTGTTTCAGCAAGTATAGCTTACTTAAATCAAGTAGCAAGTTTTTCTCTCACAGAGACTCTGCAGTCCCTTTCCCCAGGCAGTGAGAGAGTGGATGTCCAGCCTAACAGTTTTTAACATACTCACACAGATGCAAGTACTAATCAGTACTTAAGCTGGCCACACACAAGACCAACTTACATCCAACCAGCCAACTAGTTGATTGGTTGGAATGAAAATCTGGTATGGTATGAAAGCAAATGACAATCAGCAAGTTGCTCCCAAACGCCGAAAAAACTGTTGTTTGAATAAATTGTTTAGATCAAACATTTAACAAACTTGTCTGAACAACCATTTTCATCTGTTTTTTGGCATTTAGGAACAATTTGCTGATCATCATTTACTCCCATACATTACCAGATTTTCATTCCAACCAATCATCTAGTTGGCTGGTTGGATGTAAGTTGGTCTAGTGTGTGGCCAGCTTTAGGCAAGAGCTACTAAAGACCCAAAATGGGCCTAATGGATGGAGCCCACCCTCACTCTCCATCCATAATTACAGGAACCCTTAACTGGCTTTTACCACATCCCAAAAATTCTTAGCAAACCGTTTAAACAACTACAAACATTTTTGTGGGGTTTTTAAAACATGTAGGTCAGAAACCTGGGAAAAATAAAACTACACTCAAACTCTATTCCTGTGTTTTTGTCACTAATATAATCATACATTTCTAATGTGAAGGGACTTCTTGTTACTGTCAGGATTACAAATGCTTGTCCTCAGCAATCACACCAACCACTCCCACTACTTTAACTTCACTTAAACATGTGCCATTCTCTGTCTTCCCCTAACCCTCTTCATGTGTGACAGCCTCTCCCCATGAACCCCTTCTGCATGTGAGAGAGCCTCTTCTCTTGTCTCTCCCTGCCCCTTCTACATGTGGCAACCTCTCCCTATATCTTTCATCTGTTAGTGACCTCTCCCCTAAACATGTGCCATCTCCCCCAGCAAGTGTGAAAGCATCCCTGTTGCTTCCCTCATGTGGTGCTCATGCTTCTCTTGACTTGGGATCATTCAGTAAGGGAGCTCTAGGTATGCTGTGTGGAAATAGGCAGTTCTGAACAACCCCCATACTGTAAAGAGAGGTGCAGTTGCTGAAATTGCACGCCGCCCATGTATGCACCTGCAGGAGTCCGCCTGTACCACCGATGCTGATGCTGGAAGTGAACGTCAGTAGTCTCTATATTCCAGATGGTATGGAGGACTCCCCAAATGGACAGTGACTGAGTCATCTTAAAAAGCACAGTGTCATTCACATATTAGACTTGGAGATCTCCATGGAGTTATTGTGATCATTATAGTCGTTTTATTGGTTGTATGTGTTTTTATATGCAGCATTTGTTGGTATTTATTTATGTGTCATATGTCTAAATATTAATCTTTACATTATGGCTAATCATATTCTAGTCTGAATAAATATACATTGCATATAAAATATATTAATAGATTTATATGTGTTGTTTAGTGAGCATCAGACCACCTGATTTTTTGATTATTTTATAATAAATAGTGTCTTATTAGTGCAAATATACTTTTTCTCTTAATATTCAGTGGTGTGTTGACTTAATTGTGGGTTATACAGAGTTATTCAGAAGCATAAATGTGCATGTTTACAGATATATTTATTATGTCTTTTGTACCAAGGATAGGGGTGTTTTGATAGAGGGAATGTTAATATATGTTATATAAAAGTTAATTTATGTAAAGTGTTTGTCACTAATTCGTATGAATGCGGGGGGGCAGCAAATATCCAAGTAGTGACCGTGAGCTGCACAATGGGATGGAATGAATTTAACATGGTTAGAGAAATAAAGTATTCGACTGTATGTAATGCGCACAGTACAAACATGGTCTGACCAGTTAAGGTACAAAATATGCAGCAAAAGGGTTAAATGGTGTTCTAAAGATACAATATTTTTGATTATATCTTTTTAAAACTAAGAATATGTGAATCCAAAGTAACATCACCTTACATACAGTATTGCATATTAGCTTTGCCTTCATTACATTACAAACCTTTTTTCTTATAGCCTAGTTGTTGTCATTTTTTATTTATTAAGTGAGTTCAAATATTATTATTTTTTTATGTTTTAATTAAAAGAAAACTTACACTTGGCTGCTTTTCCTATTAGCATAGATATAGTAAGTAAATCACAAGTAACAGTACATGTGTAAGATGTAATGTGTGTTATTTTATATTCTTGAATGGGAAACTGTAATAAAACATAGACATACATATTCCAAATTGTTATTACTAATAATCTACAGATGTCTCTTAAGGGGGTGGGAATTATATGTTGACAGTCATAATGCCAACATTTATTATGTTCCATGAGAATGTTGACATGATCATTATGTCATCATTGACCATATGGACACTGATAAAATGTCAACATGAATGTCTACATATCGTCCCTGGTGGCGCAGCGGTCACTTATCTGCTTCCGAAGACTCCAGCAGCATCTTCCAGGTCTTGGCGGTCATGTGACTATGATTCTCTCCTATTCCTAACCCTAATCCCTAACTCCAACCCTAATCCATTCTCTAGTGCCTATCCTTAACCCCCAACCCTGCAGTCTAACCCTAACCTGCCTATGCAGCCTAACTATCGTGCCAGCAGCTTAAACCTAATGTCGACATTCTGACAATGTTGACACTTCTCCTGTCTACAGTCTGAGTATGTTGACACATTACCTGTTAGCCTTTTAACAATGTCAACATCATGACTGTCAACAATGTGGTATTGACATTATGAATTTCAACATTGTCATTGTCGACCTATAGACTACATCCCACTCTTAAAACATTATTCTATTATCAAAGTACTGTATATCACACAGCCAGTTTGTTCACAAAGATTTTAAATTCTCTTTACTTATGTTGTACATTTAAAATACAGTAGATCATAGAGAACAGGAAAAATATGCATAGCACCATCATCATCATTTATTTGTAATGGGGCAAAAACTATGCAGCTTCTGAGAGACATAGTTACAGTATAAACGATAAGTATTACAAATGACATATAAAAACAGAACAAGTACATACAATGTTGAGGTTGTCAACATGAGTCTGAGTGTAGGACAGGCCTGCTTGTGAGCGCTTACAGTCTAGAGGGAAAGTGCAATGCTGAGAAATTAGGTACGGGGAACCAGGCCACCATTAGGGGGGACTGCTGGGACTGGAGTACTAGACTCGGACAGAGAGGGGGGCCCAACCGCAATCCTGCTGCCTGCCCATTTACCCACCTGCTGGCCTCCCACTTCCCTATCTGGCCACCCACCCTCCAGCCTGGCCATCATCTGTCCACCAGCCTGCCCACCGTGCAATAAAGTTTTTTAGAGACCCATCTCGTGACATCATGACATCACACCACACCACTGATAGAAAGGAGCTCAAGAACCATGCCACCAAGAAGAAGGTAAGTGTGGGGGCTGGCTGGGGCTAGAGAGACAGAAGTGGTGGCTGGACTGAAGACACAGAAAGGGAACAGACTGTAGACACAGAAAATTGGCAGGCTGGGTGGGGACACAGAAGGGGGGCAGTCTGGAGATACAGAAGGGGGGCTGGTAGGGGACACAGAAAGCATGCTGGCTGGCTGGGGACACAGAAGGGGGCTGGCTGTGGACAAAGAAAGGGAGGCTGGCTGGGGACACAGAAGAGGTATGGCTGGGGAGATACAGAAGGGTTGGCTGGGGAGACAGAAGGAAGTCTGAATGGGGAGACACAGAAGGAGGACTGGTTGGGGAGACAAAATTGGAGCTGGCTGGAACTGGAGAGACACTGCATGGCTGTAGTTGCAAAAAAATGGGGTGTTGCCTATTTTGTCAATCCCGGGCCCCACAATTTCTGATGGCAGGTATGAGGGGGAACACTGGAAATGGACATGGGATGGTATTTGGTAGAACATTTATATGAGTAGTATCAGGTGTGGATAGAAGAGTCTAAAGTGAAGAGGTGGTTTTGCAAAGAACTGCAGGTTATGGAAGACTTTGATCATATGGTTTATAAAACATTGTGTTTTTTATGTACTTTATACATATATTTATATATATCAATCCACGGTCTGCCGGCACTCCAACATCGAAGCAGCTTTCTCTGGTGCACGGTGAAAATAAACAGCATATCCAAAAGAACTGGCACTCAGAGGCTTTTGCAAACAAACACCACGTGTCATTCACTGTGATACATAATGACAGGCAGCAGCTGTTGCCTTGACACCGTATAAAGGGTATAACCTATCTATATTTCTACACTCACTATGTAATCTATTTTCTGTGGTACCATAAACAATTATAAATATACGGCATCTGGTGGACTCACAGGCTGTTACAGAAGTTTATCATTGCCTATTTTTTTTAGTTCCCATTTTTTCATATCTGATAGACTTGCTATTTTCAATTTGCCTAATTGGAAGATACAAACATTGAGAGTTCTCTACAGATATCTGCTGACATGCATCTTTTACATTTTTGAGAATCATCATATTATAAATGTGTTGTTGCTGTGACATGTCATGGAATTTAATTTTCATGGAACTTTCTTTTCTTGTGTATGATTATTATTATTTACATTTAGTTGCTTGGTCTGACATCCAGGGGAGCTTATTTAGTGATTCTGCTATATAACTATACTAACATTGACAACAATCTTTTCTCCATTGATTCATATTTCACTATGCTTCCCATATTGGTGTTTAGTATTGTGTTTCGTTTTGTTTTGTCTATTATCGATTATGTACTACTGTAATTTTACTATTTAGGATCTGCACTCCTTCTTGGCAGATATTTTAATGCATATCTAATAAATGTTATTTATTTATTACTAATTTAGTATCATTAAGAGTGACCCCAACCAGAGAGTTCTTCTTTCTCTTCCTTTTCTCTTATCAATTTATACTCTCAGGGGAGCACCTCCACACAACCAATAATTATTTTCATACCCCTATTGGATAGTGGGTTTAACTTTGATGATTGTGGACTTGTCTATATTATATCTATATTTACATACCTGTGACCTTCTCATCCTGTTCTCATCGAACTTCTCCAAATTCCCCTTTCCTGGTTTTTTATTGCCATAAATGCATTATCAGCTCTGTGTAATCATAATAAAATGTCAAAATGTGCATATTAGGATTTTTTGTTTATAAAGAAATTTTTTTGCTCTAAAAACATAGCCATAATGATATACCACCATGTATGGTACAACCAAAAAGGCTCCTATCAAACATTATATAATATATACTAACACTTATATCCTCTTACACGAAAGGGTATACAACAATCATCATGTGACTCTGAGTCAAGTATCCGATGGAAACAATAGATATGACCAAAACATATGTATTAATAATACTATTAATTTAGAGAAAATTGGACAACCCAAGAAAGTCATTTAACACTCTAGGATGTAACGCATCAAGCCTGTAAATCCACCTTGATTCAAGTTGCAACAGTTTTTTTGATCTGTTGCCACCTCTTAAAGAGAGGGGAACATGGTCCACCATCCTATACCATAAGGTAGCCAACCCATGTTTGAAAAAAGTGAAATGGCGAGCTACTGGTTGGTCACTGGACCCAGATAGTAGTGTTGCCCGTATGGCACTCCTATGTTGGACCAGCCTTTCTTTGAACTGTCAATCAGTTTTCTCAACATAGATGAGGCCACATGGACAGAACAGAACACAGACTATGAATTTTGAGGTGCAAGTTAGTGGCCATCTAATGTTGAATTTCTTGCCAGAATATGGATGTCTGATCTCATCTCCCGGTATGAGATAGTTACACGTGGTGCATCCCAAGCACTTATAATTGCCATTATTTCTGCTCATAAAGTGTTTGGTGGGCTTGTTAAAACCGGTGATGTCAGTTTTTACCAGCATATCTCCCTCTGGTGTAACTCGGCATAATTTGTGTGTTTCATAGAAAGGGTAATTCAGAATCAGTGGATACTAAGGGCCACCATTGTTTGGCCCTTTTCTTAGTGTATCTGCTTAGTGTGTTATTCTGATTTACCCATGGAATTTTATTACTTTTTTCTTTCATCTGTATTTTGCTCAACAGCGGTGTTAGAGCTTTGGACTTCGCTTTTTCCAGATCACGGTTGGAATACCCTCTGGCGACAAACTTTCCCATCATACTATTTAAATATTCCTCAGTTTTAATAGGGTTACTAGTTGTCCGATGGCCCCTAAGGAATTGGAAGTATGGTAATCCCTTAATAATCGAGCTCGGTTGAAAACTCTCATGTTGTAGTAATGTGTTGCGATCTGTGGGTTTAGAGTAGAGTGATGTTTGAACTTTCATGTCATAGATGGATATACAAATGTCCAAAAAGCAGATCTTACCTTTATCCATAGTGAGTGTAAGTTTAATTGGGCTGGTGGATGCATTTTGAACCTCTACAGTTCTAGATCCTGTTTGGAACCTTTCCACATTAATAGAAAATCATCTCTGTATCTGTAATAGAGATGAATTTTAGAAGAAATACCAGGTGATTCAAAAAATATCACCCTTTATACTTCCCACATGTATGCATTTGCCAGGGAAGGGGCAACAGGCTAACCCATTGCACAACCAGTCACTTGATGAAAAAAATTACCATCGTATAAAAAGAAGTTATGAGTTAGCGTGAACTCCAACAAAGTAATTAAAATGTCTATATCTGGGCCTTGATATGCCGGGTATTTTGTGATCAGGTGTTTCACAGCTAACAGGTCGTCCTTGTGGGGAATACATGTATAAAGGCTCGCAACATCCAATGTTGCTAGCTACGTTTCTACTGGTACATCATTTAACTCATCTAATTTTCTCAACAACATGTTGGAGTCTTTTAGATAAGTCAATATATTTTGAATACAGGTTTGTAACCACAAATCTAGGTATTGAGCAACTGGCTTACACAGAGACTCCCTGGCCGATATAACGGGTTTCCCAGGGGGCCTATGGGAATCCTTATGAATTTTAGGGATAGTATAAAAGATAGCTGCTATTGGACAAGCACTAGTAAGCTTGTTACGAACTGAACCAGAAATGATACCATCAATTACCACTTGTTGCAACAAAGAATCAAGCTTAACTTTACATAAATTAGTAGGGTTCTTCTCAAGAGGACTGTACATATCCACATCACTCAACAAATGAGCACATTCAGCCTTATGATCACTCAAGTCCATGATAATGATTGCTCCACCCTTAGCTGCCCCTCAGACTTTGATGTCTTGTCTCTTACTAAGGGACTGAAGGGCCTTGCATTCTTCCATAGACAAGTTGTTAAATTTAGGTGGTTCTTGTTCATGCACCGATGCTTCCAGCATAAACGCTTTTAATGATATATTAGAGGAAACCGGATCGAATTGCGACTTAGGTCCAATATTCCGCAATTGTAAAGGTAATGTATTATGTTCATCCTGAGGTTGTTGTTTGTCAAAAAATTCTTTCAATTTTAATGACCTGTGGAATTTATAGGAGTCCACTTTCCAGCCAAACTCATCAGGAATATTAGTAGGAATAAATGACAGTCCTTTACTTAGGACTTGTAGTTTGGCAGGTGATCAGCTGGCTGTAGACAAATTAAATATTAGCTAATTCTCCCCAAAGGGGTTTGGCTGTTCCTCAGCCTCCATGTTTGGTCCCACTCCTCATGGGTTGTGATCCCGGGCTGTGGCCCTAGACTGGGTTTTTACCTCTAAAGGGTGACTAGTTGATTGTGAGGGGGTAGGTTGTGAGGATTGATCTTCGGTCTTACTGGCGGAGGTGCTAGAAAATCTAAGACCTTGTCTCCTTTTTCTATAAGTTGGTACAAATTTTTTTGGCTTGGAGACATTAGGCTGGTTAACCAGGAATAGACCTTATGCTGTTCTTAGTCCTGTTGGACTTTCAGAAATGTTTCTTTTATACATTTCAATAAATCAATCCAGTAGGTGTCAAGCTGCACTTTCAACTTATCTAGCCATCCTGCTGTTAGATCTTTGTTTATGGTCTAAATGTGCATCCTCAAACTGTTTAATTTTGTCTTTCGTGATGTTCATCTCACAAGTGGCTTCCTCGATTACTAGTAATATCAAATCCATTGAACATTTGTTTAGCACCGAGATCCACTGTTTGCAAAAGGACATGCTATAGTGGCCTATAGTGGGCATGTTGTGGATCCTGAAACCCCGGGGTATTTGTTTTCCCCTATAGTAGTCAGATAATGTGCGTCCATGATATAGAAAGTCCAACTCTCTTTTTTTTAGTTTTAAATATTCACGATAAATGTCCTCATTGGAAAGTTCAATCTGTGTATGAAAAGCTGAAACTTTATGTCAAATATGTTCAGCCTCTACATCTGAAAAACTTAATACATCAGAATTGTCATATTGTAGCATATACATAACAGCCTTTGGTAGATCTTTCATAGTGGTAGCCATACTGTGACTACAATCATCCAAACAGCTTGGTGTATGTGCACCCCAAAGTGACAGCGTGAAACAAATGGATCCTGTAGGTAAAACAATAAATATGTCCTGGTGCCTTGGCAGATCCTGCAAGCCTGCAATCCAGTTGACATAGACCAAATATATCACACCACAGCCCAGCAATCTGGTCTTTCCTAAGGAGGGCACCAGAGCAAGTTACCCCATGGAGGGACCTGAGTGATGTTATCCTGATTCTCCCGATGTATCCTTGCACTTTCCTGATTCCCCATGGTCCGGCATGCTGCAGTTATCTGACATCGGCTCACAACATGAGGCAGGCTCCGGTTCTTCTGCAGGACAGTTGGTGATTGCCATGGATATTTGTAATTCATATCATATGGTAACCAGCCTACAGCACTTATATACTGGGTACAAGTACATCTTTGCACAACTTTTAAATAAAAGTGTTTTGATAAACTTTTAATGCACTATGGAGTGCCCCTCTCTGCTTTGTTAACTGCTGATTGGCTGATGGCTCCTGACAGTTCACACTGAGCAGTCAGGAGCCAGCTAGTGGTGTATGAAGTCACACACATACACCACTAAAGTAAGTATGTGGTCCAGGTTTCATTTTTTTTTGTATGTATGTGGATGCTACGGAGAGTGGCGCCAGGATATGAGTATGGGATCTTTATTCCAGGTATTCCCATTGGAATCTACAAGAAAAGTGGATGTGAACATCTGGCAGCAGGTAAGTATGTGTGGGATAGGTGTATATATTAAAGTTCTACTATATACAGTGTGTGTGTACTGTGTTTTTTAACTATTTATTTTATAGTGGGGAGGAGTGGGTGCCATCCACCTGCTGGCATTTGTAGTTCCACAAGTGCAAAAGGGCAGACATGCTGGCACCTGTAGTTCCACTGCAAAGTACAATAATTTTGATCTATTTCCCCCATTATTACTCCCGTACCCACAGCCCAGGAGTGTGGGGAGGAGCCCTGGGCTTCAGACTAGCCTGGGGTTTTGGGAGAGGTTCCCACCTCCCCTGAGATCCCCGGCTTGGGTTGACAAGCTTGAGGTCTTAATGATTTAGCCCTGGAGACAAGGTGATAGGGTCTCCTGGCTGTGGCATTACACCCCGGTCGGTTTGGGTCTAGTGCTGGTTATAAATATAGTGAAACCCTTATGCATTTTTTCCCTCTATATTTGGAACCAGCTCTGGCCGTGCAGCCAGGTGCTGGTTCCTAAATTACGGGGGAACCCTAATTCATTTTTTAGGAACCAGGACTGGCTGAGCAGCCCGAGGCTGGTTATATTTTTGGGGGGACTTTAACAAATGAACCCTTCAATTACTGTATACAGGCAGAAACATAAATGGATCACACTGATTTGTGTATGTTTCTGCCAAACTCACTGCTCACAAGCAGGTGAATTGATTTCCCAAATTTTTACAGGAGTATTGTCCATTCTCATGAGAGTTTAGAAACTCTCATCTTGGTTAATTCCTCAATCCTATCTTCACTAGTAAAAAGTTACTCGAGTTTGGCTTATGGTGAAGTGAAGAGAGCTTGCTAACTCTCCAAAACTTTCCCATAGCAAAGTAGTGCAATCAGGCTATTGTTTATTTTTGTTAGAAGTGATCATGAAATGAGCTGCACTTACTTACAATTATTTTTTACAAGGAAATCTATTTACACTGCAGTACATATTGTGATTTTTGTATGATGGCAGGTATAGGGCCAAATGTAATAAGGTGAGAGTTTTGAAAACATGAGAGTTTAGCTGTAAACTCTCACATTGGTCTAGTTTTCTCTTCAAAAAGGGAAAATATCTGGATGAGATTTTAAATTGTGAGAGTTTTTTGAGTCTGAAAAACATGCGAGTTTGCTCTTTTGCTTTGTTCTCAGACTCTATTACATTGGCCGAGTTTAAAAAGTGTGAGAAAACTCTCACATTTTCTAAACTCTCACCCTATTACATTTAGTGATTTATTAAAGCTTACAGTAACTTTCCAAAAATAATGTGCTGTGTCTGTGAGCTGCAAGCCAAAGAAGACATTTCAAGCCTTTTACAAATCAAATATCAAGGAAATATTATGTGCTTTTGAGAGGCAGTGTATATTACTGTACATAGAGGGTGTGGTCATGTCCCCATAAGCTGCACCTCAAATTAATAACAGTGCAGAAAATAAAAAAAATTCTGTTGTCTAAAAAAGTCTTTTATAATTCAATTAAAATCATATATCAAGTGAATATTGAGTGCTTTTGAGAGGTACTATAGCATATATTACTGTACTTCCTGGGTGTGTTCCTATCAGCTTCACACCAAAAATTATAACTGCAAAAAAAAATGTTTTTATCTGGTGTCAAAAAACACCAGATAAAACTGCATAGGAAAGGTACTTCCCTCATTTCCCTGCAATATCTCATTGTACGTTACAGTAATTCTCACTCCTAGTTTAGATGTGTCACCTTTAAAACAGGCAATTCAGTGCACAAAATACTAAGGGCCATATTCAATTGCAGGTGAAAAGCCAAAAACTGCGAAAAGTTCTCACCAGTGACGTCATTTCTCCAGGTGAGAACTTTTCCCCGTATTCAAGCAAAGACTTTTCGCCAGTGTGAAAAGTGTGTGCCTTGTAACCAGCGGAAAAGATTTGTCTGTGAATGGAGGCTGAAAAGAGTGCAGAATTGGGGATTTGGGGTGCAAAGTTGAGGGTACACTCGTGCAGCCTTGGGACAGTCCTCCAAAGGTAAACTGCATCAAAAAAGTTTAAAAAATACTTTACAAAAAAGTACTTTTGTTTTGGGGGCAAAAAAACAAAGTTGGGGGACAAATCTAAAAACTAGCAAAATCGACTCCAGGAGGTCCCCCAAGTATGCCCAAGCTTTTTTTTCATTGCAGGTGCATGCTGAAGGTGCATTTTTTGTTTTTTAAAAAAGCACTTTAGCGAATTTTAACCATGTTTGCACCCATTTTCATGTATTTGCTGGGACTACTTATTTTTGCAAAAAAAACCCTGCAAAATTCTATTCTTCACCACTTCTGCAAAGATGCAAAATAGCACCAATTTAGACCAGTTAAGCACCCCAAATACCTTCAGCAGGGCTATTTGGGGGTATCCATAGTAATCCCCCATGTCAGTACTTCTTTTGGGGGCTGTCAAGGTGATTTGCCCAAATCTGACAGGACTTTTGAGTTTCGCTGGGACCCATTTTCACCTCCTTTGGAATTGAATGGGGCAAATCAGGGTGACGAGCATGATACTTTTACAGAGCCAAAACAAACATTGATGGTAAAAACTCCGGCAGGCGAAAAGTCTGAGACTTTTTGCCGGCAACAGAATATGGCTCTAAAACAGAAGAACAAACTTTTTGTTTACAAACCCTACAGATCCCTGAGGAGAGTCTAAGGTTGTCCACAAGTACTTTGTGTATGACATTTCTGACACTGAAATCATATAGAAGCCTCCTTCCACCATTTCTGATTCCTCTGCAAATGTGAGGATGAGTACTAGCAAAATTATAGTAATGATGATGATGGTTTATACTTAAAATGGAAGGATGCTACGGTGGATGTGCAAAAGGCTGGGGATTATAAGTGTGTATTTGACACTCATGAGGATTTTGATGATATATGTGTTGGACAAGAACAAGTTGATAAAAATTAAGGAGGATTAAACTGTGGTAGCAGTTCTTGTGTACAGCTGGGAGGCCCATCGCAAGGTCACTCGGGGGCACTCACCATAGTAATGAAGGGAGATGTCCTGCCAGTAATAAAAACATGATAGGACCTAAAACCAAAAAAGCTTCCACTTCCATATGGAAAAATTTGAACCTAAATCTTGAGAACATTTATCAAGACATCAATACCATTTGTATTAGAGATAGAGATTGGGAATTCATCATCTAAGCACCTCCTCTCTGTTATGTCATTTGTGCAAGATCATGCAAATTATTTACCAAATTCTGGAAAATCATGTAAAATAATAAGAAGCAGTCCAACGTCAGTTATCAGCAGTACGGATAGATCCTAGTACATGCAAACTCCATCGCCAACACCTTCATCATCCATCTCCTCATTAATGACCATATGTAGTCCTACATCCAATATACATAGACAAACTGACTCCTCCCCTATCTAGGGTTTCCAATAAAAATCCTTGAATGCTACAGCTGCTGGGGGTGAATCTTCCTCACATAAGGGGACCCAGAAGAAGTCTAGTAGTTTCCTCACAACAAATGTCTGTAAAAAAAATCATTGGCAAGAGGAAGCAAATATGACAGCCACCATCCTATTGCACAGTGGATTGAAGCCATGACAGCCATCAAGGAATTGCAATACCTGCCATCAATGGATTTGTATTTAGTTGATTAGTTGAGGGCATGTGTACATACTACCAAATTCTGGCTCTCATTCAGAGGCGGTCGGAGGATGCAAGCGGTCGCTCAGAAACTGGGCGGCCGCTTGCATCCTGACTGGCCACCTCTGTTTCAGTCATTAGGCTGTGGGTTTACACCCACAGCTCTAATGACCACTAGGGTGATAGTCGTGATGGTCATAGACCATCGCGACCATCCGAGCTTACGTCGAGACCCTAGGGTAGGGTCTGACTTGTCGTAAGCCCCGGAGAGCTTCTGGCTCTGTCAGAGCTGGAAGCTCTCCACTGACATCACTAGTGATGTCAGTGGGGCCTCCCCCAAATGGCAGGCGTTCCCATGGGAACACCTCCATTTGGGCTGCCACCCCCCCGGCCCGCCTTCCAAATGGGGCGAGCTGTCAATCAACATCGACAGCTCGCCCCCTTTGGAAAGAGACCCGCTACAACCAGCGCTGTCAGTCGTAGCGGGTCTCACGCATGTGCACGAAGGATCTGGCTCCCTCATGTGCATGCGCACTGGACAAACATCGAGGCGACCGTGTGGTTGTAGACCAACATGGTGGTTCAAAATTTCTTTAAAAATTTGAGATCGATACAGGAGATGCTGACTGTGGCCTGTAAAATTTCTGGGCATTTTCAGCATTCAGCAACCACACATGTAGAAGACTGCAGCAGCTGCAAGAACATTATACTAATCCATGCCACCATCTGAAGTAAGAGAAAGTAATCAGGTAAAATTCCACCCATCATATTCATCAGCAACTATAGGAACAGCAACAAAATAACCAAAAGAACACAACAAGCCATGATAGGGACTGGGAGAGGGGGTGGGATTTGTACCTTAGTCCAGCACAGTGGAGAATACTCTTGGTTTTATGCAAGCTACTGAAACCTTTTGACATTGTAGCCAATTAAATAAGTAAGTTAAGACATTGCCAGACTGAGTCAGGTCATACCCTTAATTAAACTACTAGTTAGAAAAGATGAACGAGGAGATGAAATGAAGCAATTCTGCTAAGTATGTTGAGCTTGTAGATCAAGTTCTTTATTTGCTTCACCAGGACCAAAGAATTTGCATCATCTTGCAATTGAATCAGTAAATGTTTGCCAACAATGCTTGATCCTAGGTTTAAGTCATATGTAATGTCTTTCTTTTTAACTGACACAGCTCTTAAGAAATGCAAAGTGCTTTGTGTATTAAAAATGTCAACTCAAGTGGCACATTACATTATGTCTCCTGCTTCAGTTTTTCCTTGGTTTAACAAAACTGCAAAAATATTTTCTTTTGTGGGGGCCCAAACAAATCAAGCACTTTAGCCACAAAAGGTGCAGTCCCAGTAGATGAAGGGTTTGGTTTGTTAAAGTGTGCATGTCCCTTTTTTAAATAAATTTTTATTGAGTCTAAATAGGTATTAAGAGCATTTAGCAGGTATAGAAGACCATTTATCATTGTATAAAAACATGTCAAGTAGCTGCACAATAAACAAAAATATGTTATACAATATAATCAATGTAAGTACAGCATATAACAGCAGGTCTAAGATGGTCAACATATGATGAGTTAAACAACAAACGCATAAAAGAAGAAAGGAGGGACAAATCTAAACCAAAATAAAAAAAACATAAAATAAAATAAGTGAATGCCCTTTTTAATATACATCACAAGGGTGGGTGGGAGACTCCAAGGACTATTCCATCATGCCCAACTTTTCATTATGAGCTTTGCCAGGCAGCATATTATTATTATTGTTATTATTATTATTATTATTATTATTATTATTATTATTACACTTTACTGGGATTTTTAGCCATATATTAAAATTATATTAATAGAAAGCAAAATTCTGACTGCATATAGACAAGGTTACAAACTTCTATGATAATTATTATCACCATTATGCTCTGACATAAAAAATGTCAGTAGTGATGGTGAAAGTACGAATACCTGTAAACTACTGTGAAAAATAAATAAGTCTACATATTATCTACGCCAAACCAAATTTATGGAAATACTAATAGATTATTTCTGGTAATGCTCTTTTATATTCCCCTTAACTGACTATGACAAGTACAGATCATCTATTTCCACTTTTCCTTCTTTGGTAGATGTGGTAGTATTAGCTCCAGCTTCTTATCTCTTTTCTAGAGGTCATAGCAACAGTGTACATCTAGTTCTAAACGACTACAGTACTTTTCATAGTCTTTGATGTTTTATATCTTTTATCTGTATGATTTGATTTGATTGGGCCTGTGAGTTTCTGGTTGGAAAAGTTTGTTATTAATTATCAATTTCTACTTTCTACAATTCTCAATTTCTGTTGGCCTGAGGCCTGTGATTTGCTGGTTGGAGAAGTTTGCTACTAACTTTTTAATTATCACTTTCTACTTTCTACAATTATCAATTTCTATGGAGCACATATATTTATTTATTCTACTATGCTTTAAATTTTTGGTTATTAGTTCTATAGGATTTTATAGTTTATCAAACTGCCATCCTGTTTGCCACTGCTGTTCCACTACGTTTCGTAGATGTGCTATATTCTTTTAAACTGCTGTGTGTTTGTGCCACTGCTCTGTCCCTTAGTTTATCCAGTCAGCTTTTGGCCAGTATTGGTGAAATCAATATTGTGAGCCATGAGGTGGTTGACTGGAAATTAGTGTCATTGATGTGAATGATACTGTAGGAACAAAAAAAGACAAAGATTTCTTGCGTCTAGCTGTTTTATCAAGTTTTTAAAGGAATTCAGATCCAAAAAAAACCACTTCAGGGTTATTGAGAACCAAAACATGTATATATATAGATGTTCCTCACTTAACAACTGAGTTCCGTTACTATGACTAGGTCACTAAACTAATTGGTCACTAAACAAGGAGCGGCATATACTTAATACAGGTAATCGTTTTTATTTATTCTGAATAAAGAAAATGAAAATCAAACTTCATGCTATAACTGTGTTGTACTTTGCATAACTCTTACATACTATACAGTACAATTAAAGCTAAAGACATTAAGAGTAACATTTTAGTAATTGTACTAAGGGTAGGTTGTTAAGTGAGGAGCATTTGTACTTTTTAAATATTGTTCCTGAACAACATTTGATTTTACTGAACTCTCTGTAATGTTATAGTGTAGCCTTTTAATATCATTTGCCACAGGAAGAATTAGTCTATACTCTATATGAAATCTAGGGAGAAGTTCACATTTCCCATCCCTATTCAAAGTTTTACTAATTTGTTTCTTTGGAAACCAAAATAATTGACCATCTGAAAATTTATAATAGTGAGGCTTATCCCAGTAAGCCTGAGAAAGCAGCTTTAATAAGTTTAGAAGGTTAAAATAAAAAAATGATTGCATTATCAGATAAGGGTGGTAGTATATTGGTAATTAAAGGGTGTACAATGAAGAACTGAGTAATTTTTGGCATACCCAGATGTTGAATCATCAAATAAAAATATATTTCAACTTTCTGTAGTTGACATGATTATTTTTTTTATTATTTTCATAGTCTATTTAAAAAATGTCCCAATAAGTTTTTGTTCTAATAAAAAAATAAAATGTAAAGGATGACATTGCAAAAGTAAATTTAACAAACAATGCAATATTTCTGACTAAATAATAATAGTAGTAGCAAGGCCATCAAGAGCCCAATGCCAGTGGTAGGTGGGGTGCAGCACACATTGGGGACCAGTTGGGGGCTTTATTCAGAAGCAGTTGTGTGTCAAGAGGGGTATATCTGTAAAACCTTTGGGGTGTGGATACACCTCCCCTGCACTCTAAGACCCCCAGAGGCATGGGTACTGGGTACATCCTTTGGTCTCAGTTTTAGCAGAAGTAGTAGTAATAGTAATAGTAGTAGTAGGAGAATGAGGAGGATAGTGAGTCTTCTTTTAAACAGATAAAGTGCCAACTTATTGTCAATTAAGAAATATGAAAGGCTTATACTTAGGATGAATCACTTAACTGAGAAGGATTGTTTTATTCTAAAAATTAATAAAAAGGTTAATTAAAACAAATAAAAACTTGTAAGTATAAATTTTAATAATAAAAGCTTCTCTTAGAGAATGTTCTACATAATATTCAGAAATTACAATTAGGATTTGAAGCCAAAACAGTATCCATTATACTCAAGGCCATTTTGAGAATTAGCACTGCCCGGGGCTTGTTAATGAAAGCAACCTAAATAAGTAATTGTCTGCCTTACATTTTTTGTAATGGAAATAATACGTGGTTGGAAAAAAAAAGTGTACAATACTAGAAATAAAAGGTAAAGGAAATAAAATTAACATAGGAACTATTTATATAATGCCACTTATCTGTATTTCTTTAGGTATTAGGTATTAGAAATAACATATCATGAGGAGATTAATAATGTGACTTCAAATTTGTGGCTATCAACTTGTTATAGCAAGATTGTTCTACATCTACATCATACTGGCCCCTATTTACTACAATCCACATTTCAATTTGGGATTGTAGTGTGATAATTTCCTGAGAATGTATTAACATTCTGAAGTAGGAAGAGAGCATGCGAGAACCTGTGCGTGTGCCAATGCCAACCAGCGCTAACCACCCCACAGCCAACACTCCCTTCCCGCTGTGAACCCCCCTCCCCCCCAGCTAACACTTACCCGGATGATCAGTGAGCTCTCTTGTCCATTCAGCTAGTCACCGGGTCTTCTGGTCTGTGACTCTATTTAGGTGTGCTGTAAACTGAAATGCTGGTTTACAGCACAGCTGACCAGGGTCACAGTGCAGGAGCCCCAGTGACCAGTTGACAGGAGGAGACAGCTCAACGATCACCAATTGGTGGACCCTCGGCTGCAGATAAGTGTTTTTTTTAACTATTCTTTTTTTTGCAGTGATCCGCTTGTGGTCTATTTAGACCACAAAGCTGATTACGGGGGGCCGGCTCCCAGCTCTGCAGAGCAGAAGTCAGAGAACCGGAGGGATCCCTATTTAATGCCATCTCTAGATGGCGATGTTATAGGCAGATTGCATTTCCCATTACAAGTATGGGAAATGCAATCTGCTTGCTAAAGAAATGAGAATTAAAAGAGTTTGAGTAGTTTTTCACAAAAATGACTACAATTGCCCTTTAATACATTTCAGTGAAACTAAAATAATGTGAAAAGGGTTTGAAACACCCCATTTCACATTATTTTAGTAAACAAAGATTGATAAATAGAGCAGTTTGTGAGGTTTACTTGCTGACTTTTTTTTCTTAGATAGTTGAACATGGAAAGAACTTTTAACTAAAAGCAACATATTTACATTTAGGTTTGATAATTAGAATATTTAATTAGTCTCTGTTTTGTATGGGGACTAAACCCAGATCTTTCTGTAGTGCCAATTACCACAGTTATCTGCAGCTGCTACTATACTGAAACACTGTTTCCCACTCTTAGGGGCCTATTCATCATTGAAGGCATATGGCCTCCGATGATGTAGTTTAGAACTCGCTGCGAGGGATACTTTAGTATCCAACTCACAGTGGAGGAAGCCTGACACCGGAGCAATTCATCATTGCTCCGGTGAGGGGACAACTGCTCTGAAAAGCTGCTGCCCCTGTGGAAAGTACGGCAGCTACTTCCCCGTCGCCCCGGCAATGCATGCGTGACCTTGGGTTACTCATGCGCACAGCTGCCAGGGAGCTGGTGAGGAGGCGGCAGAGGGATCCGCTTGGATCCCTCTTTGCATCCCTGGAACTCCTCCCCATGGGAAGGAGCAGGAAACTGATAACAAGCACCGTCTGGAGATGGCGCTTGTTCTCGGTAGCACACTCCAAAAACTTTCAGTTTTCGGCATTGGCTGAATACCGGGGGGGGGGTCCGATAGGACCCCTAATGATGAATGGCCTGCATGGTTACTGGGCCATTTATCATTTAATGAATAGGCCCCTTAGTCTCAATCCCAGCTGAGACTGAGAGCAGGAGACTGTGTGTCAGCACTGGGAGCCACAGTTGAGATCCATGGAGGCTGTGAGTGAGAAAAACAGTGTTAAAATAAGAGACATCCCTGCTGGGCTGCAGTGCTACAGAGAATTTTTTAGGAGCTATTGAGACCTGTTTAAATGCTACTTAGAACTGTTACAGAGCTAATGCAAGAGATACTGGTAATTATTGGCAGATACTTAGAATTGCTGAGAGATACTGAGATCTGTTATATTTCAAGTACTGCATAATCCTGATATGTGCAAGAAACTGAGGGCCTGATTCAGACCCGCTTGCTAAGATGCATACTCTCGCTGCTGCCGATGGTATGCAGTGTGCATGCATTGTGCGCATGTGTATGCATCGCAGTGCGCATGTGCATTCCTTAGCTAAAGTTCACAATGCATTTGCTCGCTGCACATAGACAGCCCAGCAGAGTGAGTGACAGGGGAAGCCGTTTGTAGGTGGTAACAGGGGCTGGCCATTAAAAACAGGGGAGTGGAGGTGCAAACACAGGTGTGCCTGAGCATCTCAGTGGCATTTTAGATTTGTGCATAATTATAAGACAGCATCATAGTACACATCACCTGGCTTGTATTTACACTGAAGTGCTCGCAGTGCTTGCAGCAGGGTATGGTCAACCTCAAGTGCTGCGATAACATCTGATGTACCGATGGTTGCATACACTTCCTGGCCATGACGTGCACAAGTGGGTGTCTTAAAACAGGCTGGTGGGTGTCTGCATACAATATGTGATCGCTCTCTAAGAAATACTGGGCAAGCTAATGTATTGCTGTGCGATACCATTGCCTATGCATCGTGCGAGCGATTGCATCTAGCGAGTGGCTTTGAATCAGGCCCTGAGTTTGAGTAAACAGCATGATATTCATCTTGTTTTAGCTATTATATTATTTATAATTTTTTTTATTACCAGTTATTTATATAGCGAACACATATTCTGCAGCGCTTTACGGAGAATATTTGGCAGTCACATCAGTCCCTGCCCCAGTGGAGCTTACAATCTATATTCCCTATCACATGCACACACACACACACACACACACACACACACACACACACACACACACACACACATATACATACACACTAGGGTTAATTTTTGCTGAGAGCCAATTAACCTACAAGTATATTTTTGGAGTGTGGAAGGAAACCAGAGTACCCGGAGGAAACCCACACAAGCAAGCACAGGGAGAATATACAAACGCCACATAGTTAGGGCCATGATGGGAATTGGACCCACAACCTCAGTGCTGTGAGGCAGTAATGCATAGAAACAGTGCCTGAGTTTACCAGTGTAAAGAATGACAGACATTTTGTGTTACTACTAAGCTGAGTTAAAGAGTAGTTTGGAACTGGGTTATTGCAACTGTGAAGTGCTGAAGATAATTGGGATATAGTGCAGTGATACTCTATTTTTGTACCTTATTTTTGGAAAGCCAAATCAATTGCTCCTTGAAATCAAGAAAGAACAGCATTAGATGCAAAGACTATTGCTTTTACCAATTGTAGATTATAAATACATGCATTTTATAGGCCAGTGATGGTCCAGGAACAAATTACACCAATGACTGAACTTTGCGTGCACTTTAGAGTTAATACTGAACAGTTTTGAGGTCTTTGCTAATTCTGCTAAGTAATAATCCATGCGCTTTGCAAAAATTAATTGTACGTTTAAAGTATAGTGTTAACTTTCCCTAGTTATAGCCTAAGAGATGCTACAACAGCAAAGAAAATGAAGCCTGTTTAACTATTGGAAAGAGCTATTGCCCATTGCCTGTTCACTACTGTATTACAAACTTCTGTGTTGAAATAGCTAAACACCTTTTATGTTGCAATTTCCTGTCATATGTATGGTGATCATTATTTTCATACAGTGACCCACCCTGGACCAGGATGTAGTTAGAATCCTGATGCATTGGAAGCCGTGTGATGGAATCCCAGCATCAAAATCCCGACTTAGTTCTAATGATAGGCGTCTAAATACAGACGCCTATCTTTAGCCCGATGACAGAATCCCGAAAGACAGCTTCCCAAAAGAAGGTAAGTGGGAAGGGTTAGCTGTTTGCTGTAGGGGGGGATAGGTTCAGGCACCACCAGGGGTGACTTAGGGTTAGGCACTCTCCGGGGATGGTTATGGTTAGGCTATGGGAAGGGGTGGTTAGGTTTAGGCACCATCGGGGGAAGCTTATTAGGCACCCCCTGTGAGGGTTTGATTTAGGGTGTGGGAAGGGGGGAGTTAGGTTTAGGCACCCCTGTAGTGACTTAGGGTTAGGCACCACCTCGGGAGTTTTAGGGTTAGGCACCCCTAAGGGATGGTTAGGGGGGAGAAGGGTAGGGTTAGCATACTTACCTGCCCCATGGGATTTTGCTGTTTCTGGCTTCTGGCATCAGCATTTCACCCGGCGGCAACGCAGCTGCTGGGATTTCATACCCAACTTCAATAAATCTACTTGATTTTTGAATTTATACATGCAGTCACATTATGTAATCTTTTATGGGTTTAGCCTCTCTGCTACAGCCTGAAGTAGTTAAAGTTTGTTGAGTTATTTTGCCAAAGAAGAAGGAAGATCCATTGGAACTGCCATCTCAGCTGAAAAGTTGAATCTAAACCTAACTTACCTATATTCACTATAACACCCAGGTTACCACATTAGTAACGAGTGTGCCACTGCTGTCTAAAGAATGATGTTACAGCTGGTAGGAATATCCAATTCCAGACTCAGGGCTCAGGGAGTGGAGCAGTGGGGGAAGCCCAGGAGAGAAGGACAAGGCTCAGGAGTAAGCTCATCCCCAGGAGCAAAATCGGCCCTGTTTTCCAGCATGTGAGTTTGAACTGTTTACTTAAATTAAAGCAATATGTCTACATTACTTGCCAAAGCTGATTACAAGAGCTTCTGCCGCCATCACCCCCCGAAAGCAGCATAGAATTATCAGAAGCTGCTGATTGCTGTTTAAAAGTGTAAAGTAAAGTCTGAATCTGGAGGAAAGGGCGGTATGCTTAGGGTGACTGAATGCTTTGTTAACACAAAACACAGATATAGTATTTTTTAGTTATCTTATATTTTTTAAATGCTCCTCGAACTGGTACTTTAGTTCAAGCCAATCGTCTTTTGCTTAATTTAGCATAGTTTAGGTACTTTCTTCAGATGGGTTGTGATGCAGAGAAAAATGTAAATGTGTGTATGTGAGTGTGTGGGTATTTGTATGTGTGGGGGGTAATGGACTATTAATTTGATAGTGAGGGATTTTAATTCATTGGTTGGGGCAATTTTATTTAAAAGGAGTGGTTTAGGGACTAATAAATAATTGATGGTCTGAGGGCCTGATTCAGCTTGGATCGCAGTTGCTAATACGCACGCAATCGGCTGATCACTGTGTACTGCACATGCATCGCAGTTAGCGTGCGCAAACCTGCCACTGCAATCGGGACTGGGATCGCAGTGACTTTGCAGACCCATCGTAGAGTGATTGATAGGAAGTGCACAGTTTGTGGGTGGTGACGGGGGGGGGGAAGGTTGGTCGGAGAAACACAGGCTTGCCAGTGCATTTGAACGCCATTGCACGGGCGTGCATGCATTATCTATTGTGATGTAGTAAGGTCTGACCTTGCGCAAGTGTGCATGAGGCTGCGATGGTACTCGATTGTACCAATGGTTTTGCAATCTTGCTAAACATTACGGATGTGTGTAAGGTAAAGTGTGCGTCCTTACGTAGTGCTGCAGCGGCATAGCATTCGCAATGGATTAGCATACTATCGTAGTTGATCTGCGTGTGTAATCGCTATTGTAATCGCTATTGCATTTGCAGTTTGCTATCGGTAGTGAATCAGGCCCTGAATTTGCTGAGATGGAAAGACTACAGTATTAATTAAATGTAAACAGATTTACACTTGTAATGGCTGGAACTTTATAGTATAATAGTCACTGTTATGCTCTGCAATATGAGACATAAATAGTGTAGTACAGATAACAATACCTACCTATGAGTCTTGAGACAGTGGAGCCTGCATGCTCCATTGAAAAGTGAAGACACCCTAGTACTACAGAATAAATGCAACAGGTGCTAATGTACTGTACAGGACTAAACATGGATTTTTTACAATGTTGACTTCCATCTGTATTCAAGCAAACCAAGTGTGACCACGCACTGAGAGGGGGTGGGGTTGCACTAAGCAGAGTCTTTGCACTGGGTGACAGCCTAAATTTACTCCTCATCCCAGAAAAATTACTATACTATTCAATACTCATATTGAGGCTTCATTTTGCAGTCTTTGCAATATAGCGCTGCCGCTGCATGTTAGTATTTTTTCCTTACTCATTTGATTAGAGTTGTGGTTTATTACACATGTGCTAGCTGCTAAACCTACAATGTTTATGAGCCATGTGATGTGTGGTTGCTACATGTAATCTTAAGCAATTAACATAGTAGTGCAGTTTTATATATATGAGAGAGAGAAAAAGATTATCTATATTTTTAAATTGTATAATGGTAGGAAGCTCAGCCATTCTGTATTAAATAGCAATGATTTATGTAACAAGACTTAGTGGAATTAAGGAAAGGTATATACTGATCAGGATTCAGTAACATTGTCGACACTTACCACTGCACCATTTATAATGTCCACACTACAATTTCAACATGGTTTAACATGTCGACAAGCACCATGTTGACATCCTCAGAATGTCAACCTATTCACAATGTTGACATCTGAAATGTCGGCAGTCTCAGCATGATGACAGTTAGGTTTAGGGTGCTGGGGGGTTAGGGTTACACTGTAGGGAGGGCGGCTAGGGTTAGGTGCTAGGGGGAGGATTAGGGGTAGGGATAGGGTCAAAATACTTATCAAAATGACAGCTTTCTCAGAGTTTTCTGGCGAAAGTGTTGGTCACATGACTGTCGAGACCCAGATGCTGTACTGGAGCTGTTGCATCGTGGCGCCATCTCTTCCCCAGGTAAATGATGCACATGCACCTGGGTGCCCATGACCCTGTTTCCAGTTCACCGGTTGTCCATCCTTGGATCACTTTTGGCACTACATAATGGGAACACCCTACAAGACCTGTCATATTCAAAAAGCTCTGATCCAGTCATCTAGCCATCACAATTGAATCCTTGTCAAAGTCGCTCAGATCCTTATGTTTGCCCATTTATGTATCTGCTTCCAACACATCAACTTCATTTACTGTCTAATATACAGTAACCAATACTTAACAAGCGCTATTGTAACAAGATAATCAATATTATTCACTTTATTTGTCTGTGGTTTTAATGTTATGGCTGAGTATTTATGTTATTTCAGAACTATATTGATGACTATAAAAATATGCACTTAAACACATTATTATATTGTCATCTTGATAAGTGACACTGGGGCTGATTCAGTTTCGAACACAAACCTCATGGTTTGCATACAACACCGATTGTGCGAGACCTGCACAGGATCTGTACAGCACATGTGCAGGTTTACCTCTGTAAGATCGCATGCAGTTCCCTCAAGCCACAGCCTGAATGACAGGCTGTTGCTATTTGGGGCAGGGGATTGGCTGGGACCGGCCTCCATTCCAGAAAATAGGGGTGTGTTGTCCCTGTTTTCTGGGAGTACAGAGGATAAAATTTGCATCTTCCAACACAGACTTCCTGGTCTCAGCTGTGGAGCTGCAAAGGGCAATATGAGTAACCTCAGGGTTTCTAAGACTGCTGATGGATTCGCAGTAGATATGATGTTGCGACTTAAAATGCAGCACTCAGATCTGAAATGCGGTCAGGGGGCGTCTACTTACACCAGACGCCTCTTGCTGTATTAGCATATTAGCTGTAGAGTATTGCACAGCTGCTTACCTGTGGCTGTGCAATACCATACAACTCAGAATCAGGCCCACAGTGCACAAATCATTTACTGAATAATAGAGTTCAGTGTGAAAGAGAAATGTTTCATATCATGGGGTATATTTGTTATTTATCGGGAATTGGTGCCGATAATTATAATTTCTTATAGACACATATTGCCAATAGGAAATGAAGTACCGCTTGAAATTAACATTAATCACATCCAGGTATGGAGGTTTGATAGGAGCACATACCTGCGATTAGCAAGAAGTAAAGTGATAGCATTAGCAATCATTTAAATTAGGGGTGAGCGGGTTCGGATTTCTGAAATTCGAACCCCCCCGAGCCCCCCGATCCGAGGCCGATCCGAGTCAGGCTCGACTTTTCCCGCCTGACTCGGATCTGAAATCGAGGCAAAACGTCATCATCCCGCCTTCCGGATCTCGCGGGTTTTGGATCCTATATAAGGTACACGCGTCGGCGCCATTTTCTCACTCTGCTGTGGACAGTGAAGAGGGAGGGTGGGAGTTAGGGCTGGCTGGGCTGTGTAGTGCAGTGTAGTGCAGAGTAGTGTTGTGCTGTGCTGTGCTGCGCTGCGCTGTGCTGCTGTGGTCCATAGGGGCTGTGTCCTCTACTTCAAAGTCTATAGGGGCTGGCTGTGTTGTGCTGTGCTGCTGTTGTTAATAGGTGCTGTGTCCACTACTTCAAAGTCCATAGGGGCTGGCTGGACTGTGTTGTGCAGTCAGTTGTCAATAGGGGCAGTGTCCACTCCAAAGTCCTGTGCAGTGTCCCAGTCCTAAAGGGGTGCTGTAGTGTTGTCCACGGGGTGCTCTGTCCATCAGGGGTGCTCCCCCCAAGTGCTAAAAAAATATATATTTTTTCAGTGTTTGTGATTTGTGTGCGCAGTAGCCGCATGTGCATCAACAAAGTAGTGCCAAGCGTGCGCCTGTGTCATAAGTAAAGGGCCGGCTGGCTTGACCGTTAAAGGGTGCTGTAACCCCCAAAGTACACTCCAAACCAAATAAAAAAATATTTTCTGTGTTTGTGAATTGTGTGCGCAGTAGCCGCACGTGCATCAACAAAGTAGTGCCAAGCGTGCGCTTGTGTCATAAGTAAAGGGCCGGCTGGCTTGACCGTTAAAGGGTGCTGTAACCCCCAAAGTACACTCCAGTCCAAACCAAATAAAAAAATATTTTCTGTGTTTGTGAATTGTGTGCGCAGTAGCCGCACGTGCATCAACAAAGTAGTGCCAAGTGTGCGCCTGTGTCATAAGTAAAGGGCCGGCTGGCTTGACCGTTAAAGGGTGCTGTAACCCCCAAAGTACACTCCAAACCAAATAAAAAAATATATTCTGTGTTTGTGAATTGTGTGCGCAGTAGCCGCACGTGCATCAAAAAAGTAGTGCCAAGCGTGCGCTTGTGTCATAAGTAAAGGGCCGGCTGGCTTGACCGTTAAAGGGTGCTGTAACCCCCAAAGTACACCCCAGTCCAAACCAAATAAAAAAATATTTTCTGTGTTTGTGAATTGTGTGTGCAGTAGCCGCACGTGCATCAACAAAGTAGTGCCAAGCGTGCGCCTGTGTCATAAGTAAAGGGCCGGCTGGCTTGACCGTTAAAGGGTGCTGTAACCCCCAAAGTACACTCCAGTCCAAACCAAATAAAAAAATATATTCTGTGTTTGTGAATTGTGTGCGCAGTAGCCGCACGTGCATCAACAAAGTAGTGCCAAGCGTGCGCCTGTGTCATAAGTAAAGGGCCGGCTGGCTTGACCGTTAAAGGGTGCTGTAACCCCCAAAGTACACTCCAAACCAAATAAAAAAATATATTCTGTGTTTGTGAATTGTGTGCGCAGTAGCTGCACGTGCATCAACAAAGGAGCAGCGCCAAGCGTGCACCTGTGTCCCATAAGTAAAGAGCCGGCTGGCTCATTTCTTAAAGGGTGGTGTAACCCACAAAGTGCACTTCTCTCCAGCAAAAATAAAAAAATATTTTCAGTGTTTGTGTGTGCCTTAGCCGCACGTATATATCAAATCGATATAACATAAATGGAGGACCAAACTTTCTCCGATAAAAATAAAATAGAGAAAGATCAAGAACCACTTCCTCCTAGTGCTGAAGCTGATGCCACTAGTCATGACATAGACGATAACATGCCATCAACGTCGTCTGCCAAGGCCGATGCCCAATGTCATAGTAGAGGGCACATACAATCCCAAATGGCAAAGTTCAGGAAAATTACCTTGAAAAAAACATTTAAATCATCTGAAGAGAAACGTAAACTTGCCAATATGCCATTTATGACACGGACTGGAAAGGAATGGCTAAGGTCTTTCCCTATGTTCTTGACTAGCTGTTCAGCTTCACAGGACTATGGAAGTCCTCCTCCCACTAAAAAAATCAAAAGAGTTAAGCTGGCAAAAGCACAGCGAAGAACTGTGCATTCTAAGAAGATATCACAAATCCCCAAGGAGAGTCCAAGTGTGGTGGTGGTTGCGATGCCTGACCTTCCCAGCACTGGACGGGAAGAGGTGGCTCTTTCCACCATTTGCACGCCCCCTGCAAGTGCTGAAAGGAGCACCCACAGTCCACTTGCTGATATGCAAAATGAAGATGTCACTGTTGAAGTACAACAGAATGAGGATACTGGTGTAGCTGGCGCTGAGGAGGAAGTTGGCAAGGAGGATTCTGATGGTGATGTGGTTTGTTTAAATCAGGCTCCGGGGGAGACAGTTGATGTCCGTGGGATGAAAAAGCCCATCACGGTCATGCCTGGGCAGAAGACCAAACATTCCACCTCTTTGGTCTGGCAATATTTCTATCCAAATCCGGACAACAACTGTCTTGCCATATGTACATATGTAAAGGTGAAATAAGTAGGGGTAGGGACGTTAACCACCTAGGAACATCCTCCCTTATATGGCACCTGCAGCGCATTCATAATAAGTTACTGTCAAGTTCAGAAACTTTGGCTAAGACCGTAAGCAGTCCAGGGACACCTAAATCCCGTTGTCCTGTTGTATCCAAGCACCTGCAAACCACACCGGCAACTCCCTCCTCGTCAATTTCCTCCTTAGTCAGGATCGGAAGTAGTCCTGCAGGCCATGTCACTGGCATGACTGACTCTCCTATCCGGGATTACTCCGGAGGATCCTGCATTGCTACGCCTCCTGCTGCCGCTGCTGCTGTTGCTGCTGCTGGGAGTCATTCATCATCCCAGAGAGGAAGTAGGAACACCACTACTTTTACTAAACAATTGACCCTCCAACAGTCCTTAGCGAGGAGGATGAAGTACGACAGCAGTCATCCTGAAGCAAAACGTATAACTGAGGCCTTGACTGCTATGTTGGTGTTAGACGTGCATCCGGTATCTGCCATTAGTGCAGTGGGATTTAGACAATTGATGGAGGTAGTGTGTCCCCGGTTCCAAATCCTGTCTAGATTCCACTTCACTAGGCAGGCGATACCGAGACTGTACAGAAATGTCAGAAAAAGTATCCTCAGTGTCCTGAAAAATGCTGTTGTACCCAATGTCTACTTAACCATGGACATGTGGACAAGTGGAACAGGGCAGACTAAGGACTATATGACTGTGACAGCCCACTGGGTAGATGTATCACCTTACGCAGCAACAGCAGCAGCGTCACCAGTAGCAGCATCTCAGAAACGCCTGCTCGTTCCAAGGCAGGCTACGCTGTGTATCACCGGTTTCAGTAAGAGGCACACCGCTGACAACCTCTTAGAGAAACTGAGGGAAATCATCGCCCAGTGGCTTACCCCACTTAGGCTCTCCTGGGGATTTGTGATATCTGACAACGCCACCAATATTGTGTGGGCATTACATCTGGACAAATTCCAGCATGTCCCATGTTTTGCTCACACAATAAACTTGGTGGTGCAGAATTTTCTGAAAAGCGACAGGGGCGTGCAGGAGACGCTTTGGGTGGCCCGAAAAATTTCTGGCCACTTTCGCCATTCAGTGACTGCGTGCCGAAGACTGGAGCGCCAGCAAACACTCTTGAACCTGCCCCGCCATCACCTGAAGCAAGAGGTTGTGACGCGGTGGAGCTCAACCCTCTATATGCTTCAGAGGATGGAGGAGCAGCAAAAGGCCATTCAAGCCTATACATCCACTTATGACATAGGCAAAGGAGGGGGTATGCACCTGACTCAAGCGCAGTGGAGAATGATTTCCGTGTTGTGCAAGGTTCTCCAGCCCTTCGAACTTGCCACACGTGAAGTCAGTTCAGACACTGCCAGCTTGAGTCAGGTCATTCCCCTCATCAGGCTTTTGCAGAAGCAGCTGGAGAAAGTGAAGGAGGAGCTAAGATGGAGCGATTCCGCTTGGCATGTGGGACTTGTGGATGAAGCCCTTCATTCACTTTGCCAGGATTCCAGGGTGGTCAATCTGTTGAAATCAGACCACTACATTTTGGCCACCGTGCTCGATCCTAGGTTTAAAGCCTATGTGGTGTCTCTCTTTCCAGCTGACACAAGCCTGCAGAGGTGCAAAGACCTGCTGGTGAACACACTGTCAGCTGAAGCGGAACGTGACACGTCAACAGCTCCTTCTTCATTTTCTCCCGCAACTGGGGCTGCCAGGAAAAAACTTAGCTATCCTAAGCAACCCACTGGCGGTGATGCAGGGCAGGCAGGACCACGTTTGGACATCTGGTCCGGACTGAAGGACCTGGCAACAATTTCTGACATGTCTACTGTCACTATATAGGATACTGTCACAATTGACAGAATGGTGGAGGATTACATCGGTGACAGCATCCAAGTAAGCATGTCAGACAGTCCATACCTGTACTGGCAGGAAAAAGAGGCAATTTTGAGGCCCCTGTACAAACTGACTCTATTTGACCTGAGTTACCCCCCCTCCAGTGTGTACTCCGAAAGAGTGTTTAGTGCAGCCGGGAACCTTGTCAGCGAAAGGCGTAGGAGGTTGCTTCCACAAAATGTGGAGAAGATGATGTTCATCAAAATGAATTATCAACTCTTCCAGGGAGACCAGCCTCCAGAACATACAGAGGGACCTGTGGTTGTGGATTCCAGTGGGGACGAAATAATACTCTGTGAGGATGAGGATGTACACAACACTGAAGAGGGTGAGGAATCGGTGGATGAGGAGGATGAGGACGACATCTTGCCTCCGTATAGCCAGTTTGTGCAGGGACAGATTAATTGCCAGCTTGTTTTGTGGGGGCCCAAACGAACCAATCATTTCAGCCACAGTTGTGTGGCAGACCCT
Organism: Taudactylus pleione; assembly: GCA_031769625.1. NCBI lineage: Eukaryota > Metazoa > Chordata > Amphibia > Anura > Myobatrachidae > Taudactylus > Taudactylus pleione. The sequence goes on along the minus strand of JAUIMM010000040.1, from coordinate 3,129,852 downwards.
GGCACTGAAATTATTGCTTTGTTAAAGTGTGCATGTCCTGTTTATACAACATAAGGATGGGTGGGAGGGCCCAAGGACAATTCCATCTTGCACCTCTTTTTTTCCTTTCCATTATGTACAGTTTGGGGCCTAGTTTTTCAATCTGCCATCCTGTCTGCCACTGCAGTATCACTCCTAGATGGGTCACGTGTTTGTGCTGCCCACTCGTGTCGCTTAGCATAGTCATCCAGCTACCTCGGTGCAACCTTTTGGACATAAAAACACTATTGTGAGGTGTGAGGTGTTCAGAATAGACTGGGAATTAGTGGAAATTAAGGTTATTGAGGTTAATAATAGCATAGGAGCAGAAAAACCAACACATTCTGTGATTTTAGCTGTTTTTATGCTTTTTTAAAAAAAAATACAGATCCAGAAAAACACAAAACCCAGAACCCAAAACACGGAAGGGTGGTTTTGGCAAAACCAATCCAGATCCAAAACACGAAGAAAGATCCAGATCCAAAACCAAAACACAAAACACGAAAAGTGGCCGGTGCACACCCCTAATTTAAATGACAAAACCTGGGTGATTTTGCCTTTTAAATTATTGTTACTTTAAAACATTGGTCAGACTCTCTGGAAAGTGACCGATGCCTGCAAATCATAGACTTCATTTACTCTAGGTGGTTTCTTTTTCATAACTAATTTATGCCTACATTTCTTAAGCTGTTTAAAGTTAGTAAATAAGTTTTTAATTCTTTAATGTACTACTACATTTTTTATTTGGATTTAATAATAATAAAAATTAAAACAATACTAATAATAAAAATAATAATAATATTCATTTATATGATGCTACAATTGTACATTAATATATAATATACCATAGGGTAACCAAAAGTAAACAATACCATCAAATGCAGGGTGGATGGAATAGTGGAAGTAAGAGAAAGGTAGATTCAATTATTATGGTTAGTGAAAGCAAGTAATGAAAATACACATGGGCCGAGGGGAGGATCAGTAAACCAGCATTCTATGATTATGTACCCAACAAGTGGGCAGACACACAGTATCAGAGTTGCTGGTGCAGGGTGAGAGATAGTGCTAAGAGTAGAGAGGACTGAGGGCTTACAGTCTAAGGGATATATTTACTAAAGTGCTGTTTTACAAGTGGAGATGTTGCCCATAGCAACCAATCAGATTGTACTTATCATTTATCTAGCACCTTCTAGAAAATAATAGATAGAATCTGACTGGTTGCTATGGGCAACAACTCCACTTCTAAAAACTTGCACTTTAGTAAATATACCCCTAAGAGAGATAGGAGGGTAGACTTGGAGATTATTGTATGCCTCTGACCTGCAACATACACTATGATCTACAAGGAGGGCTTTTTTAAGAGATGAGTTGTAAGGTCTTGTTTGAAATTGTGTATAGTGAAGAGTCTGATAGTCTGTGGTAGTGAGTTCTAAAAAATGGTTGCAGCATGAGAGATATCTTGAATATGGTAGTGAGAGGATGTGACTAGGGTTGAGGTGAATTGGTCAGTTGAGTAGTAGAGAGGATGGGAGGAATGAATTTGGAGATGTAAGAGAGTTTGGAGAAATGTAGTGCTTTATATGTGAGCATATTGAGTTTGAATTGTACTCTATATATTGTAATCTTGCAAGCAGGGCCTTCTTACTCCTTTGTCTGTTATCAGTCAGCTTTCTTTATTACTGTTTTGTTCTTAATTGTGAAGTGCAATGGCATATGCTGATGCAATATATTAAAAATATATTAATAAATACTCAAAGTTGGTGGGAGAGCCAGATAAGTAGTTGGCAGAGGGATGAGACCAGAGTAGAGTTGCAGTAGTGGTGAATAAAATGTGTAGCGGCATTAAGAATATATTGAAATGGGGAAAGGGTTGGTGAGAAGGAGGAGGTTACAGTAGTCTAAGTGGGAAATGACAATTGCATGGATGAGAATTTTAATGGCATCCATGGTGAGAAAATATCTGATTCAATAGATATTGTGAAGGTGGAGCTGGTGTGATTTGAGAGTTGAGGATTACACCCAAGTAGCAGACTTGGGGGATAGAGTTGATGATGGTATTGTAAACAGATAGAAGGGGTATGCAAGATGAGGGATTCCTTGTTGGGGGGCATAAAATGAGTTCAGTTTTGGGCATAATGAGTTTTAGAAAGTACTAGGGCATATAGAAAGAAATAAGATAAAGACAGAGATATAAGAGAGGACAGAAGGAAAGAGGTCAGGGGAGCAGAAGTAAATTTGAGTGTCATCTATGTAGAGGTGGCAGGGGCATTTCTACAGAGGAGGGGGCCCATGTGCAGTCTCCGACATGGACCCCCTCTTCTCCCTCCTGCGGCCGGCAGCGCACTGAGATGTGCGTGGCCAGCACCGCACACTAGAGCATGCCCAGAGTCTATAGCACATGCGCAAGTCACCGGGAAAATGGCTGCAGCAGCCATTTTCCCTGTACTTCACATGTGCAAACAACGGGAAAATGGCTGCAGTGGCCATTTTCCAGTCGTTTTTACTGTGCCGACCCCTGGTGCTGACGTGGGACTCTGGAAAGAGGTAAGTATACTATGGGTGCAGGGTGTGCCCCGCACACCTTGCACCCATTACAGATACACCCCTGAGAGGTGGTATAGGAGACCAAATGAGCTCATGAAATTTCCAAACAAGGAGGTAAAAAGAGAGAAAGGTCCAAGAATCAACCCATAGTAAACACTGACAAGTCGAGGGAGATAGTAGGAGATGAAGATAGAGGAAGAGACAGAGATGGAGCAGTAAGAGAGATAGAAGGTCAACCATTAGAGGACTAAAGGTCTAATACAAAGATGTACCTAAATTAGATATTTACGTACATCTCAAATGTTTGCAGATATGCTCATGTGCAGGCGCCACACTGCACATGTGCAGATCTGCTTCTGCAATTTTGCTTGTAGTGCCCCAAAAGCATCAGCATTATTGAGATATTGCTGGTGTCTGGGGGTGGCAACTGGCACCATTCCAGAAAATGTCCTGACTTCTGACCATGTCAGAGCCAGTGGCTCTGGCAGCGTGATTTCACAGGACATCCTGAGTATCCTGAGTAACACAGTTGATCTGATGCTGCTTCTTTGGATGCACCAACGGATCACAGGAGCCTGCAATGGGCATCTTTGTACATACGATGCCTCCTGTGGCTTTTGCATATTTTAGCACAGCAGATGTTGCTATAGTGTACATTTCTGAATCAGGTACTGAGTCACAGAGACCATCAGGGCCACCATCAGGGAGAGGCTGCCGGGTCTGGAGTCCCAGGCCTGGACATATAAAGGGGCCCACCCAGGAACGGATTTACCGGCGATGCAGCAGGGACCCTTTGGAGTAATGGCCCACCGGGATCCTAGCACATAATAGATCATCATTAAAGATCTGCAGCGCCAGGCAGCTGTCACTGACAGATGTCATAATTATACTTCCTGGTGGCTGACCCCTCCTTCAGACCAGCCACCTTACCATGAGCTCAGAGCAGCCACATCACCCAGGCAGAGGGGAATGTGTGTTTGTGTGGGGTCACTGACAGACAGCATGGAATGTGTGTGTTACAAGCAGAGGGGAATGTGGGTCACTGACAGGCAGAGGGAAATGTGTGTTTAAATGGGGGACACTGACAGGCAGTAGGGAATGTATGTCTGTGGGGGGTGTCACTGAAAGGCAGAGGGGAATGTGTGTGTGGGTAGGTCACTGACATACAGAGTGGAATGTGGGGGATCACTTACATACAGAGTAGATTTTGGGGGGTTGCTAAGAGAGAGGGAAATGTGGGTGGGATCACAGAGAACGGAGAATATGGTGGGTATCGCTGATAGAGAGGGGAATATGGAGGGAATTGCTCAGAGAGAGGGAAATATGTATTAGATCGCTGAGAAAGACAGAGAGAGGAATGTGGGGGGATCGCTGAGAGAGAGGGGAATCTGAGGGGATTATTTGAGAGAGAGGGGGGAATGTATGGGAGTGTCACTGAGACAGGTGGGACTGTGGGAGAATCGCTGAGAGAGACGGGAATGTGGGGGGGATCACTGAGAAAGAAATGTGGGGGTGGGTTGCAGCTGCCTGGTACAATAAAGTTATTTGTTTTCTAATTGAGACAAAGCATACATGATGTAATGACATCATGTGTGCCGCACCACTGACAAAGAAACTAGGGATGTAAAAGATATGGCAATATACAATGAGAAACTGAATGAATTTCAGAGTAAAGCATTTTGTCAACATTCATGAAAATATAAGATTACAAAGTTTATCCTGCTCATCATACTGTATAAGTAAAAAGTACAGTAGAAGCAGCAAGAAAACATGTTGACATCTCAGAAGATTTCAAGTAATTTGCATTATTATTTTGGTTTATTTATAAAGCATCAGCAGTCAGAGATAAACCTTTAATCTAACTGAACATGTTATTCTGTGCCTTAGAAATAACAAAATGTTACATGTGACTGAAAATGACTCAGTAATTACTTTACCACATTAGGGCTATTTTGTTTTATTGCACCTAAATGCAAACCCTTTGTTTAAAGTGGCACTCAGTGTATATCTTTCAACTGACAACAAATTGTTATCTAATTTTGAAGTAACAGTATTTAAAATATGAATAAAATATCATATTCAGGAACTAGTTTACTAAAGTGTGATGCCTAATCTTTCCTCATTTTCACTGCAGGATTCTATAATCAAATTGTCTCATGCATTCCTGCTTGTTCACAACCGATTGAGTAGATAGTGTTGGCCACTGCCACTTCACCTCTGTCACCTAATCTAGTGAGAGGTTGGCCTGTATAGGAGTTGGAAAAAAATATGTTTTATGTGTAAACATTTAGGAGCATATTCAAAATCTCTCATTGTGGGGTTTTTCTTTTTGGTATTCAAAATGAGAGATTTTTTGGGGGGTAGATCAATATTTTTGGAGCACTTTAAGTGCAAGTCCAATTTTTCCTAAAATCCTTGTTTTTAGGAAAAATTGTCAGGGTTTCAGAACCCCTAAGACCCTTCTCCAATGACTAATTAAGCAATTGGAAGTTTCCAATTAGCTTAATTAATCCATAATTGCTTAACTTATGGCAGTGCTTTTCTCCTTCTCCTGCTTCCCGACATGCTGAAGGTCTTCCTCCCGTCTTCTGCAGCATGTGTGAGATCGGTACTGAAATGCCCACTGGCAGTACAGCTAATCCATCTTAGTGCATCTTTAGACGCACCATTAGTCGCAGCCCTATGCATGTGCAATTTCTCCATCTAAACATAGTGTCCTGTGTCAGCGATACTGCACACTGTCAGCGACACACCCATGACATGCCTGTGCCTGCTTAACCACCTTCCTTTTACCTCCTAGGAATGCCCACTGAAATCCACAGCTATTGCGTCTACATTTGCTCTACATCACCTGGGACAATCAGGACTATTGCACAGTGCGACTCGGATGAATGTGCATTACTTCTAACATCTGACAACTACATGCATACTGGCATTGCCTTCAGTTAGCATGCATCTCAGGCCCTTATTCTCAGTATTGGCTAGGTAGGAGGCAAAATGGGAAACAATATGCAATAGATTTCAAAGCAAAATATATTTGTGCTTTATACAACTCACAAACAACTCCATACAGATTTTAGAACTGAAATCCTATTTTTTCTGCGTGCCCAAGTCAACTGTCTCTGGATGGCAAGTGGCTTAAACTTTCTTTGCTTGAATACACACATGCCTGAGGAAATTCAATTACATCCTGCCTACTTTGCAATCACCTATCTGATTTGGTACAAAGCAGAAAATTCAATTTTAGCTTTTAGTTTTTTCTTTTAATGTGTTATGTTGAACCAGATGTTTTATATTAATAATCTAAAAGCGGAAACATGGATTTGTTTATATAAATGTATGTGTCATTGTAGTGATAATATTTTTAATTATATTATACAGTAGCAAAGAGAATTAATTGGCTCAATAAGACCTACTGGGGAAGTCTGATTTAAATTTCTGTATGAATTACTTTCTTGTGTTTTTTTCTCTCTGTATCCTCAACACATTAAATTTGGAAAAAAGATGCTACATTACTAAATAAATCTTTTAAACAGATTCTATTATTAACATTGTGGTTACTGTTAATTTTTCCAAGTACACTTTTTTTTATTGAAGTTCCATGCAGATAATACCATTAAGACATAATGAAAATACAAATAATGGCAAATAGCAAACATCTGAAACAAGCTTAAAAATGCCCACACTGATAATCTTATTTACTATACATATCTCTGCAGAATTTTAACAGTTTCTCGTGCCCTTGGTTAGCCACCCACCTCACAAAGCACTTAAAAGTTCAGATTAAAGTAAATGGTCTGCACACCACATTTTTTTATCTGTGGCTTGGCAATCACCGGATCCATGCACATACTCTACATAGGAAAAAGCAAATGTCAAAAGCTCTGAATAACTTTAGTAAGATGGCAGCTACAAAGAGCTGATATTGAGTTTGTAATGAAGGAGAAGGATACTCTCTATGCTTTTCCTTTAGAGGAGAAACGCTCGGTATGACAGAGGATTTAGAACTAATTTCATACATTTAACATTTTCCTATAATTTAACATGTTGGTTCTCATGGCTACTTGAGTTCAAACATGTGGGAATCACTATGTAAAATATAGGGAATCGGTATGAAATACCGCCGGCCGCATGGCTAGCGGTTCGATTCCCGGCAGCTGCAGTCCGACAGATGAACAGATCCCAGCAGCGGCAGCCCGACAGCACTGGAAATCAAGATCATCCTCAGGCAAGTAATAACTAACCTCACCTAACCCCCCTAACCCTAACCCTCCTTAGGGGTGCCTAACCCTAACCTCCCCCCAAGTTCCTAACACTAATCCCCCCTGTAAGTGCCTAATTTATTTACAGGTTTAACTGTGGATTATTTTAGGACAACTGGTGCAGATAAGTGTAGATTGTTTGTGCTTTAGGGGTCTATTTACTAAGCAGTGTTAGGTGACAGAGTGAAAAGTGATAAGAAAGTGATAATGTGCCAGCCAATCAGCTCCCAACTGTCATTTTTCAAACACAGCCTGTGAGATGACAGTTGGGAGCTGATTGGCTGGCACCTTATCACTTTCTTATCACTTTTCACTCTGTCTCCTAAAACTGCTTGTAAATAGACCCCATAATTTTTTACATTTTTTTCTTAAACTGTGTTGGAGTATTTATTTCCATTTTTCCTTGGCAAATAACAGGTTTTAGCTAGTCTTAGTGCAAGGGCAAGCTGGTACATGTGGTTCTCCAAGTGCTAACTTGCCCCAATTGCTAGCTTGCAACTGGGTCATGCTGGGACTTGTTCTTTGGAAATGACAAAATGTTTTTTTTCTATTTTTAACCTGTCTTTACATGTAGACAAGGTCAGCCTATGACTTGACACCACAAAATTGTTTTGTTGGATTAAATGACTGGTCTGATGAAAATATTGTCTGGTTGGCTTATCTAATGAAAAAGTTGGTTAGGTGTGTGAAATACACTTCATGTTCATTTCGTTGGTCAGACAAGTTGCAGAGTTGATTAGTTGGATTAACATTGGTTTGATGTGTGGACAGCTTTATATAGCAGCAAGAGCTAGTTTCTGATGAAACACAAATGCAACTTACTTGGCCAAACAAGGTACAGCAAATGATAGACATGGCATGTGCAGCTTGTAGTATTTATTTCTGTCTAATCTCAACCAGAATTCATGCATAATTTTCCCCAGGTTCATTACTATTGACATTAGCTGACTGGATAAACAAGTAGTTATAGAACAAGAAACATGTGTGGTAAAGAGCAAAATCACAGTCAGTGTCACCAGGGCTGGCCCTAGGCTTCTCTGTGCCCAGTGCCATCCTGTGCTGTACTGCCACACCCCTTCCCTCCCCCTGAGCTTATACCCAATATCGCCAGCAGGAAGCCGAGGGTGGGATTTTCCGGAGCCCGGGGATGGTGAGTTCAGGCAGGGTGCAGGAATGCGCCCTTTATTTTATGGCGCTCTGGGAGATGCCCTGCTAGCCCATGCCTTGAGCCACCACTGGATGTCACAAGCAGACAAACATAAAATAGGTGAATCAGGCCTTATGACCATTAATACTTACATATTCACAATTTGTATTTAAAGATTATTATTTTTTTCACCATGAGTTTTGCCATATGACTGATTACCTCATAATAAAGAAGTCAATGCTATAAATAAGGAGAGGTGCATCACATTTAGGGGGAGATTTACTAACAATCGTGTTGGCCTGCGATCCATTATCACACCTTATCACCGGAACATTTTGCGCCAAAAAATGCACATTAACAAAGAGTCATGTTTACTTTCGTTTTGTCAGTCGATGGTGTAACTAGTCGTGTTGTGTCCAATATCAGTCAAATCGGGTGTGTTTTGCAACTGAAATCCTATCTGAAATCGCACATGTGTGATACTATGGAATTTGCGCCAGCAAACTTCATGTGAATCCTGTGTTATATATATATTTTTTTGTCTTGTCATTATTTGTGAGTGTTTAGTGTGTGTGTGTGTGTGGGAGGTGGTGTTGAGGGTTTTTTTAATTTCTTTTATCTATCAGTGTTCAGTGTTTTGTGTTGTAATGAAGGAGGGGAGTGGTAGCAGGAGGGCAAGGGAGATGGAGTCTGATGTGGACGAGGTTTCTGTGCAACATGTCATTTTAATATGTTTACTGTGACATGTTTGTTCTTATCAATGAAATTTAAACACAATCACCATAGTACTTATCAAACAATGTTTATTGTTTTGTGCATACCTGGATATGTGAATTATTGATGTTAGCAAATATGCATACAGTATGTGACCACACAGCCATTATGTTTGCTAAAAAACTGAAAACTTGAACTTTAGTAGTGATAAAGAAAAAGGAAGGTTCATTTGTTTGTGCTATTTATAATTGCATTACAGCTGTGTTTACATGTGCAAAAAGCAAAACATTAGGCCTATAGTAAGTACAGATGCTTGTCTGTTCTGCTAATGTTTTGTACAATGAACAGCGATTTTCTTTTGTTGTTCGGTACAAATGTCCTTGCACGTGATAGCATTCTTATTATTAATTAAAAAAATATTTTAAAGTTAATGAAATGTGTTATAATATCACAATATAAAATTACAGGCAAAAATATTAGTGAGATGAAAAAATCTGTCTGCCCACCCTTAAGGCAGGATGACAAATACATTATCAAGATTGTGCCTTGGTAAATGACTAAACTCATTGTTGGCTTGCTGCAAGTTACAAATTCTTCATTTCTTTAAGGTCCATCTTCAGCATGCCAATCTGCCAGACAGCCACCACTGCTGCCACTTTCTCTTGGGAGTAGAAGAAAACAACACTCTCAAATTCCACCCACACCACAGACACCTCTCTGTGTGCAGCCATTTGGTGAGTATCTGTAATGAAAAAGCCATGCATTATCAGTTAGAATTTCAGGCAAATGTCTTCTAAGTACTTTAGAAAAAGTAAAATTAGGGTTACATGTCTTGACTTGCATTAAAAAGTGGCAATGCAGCACAGTGGAGAGGTTTACTATAAGAAAATTTCTGCATGTACTGCAAAAATTACAAATGCTTCAATGAGAAATGCTTTTGTTCAGCTACATGTTTGCTATACTGTACTCCACAAATGATTATATTTTTGACTTTGTAAAAAAGCCTCATACATCAACCTTTTATCCTTTCAACCACTTAATGAAACATCTGTATATTGGAATTGCAAGCTAGTTTCTCTATTTTAGGGTGGCCCTGTCTGATTGGAAATCTTTTCTTTTTGGATCCAGAGTCCACATCTGGTTATTCTGCTTTGTGTACACTTATTTTAGATTCACACACTGAAGATCCTTAGTCACCAACCTTACATCCACTTGGTCACATTAAACATGTTTCCAGACACACCACAACAGCTGCAAACACCAATCCCACCCAGCTCTGACTTACATGGACCAGCAACTTATCTTGGTGCTGATGCTATCTCTGCTTTCTTATCCTCCATGGCAGTATTTCTTGACTGCCATGTGGCACTAATGGACACACAAATAGGACACTTGTCGCAAATTACCAGGCATTTGCTTAAGTGTGACAGCAGTCTTTTTGCAATAAATGCTAGTATTATTTAACCTAAATGCGAATGTAGGTAGGCTTAATAACAATTTAACTAGTAAATCAGAAATGTTGACCAGAATACTAGAGGTACAAACTCGTGCTAACAATAGTTTTAATAACAGTGTTTTACGCATGTTCCAAACTCAAACCAATGTTCTTAGGGATATTAATCAAAACATGAAAATAATTATGAGTCACTTCCCTGAGGCAACAAGTATCACCAGTAGCAGTTTAAACCACTCACCAGCTCCAATAACATCTAGTCCCGCACCATAGCTGCACTTCCAAGCTGCTCATCACCATCACCGAGTCAGCAACCTAAAAGAGACATTCACAATAATGTTGAGAAATATGGTTTACAGTTGTATTTGTATGCTGAAAATAAACAAATATGTAGAAATTATATTTCTATGCTGTAAAAAATCATATATTTGTATGCTGAAAACAACAGAACTCTTTTTTAATTTATGTTTGTTCCCTTTTTGAGGTAATTTTATTTTCATAACAAGATGACTCACAAAAGGTCTGTAACACCATTATATGCAGGTGTTGATATAATAAAACATGTTAACTAAAACTGTTCTTTGTTTTATTACTTTTCTATTAGACTATAAAACCTGATATTATGTACTAATTTATATTTTCTATATAACACAACTTAAAATAATGTGAAAATGATTAGGAAAACTTTTATGCCAAAATATGTAAACACATTGACATCTTATTGAATGAGTGTGTGCCAAATAGAGTCACATACTTCACCTCAAAGCGATGTAAATAAGTAGCATGACAACTATGCAGAAACAGAGGCACCCTAATAGAGTGGTTCAAGGATTTTTAAATAAAATACGTTGTATGTTGATGTGTGTGTTTTTGAAATTTAAAGTGACAAAGTAGACTTTACGTAATAATTGCTTTCAGTTTACTACAGTTACAAATGCAAAAGTTAAACAATCTTTCAGAAAAGACAACAGGACACATTACAAGAGCTTTGCACATGTATTTACAAATGTAATGTTGCAAGACATCACTTTAGTTTTAAAACTTTGGATAAGTAGTTGACCATAGGTGAGGTAATAAATTAATTTACTGGGAAACCAAGATGCACATACATGATTTAACATTTGCTGCAATTAGTAAATTGTAGTAGATGCACATTAATTTATTATATTTTATCAAAAATATTTGTATTGAAGGTAAAAATAACAATGTTGTGTAATATACTTTCATTAAAATAGTTGGAAATCACCAAAGCCCTAACCTGCCTCCCACTATCTGCAGTCACAGAGTAGCCAGATGAAACCAGTAGCCCTGCCTGGTTTCTGTGCATTGCATAATGTTGTGGGAGAGGTTAATTTAGGCACATATTATGCAACACACAGCAAAAGAGCACAATGTTTGAGATCTTATCAATGGAATACAACATAGCCGCTCCAGATTTGTCAAGAGTGCAGAACCTATATTTTAATTGCCCAAATGTACATTCTATCACAGATCTAGTGGACATTATACTTGTGCCCAGCATAATTATACTTGCTCTCAGCAAGACTATCAGGAAGCGACAATGGAGTCAGAAGCCAGGAGAAACATCTGTACTACAAATCCCCACTGAAGCAATGAAATAAATGTATTTAAAGGTTAACATGCCAATATTTATAGGTGTGTAGTGTTAACCAGAAGAATGTGTACTTACCAATCAACCATCTCTCTGACATTTGGCCTGCTTCAAACTAAGCACACAGGGTTGACTGACTGATGATAAAGAAATAATGGCATAAGCCAGGATAGCCAACTACAACACTCCGGTCATGTGTTTGGTTGACATTGGCAACCCACGTTCAACTGTCATTATGCCATACACAGGAGTGAATACACCGGGGAGAAATGTTGCCTTGCAACAAGGTAAAGAAAAGGGATTTGTATTTATGATAGACTCAGACCCTTCACATGACCATGTTACATCACATAACCATGTTACATCACATGACCGTTGGCTATGCAAATGCTTTTCCATTGTTAATTTTGGTATGTTTGGTGAATTTAAGATATAAAACAAATGCATAAAAGGAGACCTTTTATGTAATAATTTAGTATTACAAAGGTGTGGTGTATTTACCTCCTAAATACAGGGGTATATAAGGAGTCTCCATGAGACACTAAAGACAGGCTTCTGAAGAAGCTGGGTGTCCATAGCCCAGCAAAACATGTAAAGCTGAACCTTGCTATCTTGGCCACACATTTGATTTACTCCTTATTGGATTTAACAATTTTCTCTTCACACTGGACTTTATATGCTCAATTGGAACCAAATAAGTTCTGCTGCTACTGGAATGAGACAAAACCCATATTTGCAGAACCAACGCTAAGAGACTGTCTGGATCTGGTGATTCACCACTTGGTAACTTTCTGCTACTTATTGTACTTTTAAAAGGGACATTTGGAGCAAGTCCTAATTTCAATCCACTTTCAAGAGAGATCTAGTGGCTAATATTTATACGAGACTCTTTTAATGTGATCAACTAGTAATTGTTCTTTATTTATATTTTAGCATATTTACATTTTAATTAACATTTAATTACATTAATAACTCATCCATCCTCTAAAAGTATCTATTCATATTGTATGAAATTTTTTTGGGGGGGCAATGCTGAGTGCTGTTTTTTTTACTTGTTTTAAAGTCTATTTACTCTTTAGAGGCTGACAACCTCTTTCCAGCTGCTTGTGTTTTTTTTTTTACTATTTATAATGTGAGAAGCAATGTGCCAAATATCAGCTAAACAAGAAAGAAAAAGTGTATAATATTAATAAATTATACTGCCATTATTTTAGAAATACTGTAATAATTTTAAGAATTTTAAGCTAGCAAAATCCATAAAAACAAAAAGAAAGATAAAGTAATCAGGAATGTAATAAAAAATCATCTATCCTAGACTTGAAAAAAAAACTATTCATACATTTTGCTGACTTAAAAATCAGAGATACAAAATGGAAAAATCTTACTGGTAGGTGACCCTAGAATATTGTTTTTGCAACACAGAAAATATCTGAGGTGGAAAAAATGTAAAATACATTTCAGGACAGAGAAATATGTTTAAGTGCTAAGTTTCAAAGAGTCAATAGCTTCACACTAACCATACACAATCACATAAGCCTAGCCCAACATAATAGTAATGTAATTTACTAAGCAGCAATTTTGCTGACAATTGCTTTTTAACAGCAATACATACATTTGCTATATGGTGTAATAAAAACTTGTTTCTGCTAAACTGCAGCCTGACCATAAAAGTCTCACAAACATCTGTTCAGTCATGTAACTGGCATCAGCCATTCATTTGCCATTCTTCATCAGCATCAATTTGTATTTACACCTGTACATTAGCACCCTCAAAAGCTACGGTATACCACCTAATAGGCATATATGTATATCCGTGCTTGTCGACTTTAGTTGCATTTGTGTGAATATGCCCTTTCTGTACTCCACCTAGTATAGACCACACACTTTAGATGGTTTCTCCAGTTGTAAGGAGGCACATTTGTCAGAAGTGAACAGTTGGAATGCATGCATATCCACTTATTGTTTTGTTGGCAAATGCAGTTAAAATTTTCATATTTTATGCTAAGCATGCAGACATATGTTCCATAACTACATTAGTTCCATCATTTTATATTTGTAACCATATAATCTTAAGGATGTCAAATTCTTTAACCAATCATTACCTTTTGCTATGCTTTGAGACATTTGTCCTTGTAAGTATGTAAACTATATAATATATGGTTCAGTGAAAGTCTTAATCATTGACTGTCAAATTGCACTCTGTCAGCGAGATCTCTCCCAGCATATGCTGCGCTATAATAAAGATGCCTCTTGATCATTTACTATGTATTTAGGAGTCCAGTATTGATTCTTCCATAATTGTCCTATTACAATTTCACATTACTAAAAATGGCAAGCTGAGCTACTGCATAATGTTTTATAATGATGCAATGGAAATTCAGTTATTTGTGCATTTTTATTTCTGAGTTATTTATTTCATAGATCTGTTTCTAGCTATAAAGAAATGAATACTTTGTCTGACTATCAAAGCCCAATATTTAGTATGTAAAGTTGTCAAGTTATTGTAGTATGTATATATGCTTTGCAATTCATAAGTATGAATAGGTCGGATCAGTGATGCAGTGGCATCCCTTCTCTGGGTGGCACCCAGTGCGGGAAGGTTAGTAGTGCGTGTGGCAAAGGCACACACCACTAAAAAGGGGGCATGGCATTGTGGATAGGGGTGTGGCCACATGGCCTGAACCGCCCCTTTTAGTCACTCCGGGGTTGCCCCCCAAACCCCATTTGTGACACCACTGCAGTGATGCCCAAATATTATAAAAGGGAAATATTTCTGGCATAACCTTGTTTATGTGTTCAAATACTATTACAAATATTTAAATACAGAAATGTCTGAAGTATACATAAAAGTTATGGGCCATAAAGGTTGCTGATTGGACAGCCCTGGTGTAGAGCTTCTATTTTGTGAGAGCCCAAAACCAGCACAGGAACAGTAGCAAATTCAATTTCAAATAAGTTAGTTTTTTTCTATATTCATTTATTGCCTTCATAAATTATTTTTAAGCATTCTACCATAATTTAAAAAAAATTCTCCTTAACTATGGAAGTATGGAAATATAAATTAATGTTATGTTGTAGCTATTTGACTTTTACCTGTATGCTAGCTAATGATCTGTCTCTAATTAATTAATACTGTGATTTTTTTTTCTTATTAATAGAACACCTACAGTAACTAAAAACAATAGAGTGACAATGCTTACTCTTTTCTTCAACTTCTTAATGATTTTAGGCCCTAAACAGTTATTATCAGGTCAATATTTAGCCTTCAAGTGCATCTGTTTAATTGTATATAACTTTTTTCGTTTGTTTACAAACTTAAATTTACTTAGTTTTTTTTGTCAGAATAGCCTTTTTTTGATAGTATATTGGAATAACAATATTTTTCTTTTAATGATACTATAGAAATAGGCAAAACTGGGGAAAAATACCCCTTTTCAAGATTTAGATTTTGAAATTTTTACACAGTGCAAGTCCAATAAATGACCTATATATGTAATCATGTATAGTTTATTTTAATCTTGAAAGTCGAATGTAAATGCTAACGTGTTTTTATTTTTCCACATTTAAAATATTAATTTCATATTTTATTTTTACTTTTGTTTACCAGACTCTGGTTTGCTTTGTGTTTCTCTCCTTTTGCTAAAGCTGAAGGATTCAGTGTAACCTATTGCTTTAGATCCAGTTTACATGACTCTCTTAGTGGTAGCAAACAGAAGAGTCTAATGCACTGCCTTGGGACTGCTTTTTAATGGGAAAAATATTGGTAGGTAAGGAAATGGTTTCTAGTACACTCTCAGCTGTTATTTACATTCTCAGGAGAGGGCTAATAGAACTAGTAGCAGCAATAATACACCAACCAAGTCAATGATTTTTCAGGAATTATTTACATTTTATTGCAGTGTTCTTATTGAGTGGTCATTATGAGCACAATAGAGATGTGTTCATATTTTGTTTCCAGAGTGAAGTCTGAGATATATTATGACAGAATAGACATTTGTGTACATCTGACACTCAATGTCTCACAGAATTGTATTTCATATATTGATAGACATACAATAGCTGACTGGATAACAGACATATGTACTTTAACAATTGTGTGTCATTTGATAGGGGACGTAGTTGGTATGCCGGCGAATGGATGCTGGCTAGTGAAATCCCGATGTCGGAAGCCCAACCCAGGACTAAAGATAGTCGTCGAAATCCCAATGCCAGTCTAGATCCCAACACTGTGATCTCGACAGCTGCCATCCCGATCAAAGGTACACTGGGGTGCCATAGCAGTCAGCCGCAGGGGGGGTTAGGTTTAGACACCACAGGGAGTTAGGGTTAGGCTTTGGGAGGGAGGTTAGGGATAGGCCCCACTGGGGGGGTTAGGGTAAGGCACTAAAGGGGATGGTTAGTTTTGGCACCAAGGGAGGAGGGTTAGGTTTAGGCACTAATAGGGAGGGTTAGGGTATGGGTGCAAGAAGGAAGGATTAGGGGGAGAAGGGTAGAGGGTTAGTATACTTACACGACTCATGTTGGGATACTGAGCATTGGGATGCCGCTGCCACATTTTGACAGCAGGCATCCCGACTGCCTGTATTTAATTCCCAACCCATTTTATAGAAATATGCTTAAGCTTAGTAAGTAATGAGGCCATTTCTTAGAGACAAACCCAATGCAGATGTATGTGTCTAATTTTGCTACTTTCTTTCTTCATTGCACATATATACTATATATATATATATATATATATATATATTGCACACACACATATATTGCAGATATATTTTGCACATTGCACACACACACATAGATAATTAGTTGGCCAAGTGATAGAGAGCTAGTAATGTTTAGCTTAGTGTCAGAGAGCCACATGCTGGATGTAAATGTGTTGATGACATGGTGTCATTCGTGGGATACTTCTGCTGGCCGCAATTCGCATGGTAGAGACAAGTCGCTGTCTTGTTGAGTTGGTGGATGAGGCTAACTGGCCTGTAAAATCAGTTTATTTGCACATGGTGAAAAGTTGTGCTGGGTGCAAATGTATAAAATTTATATTGTGTTATTTGTGAAGAGAAGTTTGTGGCACCATGCAAGTGGCTAGTAAGGGATGGGGGAGAGGTGCTTTGGGCCCATGTTCACATTAATAGGATAGGTAACATAGCAGTCTGTGCACAGAGCACACAGTGACAATGGCATGAGTGGTGGGTAAAGGCACTGCTGCTACCAGTCTGTATAGTGCTACTGGTCACACCGGTCACTTCTGCGACAGGGCCCCTATACAAAGCAATTTAACACGAACACTACAATTAAAAAAAAATGTTGGCAGAAGCGATTTCATCATGGGAAAATCTGCAGGCAACAGCTAGTACAACAGCTAGTGCAGTATATATATTTATTGTGTTGCAAGATCAGGTTAGGGGTGCTGTCTCCTGGGGTAAGTGGCAGCAACTTACATGCAGCAGCCATTTAGTAGTACACCAGTCCAAGGCCTTGGTATAAGTATCCACAGCTAGATAGCACAAACTAAGCAAAACAAAAATAAATCCTATCCTGTTTGTCTATATCTAACATACAATTCCCACTCTTGTTGCAAAACCTAGTGTCCAACTTACCAAAACAGCTTTTGCAAAGCACTAACAATCACAAGCAATTTTCTTTCTTTCTCTGCAGGCCTCAACCTGCTTCCTAGGCAGTGAGAGAAAGACTAGAGAAATTGACCCACCTTTTATAAGCCTCTCACAGGTGGACTTGCAATCAAGGTTGCTAATTAGTTGTCTACCAAACAAAATGTAGAAACCTGGGACACATATATATCCATTTGGGAACTTCCCCAGTATTTGTGTCACTATATATATAGTCACTACATATAAGGCCACCATGCAAGAACATGCATTATCCCTAATGAAGCATTGGAACAGGTGAAAAGCATAGGGACTACTTACCTGCATTATCCAGAACCATGTTTTTCCACAGAAGGACTATCTTGGATTATCTTAGACTTTTGCATATACTCCAACTTACTAAAGGAAACTAAGATAAGCACCTGATTCTTTTGTTGTGTATACTGTGTAAATAAATGTGATTATTATTTACAATATTCCACACTATGGAGGCAATTTATTTGCATAGATAAGGTTGCTGTATACAGTCTAAGGGATTTCCTGAACTCTGAAAATAAGAGGTGTGGAGGAAGAGTCTGATCTAGATGTTGAATGATATTTGATACACTTAACCGACAAGCGTACGTGCGGTACACATACATATTGAGCACATATCACCTACAATTTATTATCAAAGATACCACACTATTAGGTGCTTGTCTTTTCCCACTGTTTTTATCTTAGAGAACCACCGTCGAACCAAGCAGCAAAATTATAAGGACAAAGCAGCCACCCACTTGAAGGTTGAGCATGGTATATTTAGGATCTAAGACTTGAGAACCACTATAAGTACACTTCACAGACTACAGGAAGCAGTGCCATAATTCCACAACTCTGCAAATGTATATATATATATATATATATATATACACAATCAGGTGCATAAATATTGGGACATTGACAGAGTTTTCATATTTTGGCCTCTATTCACCACAACAATGGCTTTGAAATGAAACAAACAAGATGTGCTTTAACTGCAGACTTTCAGATTTAATTTGAGGGTAATTATATCCAAATCAGGTGAACGGTGTAGGAATTACAATGGTTTCTATATGTGCCTCCCACTTTTTAAGGGGCCAAAAGTAATGGGACCAACTAAACAATCCTAAATCTAACTTTCACTTTTTAATACTTTGTTGCAAATCCTTTGCAGGCAAATTACAGCCTGAAGTCTAGAATGCATAGACATCACCAGATGCTGGGTTTCATCCCTGGTGATGCTCTGCCAGGCCTCTACTGCAAATGTCTTCAGTTCCTGCTTATTCTTGGGGCATTTTCCCTTCAGTTTTGTCTTCGTCAAGTGAAATGCATGCTCAATCGGATTCAGGTCAGGGGATTGACTTGGCCATTGCATAACATTCCACTTTTTAGCCTTAAAAAACTCTTTGGCTGCTTTTGCAGTATGCTTCCGGTCATTGTCCATCTGCACTGTGAAGCGCCGTCCAATGAGTTCTGAAGCATTTGACTGAATATGAGCATATAATATTGCCCGAAACACTTCAGAATTCATTCTGCTGCTTTTGTCAGCAGTCACATCATCAATAAATACAAGGGAACCAGTTCCATTGGCAGCCATACATGCCCACGCCATGACACTACCACCACCATGCTTCACTGATGAGGTGGTATGTTTTGGATCATGAGCAGTTCCTTTCCTTCTCCATACTCTTCTCTTCCCATCACTATGGTACAAGTTGATCTTTGTCTCAACTGTCCATAGGATGTTGTTCCAGAACTGTAATGGCTTTTTTAGATGTTGTTTGGCAAACTCTAATCTGTTCTTCCTGTTTTTGTGGCTCACCAATGGTTTACATCTTGTGTTGAATCCTCTATATTCACTCTTGTAAAGTCTTCTCTTGATTGTTGACTTTGACACATATACACTTACCTCCTGGAGAGTGTTCTTGATTTGGCCAACTGTTGTGAAGGGGTTTTTCTTCACCAGGGAAATAATTCTGTCATCCACCACAGTTGTTTTCCATGGTCTTCCGGGTCTTTTGGTGTTGCTGAGCTCTCCGGTGCATTCTTTCTTTTTAAGAATGTTCCAAACAGTTGATATGGCCACACCTAATGTTTTGCTATCTCTCTGATGGGTTTGTTTTGATTTTTCAGCCTAATGATGGCTTGCTTCACTGATAGTGACAGATCTTTGGATCTCATATTGAGAGTCGACAGCAACTGATTCCAAATGCAAATGTCACACCTAGAATCAACTCCAGACCTTTTACCTGCTTAATTGATAATGAAATAACGAGGGAATAGCCCACACCTGTCCATGAAATAGCTTTTGAGTTGATAGTTCCATTACTTTTGGCCCCTTAAAAAGTGGGAGGCACATATAGAAACCGTTGTAATTCCTACACCGTTCACCTGATTTGGATGTAATTACCCTCAAATTAAATCTGAAAGTCTGCAGTTAAAGCACATCTTGTTTGTTTCATTTCAAAGCCATTGTGGTGGTGAATAGAGGTCAAAATATGAAAATTCTTTCAATGTCCCAATATTTATGCACCTGACTGTATATATATATTGTTAAAATGGTATGCAGTCGGGAAGCTGGTGGACCTAATCCCAACAGCCGGCTTCCTGACTGTCATATCCCGGCAAGGGTCTAAAGACAGGCATCGATATGCCGATGCCTGTCATTAGACATATGCTGGGAGACCGATGCCCGGCATCCCAATCGAAGGAACGCCGGACGCCATGCGTGGATAGCCATGGGGGGTAGGGAGGGTTAGGTTTAGGCTTCCCTGGGGGGATTTATGGTTAGGCACCCCCTGGAAGGTTAGGTTTAGACTATTGGAAGGGGGGGTTAGGGTTAGGCACCCCCGGGGGGAGGTTAGTGTTAGGCACCCCCATGGGGAACTTAGGTTTAAGCATTGGGAAGGGGGGATTAGGTTTAGGCACTTAGAGGGGGGATTAGGGTTAGGTACTGGGGGGGAGGTTAGGGTTAGACACCCCTAAGGGAGGGTTAGGGTTAGTGGGTAGAATTAGGTTAGCTAATACTTACCTGAGGATGATCAGGATTTCCACTGCTGCTGGGATGCTGGTGTCAGGATTCCAACCATACTGATTCCGTTGCAATATACTAATATACTGTATGCACCATTCTCTGCTTGTGACCTACTCAATAGGTGCAAATTACAAGAGTGTCTAAACAAAGTCTGCCTGAGTTACTACATCCCCTAATTACAACACTGCTAAAGTGCTGCTGTTTACATTCATGTTGTACTTCATTATAATATTGTTTAAATTGATTTATTCATTAAAGAAGATTGTATACAGTAGATTCTGCAAATTGTTATGAACTATTACTCATCTGTCTGTTGTTAACTTAGCAAGTAGATCTGAAGCTGCTTTTAAGTTAATCATTGTGTGTGCACATACTATTTTATATTATCTTATTGGAATATTTAACATTAAATAAAAATATATATTTTACAACATAATTGATATCTTTTTATACAAAATATACCTGCATTTCAAACACAAGGATCTTACTGTAAAGAGCAATATGGATTTTAGAATGGCTTGATCATGAATATCATGGAAATGTGTGGGGAGATCTCAAAATCTCAAACATGCAATTCATGTGTCATGGCTGCATCCATAGCCTGCTGATAAACCTCAAAGATTATCATATTATTCTCATCAAGTATAGCAGCATTTTTTCTTTGTGCTTACCCATATATTTATGCTTGGATCAGAGATGATTATGAATGTGGAATACAGAGTTCAAGATCAAGGAAACCACAACAATTTAATAGGATCCAAATTCAGACACAGAATAACCATTATCTGGTTTTATCAAGCAACAGTCAAAAGGAAATTTATACAGCAGGTAAATAATCCAAATCCAAAACTTAGGTAAAAGCAGGATGATATATTCGGAGTCAGGTGTGTTCACCAAAATAAAGAATAAATACCCTGGTGCTGATCAGAATCACCTGGGAGCAAAGTGTGGGTAATGCACCAGCAACCTAAAACAATTGGGAGTAGACAATCCCAAAAAACCCTTATATAAAATAAATTGCAAGGTGCTTAGAACATAGAAATCCACACAATAAATCTATACTCAGCATCTAATGACTCATAACCACAATTTGCAACAGTAGCATATAACAATTGTAATAAAAGCATCTTCATTCCAGGATCCACACCTGATATTGTTGTAGTATCTCAAAAACATAAAACATGTATGGACATTAAAGAGGATTGTGTAATAGAACCCCCAAATGCTTAATTCTATGTGAATAAGGAAGTAGGAGAACCGAACAATTGTATCCAGCTGCAATAGTCACAAAATGAAGAAAAAAAATAATTCTTCATGTGCACATAAAATTCAATAAGAGCTGACAATCCTCCTTTATGAGAAGGCAGCCTCCATTAGCTTTAAAATATAAGCTGTATTAGGTATTGATATGCATATATGTTGTGCAATCCTCCTTGATATTAGTTACTCACATATTCCAGTAATGGCCACAATAATAGCTTAAGAGGCTTCACTGTGGGTATCTGAAGGTAACAAAGTCTGTAAAAACAATCAGCATCTAAGGTAGATAAAGGTACTTGCACTCGAATGTGTGGCCCCACTGACCTTGTAGCTGGTAACGGAAGTCCGTACTGATATTGTACCCAGCTCACCTGCACTAGTAGTCCACAATAGAGTGTGCAGCGATTAGTCCAGTTGGTGAGGGGATGTGGCACTCTTTGAGCAATGTTAAGGATCTCGATATTTTGTAGCAAGGAGGCTTGTTCAAAGAAAGGCACCTGCTACTTCAATGCATTTCACCATTCATGATGGCTTTTTCAAGAAGCAAGTGAGAACGATTCGCTCGTATTTAATTGATGACATATGACACTATTGTGTATATATATATATGTATATATATATATATATATATATATATATATATATATGTGATAGAATGTTTTTTCCAGGAAACAATAATACAATATCTGACAAACTGGGACAATCTATTAGCAAATCTCTAGTTTTCTCTGTGTCTAGAAGGTGCTAGATAAATCATAAGTAGAATCTGATTGGTTGCTATGGGCAATAACTCCACTTCTAAAAACCAACACTTTAGTAAATATACCCCTCAGAGTAGCCTTTCACTACTAGAGAAGTGAGAATACTGCCCCTCTATCAACAATACAAGATAATATACTGTTTTGTGGTTTGTAGTGTAATACAATAAATATATACTTCTTTTGTTTGATTTTTGGAGGGGTGGTTGATGGGAGGGGGTGGTGCTGAAACAGGCATATAAGCAGTCTGATTGTGTGGACAATTAGTCCAGTACAATTTGATTTCTTTGCCTTTCTCACCCTGTCTCTCTCTGTCTAACACTGCCTATCTCATCTGCCTCTGTCTCATTCATATCCTCTCGCTTACTTTTGCTGGACAGCATCTGTCCCTCACTAGAAGACATCCTTTCCCCATGCTTGTTGGTCTAAAGTGGCAGCTAAGCATGGGAAAGAGCAGTACACTATATATGCCATTCAAAACAGGTGTGCAAAACCTGGCCACAGCTTGGTTCGGTCTGAACTACTCATCTCTATTTATAATATAATTTAATATAATGTAATGAAAGGTAATAATTTTATATTGAAAGTCATCAATTTATACTATAAGATTTACTGGGACGGGGACTGATGTTTGCACATTCTCTATAAAACTTTGCATTACATGTTTGCACTTTACATTTGTTAGGAATCACCGGCCAGGTAGATGGTACAGCAAACTTTGCAGTCTGGCTTGGCACCACTTATTTTGAGGGCTCAGAGCCTAACATAGTGCAAGTGTTACCAGTGATTGCCACAAAGGAATATGGGCTTACCTTCTATGCTACACAAGTCGCTGCCCCACGGGTAAACACCATGGTCACATTTTGGAGAAGCTGGAATAACTGATACACAGTGCAAGTACAGGACAAGCAGCAGATAAAGAGCAATGCAGAAAAATGTCAGGACAAGATGGGTAAAAAAACAGGAGTCAGGCAGAAAATATCACACAGCTTTGGAAGTAGCAGGAAGCAGGTAATATAACCAGCCCTGGATTGTGCTGACTTCCTGGGAATGGGTATATAATACCGCTGGATGTAAGCCCCGCGGATTAAATCCCAACACCCGGAGGCTGGCAGATGAAGATCCCAACTAGGGTAGGTAAGTACCCTAACCCTTCCCCTCTCCCCCTTCCTAACCCTCCCTTAGTGGTGCCCAACCCTAACCTCCCCCTAGTGCCTAACCTCCCCCAGGGGTGCGTAAAACTAACCCCCCCTCCCTGCACCCTAAACCTAACCCTCCTGGGTGGGTGGCTATCCCTAACCTCCCCTTGGTGGTGCCTAACCCTAGCCCCCCCTTCCCTTAGTCCCCCCGGGAGTCCCTAAACCTATCCCTCCTCCCCCTCCCATTGCTAAGAGCTCCCGATGCCCAGCTTTCCTACGTTTGTTATGCCGGGCATTGGATTTCACCATGGGGCTAATCATAGGCATCAGTATTTAGACGCCTATCTTTAATCCCATGCTGGGCTGTCAGTGTTGGGATTTTGGCAACCTGACTACATCCCGACTTCCTGGCTTTAATTCTCACAGCATGCATGGGATTGGGTATGGTCCGGAAGCAGACAGAAAGAAGGGACAGTTCAGAAATGTCAAGTACTGTACAGTATGTTTAAAACAAAAGTCTGTACAGACAGCTACTGCTGTGGCTCAATCAACAGAACCATATGCCCACATTGCAGAAAGTTCTGGGTTCAAACCTCACTGACACTTGAGTGTTTTTTTTATTGCAGGACAGTGATGCCATGCTTCTAACATTACCCGATATTCAGAAGGGGTCAAATTACCCCAAAACTGTATATTGTCCAGATTGTTCTCCACATTAAATATTGACTATCCATGAACTAAAAGAATGGAGTAAAACTGCACTGAAAAGATCTAATAATTCAGATTTTAGATAATCTTTATCTAATATCCATGTGCATTCACAATACATTTTATGAACTTAAGGTCATCTGAATACAGTACTGTATTTCAGGAAAACATTGGATTTTAGTTAAAGATTACTACTCTGAATATGCTTCTGGAATGTATATGTTACACTCAAGATCAGACTTTTGGATGTAATTCAAAATAAAAAAGTTAGTTTGGAAAAAAGAGATCTCCCTTAAAATAGTAATTTTATGTGATATAAATTAAAATAAATAGCACTCGCATTATCAAATAGAACAGACAACAGAGCAAAATATAGAATGTGAGGCTGCTCAAAAATGAATAAATAATAACACTAAATAAAAAATAAAATTACATCAGAGTAAAAACATGTTAAAATGTAATCTGCATAGTTTTAAGTATTTATTATACTGTTAGAATTTAGAGCTGTTAACTCTGTATTAATTGATACAAAAGGATACATTTTCTAAAGTATCAGAAAGATGGTCCAGGCACCAGCGGATGTGAATGGTGAAAAACTTTTGCTGTCCGCAACAGCTGCTCGCCCACAGAGAGACAATGCCAACTCTCTCACAAACAATATGAAAAATTTAATTTATATACACCCACACACGCGCAAACACCCAGAGTGTATAGGCACATATGTATGTATATATGAAAAAAAAAAAAAAGGAGCAGCGCTTGTAGAACACAACACAAAAAAATATATAAAATGAAGACGCTTTATTGCTGTTTAAAATATAACAGTAAGACATATAAAACATATATATGAACCACTATATATAACTCCTGGGAGTGGGCTCTGGAACAAAGCATATATACTGTATAAAATGTAGTTAAATGTATAAAAATGCTTCTTTAAGATGTGTGGTGTCCCCCCAAATTCAGGACCTCAGGAGGGGGACCCCATTTTATTTTTTGGGTCCCCACTTTCAGAGAAATTCCAGCCTTGGGCTGACAAGTTTGGGGTTGGCTCAATATGATGGCAGGTGGACGTCACACTGTGTCCCTCCCGCTATGGTGTTACCACCCCAACTGGTTCAGTCTGGTGCTAATTATTGAAAAATAGGGGGAACACCACAACATTTTCCCCACTATTTTCCAGTACCAGCCCATATTGATCTGTGCAGTGCTTCTGTTTGAACAGATTTGCCAACATATTTGACACATGTTAAGGCATTCAGAGCAGCAACAAATGACTGATATCACCATCAGGTTTTACTTAAAACTGAAACCCAATGGTAAGTAAATATAGATTTTTTTTTTACATCAAAACGACTTTGATATTCCGTCAATTCCAGGAAGTTTTGGTTTAGAACAAAGTACAATATAATCCATAAAATTCTTTCATTTAATGAAAATGTAATATTATAGTATATATTTAATAGGGATTACCTGAGATCTATATATAAATGAAATATGTCAATTAAACGCTCTAGTGTTAGATCAAATAATATTAATCATATAAGTTTACATACTGCATTATATAGATATCCGAATGTTAAATGCGCTTTATAGAATTGAGTGCACAAACACATAAATTAACATTATGAGATGTGTACATGAATGATTAACTGAACATAGTGCAGAGCTGAGTCATTGAATTACTTTTGTAGATGGATACATTTATATAATGATAGAGAATGTTACAAGCAGGTTCAATAGCAAAAAAATGCTTTAATTGGCAAGAAAGGTTATGTTCTCAAAACAGTTAATAACAAATTCAGCAAACCTCTATTAAAGTTGACAGACAGACCGCAATATTAAATAAATGTATATAATTAATTATATCTGAATGTTGCATATAATTCAAACCAATTGAGACAATGTTTACGTGTCTGTGAAATCATTTAATAATAACATAAATAGCGTATAACAATAAATGTCAACATCAGTATGCACCTGCAATTACAGTCAAAGGATTGCCTTATTACTGAGGGATTTACATAAATATGTAACATATAATATTAGTTTTCCACAGACATACTGTATTTAAAAAGTGTAGTCACTATTGGTAGGGAAGCAGTGTTTTATGTGACATACAGTATGCTTTGCATAGATTAGGCAGCACGCACTGTGTATAAAATTTATATCTGATCCGGTAAGGGTTAGTATGTGATGCACACACGCTATAGTGAGAGGAAACTGATAGTAGGGGTCATGCGGGTATGCAGTCGGGAAACTGGCTGCCTTAATACCGACAGCTGGCTTCCCGGCTGCTTTAACCCGGAGTGGGATAAATGACCGGCGTCTATATCTAGATGCCTGTCATTTACCCGACACTGGGAGACCAGCGCCTGGCATCCCGATCAAAGGGATGCCGGGCACCGCGAGTGGACAGCTGCAGGGGGGGAGGGTTAGGTTTAGGGCACCCGGGGGGACTTAGGCTTAGGCACCACCCCCGGGAGGGTTAGGGATAGGCCAGGGGAAGGGGGGATAGGGTTAGGCTCCCCCGGGGGGAGGTTAGGGTTAGGCACCCCCGGGGGACTTAGGTTTAGGCAGCGGGGAAGGGGGGTGTTAGGCACTTAGAGAGGGGATTAGGGTTAGGCACTTGGGGGGGAGGTTAGGGTTAGGCACCCCTAAGGAGGGTTAGGGGGTTAGGTTATGTTAGTTTATACTTACCTTAGGGACGATCGGGATTTCCAGTGCGGTCGGGCTTCCGCTGCCGGGCTCTGCTGATCTGTCGGGCTGCCGCTGCTGGGAATCGAACTGGCAAATATTTTTTTGCCAGTGGCGCTGCTTAAGAGATTGCTGTCTGGCCATGTGGCAGCCGGGATCATACCGATTCCATCATGCCAGATCCGAGCATTGGTCCCCTGAAACACTTGATGGACATTTCACAAAGTTTTTTTGATTTAGTATTATTCTAAATTCACTTTTGAACACCATCAATCACATTATTTATTTAGCTGTGTCATCAGTTTTTTTTATAATTTGAGTGCTATGTATTTTAACATGTATACAATAAAATTATTGTTTTAAGGGGTAACTCTTTTTTGTAACTATAAGCTTTTTTTACCTCTAGTATCCATAAAAAGGAATATCCTTTTTTGACTTTGAATTAGGGGTGTGCACCGGCCCCTTTTCATGTTTTGTGTTTTGGTTTTGGATCTGGATCTTTCTTCGTGTTTTGGATCTGGATTGGTTTTGCCAAAAACACCCTTCCGTGTTTTGGGTTCTGGGTTTTGTGTTTTGGATCTGTATTTTTTTTAAAAAAAGCATAAAAACAGCTTAAATCACAGAATGTGTTGGTTTTTCTGCTCCTATGCTATTATTAACCTCAATAACTTTAATTTCTACTAATTTCCAGTCTATTCTGAACACCTCACACCTCATAATAGTTTTTTATGTCCAAAAGGTTGCACGGAGGTAGCTGGATGACTATGCTAAGCGACACGAGAGGGCGGCACAAACACGTGACCCATCTAGGAGTGACACTGCAGTGGCAGACAGGATGGCAGTTTGAAAAACTAGGCCCCAAACTGTACATAATGCAAAGAAAAAAAAGAGGTGCAAGATGGAATTGTCCTTGGGCCCTCCCACCCACCCATATGTTGTATAAGCAGGACATGCACACTTTAACAAAGCAATCATTTCAGCACCAGGGTCTGCCACACGACTGTGGCTGAAATGATTGGTTCGTTTGGGCCCCCACAAAACAAGCTGGCAATTAATCTGTCCCTGCACAAACTGGCTCTACGGAGGCAAGATGTCGTCCTCATCCTCCTCATCCACCGATTCCTCACCCTCTTCAGTGTTGTGTACATCCTCATCCTCACAGAGTATTAACTCGTCCCCACTGGAATCCACCACCACAGGTCCCTCTGTACGTTCTGGAGGCTGGTCTCCCTGGAAGAGTTGATAATTCATTTTGATGAACATCATCTTGTCCACATTTTGTGGAAGCAACCTCCTACGTCTTTCGCTGACAAGGTTCCCGGCTGCACTAAACACTCTTTCGGAGTACACACTGGAGGGGGGGCAACTCAGGTAAAATAGAGCCAGTTTGGACAGGGGCCTCCAAATTGCCTCTTTTTCCTGCCAGTACCAGTACGGACTGTCTGACATGCCTAGTTGGATGCTGTCACCGATGTAATCCTCCACCATTCTGTCAATGGTGACAGTATCATATGTAGTGACAGTTGACATGTCAGAAATTGTTGCCAGGTCCTTCAGTCTGGACCAGATGTCCAAACTTGGTCCTGCCTGCCCTGCATCACCGCCAGCAGGTTGCTAAGGATAGCTAAGTTTTTTCCTGGCAGCCCCAGTTGCGGGAGAAAATGAAGAAGTAGTTGTTGATGTGTCACGTTCCGCTTCAGCTGACAGTGTGTTCACCAGCAGGTCTTTGCACCTCTGCAGGCTTGTGTCGGCCGGAAAGAGAGACACCACATATGCTTTAAACCTAGGATCGAGCACGGTGGCCAAAATGTAGTGGTCTGATTTCAACAGATTGACCACCCTGGAATCCTGGCAAAGCGAATGAAGGGCTTCATCCACAAGTCCCACATGCCGAGCGGAATCGCTCTGTCTTAGCTCCTCCTTCACTTTCTCCAGCTGCTTCTGCAAAAGCCTGATGAGGGGAATGACCTGACTCAAGCTGGCAGTGTCTGAACTGACTTCACGTGTGGCAAGTTCGAAGGGCTGGAGAACCTTGCACAACACGGAAATCATTCTCCACTGCGCTTGAGTCAGGTGCATACCCCCTCCTGTGCCTATGTCATAGGTGGATGTATAGGCTTGTATGGCCTTTTGCTGCTCCTCCATCCTCTGAAGCATATAGAGGGTTGAGTTCCACCGCGTCACAACCTCTTGCTTCAGGTGATGGCGGGGCAGGTTCAAGAGTGTTTGCTGGTGCTCCAGTCTTCAGCACGCAGTCACTGAATGGTGAAAGTGGGCAGAAATTTTTCGGGCCACCCAAAGCGTCTCCTGCACGCCCCTGTCGCTTTTCAGAAAATTCTCCACCACCAAGTTTATTGTGTTAGCAAAACTTGGGATGTGCTGGAATTTGCCCTGATGTAATGCCCGCACAATATTGGTGGCGTGTCAGATATCACAAATCCCCAGGAGAGTCTAAGTGGGGTAAGCCAATGGGTGATGATTTCCCTCAGTTTCTCTAAGAGGTTGTCAGCGGTGTGCCTCTTACTGAAACCGGTGATACACAGTGTAGCCTGCCTTGGAACGAGCTGGCGTTTCTGAGATGCTGCTACTGGTGACGCTGCTGCTGTTGCTGCGTAAGGTGATACATCTACCCAGTGGGCTGTCACAGTCATATAGTCCTTAGTCTGCCCTGTTCCACTTGTCCACATGTCCATGGTTAAGTAGACATTGGGTACAACAGCATTTTTCAGGACACTGAGGACACTTTTTCTGACATTTCTGTACAGTCTCGGTATCGCCTGCCTAGTGAAGTGGAATCTAGACCGGATTTGGAACCGGGGACACACTACCTCCATCAATTGTCTAAATCCCACTGCACTAATGGCGGATACCGGATGCACGTCTAACACCAACATAGCAGTCAAGGCCTCAGTTATACGTTTTGCTTCAGGATGACTGCTGTCGTACTTCATCCTCCTCGCTAAGGACTGTTGGAGGGTCAATTGTTTAGTAAAAGTAGTGGTGTTCCTACTTCCTCTCTGGGATGATGAACGACTCCCAGCAGCAGCAACAGCAGCAGCGGCAGCAGGAGGCGTAGCAATGCAGGATCCTCCGGAGGAATCCCGGATAGGAGAGTCAGTCATGCCAGTGACATGGCCTGCAGGACTACTTCCGATCCTGACTAAGGAGGAAATTGACGAGGAGGGAGTTGACGGTGTGGTTTGCAGGTGCTTGGATACTACAGGACAATGGGATTTAGGTGTCCCTGGACTGCTTACGTTCTTAGCCAAAGTTTCTGAACTTGACAGTAACTTTTTATGAACGCGCTGCAGGTGCCGCATAAGGGAGGATGTTCCTAGGTGGTTAACGTCCCTACCCCTACTTATTTCACCTTTACATATGGTACATATGGCAAGACAGTTGTTGTCCGGATTTGGATAGAAATATTGCCAGACCAAAGAGGTGGAATGTTTGGTCTTCTGCCCAGGCATGACCGTGATGGGCTTTTTCATCCCACGGACAACAACTGTCTCCCCCAGAGCCTGATTTAAACAAACCACATCACCATCAGAATCCTCCTCTTCAACTTCCTCCTCAGCGCCAGCTACACCAGTATCCTCATTCTGTTGTACTTCAACAGTGACATCTTCAATTTGCATATCAGCAAGTGGACTGTGGGTGCTCCTTTCAGCACTTGCAGGGGGCATGCAAATGGTGGAAAGAGCCACCTCTTCCTGTCCAGTGCTGGGAAGGTCAGGCATCGCAACCACCACCACACTTGGACTCTCCTTGGGGATTTGTGATATCTTCTTAGAATGCACAGTTCTTCACTGTGCTTTTGCCAGCCTAACTCTTTTGATTTTTTTAGTGGAAGGAGGGCTTCCATCGTCATGTGAAGCTGAACCACTATTCATGAACATAGGGAAAGACCTTAGCCATTCCTTGCCACTCCGTGTCATAAATGGCATATTGGCAAGTTTATGTTTCTCTTCAGATGATTTAAATGTTTTTTTCAAGGTCATTTTCCTGAACTTTGCCATTTGGGATTGTATGTGCCCTCTACTATGACATTGGGCATCGGCCTTGGCAGACGATGTTGATGGCATGTTATCGTCTATGTCATGATTAGTGGCAGCAGCTTCAGCACTAGGAGGAAGTGGTTCTTGATCTTTCTCTATTTTATTTTTATCGGAGAAAGTTTGGTCCTCCATTTATGTTATGCACGCTTGGCACTACTTTGTTGATGCACGTGCTGCTACTGCGCACACAATTCACAAACACAGAAAATATTTTTTTATTTGGTTTGGACTGGAGTGTACTTTGTGGGTTACAGCACCCTTTAACGGTCAAGCCAGCTGGCCCTTTACTTATGACACAGGCGCACGCTTGGCACTACTTTGTTGATGCACGTGTGGCTACTGCGCACACAATTCACAAACACAGAAAATATTTTTTTATTTGGTTTGGACTGGAGTGTACTTTGGGGGTTACAGCACCCTTTAATGGTCAAGCCAGCCGGCCCTTTACTTATGACACAGGCGCATGCTTGGCACTACTTTGTTGATGCACGTGCTGCTACTGCGCACACAATTCACAAACACAGAAAATATTTTTTTATTTGGTTTGGAGTGTACTTTGGGGGTTACAGCACCCTTTAACGGTCAAGCCAGCTGGCCCTTTACTTATGACACAGGCGCATGCTTGGCACTACTTTGTTGATGCACGTGCGGCTACTGCGCACACAATTCACAAACACAGAAAAAATATATATTTTTTTAGCACTTGGGGGGGAGCACCCCTAATGGACAGAGCACCCCCTGGACAACACTACAGCACCCCTTTATGACTGGGACACTGCACTGGACTTTGGAGTGGACACAGCCCCTATGGACAACTGACTGCACAACACAGTCCAGCCAGCCCCTATGGACTTTGAAGTAGTGGACAAGCCCCTATTAACAACAGTGGCACAGCACAACACAGCCAGCCCCTATGGACTTTGAAGTAGTGGACACAGCCCCTATGGACAACAGCAGCACAGCGCAGCACAGCACAGCACAACACTACTCTGCACTACACTACACTACACTACACAGCCCAGCCAGCCTTAACTCCCACCCTCCCTCTTCACTGTCCACAGCCGAGTGAGAAAATGGTGCCGACACGGGTACTTTATATAGGATCCAAAACCCGCGAGACCCTGAAGGCGGGATGATAACGTTTTGCCTCGATTTCAGATCTGAGTCAGGTGGGAAAAGTCGAGCCTGACTCGGATCGGCCTCGGATCGGGGGGGCTCGGGGGGGTTCGGATTTCAGAAATCCGAACCCGCTCACCCCTACTTTGAATATCATCCAAAATTCTGTTCTTGAGTGTCCCTGGACTAAGACTGCAGGAGGAGCATCAGATTTAGGATGACATGTTTTGAAATTGAACACTTGCTTCAATAGTGCTTGGACTATATTCATAGTTGCTGGCAAGTCTAATTAATATAACACAGATGTTAGCTTCTTCACAATTTTAAAAGGACCAATGTATGTTGGTGCTAACTTTGCTTAAGGTTGTCTTTACCTGATGTTGCATGTAGACAAACATGGGTATAATTACTAAAGAGCTGGTTTATAGAAGTGGAGATGTGGCCCATAGCAACCAAACCAATGCTACTTAAGATTTATCTAGCACCTTCTAGAAGATAATAGCTAGAATCTGATTGGTTTCTATGGACAACAACTCCATTTCTATAAACCCACACTTTAGTAAATATAACCCCCAGACTCTTTAACCAACCTTGAAATTACATATTTTTTTGTGCTGATCAAAATATTTTTTTGCCAGTGGCGCTGCTTAAGAGATTGCTGTCTGAACTGTCCACCAAATTCTCTTAAATTGTACTATTGTTTCCCTAATGGTAGAAGACTCAGAATGCAGATTCTCAAGGGAAAAAGCCTTCAGGTGATGACAAATTAACAAAAGCAAGGTGACATGGCATTTGAAAACTCTTACTCAAATGTCATTGAATCCTTTCAATACAGGTAATTATGCAATCAAAACAATAGGTATGTGGGTCCATTAGTTGGAGGGAACTGACAGTGACATTAATGAACCTAGAGAACACAGACCTGCCAAGGCATTACAGATTCCTTAGTATCTTATGTCAAAAACAGCTACCACATTACTTATGTCATAACTCCTTTCTAGAGGTGAGGATTTTCATGAGATTTATGCACTAGGGTGCAATTGTTTGTCCAGCAGATCTCCTCAGAGAGAATGGCTCCAGACCCTACAGTATATCAGAACTGTCCATCTCCACAATAAAAGGCTGGTGAAGATTGCAATGACAGAGAAGTGGAGAAAAACATAATGCTTTTTTGAGGGCTATTAAAGATTCAAAGGCTGCTCCAGATGAACTAGATAGATCTGCTCCCTTCTGTGTCAAGACAGTAAGAGAAGCTGCAAGAATAGAAAATGCCTGTAGTAATTGACAAAACCAAAAAATCAGCTTTAAGGTTCTAAGGCTTCAACAGTCCTGTATAGCTTGGACATTAACTAACTCCAGGGAGAAACATTGAGCTGATATTACATATCCTATGCAGGAAACCTGAGAAAGTTCAAACTCACTTCTTGAGCTTGGCAAAAAGTTGTCTGTACCTGAACTTTGATAAGACAGCATTCCTGATGATGCTACTACTTCATGGATAATGAGTAAATTAGAATGTCATTAAAAAACTACCATTACCACCTCATAAAGTCTCTGAGTACATAATTTTTGAAATCTTTGAACACTGCAACTTCATGCCTCAGGCCCAATGGCATTATTGTGTACTCAAAGGGGCCAGTAGGAGTTTTGAAAGCAGTTTTCCATTCATTCCCCTGCACTAATTCATATAAAATTGTAGTTTCCTCTAATATCAATTTTGGAAAACACAGATGCACCTTTCAATTGGTTGAACAACTCAGGACTCAAAATCAAAGAGTACAGTATTTATTGTTTACAGTGACTTTATTGAGACCTCAATATTTTCTGGTCTCGAAGAACAACACTGATACTAACATGGATCTGGATGGTTAAATAAACCCCTTCTCCAAATTCTCTGAGATTTACTCCTTTACTGCACATAACTGAGGGACAACAGAGAGAACAAATTACCCTTTGAGAATTTTGATCCTGGTACAAGGTCTATGAAGCAATCATAAGGCCGATCTGGGAAAGAGAATCTGCTTATTTCTTATTGATGACATCAGCAAAATCCTGGTAAACCTTAGGAAACTCATTAACATATTCAAAGACTGATCGGACAGACAATGTCAGACTTCCCTTTGAATAATTGATCCAGCTGCCCAGTTAGCTGTTGGATTATGCAAGGATAACTAAGGAAATCTAATATCACTGTCAGATTCCTGAATTTGTCATGGACTTGGACCGCGGCAAGACGGGAGTAGAAGATCAAGGTAGGTAACTGACTTGGACTAGAGTAGGACCAGAATGGAGTATAATAGAAATGGAGCTGAATAGAACTGGAACCAGAATAGAGACCAGGCTGGAATCGGTTATCAGTACCTGGACTGGGACTGGAATAATGGCCTGGCTGGGACTGGATAGTATAACTGAGCTGGAATCCAATTGGAAACTGGGCTGGGACCAGTCAGCAGTATCTGGACTGGGACAAGAATAATGGCCAGGTTGGGACTGGCTAGTATCACTGGGCTGGAACCCAATTGGAGACCAGGTTGGAATTGTTTTGCAATATTCAGACTGGGAACAGATTAAAGGTTGGACTGGGACTGGCTAGTATCACTGGGCTGGAAGCCACTTGGAGACAGAGCTGGCAACAATTAGCAATATCCAGACTGGGACCGGATAATGGCCAGGCTGGGACTGACTAGCATCACTGGGCTGGAACTCACTTGGAGACTGGACCAGCTAATAATTTCTGGACAGGGACCAGAATAATGGATAGACTGCAACTAGTATACTTGACAGGGTCCTGCAATGAGGAGCTGAGATGACAAACATAAAAGTGTGGTGACAGATGAGTTATAGCTGAAATACTTGAAGGTAAGTCTTGCTTTATGAACTGTATGATAGCCCAAAGGAACAGCATAGACATGCACTCCCAGCAAGTAGGTCTGTAATATAAGCTGGATGTCTGTGTACAGTACAAGTGCTGAGAAGAATTCAGCCAGATGGAGTTTTAGTTGAAGTAACAATATAGAGAAATGATGTTTTGGAAGTTGCACTGGTTAAGCAGACGATGGCAGCTGTTTGCAACAGAGAATCAATAATTCCGCAGATTGGATGGGTGCAAGAAGTATTTGATATGTACTGTATATAAATATGCTGTAACACATATACAACAGAAAAGGCATCCAGAAGGTCATCAGGCAATGCAGGAAGTACAGTAGCACTCTGGTGTATGGAAGGCTGCACACCATAGGAGAGCACTAGCACAGTGCAAATAGAAATCGGGAATGCTGGATGTAGAAGTGCAGACTGTAAGTAATCACAGAAAGTGACTAGGGATAGAAGATATATTTATCAAACTGGAGTGATACTCTACAATGTGGAAACAGCAGCCTGGAGGCAGAATGAAGCTGTAAACTGGAGCTAATATGCAGAACTTGTTGCAGGAGGCAGACAGTACACAGGTGTAATAGGTGAGAGTTGATTATAGCAGAGAAGCTTAGAGAAGGATCCAGATGAAAAGTAGATGCTGTAACAGGGTAAAACAGCAATATGGGAATTAAGCTGGCCATCCAATATACAATTTTCTGTCAGATATCTGTCCAATCTGGCTGGTTGGAATGAAAACCTGGTAATGTATGGGAGCAAATGACAATCGTCCATTTGCTCACAAACACTGGAAAATAGTCAAAAATGGTTGTTCAGACAAATTGGTTAAAACTTAAAACACACATATTTAACCGATTTGAACAATTTTTAAAACCATATGATCGACTGTCATTTGCTCCCATACATCACCAGGTTTTCATTCCAACCAGCCAGATTGGACAGATATCTGACAGAAAATTGTGTAGTGGATGGCTAGCTTTACTCAGATTTGCAGAGTGGAGCTGCAAGTGTTTCTTAGCAGTGTTGGAAGATGCTAAGGCTTATGTATATACTGGAGCCAGGAATCTCCTCAGAAGATTAGTTGAACTGGGAAAGCTTGGGTGCCTTGGAAAGGTTTATATAGGGCACTCTGCACCAGGATTGGACACTGTAGTCTTCTGAGAAGAAAGTCTCTGTGAATGGCTGCAATGGTTTCAGCTGACCTAAGGCATAATGGTGGCACCCATGTAGCCCTGGACTGCAGCAACAGGAGAATCCGGATGAGACTGGCCAGTGGACACATGCCAGCCAGTGAATTGGCAACACCAGGTGAAGTAAGTGGATCTAAAATCCCAGAGTACAACAAACACAGAATTACTGAGGAATACATTATGTAAAATGTATTCTGATTCCAAACAGTCCACAGTTGATTAACAAAGTTGCCTCCTGCCCCACTGTCAATAAAAGCTGAAAGATCACTGTGTCTATGTGCAGGTAATAGTCTGACTAGCAACTGAAAAGAACTAGGGGCAGAATGTGGAGAGTAATCTTATGAGATTCTTGTTTACCATTTTCATGGACAGCAACCACCTTGACGCAAGTAGATTACTTTTCCTACTCACTGCTTTTCAGATCTGGGGGTAAATTTACTAAAGTTCAATTTGGTATGAGACTTTATGAATCTATAAAATCGAATTTAGGAGCTCATTCAGACCTGTCCGCTAGGATGCGTTTGCTCGTAGCTGTCCGATTTTTGCATTCTATGCATACGTGTGCATCACAGTGCATGTGCGCGAACCAGTGCAAGAGATCGGGAAGCGTTCACTTGCTGCGCATAGACTGCCCAGCAGAGTGAGTGACAGGAGAAGCTGTTTGTGGGTGGTAACAGGGGCTGGCCAATAAAAACGGGGGAGTGGAGGTGCAAACGCAGGCATGCCTGAGCATCTTAATGCCATTTCAGATGCGTGCATAATTAAGAGACAGCGTCATAGTACACGTCACCTGGATGGTTTTGACACTGAAGTGCTCGCAGTGCCTGCAGTAGGGTATGGTCTGCCCCAAGCACTGCGATCGCATCAGATGGTACCCGATGTACAGATGGTTGCATACACTTCCTGGAGATGACGTGCGCAAGTGGGCATCTTAAGATGGGCTAGTGGACATCTGCATACACAAAGTGATCGCACGTCAAGACATAGTGGGTGTGCTAATGCCTTGCCGTGTGATCACCTGCCTTACTGTTAGTGCGAGCGTACACATCTACTGAGCGGGTCTGAATTGAGCCCATAGTTAGAACTGCAAAATCCCTTAACAAATCCCTCATTTACTAATATTCAATTTTTCATTCGATTTTCAATTCAAATTTGATTTTGGTCGATTTTAAGAAGTAATTTTGTGTTCAGTTTATGAAATCCCTTCCAAATACAACCCTCAAACCCCAGTAAAATCGAATGCAATATAGAATGCAAAATTTAACTCAACTACCTCCTTATTCCTATGTTTATATATATATATATATATATATATACATATATATATACATATTGTGGTGAGAGGGGTTGTCTCACCTGAATTGCCCACATACTGGTGGGATAAGCTCCCTCCAAGGGAGAGAAAAAGAAGACCAGCACATTCTGCAGCTACAATATAAGTTTGGAATTCCAGGTTTTCTGAGTTGTACAGAGTCAGCAGGAAGTCAGCAACACAGGAAGCATTTAAAACTATCACACACCTGTTGCTCATGGCTCTTGATGCTGGATAAGCTAGCCAGGTGATAGGCTAGGGGCGGTGTTTAGCATTAGGGTGCCAGGACCTGGCGGGTCCAAGGGCTATGCTGGAAGAGCATGCCCACATTGTGGCTGCAAGCCACTGCTGACTGATTAGCACAAGGAGTGCTGAGACTTTTATGTTTGTGTATTTATTTTATGTTATGTACCTGTGTGTGTCCAGGCCTATGCTGACGTATGCTAAGGTGCAGTGTCTGCTACCATTAAAAGACACTGCTTCACCAAGAACCTGCCTGTCTGGAGTCCTCATTTCTATACCCTATGTTACAATATATAGTATATACACATTTATATGGATATATATACTTTATACATGTGTATATACATATCACTTTTTTTAAAACATTTTTTTTGTTTGCCTGGCTATGTCAGCTGGACCTCATCATGGGCTGGAAGGGCCTGTGTGCACCTTTGCTATGGTCCCCCCAAAGTGCTAGTCACAATATGCCCCTAATACTGCAGGTAGGTGCACAGCATAGCATAGCCTTAAGCAGCCATTATTTCTATAGCCAGACTGCTCCACATGCTTTTAGGAACTTTTAAAGGCATCACAATCAATTTCCAACC
This sequence comes from Taudactylus pleione, assembly GCA_031769625.1. Classification (NCBI taxonomy): domain Eukaryota; kingdom Metazoa; phylum Chordata; class Amphibia; order Anura; family Myobatrachidae; genus Taudactylus; species Taudactylus pleione. Next base: position 3,091,499 of record JAUIMM010000040.1, on the reverse strand, counting down.
AAAAGAATGGTGTCTAGAAGCTCATTCATTTGGGGTTTTGAAGTTCGATTTTGAGTTCGATTTACGTTCAGTTTGCAAATGAAATGTTAGTAAATTATGGGATCCTATATTTGACTATGGGAAAACATTGATGTTTTGCCTATATTCGATTTTGAGCAAAATTCCATTTTCTTTTGAATTTGACATTCGATTTTGGCTTTAGTAAATCTCCAATATCAAATACCAAATCGAATGGAAATCGAACTGAAATCGAATGGCAAATCAAATCAAATGCAAAATCGAGTTTTAGTAAATATACCTCCTGGAAGAACTTGGCTTTAATTTGAAATACAACAAACAGCTCTTCCAGAAGTTGCAGAACTGCCTCCTTGTCTTTAGCAAATCTATCTGGAAGATTCACTTTAGGCTCAGCAGTGAGAACAATTGCATATTAGACAGATTGAGAATCTAGGCCCTGATTCAGACCCACTCGCGAGCGGCTGTCCGCTCACAAGTGGGTCGATGTTCTGCACTGAGCATGCGCACGACGGAGGGAGCTCCGTCATGCGCATGCACCAGATGCGATGAGCGAAGGAAAGTCCTTCGCTCGTTGTGTCTGATCAAAGGGGGCGTGCTGTCGATGTTGATTGACAGCACGCCCCCTTTGGTGGGCGTGCCTCCCTGATGGGGGCATTCCCACGGGAACACCTCCCATCAGAAGCCGGCCCACTGACATCACTAGTGATGTCAGTTGGAGTGATTTTGGCTCTGAAAGAGCCAAAATCACTCCGGAGCTTGAGGTTGAAAACCTCAACCGCAGGCTCCGGCTCGCAGTTTCGATGGTCGCGATGGTCAAGACCATCGCGGCCATCAAACTGCACGCTCGTATAGGCTGTGGGTGTTGACCCACAGCTATACGAGCGTCCAGGAGGACGCTCCATTTTTTAGGAGGGTGGCCCTCATTCAGAGCGTGCGCTCTGCTCAGAGCGTACGGCTCTGAATGAGGGCCCTAGTTTCCTGTGATATCACTCATTGCAACAAATCCTAAACTGCTCACATGAGTTCTTGCCCCTGTGATGACATGTGAGTGGGAGTGATAGCTTTTATTTCCAAGGTGTCAGACACACAGTGGGCTGGTAATAATGTTTTGAACCATAAACCTGGTGGATGGTTCAGCGAAATTGTCAGCCCAGTTTTTTCCACGGGTGCAGAGTTTAACATAGTGCAGTTGTTTACCAGTGCCCCCTGCAAAATGAACTGGGCTTAGTTGCTATGCTATATCATGACCCTCCCGGAAAGCACCAGATGTGACAGGAGGTGTTAGGTGAGACATCAGGATGTCAGTAAGCAGCTGATAAAACAGGGTCTAGATATGGTCTGAGCAGGCAGAAAGAAAGAATAGTTTAGGTATGATGCAAGTGAAGGATTAGAGAAGGTGAAATAAAAATAAAAGTTCAAGACAGGCAGCAGACAAAGTATAATGCAGGTCAGGGAAACAGAGAATCAACAATGTCAGGACAATAGAGGTCAAAAGCAGGAGTTGGTCAGATAATATCACACAGCTTATGTAGTAGCACAAAGCAAGTCATATAACTAGCACTGAGTGTATAGACTTCCTGCGTTAATTACCCTCAGCATGCAAGTGATTGTCTGTACAAACAGCCACTGCTGTGGCTTAGGGCCTGATTCAGAGCTGAACATTCTGACCAGAGCGCTCGCTCTGAATCAGTGCCCTCCTCCATGAAAATGGAGCAGCCTCCTGGCCGCTCGTATAGCTGTGGGTGACCACCCACAGCATATGCGAGCGGCCAAAAAGATGGTTGCGATGGTCTTGACCATCGCGATCATCTGACTTGCGACGGAGACCCTGCGGTAGGGTCTCCCTGCCACAAGCCCTGGAGTGATTTTGGCTCTATCAGAGCCAAACTCACTCCCACTAACATCACTAGTGATGTCAGTGGGGCCGGCTTCAGATGGTAGGCATTCCCATGGGAACGCCTTTGTCTGGCAAGCACACCCCCGGCATGCCCACCAAAGGGGGCATGCTGTCAATCAACATCGATAGCATGCCCCCTTTGGTGAGAGACCCGGAGCGATGGAAAGCCCTTCGCTCCCCGGGTCTCGCGCATGTGCACGACGGAGCTCCCTCCGTCGTGCGCATGCGCAGTGGGGAACATCGACCCGCTTGCAAGCATACTGCTGCTCGCGAGCAGGTCTGAATGACCCCCTTAGTGAGTAGAAGCTCAGTGCAGAAGGTTCTGGGTTCAAATGCCACTGACATACTTTGGCTTTTATTGTGGGATTGTGATGCCATCCTTCTAACATTACCCCCACCTTGAGGAGGGGTCAAAGGACCCAAATACTGTGGCTTTATAGGGTGTTCTTTAAGAAAAGTTTCCTTTAGCCTGTCCTCTGGAGATTCTTGACGAGCACTTATGATCTATCCTAATTACCATATCTTTTTTTCAATTGAAGAGGTAATGAACTTGACCCCAAATTTTCTTAGAAAACAGAATCTCCGGATGAAAGAAGGCATAATTTATAAGGAATAATTTTTGAGAAATTGAGCCATATATGATTAATAACTTTTAGATTAATTTAACATAATTTTGAGTAATAACACATTGGAAATAATATATTTTTAAAAATTATTCTAGAGGTATGAAGATACTAAAGACAGAGAATGCTACAAACTGTACTATAATAAAATTAAACATTTTTATTAAACAAATGTACAATGTAAAATAATGCATGTATTTAAAATAATTGTTATATTTTGATGATTTACTTAATTTCAAGAGCTCAAATATGACTTTCGAAGTACCACTTTTACTGGTAATGTGTTTTTTTAGATCATGAATAACTTTGGATACTTTATGCATATGAAAATAGAGGATATTTGGCATGACTTCCCATGTGTGCACAAACTGGTCATTACAGGTTCCTTCAATAAAACTATTACTTAATTAAAAAAAATCTATATGTTTATTATTTGATTAAAGTGTTGAGTAAAAACATTTGCCCTTTCATTTGCCATCCTGCCTTTATGTCTCATGTAATACCCATTTTTTTAGCCTCCAATTTAATCAAGATATTAGATGCTTGGGTTCCATTGGGAATACTGCTTGGCCTCCTTATCTGTATTACTGACCTCCTAGATCATGTACATTTGACTAGGGTTTGAGTACTCTATGGTATACAGGGCCTGATTTTGAGTTGTATGCTAACCATATGCAATTACGATGTTCACTTAGTTGGCCGATGTTTGTTCTGTGCAGGCATCTGAGTTGCACTGCACATATGTCTATTGATACCTAATTAAAACCTCTATGCAATCCTGCCTATAACCTCTATGGAATCCTGCCTATAACCTCTAAACCATAGATGACGCCAATTAGCGTTATGAACAGTCGCACACAGCAATAAATACTTTGAGACCTTAACTGTGGTTCCGAAGCACAAAAGTTATTATTTAGCATAAAAGAAAAAGGTACTTTACGCACTATGATCTAGACAATTGAGTGCAAAGGTTACAATCAATGTGGTACAGTCGATATACATACGCCAGACCACCGATCCCAGTTACAGCCATCAATCCGGAAGCCTGCGGTCATCCAAGAAGAATTAGAATGGCTCCTAACTGGGGTCGGGATGAGGCTATATACCTTACAGATCATGATAACAACAATGTAGACAGACAAACATAATTCCATTGGTTCTTGCTCGTGGGTGATTTTCTTATTGGGCAGTTCTAGGGGTATGTCCAATCTTCTGCAGATTGCATTGTCTCTCTTTAATTTATTTAAATTAACCACAGGCTCAGCATACAGAGTTTTATATTTCAACCAATAATTCACTATGGTCCATAACTCCCGAATGCATGATTCGATTCCCTTGCCGATATAACCGGAGATCTGCAAATAAACAGCAGATCAGAATGGCGCCAAACATGGTCTGCTTATCATGTACTAAACCATAGATATCTTATAACATGCACTTCACAACATTGCTGATATAAATAAAACCTTGAATATTAACCTAAAATATCGCAGAACCTTTTATGTAATTGTGTGCACATTTATGATTATATGTAAGTATGCGTTGTGTCTGAGCTCAAAAAGGTGCGCTGTGTGTATGTTTATATCTGGAATAGCAACTGTATATATATATGCATGCATTGTGGGTACACATGCGATTGTCTATGTGCATGCATGTATTTATCATGATTTTAATATATATATATACAGGCAAAGTGTTTACACGTGATCAAACGAGGCTTGATGAGATCACACAGGTAAGGCTAATTTGTTTATGCCTCAGACTCAAAGACAATGGTTTATTTAGAATGCAATTAATTTCTCCTTAACCACATCACATTAGATACAAGGCATACAATGGCTAACAATAGCTTAGATGTCTAACAATTGTTTCCCAATACATTCCTTCTGAGTATATTAGTGTCTGTATTATACTTAAATTTTCATAGGCATACTGTTCTGTATGCCAAGCAAATGCTCACCATATCTTTTTGTCTTCTCTAATCACTTCTCACAGACAAATCCACAAAACCTGTCTCGTCATAACTGGATATTTAATGTAAGGATTTTTTCAGTTGTAGCTAAAATGGCGTTTTGCGACCAGTCGCAAAATGGTGTCTTGCAGATCTTGATTTTAAACAGATTCTGTCTCAGCCAATCATCTGGCTTCAACACGTCCCAACTGCACAGAGACGCAAAATGAATTTGGATGCACAGAGTGTGATTGTTAGTGGAAGTACCTGGGAGGTAAGAGAGGGGAGATTCTGGTGTTTCGCTGACAGGAGCTTTGTCCAAAGACACAAAGCTGCTCACCCAGAAGTCCATGCTCAGACAGAGAAACGGCACCTGCCATAGGGCTAGAGCAAGTTTCGATGGTGCGCCCGATGGTATGTCTATAGATGCACCAAGATGGATGGATCAGTGGCCATCTCAGTTTTAAAGTAATCATCTGTGGCATTAGCATAGTATACAGATGTAGTTGCATCTCTGCAACTCAAATTCATGCCCACACTGTCCATGTCCTGCTGTCTTAGATGTTCTCAATTTTGATTAGAGCTACAAGTTGGATAACTGCTTGTAACCTATTTAATCATTAGAGTATTTACAGCACCAAGAGATGTTTTAACTGATCTTGTGGTATTGAATGACCTTACCCCTTTGTGTGACTGTGTAAGTGAGAACAGGGCTGTATGCGGTATTAGCAGTTTCATAACAAGAGTAATATTGATGTCACAGTCTGAGAGTTATATAGTGAAGAAAATAGGATTTCCCAACACCACCGAGTAGGTGATGAGAGACTCCTATCAAACTGGTAGTGGCAAACACTTCTCTATATAAATTTGTTTAAGTTCATGCATCCATTTTTTTATTCACACCAGTACTCAGCTAAAGGATATCCAAACCTGCCCAACTATGGGCCTGATTCAGGCTTGTATGCAACTCTGATGGTTTGCATACAAATCTGATGGTGGGAGGTACTGCACATGCGCCAGAGCCGTGGTCTGATGGAGAGGCTGTTGCCATTTGTGGGTGGGGAAAGGGTTGAAAAAGGGACTGTTTCCCAAAACAAAGGCATGACATCTCCATTTTGTGGGTGTGCCAAGGCCAGGGTCTGCGTCTTCAGATGCAGATTTCCTAGCCCGGCAAAATAGTTATGTCACCCATTCTGAGTAAGCTTAGACTTACACAGATGGGAGACGAATGCAGCCAATGGTCATGATACTGAACTAAAGCTGAGTCTTCGAAATCAGCAATTAGATCTGCGATGTCGAAAGAAGGCATCTATATTCTTTAGACGCTTCCTGTACCATTAGTATTTATTAACATTGCTGCTGCATCCAAAGCCAAGTCAGTGATGCTATTAGAGTACAATTTTGATTCAGGTCCTATAGCTGTAAATACACTTGATATGGAGTCTGCTAGCACAAGGGGCCCTAATCCAGAGGAAAAGATATACCGTAAAGGTTAAACCTAATATGGTTTCATAAAAAATGTATCCAGGCAGTCAGCAGTTTGGAAAATAATTAGGATAAAATATTATAAATAATTCAAACTACTGTACTTACTGGAGATGGAGCAATGGAGCAGACCACATAGTGTGTATGACTTTTTGGTGTGAATAGAGGGCACCATCACAATTTTTTATGAGCCCCAACATTTCTTGTTATATTTCATTGTCTCAGCTATTGATTGGAGGTGGTAAATAATGATGTGATAATGTTAACCAATGCAGCCAAGTAGGTAGGATAGACCCATACAGATGTTTTTTTCAGACATTTACTTGCAGGAGCAAATTAGAATGTCTTGGAGCGTGAAAGGATTATGCTTGCATCATTTTTCATGCTCCTACATGCACCAATAATCTTTGCATAGAGGTAAAAACAACAGTGTGGACATAGCATTGTACACCTGTGCCAATTGAAAACAAATAGTAAAATGCACAGGGGTCATTTCTGAAAATGAGTAAACTAGTTTATTCCAAATGGATGTTCTAAAACATAGGAATCAATGAGATTATTACTGTTATTTTTTTCTGCTGTAAGTTATTAAATAATGGTAAAACTCTTCTTAGATACCTCTTTTATGAATGCCAACAGTCTTCTTTTTTGTTATTTTCTATTTACTTTTATCATTACAGTATATCAACTCCATTAAAAGAAAACTGGAGACCATCTGATTAACTGAAGGTCATCTGATTGCTGAAAATAATTAAATGTATGTAGTAAAAAATAATTTCAACTCAATTATGATATTATGATAACAATTTAACTATAGCAAGCTTAACTAATGAACTATAGCAATTATTTAACTACTGTATATCAAACTTAACTGATGAATAACAACAAAGAGCCAAGTAAACTGCTTTTTTATGTACAGTAGCTACTCAACTAGTTGTTAGTTTTTTTACTAATTTAATGGGGAAACTAAAACTGCATCAAAGGTGTCATTCTGTACTGTTAAAATATGCCCTACTTAGCTGTTGTCAAACAGTTCTAATGTGAATATTTTTCTTTAATATACTCGCACCAGACATGACATGTAAATTTAATTTATTTCACTGACATCAGTGTTTTAAAACCTTGCAATATTCAAGCATCTGACAATACTTTTAAATGACATACAATTGTAAGAAGTTTAAAGACAGCAATTGTGACAGTCATGTGGGTAGATATGCAATTAATACACTTTATTTTATATTAGTTATATTTTATAATTTTTTAAATCAGATTCAAATTAATGTTCTTCAAATCTTCATACATTTTTTAATACCTTTTTTTTATTGCACAAAATTCCATGCTACAATTAAAAATACTAAAAATATATCTAAAATGAAAGTTCTAAATTAGGGTACATTTACTAAGCATCAGATATGGTGGTAAATTTACTAAAGTGAGAGTTTTTAGGAGTGGAGATGTTGCCATAGCAACCAAACAGATTCTAGCTATTATCTTTTAGAACCGGAGTGGGCAGTAAGCGTCCCTCCAGTTGTGGTTGAACTACATATCCCAGCATGCCTTGCAACAGTTTTACCTCTCTTGTGAATGCTCCCTTGTCTGCTTATTATGGTATATCATCCCTACTAATAATATATGACCTTCCTATTGCTTGACTCATGCTATGACCCGCACTTCTGGTTTCTCTTTGCTGCTACCATATTTCCTAAAGCCTTTGCTACTAGAGCAAAGCTAGGATTGCCAACTTTTTTGCTGGCAATAATAAACACTAATACCTTAATACTTGATGCACAATAAATCTTAAGTGTTCAATACAATTTAAATATACTGAAATGTTTTTACTATGAGGATCAATGATCTCCACTATAAATGCTGCCAATGCTGTAGAGACCAAAGCACAATATGCATTTGCCACATACTGTGTATATAATACAAACATGATAGTGGAAAAGAAATGCAAATGTTTAAATTTTTATGTAACTATATTAGAGCAACATGCAAACTATAATTTGTCTACAGTATGTGTAACATGATAACACTTAAAATAAGAAAATGAAGTACAGAATAATAGAAAATGAGTACCTATATTCAGGAATGTATAAATACAGAAACTTACTTCTTATAACAATTTGTACTTATAATAGAGGTGAGCGGTTAGTTTTTTGAGAAAACCGAAAATATCTGAACTTAGGGATTCAGAGTCAAATTGAGTCCCAGTTCTCAATCATTACGGGGTTCTGAGTAGAACAGAGTCCTGACTTGGGTCTTCTTGCAATTTCGGAACATGTATTTAAAAAACGGTGTTTTGGATTGCATTTAAGTCCCTCCCTCATGAATTGACTGGAAATTAATGTTATTGATGTTAAAGGAACAAAAACAGGTCAAAAGGACAAGATTTTTTCTTTTTATAAAGTTTTAAATTAATCCAAAACCAATACCGAATCCGAACCAAAGCGCTAGAGGGTGGTTTTGCCAAAACCAAAACATGATTGTAATTTAGAACCAAAACCAATACACAGCATTCTGTACACATCTCTAGTTTGGTGAGCTTAGCATAATTGATCTTGGGGAACGTAAGTGAAGTGTTTTATTGCTTTGTGTATAACTTAAGACCTATTAAAATACTTTGGAACTACTTAACACAAAGGCACTCATGGTTGAAGTAAACATCATAATACAATTTAAAATGTTTTTTTATATGGTCATTGCAGAGTTCCTTTATGATAACATTACAAGATGATTCTTTATACTGGGTCAACTCATATTTTTTCTATATATTCTTTATTTGTTGCTATCCCTTTCGGAGTATTCTTCTTAAAAGTTCTTTCCACTTCAGTAGAAAAGATTATCTGAAAGGCAGGATTTGTAACGAGATCATATATTTGCTCTAGGGATGCAGACATAGGGGACGCTTATGTGACAAATTAGCAAATGCCATTTAAGAAAACTTTTTTTTTTTCTCTTCTCACTGCAGTGGCAAGAGAGTCCATATCCTAAAGCTAATAAATAAATGAAATTGTGCTAAGTTAAACCTTCAATACTCAACTAAAAATCTATAGAGGAAGTTAACACTTGCATTGCAGACAAAAACAATTCAGTATTGGAAAGAAAATGGTATGGAATGCTGCTATGTGGAAAGTGTTAAGGTTCTTTAACAGATCAGTAAAGAGCAGGGTCAATAATATCAAACAGGGCAAATTAGATAACAAAGCTCTGATGACAGGTGATTCTACTTCCCCAGCTGTAGTAAATACTGTTGCCAGTGCACAAAAAACAGCATGCTCTGTGACATTTTCCTGGTATACTGTCTACTGAAAAGGTTACATCTTACGGCTAAGTAATTTATTGCAATAATTAATTTTTTGATCTTTATATTAACAAGAGACAACTTTCATTATTAGGTGGAACAGTGCAATGAATTTTAAGTTGTCATTATAAATATTCAGTTTAAAAATAACACATCCTGAGAAAGATAAATAAAATTGATATTCATGCAATGTGTAACAGTACAATTGAAACTTTTACATAATACATTTTAATACAACTTTTGCATAATACATTTAAAACAAATTATAATTAGTGTCAAAAGGTTTACTTATCTCACTTCTTTTTTTATAATCATGCTTTATGTTAACATGTTCACAAGACTTTAAAAATTCGATATGGTTTTCCTGATCTTTTGTATGGTACATACTCATGAATAACTGTAATATGTCTATCATGTTTCCATGAGCATACATTACTGAATGCCATCACTTTACAATTATGATGTTTACGTTGTTTTTGTGGTATATTTGTAATGCAAAAAATACTGTGCACACTTTCCATGAACTAAATGTGTGGCAAAATGAAATACCTTAATGGCATATGTACTGCTAGACCATGCAAACACAATTTGGTTATCATTTTATATATAACAATATATCTATAAATTATATGTTGGTAAGGAGTGAGTACAGGGCCGGCTCTACCATTAGGCAACTTTAGGCAGCTGCCTAGGGGCGCCAGGATCTGGGGGTGCCATAGATTCTGCCCATCACAATATTAAGGATGTGTCTGAGATAGATATTGTTGTACTAAATGCAAATGGAGGATGTGGAACTAAGATGATATCTTCTCACTTTCACCTGATAGGTTGGAAAGTGGGAATTGGTGACAGTGGTGGGGGACACCTCAGTAGGCTGCAGTTTTGCCTAGGGTGCAGAAAAACCTTGCATCAGCCCTGAGTGAGTATAGTCAATACCAGGGGGTAAATTTACTAAGATGGGAGTTCTATTAAGAAGTGATGTTGCCCATAGTAACCAATCAGATTCCAGGTAATATCTTCTAGAAAGTGCTAGATAAATAAGAAGTAGAATCTGATTGGTTGCTATGGGCAACATCACTTCTTAAACAGAACTCCCATCTTTGTAAATTTACCCCCAGGAGTCAAAACTAGAGACATTGGGTCTGATTCTGATATGTGCATAATAAAAACCCATCTCTGGTCACCCAATGCAAGTAGAATGAATTTCAAATGAAATGCTAATGCGACTATAAGCTTAATATGTATGCATATCTGAGATGTGTACCTACACCTCTCCCACACTGGGTGCAGGAGATCCATCTGAATTTTACATCCAGAAAGCACACCCTCCCACAAATGCCTATTATATGGCTGCATAAAAACAGCTGAGATGCATAAGATTCTGAATTCTGCATTTGTTTGCGAAGTTCCATATGCAGACTGCGACACCTGCACAGATGCAGCCGCTTTCAAAGTTGCATTTGACTCTGAATCAGATGCATAAACATTACACTGAAATATAACAGATGTGACACAGGATAGGCTCAAGGACGGAGAAGGACCCGTAACTTGACCTGGTCATTCACGGCTTGCTATCCTGCCTATTACAGTCCTTTTTCCCTTGGTTCTGCACTTGGATACTTAGATGCCCCTGGCCTTGGTGCTCACAAGACATTTAAAAAATCCAGTAGTGCAAAAACCAAATGACAGGACCAGAGCTGTATATATGGTATAATGCAGGATGATATTACAGACTGCCTGGGTAATAATATTAATCAGTGACCTAAATAAACATAGTAAAGAATAGTTGCCTCAATATTGTTTCATATAATCATGTATAATCAGTGGTCGAAGTGGAAATTTAGAAGTGGGGGTATGGAAAATGTAATGGTGGTTAGAGAGTGGGAGGGCAGAGTTAGAGATGTACTATACACACAAATTGGAGAAGATGAGGTCAAGGGAGCGATAAAGGCAGTGGATCGGGGAGGAGGTCCATTGAGAAAGGCCAAAAAAGGAAGAAAGGGAAAGAAGTTTAGAGGATGCTTGGTAAGTTAAAGTCACCAAGGATGACGGAAGGGAGGGTCAGAGGAGAGGTAGTGGGGAAACCAGGCAGCAACATTATCAAAAAATTGGGAAGTGGGGCCAGAGGGACAGTAGATAACAAAGACTTGGAGGTAAATGTATAAGCCTGCAGACTGCAGGCATTGGTGAGTTCTGTGTGAGACTGTCTGATGTTTTAAAGTAGCATTCATCTAACAGGCAAAACCTGGTTGATTTTGTCTTTTAAATGACTGCTAATTTAAAACATTGGGCAGTCTCGATGATGGCTGCAGGCTTTTTTTATTTACTTTATGGAGACGGATGGGGTAGAAGAGACAGATAGAGTGGTAAAGTGGACTCGAAGGAGGAGAGAGAAAGGGAGGGTCCAGGGTAAAGACACAAAAAGTATAGTTTTAGGATAGGAGGGGTTCTTATCAGGTCTGATGGAGTGGTTGAAGGAGACACCCTATAAAAGAGTGTCAGTGGAGTGCCAGGTTTAGCAAGGATGTTAAGAAAGTTGGAAATGAAGAGCACATGGTTAGTTTGTTGTGGATGTAACTGGAATTCCAGAGCGCACAGGAAAAGTGGAGAAATGGTGGGTGGCTCTGGGAGGGAAATAAATGGGAATGCTGTGAAGATGAATATTGGAAGAAAGAGAGGAAACATGGTAGCTGACAACTGAAGTAGCCAATAGAGAGTGGAGGATAGAAGGAGGGGGTTGTTCGGGGGTAGTAGGAGGATGATTAGAGGGGGTAGGATGTACAATGTGCATTCACAGTCAGTAAAACAGTAGGTAAAAGCAATGAGATAAGGCAGTAATTACGGGTTGGGTACGGGATGCCAGTGCTCTGGATCCCGGTGATCAGAATCCCAACAGGATTAGGATACCAACATTTGTCTAAACCTCCCCCTCTCCCTACCTCTAACCCTAACATTCCCTCCCGGGTGTTTAAACCTAACCTCCCCCTCCCTGCACCCTAAACCTAACCATTCCCCCTTTAGTGCTTAACCCTCCCCCTAGTGCCTAACCCTATCCTCTAACCCTTCCCTTAACCCAAGTACTTACTGTCGGGATGCCAGTGGTTGGGATGCTAGTGTCGGAATCCCGTCTGTGAGGATTTTGACTTGCTCCCATAATTACAGAATCTAATAAGGCAGTAATTACAATTGGTAGTTTCTGGAGAAGAAAATAATGGTGAATGGCCTGCGAGTACTGGTGGAAACTATAGTTTGGAAGTCCACAGTTTACTTTACCATTTATGTGAGTGGTCCAGGAAGTCAGCATGTACGCATCTAATAAAGGGAAGATGGGCAAGGTGGTTTGTGGAGGGGTGTAGAGGGTCAAGTTCATAATAGTGAACAATGAGAGACAGGGCTGCCACCAGAAATCGTGGGGCCCAGGACCGACAAAATAGGCAGCCCCCCCCTGTGTTTCTGCCACTGCCAACACCCCTTCAGTCCCCTACAGCCCACAGACATTTACCTTCTCCTGTGTCTTCTGGGTGCTCCTTTTCGCGCTGTGTTTGGATCCTCTGTCAGTAGTGGGGTGCGCATGATGTAATGATGTCACGTGTGCCTTTCTTCAATAAAAAAAATTAAAACTTGATTGCAGCCGTAATCCCCCACATTTCTCTCTCTCAGCACTCCCCCCATTTCCCTCTCTCTCAGCGATCCTCCCACATTCCCTTTTGTCTGTCAGTGCCATCTATTAAACACACACATGTCAGTTTCACCCCCACCTTCTGTCTGTCAGTGCCACCGCCTCACACACACATGTCAGTAACACCCCCCCTCTTTTGTCTGTCAGTGCCACCCCCTCACACACACACACACGTTAGTAACACCCCCCTTCTGTCTGTCAGTGCCACCCCCTCACACAGACACACATCAGTAACACCCCCCTCTTCTGTCTGTCAGTGCCACCGCCTCACACACACATACGTCAGTAACACCCTCCCTCTTCTGTCTGTCAGTGCCACCCCCTCACACACACACATGTCAGTAACACCACCCCTTCTGTCTGTCAGTGCCACCCCCTCACACACACACGTCAGTAACACCCCCCCTCTTCTGTCGGTCAGTGACACCGCTTCACATACACGTCAGTAACACCCCCCTTCTGTCTGTCAGTGCCACCCCCTCACACACACACATGTCAGTAACACCCCCCCTTCTGTCTGTCAGTGCCACCGCCTCCCACACACGTCAGTAACACCCCCATTCTGTCTGTCAGTGCCACACACACACACGTGTCAGTAAAAGCCACCCCACCTTCTGTCTGTCAGTGGTACCCCCCACCTCCCCTTCTCATTTACCTCTGCTTAAGTGCGCTGCTGTGGGGCCCTCACTGCCGCCTGTTGCAGCCTGGGGAGGAGTCCGCACTGCTGGAGACAGAAGTGTGCTGCTCGACATATGCTGGGGATGATGATCTGGTTGCTCTTTGTCAGGTGGCTGGCTGGTCCGGGGGAGAGGCCAGCCAGCAGGATGTATAGCAAGGCAACTACAGTCACTGTCAGTGACCGCTGCCCGGCGCTGCAGTGCGGATCGACTCCGCAGTGACAATTATCCACTATGCACTGGATACTGGCATTATTCCCACCTACTGTATCGCAGGTAGGTCTGTCCCTGGGCAGGCAGGCCCGGCCCCTTCCCTGCCCATACCCGGGACTGCAGACCCGGCAGTCCCCCCTGATGGCAACTCTGATAAGAGGACTCACCCTGGAGCCAGTCCAGCAAACAGAGGACCCGGAGGAGCTACGTGGATAAGATGGTGGCGGGCAGGAGGTCGGAGTCCAGCTCCAGCCGTAGGTCAAGAGCAGGAGGGAGGCAGTAGTGCCCGTCGGCAACAGGAGACTGCAGAGGCAGTACCGGACTCTAAAATGAGTACTGCTGCAGGGTAGCTCAGGTGGGCGGTCTTAAATTAGTGAACTGCCGGAGAAGGAGACTGGGACATGTCAGGGTTGAAGCAATCAGAGGCGTACCAGGACAGGAGAGCTGAGCCACGGCCCCTGATAGCAGCAGAGGGACGGGTCAAGCAGAGCACTGGCAGCCAGTTTCCGGATAACAGCAGAGACTCTGTAGTTTTGTCCAGTCCAGGGTTAAGGAGAGTAGAGGAGGGACTGACCAGAGTTGAAGAAGTAGGTAGTAAAAACACTGTCCAAGTAGCAGCTGTGGGCTGGGTTGGTTGGAGCAGCGGCAGTGAGTGCTGCAGCTTCCCCTTGGTTCCAGTGGTGATTAATGTATGTGAGGAGCGATGCAGGGAACTCTCCGGGTGGAAAATACAGTCCAGTGTTCTGGACTACAGGGAGAGCTCCTCAGGCCCACAAAGATTGTTGAGCAACTCTAGGGATAGTGCAAGTTTAGAAGTGCCGGTATGCCATACCGTCTCATACCGGCACACTTCGAGCACTGCTGTATAATTTTATATTAACTATATAAAAGCAACCAAATTGGAGTCCTTTATTGGAAGCATTTAGAAAATAGTGTATACTGTAAGTGCCTTTTTGTTTTTCTTTTAAAAACTGTTTTTCTTGACTACCATCCATAGATTTAGACTATTGAAAGGCAGGTTTAACTCCCATCTGACAATAACTAATGCCATGTGGTTATAATCAGAGATGTATAATCAGAGCCGTTAGTACACAAACAGGTTTGTCAAGTAGAAACTTTTTTGCTGCAAAATACTCATTAGGGTCAGCAAAGAAACAGGTAATTTCATTTGAACTTGCCCCCACGTTGGCTACTTCATAGCATGTACTTGCTCTGAGTGCCACACTATGCTTTTGTTGACATACAGTTAGAATCTAGTACCTCTGAACTCACCAATGCTAGCAATAAATTTGCCTTACACATGCACGCAGGTTAAAATAAAATAAAAAGTGAAACAAAATAGAGCTTAAAAGAGCAGATCCTAATTAAAGCATAACTAACTTTAAATTAAAATTGTATCTAAGTTTCAAGGGCCTAGGACTACTTTATATCATAATTAAATATAGGTATACAGTATAATAGTCAAATCATATTCTATTAAAAAAGAACTTGAAAGACCACAAAAAAAATTAGATTGTTAAAAAATAAGTTTGTTAAATGATATTATGGTTGAGTCAGACTACCACATATAGCAAATTGGTTGAGTGAGTTTTGTTTACTATTGGTAAGCGTAACACACTTTTGGGGAAGGGAGGGAACTTTACAGCTACTTGACAATATTATCTCAACATGTGGTCATTCAGCTCTTAAGGATCTATAACATTAGAAGGGATTCAAGGGCTGAAGGACCTGCTGGTTCCACCACAAATGAATAATCATAGGTTGCTGCTTTCAATAGTTTTCTGGATTTCTTGTAGTACTGATTATGGGGTGAGGGAGAATGTCAGCGGTCATGTGTCTCACTGCCTTCTGACTACAATACATTATGGGCCATATTCAATATGGGGCCAAAAGTCTGTTATCTCATTTTGGCCTATTTCCAATATCCCTGTATTCAATTTCATTGACTTTTTGCCTGTGCGAAAAGTCAATGTAAAAAAAACAGGGATCATTTTCGCTTGCCTTTAGCACGCGATAAAAAGTGCAGAATTGGATTTTAGGGGTGCAGGCTTAAAAAAATAGACTACACCCCTGGGAATGGTCCCTAAAAATAACCTGTGTTGAAAAAAGTAAAAAAAAACAAGGACACCCAAAAAAATGAATCAAAATTTGGGGGTTTAAAAAAAAATAGGGAACACACTGGAGAATGGAGTCCATAGGGATTTCCCTTATATGTGGCAGATGTTTTCTTCGTTGAGGGAGTAGCGGCAGGTGCATTTTTGCAGATATTTAAAAAATCATTTAAGGCACTTAAAAATATGCTTGCACCCATTTTTAAGTACCCCAAATTTGATGGGCATAGTTATTTTCCCCAAGAAACTTCTAAATGCTCTTCTGCATCACCTTCTTCCAAGCCGCATTTATGCACCTGCCGTGGCTATTTAAAAACCAGAGTTTCTTCTGCAGGCAAAAATGGGGGTACCCAAAGTGATCCCCCATGTCTGGACATCTTTAGGGGGGTCCTAGGATTATTTGCCAAAAATTCCTGTTTATTTTCGCTGATCCAAGTTTCACCTGTTCCCAATTTCTCCTACTTTGAAATTGAATACGGGGAATAGCGGGCACGCGCGCAATACTTTTCCGTCTGGAAAACAGGCGAAGGAGGCAAAAAGTCCATCAGGCGAAAAGTCTGGACTTTTCGCCTCAAATTGAATATGGGTCTATGTTGAAATCTAGCTGTTGTGCAGCAACAAGTACTGTAAAGTACAGCATATCGAGCATTCCAACGGCTTGTAGTTAGAAAACTGTTTGACAATTACAAATTGCTTATCTAAGAACTATTTTTCTGAAATGTTGTTTTATGTATCAGGTTAGCTCAATAATAGAAAAGTATTCAAAATATAGACAGCACTAAATGACAAGAACAATTTAATAATATTCTCCTTATAAAAACAATTAAAAATGATTAAATTCAATGCAAAACAGAGTTGAAGCTGTTTTGTTATGGAGGAATGGGATAAAATTCCTCCAAGCCAATGTTCAGGACTAATCGACAATTACTAAAAACCAGGGCATATCTACTGTATAATGGGTACAGGGTGTGCAGTTCACACGGGCCCCTGGGTCCAGGGTGATCCACACTGCACACCCTGCACTAGTGCTCAAAGTGTGCCGACATGAAACGGTATGTCATACCAGCACTTCATGTCGGCACCTGTCTGGTGCTCGGACTGGCACTGCCCCAGTGCTGGTCAACAAGTGGCTGCTTGCTTGTTTAAATTTGGTTTATCTCTGGCTGCTGACTGGTAGCCAATTATGTTGTCATTCGTCCGGCGCTAGGACTGTCACTGTCCCAACGCCGGTCACCAAGTGGCTGCATGTTTACATTTGGCTCTGGCCATGAGCCAAACATGGCTTGTACTTGGTGTCACTGGCATTTTTAAATCAGCGCCGGCTGTGAGCAAATGACAGCTCGTGGACCGGCAGCCAAACAGGGGTAGCCATGCGGCTGCTGGTCCGCCAGCTGTCATTTGCTCATGGCTGGTGCTGATTTCAAAATGCCATTGACACCAAGGATAAGCCAGGATTGAGGAAGGGTCCAGGGAAGGGATTGCTGCAGCCACAGTCACCAGGGCAGAGCAAGGTGAGGTGAGCAGTATGCTGTGGTGTGAAGTGTGCTATG
Source organism: Taudactylus pleione (assembly GCA_031769625.1). Classification (NCBI taxonomy): domain Eukaryota; kingdom Metazoa; phylum Chordata; class Amphibia; order Anura; family Myobatrachidae; genus Taudactylus; species Taudactylus pleione. The sequence goes on along the minus strand of JAUIMM010000040.1, from coordinate 3,073,991 downwards.
AGCTATGGTGTGCTGTGGTGTGCAGTGTGCTGTAAGCCAGAATCTACTTCACCGCAGGACCACCGGAGAGAGGAGGGGGCCTGCATTGAATCTGCACATGGGCCCTCTCCTCACTTAAAACGCCCCTGCCGGAAACATTTCGAAGCAGTTATTGCTGCACAAGGGAGTCATGCTAGATACTGAAAGCAAAGGTTCACTTCATATACTTTTGACACAGATAACTGAAATTGGATAATTTCCTCAAAAAAAAATTAGCATGTCTACTTTTTGTCTCATTTGTTTGATTTGGTTCTCTTTATCTACTTTTAGGACTTGTGTGACAATCTGAGGTAGTTCTAGGCCAAATTTTAGCAGAAATATAAAAAATTCTGTAGGGTTCACAAACTTTCAAGCACTACTGTATCTATCTTTTACCTCTGTTCCCTTGCCTCTCTCTCTCACTCTCGCTCTCTCTTTCTTATCCATTTTCCATCTCTCTCTTCCTCTCTCTCATTTTTGTCAACCCTCCCCCATCTCCTACACCTCTGTCCCTCCCACCCTTTGTCTCCCACTCTCTTATCTATGTCCCTCCTGTACCCCTTCTCCCATTTATTCACAGATGGGTGACATGGGGAGATAGGTGACTCCAGTTGTTGACATGAATCAGGGAACAGTCCTGTGCATCCAAACTGTGCTGGCTTGGGGATAAGAGGGCTGTGACTGGGAGTCTGGGAGCTAGTGAGAGCTGTAAAAGGAAGGGGAAAGCAGGCTGTCTCCAGCTCTCAGTGTGCAGCTGCTAAACTGACACAGTAGCTGCGTATATAATAGATAAACCTGACCAATAATTTTAACACCATTTGTTGTCTAATTTTTTTTCTTAATTATAGAATTTAAATTTAAGCATTTGAAAAAGAATATGTAATCATGAGCTGTTAGGGAATTTAAAAGGTTCTGGAGTGTTTTGTCTACTTCCAATATTGATTGTAATGCAGTATTCACAGCTGAGTGTGATGTGCCAAAAAGTAAATAAAAACTAAAATATTTAAATATTATATGACAATAGATATATGAATATTTCTTCAGAGTGGTTAAAAAGTTCATGTTAATTTCTTTAAATTGCAATAACTTTGGATGTACATGTACCACTCATGCAAAATCAATCAGGAACAATGTGACACCGGAGCTGCTGAAAATGTGCTTTTACTATCAGACTGCATAATCAACATAGACACCAGGGGAAATTTCCATGGTAGAGACCAAGCAAGTATGAGGTCACTTTCAGTGACAACAACATGTGCATCTACATCCCCCTTTCATAATTAGAAACATAACAGGTGTCTGAATGAAAAACAGTGTAACAATGTGGGTGCAGAACCGTGTGCATGCATATGAATACAAACATTGAAATTGTTCCAACTGGGGAGCGCACTAAGAGATAAAAAGTCCTGGAACTTATGTTTGTGCTTGCATACCCTTCCAGACTGGTTGATGAATAAAGGGGAATGGGAAACAGGCTAATTTTGTAAAAAATCATTATTTGGTGTTAATATGGGCATGTCTTCAACATTTTCAGGTATCGAGTCTCTGTCTATAATTATAGTCTTTTAAACAACTTCAGCAGGTTGTGTAACAGGCAACACTGCATGTTCAGGAACCCCCAGTACTTGACATCTGTTTTGCTTATACAATGTACCATCAGCCTTAACAGCGTTAGCTATTGGGTCTGTTAGCAAGTCTCTGTATGGTTCCCAGTTGTTCAAATTCCAATTATGCACATTCTGACCAGAATGTAAATGGCTCAGACAATGCACCTATCAGTGATAGCTCACACTGACCCATCACCTGAAGTGTGCCAAACCACTTTATACATTGTGCTCTTCCTTGGCTGCAGTTGGAACTTATAGGTAGGTATCAACTTGAATATATGTTGGAGAAGAGGTGCTGTGCTGGAGAGGTAAGTCCATCCCTTGTAGTATTCCTGAGATTTAGTAGTGCCAAGAACACATCTGTAACTATCTGCCCAGTAACTGCATTGCATTACCAGTCAATTGTTGCTGACACATTCCATGAACTGAGAAGTGTTTCTTCAATTTGCTGATCATGGAGGTGTTTGTAATGTTGGACAAGTAGTTCACTTTGGACCTACACAAGTACAAGTCCACCATGACTAAGTGCTTCTTCCCCCCAGATATGTCAGCCACCATAATGGACAAGAAAAGGTCCTGAATCTTGTGGAGAATAAAATGCTACTTGGCATGATGAGCATGTTGAGCATTGCACAAAGAACAGGAAGCCATGACATGTTCTATGTCAGCTGACATTGAAGGCCAGAAGATATCTTCTTTGCCTCGCATTTGGTGGTCTTACACCTCAGTTGACCCTGATTACCCTAGCCAGCATCAAAACTCTGCTATTCATAAAAACCCTGCTATGCATAAGGAAAATAAAACATTGACCCCTCATGAGTACTCCATATGACCATGTCAATTCATCACACATGTAAAAGAAGGGACACAGGTCCTGAGACAACTTATGCTAGGAGTAGGAATAACCTTCGAGGACAATGTTAAATAATCTGCAACAGAGATTATCATTCAGAGTGGCATCACAGACCTCCCGTAGGTGCTGAGAAGACAATGCATACATCTCCATAACATTGAAATCATCTTCACTCTCACCAGCAACAGGATAATGGGGGAGGGTGGGAGGGGATCAGCCATGTGCCAGTAGAGCTGCAACTTCAACATCAGGCATTGAATTTTGGCAGAGGAAGTGTGGAGAGGTGTGGAGAGGATTGCAATTAGAGGTTTTTGAGCAGTTTCTATCAAAAAAAGCTGGCCGAAGCTAAACTTGTGAAATATCCAGCATGCAAACACCAACAACAGCACTTCATCTTTGATCTGTGCATACCTGTACTCAGCCAAAAACAAGTGACTTTTTTTCATGCAGCCAAGATCATGCTGAGAAGCACTGGCTGAAATTAGAACTGTGAGTTGAACATCAAAGAAACTGGACTGGACTTCAATTTAGCATGGACTTACACTGAGAAATGGCAGTTTTATGACTGGCAGCCCAAACCCAATCTGTGTACTGAGGCAGAAGCTGATGGAGTGGAGCAATAATCTCACTGTAGTGAAGCAGAAAATTGGAGAGGGAGTTCGTCATGACCAAGAGACATTGAAGACTGAGCTTGTCAGAGGGAATAGGCATATGATGTATGACCAACATTTTGGTCGGTTCAGGCTTCACACCCCATGATGTGAGCAAATGACCCATATAGAAAACTTCTGTGACCCAGAACTGGCATTTTTCAGGATTACGCTTCATGATGTTAGAATAAATCCTCTGAAGTATTCTGGAAAGATGTTGACCAGGCTCCTCAATGGTCAAACCCCAGACCATTATATAATCCCACAGACAATCCTATCTCTGATAAATTGATTTGTAAGCACAGCATGATCACATTTTTTTGTCAGCAGTTTAAGTTGTGCAGCATATGACTGTATGCTTTCACTGGGGTCTTGCACTGTTATATGAAATATATGCCTGTGCACAATGACATTTTCACAGGCAGCCAAATCTCATTAAACTTCCATATGAGAACTTCAGGATACTCATTGTCTTCGCACTCTGCATACACAAAAGTCTTTGATTTGTCCACAGCCTCAGCATTCATACAGAACTAATCAGGAACAACTGGACACAAGAGCTTCTGAAAATGTGTCTTTACTATCATACTGCATAACCAACATGGCCACAAGGGTAAACCTCTGGTGCAGAGATCAAGTAAGTATGAGATCCATTCCAGTGACAATAACAGGCAGATAGATTTATCAACTGATTAAAAATGTTGAAAATAGATACAAATGTCAGCTGTGTGACAAAGAAGCGTTTGTGTTGAAGGTTAAAATACAAATTGTAATGTTTTAAAATTTGATTCACACCTTTCACAGGGATGCAGTCTGGAAGCCGACAGTCGAAATGCCGACGGTATTACAAACTGATTCCCTTTTAAATGCCACTTTACACTGCACTTCTACAGTGTCATATGTAGATCCTAAGTTATTCAAGTTTAAATTTGCAGCCGTCTAAATAAAATACAGAAATTCCAGACAACCTTACAGTAAGATCACTGGTACTGTAGCTTTATTGTTTGCCAACAGCAATACTTTTCATTGTCTAATCTATTGGGCCCCATTACTAACAACTTATTTTTGTCTCCTTTATTGTATTATTCTCATTATAATAGAGCATACCCCGCTAGTAAAATGCAATATTAGATATAAAGGAAAAGGCTTCTCCTTTTAAGGATTTTTTACATTACTTTAAATCTAACCAGAAGCCTGTTTAAAAAGTCCTTGGAAGCATATACATGTATCTTATAAAACATGTCCCTCTAGATTACACCTTATAAGACTGTTATTGCAGACAATATATGTACAAACCTTAACTAGCCTCTGACTGTAATGTGAAGGGAACCTACATATAACAGTAACATTAAACTTGTGACCTCCCATTATTATAATGGACTATTCAAATTTTTTCTCTAAAGGACATTGATGGGAAAATGGTGTGTGGCCGGAGGCAGGCCACACGGGGTTAATGGCTTCCACAGCACTGAAGGGGTTAACCCCCGTGCTGTGCCGCCATTTTTTAAAAGGACAAAAAGGCACCAGGCGCCCATTGTAAAAGTGTTGATAAGTGTTTTTAATGTTCTATATGCCGCGGCCTGGACTTGCTGCACTGGGGGAGTGTAGGTAGAGTGTGTCATGGCCGCTGCGGGACAGGGAGGGCCAGCTCCCACTGCGACCAGCACTGAAACCGTTAAAGTGGACAATTTAAAAGCACAGATGTACATGGTTCATAGCAAACTGTATTAATATACCCATTTTGCGGTAAAGCACTACATCTGCAATGCATTGGTGTATAAAGTAAAGTAGTATAGTCTATGACATGTTTGAATATATTTTTGTATGTAATATGGGTTTATGCACTTATAGAAATGTAAAATGTCTTGATCTCTGGAGACAAACTGCTGGTTAGACGTCCTCACCTAGGGATGGATATGGTAATTACCCTATAGCCTGGCAGTGGGGGGTTAGGTGGTGACTGAAGAAGCCTTTCCTTTGAAATGCGGGCTAGGGAGACACCTGTGTGTCTGTATACCAAGCAAAGTTGTAAAAGACAAGTTGTTTGTGTTTAGGAAACTTCTATGTTGTGTAAGAGCTTACAAGGTGTAAGACTCAGAAAGCCAAAACTGGTTTAGTCATAGACATGTGAAGAGACGAATGCAATAGGAATTTGCATTATATTTACCTTTTCAGAAACAGTATATGCTAATTCAGTTTGTGCTTAGGAAAGCAAATGTTTTTGGGTGGTATCAAGGAAATTGATTTAATTTCTGTGAAATGTAAGACGTATTTATTTATGTTTTGTGAGAGAGCCTGATTGGCTGGAAGGAGCACAGGGTGGATTTGCCCCCCTGTGATGTTGTGTGTAAGAATGAGTTAAAAAGAGGGACTGTGAGCCCTGTATGTGGTACAACCCTGTAACTTCTGTGTGGAGGAGACCTGCTGTATGATTCCTGTAACATCTTGTATGCTGATATTCCCCTTCAATCTGAAGGGAGGGTCTTTTTTAAGACTTTGAGAAATAAACACCTTGCCTGACTTCAATTGTGCCTCAATCCTGCGAGCAACAGAATTGCGCAAGCTGCTATTCCATTCTCCTGCTGTTCTGGGTAAGAGCTCCGTGTCTCCAAGTTCAAGCCCTCTGCCAGCTACCGTGCAGACCTGGTCCATTGCGAGGGATCAGGTGGGAACAGCCGACACCAAACAGGAGGTGTGTCCGTAGTTAATCAAACACATACGCAGCAGAAGCGGTTCCAGGTTCCAAGGCAGGAGCCTGAGTGTACCTAGTAAGCGGTTCCAAACGCCGATGGTAGAGTTTGGTGGTGGCAGCATCGTTACATGCCCACGGTGCAGTGGGCGGAGTCAGTGACAGGCGGTCACTGACGGTGAGTGGGAGTCCAAAAGCGCTAACCCGTGACCAGGGACGGCCTAGGCAAAATGCGTCCGGTCACATCTGGTGGCATAGCGGTGGGATAATCCCAGGCGGCTTTTCGGTCATCCGACGAGAGAAGCCGAGTTACTCAGGAGAGGAGTAACTGCAGTTCAGGAGAATGCGCAGGATGACTGATAACAGTGGAATGGAGTTGCATCAGACGGAGGTGGAAAGTGCGGCCAGCATAACAATGGACACCCCTCAGAACGTGGTGAGAGCAACAAGTCCCACCCCCTCTCACAGCAGTTATGTTTCTCAGCATTCCCCAGCATGGCAGGGATCCCAATATCCCAGGGGGGACAGAATGGATTCCCTAGTGGAGCGGCTAGCGGAATTGGGAGAAAAGGCAACGGAGCAGGAGCGTCTGCTAATCATTCGAATGTGGCATGATGAGCGGGCACCACGGGCTGTGGTACCCCAAGCACCGTTGCAGACTGCTGTACTCAGATCAGGATATATACAGTTTGCCAAGTTTGCAGACAGTGATGGGGACATTGATGGACATTTGCAAGTATTTGAAAGGATTTGTAAACTACACGATTTTCCCAAGCAGGAGTGGGTCAGACACCTGGTGCCCACACTGCACGGAGAGGCCCTGGAGGCCTATCGAGGAGTGGCCACCGAGGAGTGCGGTGACTATGACGAAGTCGTAAGGGCCCTCCTACAGCGATACTTTGTCACTCCTGAGTCCTACAGGAAAAAGTTCCGGGACTTGCCCATGAACCCTACCAGCACCCATGAGCAGTTCGCCACTCAGCTGAAGCAGTACGTGGTGAAGTGGGTGGAGGGATCTGGTGCCACTACCTGGGACGCACTTATTGATCTGCTATGCCAAGAGCAGTTCTACCACAGGTGTGCCCCAGAGGTGAAGGAGTGAGTGCTAGACCGGGAGCCACCCAGCTTGAAGATGGCGGCCCAGTTAGCAGACAAGTACGTGGCAATTCGGCCACAAGGGCAGAAGCACCCGACTAGCAGCAGACCCCAATGGACTGTACAACCAGGGGAACACCCCTCTTCTGCTCATCACCCCCCAAAGCGGGCATCCTCCAACCCGGGTGCTCTTGGCCAGCAATCGCCCCGCCCTGTCCCTGCAAATCATCAGAGACCACCGGGGCCCCGACTGGACAAGAAGTGTTATGACTGTGGGAAAATTGGACATCTGAGGATGAACTGTCCCACACCCCAAGCACCCCAGACTCGTGCCCCAAATCCGAGTGCTGGAGCCCGGCTTGCTTGCCTGACCCGGGGAGGTGAGCCCAAAGAGACTGTTCCTACTCCAGCCAGTCCAGTGGAGTGTGGGGAGAATCAGGTGGACTCTACTGAGAGAGTCACCTGCATGGCCAAGGGGCCACCCCAAAATATGTGGCGGCACCTGCAGACGGTCCAAGTGGGGCCCCTGCAGGGACAAGGATTAAGAGACTCTGGGGCCTCAATCACTGTTGTGAGCCCCTTCCTAATTGATCCTGCCGCAGTACTGCTAGGTCGCACTGCCAAAGTGACCGTGGCAGGCGGAATGGAGCGAGAGGTACCTGTGGCGAGAGTCTACCTGGACTGGGGAGCTGGCCCAGAGTTGAGGGATGTTGCTGTCATGGATGGCCTTCCAACTGATGTGGTCCTGGGGAATGACCTTGGTGGTGGAAAAATTACCACGTTTGCTGACGCCATCGCCTGGAGTCAAGTTTCCGGATCACAGTCTACGTAAACTGCACCAGAACCGCCCAGCCCAGAGAAAAAGACTACAGCAGCTAGACAACTGCCAGCGCAGCTTACCACAGCATCAACCAGCCCAGAGGAAAAGATTACAGCGGCTAGATCAGCACATCTACCCAGCATGCCTTTTGCCTCTGGTATGCCTATGTCCCCTAGCAACGCAGAGGATGTTGGTTCTGGCTCGTTGGATCCTGTGAGGGTGCCCAGTGATGCTCCTGTCCCTAGTGGTTTGCCAACTCCGGTGGTGAGTATGAGTGACCACAGTGACTTCCCTTTGACTGACCTCAACCAAACTGTCCCTAGCAATCCCAACCCATATCCCCCTGTAGACTGTCCCTACTTAGAAGGAAGTGAGGGCCCCAGACAGGAGTTCAGGGAAGCTCAGCTTACTGACCCATATCTGGAAGGCATATCGTGCCAAGCTGGCAGTGGCCTTCCAGGGATAGCGGCAGTGAGTGTGACCTGGCGGGAAGGGTTAAGGTACAGGACAGCCAGGAAGGTAGAAGGGTATAGGCCAGTTAGGGAGCAAGGTCCCCTGCTTGTGCCAAGTAGATCGGGGAAGACACGCAGCCTACACGTGGTGGATGTCACATGGAGTTCAGAGGCTGGTGATCTGTCCACCATCACTGTGGAACAGGTAGCGGACGAGGTGGTGAGAGGAGACCTAGGTGACAGGGTAGGTTCCCCTAGTCATAGGTCATTGGAGGAGGATGGTAGGGCAGGTCTGACAGGTAGCGCAGACAGATGCCCGGTGGAGATGACAGAGGTGCAGTGCCCAGGGTATAGAGTGGGGGGAGACAGTGGTAGGCCCAGACCAGTGGGAGTGGAGGCAACCAGAGACTGTCCCTGTCCCACAGCCCCAAGACAGGTACTGACCTTAGAAACTGTAAGGCCCTACGGATGAGTTGTCCCTGACTGCAGTACTGTAGTGACATCCCTTACAGAGTTGACCAGGGAGGGACTTCCCAAGTCAGTGGACTGGATACCTGCTTGTGAGTTGGCATTCCAGTCATTGAAGGAGGCTCTGAAACCAGCTCCAGTGCAGATGGCGCAATTTCAGGACCAGGACATTGTGGTACGAACTGATGTGTCATTGCATGGACTGGGAGCAGTACGGAGCCAGGACGGGCCATATGGGCAGGAGCACCCTTTGGCTTGATTGAGCAGAATACTGCTATTGTGGGAGGTGGGGTATGCCACAATTGGAACACAGTGGTTGGCAATTGTTTGGGCATTGGACCACCTTCGGCACTATGTGTGCGACCGGCCCCCCAAAAGGGAAACTGACAGACTGTTGTGGTGGAGCCTTGGACTTCAGTGTGACTATTTGGACCTTGTGCACCGACAAGGAAAGGCCCACTGCAATATGGATGAACTGTCTAGGCCGGAGCCGAAGCCCCCCAGGTAGTTTCCCAGAACCCCCCTAGAGACTGCGGGACCAGGAGCCAAATCATTGGGACATGGCCCTCTGGTGGCCCACTTGACGGGGGGGAGAAGTGTGGCCAGAGGCAGGCCACACGGGTTAATGGCTGCCACAGCACTGAAGGGGTTAACCCCCATGCTGTGCCGCCATTTTTTAAAAGGACAAAAAGGTGCCAGGCGCCCATTGTAAATGTATACTCTGCGCTACGCGCTGAGTGTTGATAAGTGTTTTTAATGTTCTATATGCCGCGGCCTGGACTTGCTGCACTGGGGGAGTGTAGGTAGAGTGTGTCATGGCCGCTGCGGGACAGGGAGAGCCAGCTCCCACTGTGACCAGCACTGAAACCGTTAAAGTGGACAGTTTAAAAGCACAGATGTACATGGTTCATAGTAAACTGCATTAATATACCCATTTAGCGGTAAAGCACTGCATCTGCAATGCATTGGTGTATAAAGTAAAGTAGTATAGTCTATGACATGTTTGAATATATTTTTGTATGTAATATGGGTTTAAATGCACTTATAGAAATGTAAAATGTCTTGATCTCTGGAGACAAACTGCTGGTTAGACGTCCTGACCTAGGGATGGATATGGTAATTACCCTATAGCCTGGCAGTGGGGGGTTAGGTGGTGACTGAAGAAGCCTTTCCTTTGAAATGCGGGCTAGGGAGACACCTGTGTGTCTGTATACCAAGCAAAGTTGTAAAAAACAAGTTGTTTGTGTTTAGGAAACTTCTATGTTGTGTAAGAGCTTAGAAGGTGTAAGACTCAGAAAGCCAAAACTGGTTTAGTCATAGACATGTGAAGAGACGAATGCAATAGGAATTTGCATTATATTTACCTTTTCAGAAACAGTATATGCTAACTCAGTTTGTGCTTAGGAAAGCAAATGTTTTTGGGTGGTATCAAGGAAATTGATTTCATTTCTGTGAAATGTAAGACGTATTTATTTATGTTTTGTGAGAGAGCCTGATTGGCTGGAAGGAGCACAGGGTGGATTTGCCCCCCTGTGATGTTGTGTGTAAGAATGAGATAAAAAGAGGGACTGTGAGCCCTGTATGTGGTACAACCCTGTAACTTCTGTGTGGAGGAGACCTGCTGTATGATTCCTGTAACATCTTGTATGCTGATATTCCCCTTCAATCTGAAGGGAGGGTCTTTTTTAAGACTTTGAGCAATAAACACCTTGCCTGACTTCAATTGTGCCTCAATTCTGCGACCAACAGAATTGCGCAAACCGCTATTCCATTCTCCTGCTGTTCTGGGTAAGAGCTCCATGTCTCCAAGTTCAAGCCCTCTGCCAGCTACCGTGCAGACCTGGTCCATTGCGAGGGATCAGGTGGGAACAGCCGACACCAAACAGGAGGTGTGTCCATAGTTATTCAAACGCATACGCAGCAGAAGCGGTTCCAGGTTGCAAGGCAGGAGCCTGAGTGTACCTAGTAAGCGGTTCCAAATGCCGATGGTAGAGTTTGGAGGCAGCATCGTTACACGCCCACGGCGCAGTGGGCGGAGTCAGTGACAGGCGGCCACTGATGGTGAGTGGGAGTCCAAAAGCGCTAACCCGTGACCAGGGACGGCCTAGGCGAAAGGCGTCCAGTCACATGGTGCTAAGAGGACCACACTGTTATTCTGTACAAAAAGAGGTGCAATATTTGGTCTCAAGCACAAGATGCCTGATTGCTATTAATTTAAATTCTAACACAAGACAATTTATTCAGTGTCTATAGTATATTTATTTTTTATGAAAGTGTGAACATTTTGATTATTTTATGAATGGAAGTCATGCTAGCAGTTCCACATGTTACACATAGCATTCACTTTAATTTATGTATTTTAGCTATTAAAGCAACATGGACAAATTATTTGGGGTTGCTTTACCTTGTTATTGGACCATTTTTGTTAATGACTGCACAGATCGGAGAGGTAGCAGTGTGCATCTCATTATGTACTGTATGTCATGTTACAATTATCTGATCACAATCATGACACATACACAGAGCATAAAGGGGATATGTATCAAGCCTTGGAAAGAAATACAGTGGAGAGAGATAAAGTATCAACCAATCTGCCTCTAATTGCCATTTTACTGTGTTTGAAAAATGTCAGGTAGGAACTGATTGTTTGTTACTTTTCTCTCTCCACTTTTTCTCTCTCCAAGCTTTGATAAATCTCCCCCAAAATCTTTAATAAATTTAAATAGAGTCACTTGTGAAGAACAAATCGTGTTGAATTATATTGCTTGATTTCAATTTAAATGAAATATAGATTGATTTCAACCTAATTTGTTTTGCATTTTAATCAGCTTCATAAGATTATTCCAGTCTTCTACAGCTCTATATAAAAAAGTATTCCCCCCCTCTGACACCCCTTTTCTCTTTACCGTGGTGACCACAGACTCCTGCAAACTAGGACACAGCACTCTGACCATGCCAATGAACCCCTTCTAAATGCTGATATTATGACATGTGAATGATCCAACAGACCAACACCTAACATTGGCATTAGAAGCAACACAGGGCTCCAGAACTGGAAGATGATAAATTAATAAATTCTATTTCTATTGTCCAACTTATTTTTATTACTTATTTGTGAACAGAAAAAAATAGTATTCTTTCCAGCAGATTAAGTGAATTATACAATTATGGACAACTGCTGAATAGTATTTCAACTGCTAAACCAATTTAATTATCTGACTCAAAGTAGGATTGCTCATTACTTTTCCTATCAAGAAAAATTAGACTATTTTTATCATGTGTACTCTTGCTTATGTAAATAGGGTTCATATGTTCTTGTTTTTTCCAGAAAAACTCTAGCTTTGAAGCCTATAGCCTATCTATTTATCTAAAATACAGTACATACAGATAATAAAGATTATCTGAAATAGATTATTTATTGTATATAAGAATTACTGGGGCCCTGATAACTTTTACACTGTAATATATACTCAACCACTTCTACTGAAACAATCATTACAATCTGCATAAATTTCAAGAATACCTTTCATAAACTTTAATACTATAAGGGGTATATTTACTAAAGTGTGGCTTTTTAGAAGTGGAGATGTTCCCTATAGCAACCAATCAGATTCTAGCTATTATCTTCTAGAAGGTGCTAGATACATGTTACGTACAGTAGAATCTGATTGGTTTCTATGGGCGACATCTCAACTTCTAAAAACCCGCTCTTTAGTAAATATACCTCTAAGTTTCTTAGTTAAGAAAGAAAGGAGCAAAAGTCCAACCTAATGCTATTATCCATTCATATGTTTTAATGAAAATAGCATACAGTATATAACAACTGGAAACCTACAATTTGCAGGTAAATGTCAGTATTATATGATCACAGGTAGCTTATTTAAATAGTGGCAAATTGCAGTCAGGCACTAAATGGATGTTCCAAAATGGAGACGAACTGAAAAGGTAACCACATCATTGCATAGTGATTCAGGCAATACAGTGGCTCACATGGATCAGTCTAATTCAGTAATGTTATGTGTTACATGAGATGTTAACAATCTGCGTAGCAAATATTACAAAAAGTAGACAAAAAGGCAACAATATCACAAAACCCACCATCCTCCTCAACCAACCCCCCACCCCCAAAATAAAAACAAAACTACAAATACACTTACTAAATAAGTGAACCTACAGGGGCACACACACAAACACAAACATTCATAACAAATTGCAAATACAACATTAAAGCTGAAAAGAGGAATAATACACCATATATTATCGATTATATATAATACTATATATATAATAATAATAATAATAATTATAATAATATAATAAAAATAATAATAATAGATGTAAATAACAATCAGAAGAATAGATTATCTGTATATCCTAATTGTGTTGAAATTGTCAGCATTGGAAAGCCTCATTCAAAATATACAACTAATTATTATAATTGCCATTAAGAATATTTATGCTGCAACAAATATGTTTATTTTCTTGACATATAGGGCTCCATTTATTAACATTAATTTTACTAAAATAAAGTGAAAAAGGATGTTTTCACACCCTTTTTACATTATTTTTACCTAAATTTACTAAAGGGCAATTGGAGTAGAATTTGTAAAATTCTAGTCCAAGCCCTAATTATCACATATTTTTAGTAAACAGATCGCAATTCCCATAATTGTAATGGGAAATGCGATCTGCCTGAGATTTACTAAATATAAAATGTGAAAAAATAACGGGGGAAGCCCTGTGATAATAACGCCACCTGGAGGTGGCATTATCCAGGGTTTCCCCCAGTTACCGATCTCCTGCTCCGCTCTAACAGGCAGAGCAGAACCAGCATCTGGCCACTGTGATCAGCTGTGTGGTCTAAACAGACCACAAGCTGATCACTGCAAAAAAATAGTAAAAAACACTTACCTGAGTCCAGGGCCGGTGATCGGTGCTCCGGTGATGTCCTCCCTCTGGTCAGCTGGTCTCCCAACTCCTTCACTGCAACCCTGGTCAGCTGCTGCATTAAACAGCTGACCGGGGATGGGAGACCAGCTGACTGAAGCCCCGGAGGGAGGACATCACTGGAGCAGCGATGACCTGACTAGAGGTAAGTAAAAGTAAGGGGGGGTTGCGGGGTGGGGGCACATACAGCTGTGATGGGGGGTCACGGGGGGGAGGGGCAGCCACACAGTGGGGCTGCACATGCATGGAACCTTGTCACTGTATTTTTTCAGAAAAATACAGTTATAAGGCTGCATAGGGGATTCGCAGGGACAGAGCTTTATCGCAAGCTCTGTCCGTGCAAGGGATTTTTAATAAATCCCTGTGATATTGCCTGAATTTGCAATGCATATTAAGTCAGAAATATATTTAATACAATCTGCATTTTAATGCGGATTGCAGTAAATAGAGCCCATAGTCACACACACTTATATGAAAATTACTGTACACACTGTTTAAAACATGTGTTTTTATATATCAGGACATAACTAACAATGATCTAGTCCTCACCAAGTTCTACCATTTAATAAATCATATATCTTTTGATAATTAAGCCATAACATATTTTACTTTTATTATTTACTTTATATACTCAATAAAAATAAGTCTAATGCACATGCCATATGTTGAAAAGTAAGTGCTTCCATATCAATTAAAATTAATGCCTCCATAGCGATGAAAAAAAAGTAAATTGAACTCCTGTAGATGCTACTAATCAAATGTGCTTCAATATTTGAGTGTTAAATGTTAACATCTCTATATATAGAAGTAGAATATTTTGACAGTTCAGTCTGGAGCATTCATGTTTTTTTCTCACCTTACAAGAAGATACTATAGGCATCAGAAATGATCCCAGCCATTGTCATTAGGAAAGAGGTTGAAGGCTTAATTCCTTATAATTGAAATTTCATAATTTTCCAATGTGAAATATTATTCAAATGTTGAACATTTAACACAGTTGTCACTCTTTCCGGGAGTGAGAGCACCTGTCAATTCCCTCTAAAATCATTATGATCTTAAGCAATTGCAAAGACCAAAAAATCATATTCACAGATCTACAGGTCTCTAGCAACATAAAAACTGTTAAAGGTGACTGAACAAGCATGCCTCTCATGGAAGGATGGCAGGAGAAAGTATTTTCTCAAGAAAAAACATATTCAATGTGCAGGCTAATGAATACTGTTAGACTATGGTTTGCACTGGAAGTGTTAAGGTATGGGGCCAAATGTAATAGGGTGAGAGTTTAGAAAAGTGAGAGTTTCTGACACTTTTTAAACTTTGCAAATGTAATAAAGTCCAAAACCAAAGTAACAGAGTGAACTTGCATGTTTTTTTAGACTTGAAAAACTCTCACGATTTAAAATCTCATTCAGATGTTTTCCCATTTTGAAGATAAAACTCAACCAATGTGAGAGTTTACTGCTAAACTCTCACATTTTCTAAACTCTCACCCTATTACATTTGGCCCATGGAGTCTAATGGTTGCCCTCCATTTTCACTAGGGACTACCTCAAAGCAGTTTTGCTGTTGGTAGCCTGCAGGTTGTGGCCTTCAAGTTGCACCATAGCTGGTAGATTGGGAGTAACCGACATTGTACACAGTTAAGCTGGCCACACACTAGACCAACTTACATCCAACCAGCCAACTTGTTGATTGGTTGGAATGAAAATATGGTAAGGAATGGGATTAAAAGATGATCAACAATTTGTTCCTAAATGCCAGAAAACAGATGAAAATGGTCGGTCAGACAAGTTTTGAACAAATTGTTTAGATCAAACATTTAACAAACTTGTTTGATGACCATTTTCATCTGTTTTCTGGCATTTAGGAGCAAATTGCTGATCATCAGTTTCTCCCATACGTTACCAGATTTTCATTCCAACCAATCAACTAGTTGGCTGCTTGGACAGATAATCTTTAGATGTGTGGCCAGCTTTAGAAAGCAGAAGAGTAGTAAAACATATCCATCAGAGGTACCTAAATGTTGAAGGCACAAGCAGAATCACCAACAGGCAGAGATCTGGTACACAGGAAATATAGTGTAAGTCAGGAACACTGTGGCATTGTAGTGAGACCTAGTACCCTGGCACTGTTTAGTGCTCAGAATTCTGTTTAAATAAGTTTGAGTTTATGCTACTTACGCTGCTGATCACATAACCGCTCATTTATGTCTGCCACGGAGCTTTTACATGTTGTATATTTTAACAGATATGACAAAGTAAAATGTGTTATGTGATATTATAAATTATGTATACAGGTTAAGTCTCCCATAACCAAATATTCTGAAATATGGAATTTTTAAGTCTGACTGAGATAGTGAAACTTTGTTTAAGGCACAAAATTATTAAACATATTGTATAAAATTACATTCAGTGTTTGTGCATAAGGTGTATATGAAACATAAATTAATTTCATGTATGTACAAAAACTTTGCTTGAGCTACAAAATTATTGAAAATATTGTATAAAATAACCTGCAAGCTTTGTGTATAAGGTGTATATAACACATAAATGCATTCTGTGTTTAGATTTCGGTCCCATTTCCAAGATATCTCATTATGGTATGCAAGTATTTCAAAATACGGAATATTCCGATATCCAAAATACCCCTGGTCCCAAGCATTTTGGATATGGGAGACTCAACCTGTATGTACACTACAGTATGTGTATATTTTGGTACTACTTATACAAGGTTGTTTTATATGATTTAATTTAATTATATGTAGTAGTGAATTAGACATTTCTAATTTTAATGTGCTTCCATTTCATGCTGTCTCTTCTTTCTTTTTTTCACAATAATCATTTATTGTCTACCGTATAATGGGATGTAGTTATGAGAACGGCGGCCTCTCAGTCCCAACACAGGGATCCTGGCAAGGGATTTAACATAGGCATCGAAATACTGATGCTTATGTTAATCCCGACGCCGGAACACCGACAGGACGCCGAACCGATCGTCCTCAGCTGAGGGTAAGTATACATTTAGTCGGGGATGGAGGGTTAGGTTTAGGGACCCCCTGGGAGAATTAGGGTTAGGCACCCCCCTGGGGAAGGTTAAGCTAGGGGAAGGGAGGGTTAGGTTTAGTCACTAGAGGGGGAGGTTAGGGTTAGGCACTAGGGGGCAAGGTTAGGGTTACGCACCCCTAAGGGAGGGTTAGGGTCAGGGGGGGAGAGGGGTAGGGATAGCATACTTACCTGCGCTGTCGGGATTTTGAACCATTGTGCTGCCAGTGTCAGGATTTGAACCGCCGGGCTGTAGTCCAGCGGTCATTCATACTGATTCCAGTATAATATTTATTTCTTGAAATAATCTTAAAAACAGATATTTGAATACAGTGTCTCCAGTATTTCTACCATTCTGTGGTATTTAATCGCCAAATATAATTATTGGAAGTGTTCAATATCCCTTTCATTTGTCTCCTATATACAGTGGATATGTTCAGTCACAGTATTTCTCAGAATTATTTTAAGATTTTGGCCTCTCTCAGGTTTTAGAAATAACTCTCTAAAGGGAAGTCACTAAATCTGGTCACAGCAGAGAATTGAATAATTGGAATTGCTAAACAAAAATGTAAACAGTTTTTTAACTTTTTACTCAATATATATTTCTAAAATGTACACATTATTTCATAAATATGTATTAATTACTTATACCCATTCACCTCGCAAATGGCGGGATGCACCCGGGATTTGTACACGTGTACATCCCGGGTGTGACCCATCTGACAGACCCCTTTCAGACCAACATCACCTACATCACTGCTGAGCCAGCGCTTGGAGATGAGATCATCTCCAAGCGCCGGCTCTCCCTATGCAGTGAATGGGACCCGGGTTACCCATTCACACCAAACCGCGAGCTGGGTTGAACTCGTATTCAACCCTGCTCGTTAATGAATTTAAATGCCAGATCACTCGACCCAGGTTATTTCAACTGGGCCGTTTCGCACTGCACAGTGACCCAGGTTGCTGCACGTTCATGCGCAATAACCTGGGCTATTTGATGGCAGTGTGAAAGGGGTATAAGTTTAGTCATATGACTTAGTGGATCCCAAAGAATAAATCTATTGGTCCTATTTCATACAAAATGCAGAGAATAAAATACACTCACTGCTAATTCAGACAATCAATCAAATCAATCACAATCAATCAAATTAAAGACTATTACAAGCATGTAATTGGGGTTCACAGTGGAAGAACACTGTCTGCAATTCTGAGTCGGATGCAGCCGCGTTCATGTCTGCATCTTTGACTACATCTGTGACTGTATGCGAATACCGCTACAAAGCCCGTCCCTGGTGTACATCCGGGAATCTGATTCTGTACGAACACAATAGGACACATGAGTGGTGCAATATAGATGCATGCACAGTAAAAAAAAAATTGCACAACTATGTCTGACATAGTGTGTGACTCAGGATCTCAGGCACATGGTGTGCAATATGCAGTTCTGTGCAGTAGCACACTAATAGCTGGGGAATTCTTACAATAGTTCCCAGACGTTGCCTGTTTACCAATGGCAGTCTTTAATGGTTGCTATTAGAGACACCTAGATATAGGTGCTGTAAATCACAATACAACAGTCCAAGACTTATTTTTACCCTTAGTTGTAGAAACATTGAGTTTATGAACCCTTATTACTCATACAACAGGTGTTAATTTTACACATTTAAAACATGTTCTTAAAGCTATTAAATGTGCTTTTAGCCTGCCAGTAAAAACATAAAAGTAATATGCCAAAGTGAATGGACCTGCACATAGAAACTTTCTGTCATGAGTGCAATTTGATTTATGTCAAGTTTGAGGCTGCCTGCAGCATTCAGAAGTGTTAATGCTAGGTAAAATACAATGGAATTCTGTGGTAATGCTTACTAAGTACTTAGTACACTACGCTGCAGGGAGGCTTTGATGAATGTCCTGCTAATACTCTGATAGAAGCAAGCCCAAAGTACAATGTGTTTTCCTCACACTGTTTTTCAATGCCTAATATGTTTTATATTATATTGCTTAAAGTGCGGAAAATATGAAAATCTCATCTCCTAGTTTATAGCCAGTAATGTCAAACAGATACAAAATGTTTTTGTGTAGCCGAATGGCGCTGGATATTCAAATGTAAAAATATAGGACAGATAATGTGGTACTTAGTCCTTATAGCAGATGTAGAATCCTGACGTATCTCCTCATATGTGGAGTTCTCAAGGTCTCCCAATATTGTTCGTTTAGTACATGGAAAAGAAAAAATACAAAAAAAATGTCTTTAAAGGACTGGTGGGTTTTCTTTACGGTATGTATAATACTATTCGTTGGTCGGGTGTAGTGAAAGCGTACCCTGACTCACGTTAAAATAGGTAAAGATAATCCCAAAAAGGTTTCTTTATCCCTTCTATTTGTTAAATGATTTTCTGCATGTATGCCACTTTCATGAAAAGGGGATTAGATCATGCGTACCCTACTCACGTGGTAAGGGTCTTGTATTCTGCCTATAGAGGTTTCTTTAGACTTGCAACAGGATACTCTTGTAATGTATCTCCATACAGTGTCCTCAAAAGAAAGTGGAATGGTGCCAAATATAGTACAATGTCTTTAATGAAGAAGTGACACAAAACACAAAACATAAAATCCAAATAAAAAGAAATATATTGACCTGTGTATATAGCAGATAATGCCAGGTCTCCCGTTTAGTTGTCCAGTAAGTTCCTTATAACCAACGTGTTTTCAACCTGTCACTGCAGGTCTTTTACAAGGTATAAGGATAGGTACATATCAGGGTGCTTTAAATACCCTGTCTGACCAATTAATTAAACAAAGGAACTTAACTGGTGTATATTGCAAAACATATATATATAGTGAATCTAAGTGTAGCATGTATCAATTCATGTTCCTGGGCACAAAATTAGCCCAGCTGTTCTCACTTGTATGCTTATTCACCCACCGGAAGAGACGACTGGTGTATCCCTAATAACAATCCCCATCCAGCTCTAACTTTCCATTAGTGATGACTTTGAGACCATTGAAAAGGATTTAGAAAGGGATCTCATTCGAGAAAGTAAGATCTGGTGGGAGATAGCTACTTTAGAAAAATATGTGTCCCACCAGATCATCCCAAAAGGGTTAAAAATAGACAAAAAGGCCTCTTTCTCTCCAATATCAGAAAACTTTAGAAATAAGTGGGACACCATTGTTAATAAATGCTCTTTCTCATTGATTAACCTTATTATAGAAGAAAGACAGATTGAATTTGAGGAGATAAAAATAAAAATTGAGACTAATAAGTCTCTTGTACAACCCTTCATGAATTCACCGGAATGTAAAAGAATAATAGAAAGAACTGAGCAGAAGGTAATGAAGATCGAAAAAGATTTGAGATTAAAAAAATTTAACAAATTCAATAGGGATAAAAAAGGGATAACTGTGGAAAACCATTCAGAAAAGTTAATGGATGGGGAAGAGGAATCAGATAATATTCCATATCAGATTACTGGTTCCTCTGCAAATCGACGGATAAAATCAATAGATCAAAATTTTAGAGACAGAGAGACAGGCAATCCTCATAGGATGACTTTCAAACATGATAGAGGGAATAATCGGAACCAACTAAGATCTCGCCATGCAAGCTATAACAGAACTCAAGGAAGATATAATAGGGATAACTGGCGGAGAAACAAATTGCAAGACCAGATCCAGGAGGATCAGAATCTTGGAACTCCTGGTCACTTTAGGCGTGATCTAACACCAGATGTACCTGTCTCCATTCGAAGGAGACATTTTTTAGGGGACAGATGGGAAAGAAGGGACTACAGATGAATATATGTAATAAACGTGGCAAACGGGGTGGGAAAAAAATATAAAAAGAGAAGGGGTCTGATCCGTAAATCCAAGAGAAGAGCTGTAGAAGCAAAAGAATGTAATCAAAATATGGAGACAGCAGACGGTAGAGTCAAAATTTTTAACCTAAGTAACTATGTTCTGAATCATAACGAAGAATCAGTCTTAGGTAAGGGTTTGAAATATGCCCCTTCTACAAAAATAAATGACTTCTCCATATATATTGATATACAAAAATACATAAGGAAACTCACAATAAAGAATTTTTTTTTATTAAAGGAGCAAGAAGACCAGAATGTACTATTGGATTCAGACACCAACCCTACGTTTAGACCAAAATCAACCATCTTTCCATCCTATTTAAAAGGCAGCTTCATTGACACCTTTTCGTCACAAATACTGGAAGATTTAAAAGGGATAATACCAAAAAAAATTAATTATAATTTAACATATGGAGAGAGGAATGCATTGAAAGAACTGGCAAAGAGAAAGGATCTGATTATAAAGCCCGCCGATAAGGGGGGGGCAATTGTCCTGATGGACACCTCAAAATATGAGGATGAGGTCTTGAGACAACTTAATGACATCAATACGTATAAGAGGCTAAGGAAAAATCCTACAGAGAATTTTCAAGAGGAACTAAAAGTCCTGATAAAGGAATATACTGATATAGGGACATTGACAGATATGGAGTCCAAATTTTTGGTTAAGGAAAATCCAGTCATTCCGGTTATATACGTATTACCAAAGATCCATAAGGACCCAGTACGCCCCCCAGGCAGGCCAATTGTTTCTGGAATCGGCTCAGTTACGACAAACCTCTCTGAATTTATTGATTTTCACT
Organism: Taudactylus pleione; assembly: GCA_031769625.1. NCBI lineage: Eukaryota > Metazoa > Chordata > Amphibia > Anura > Myobatrachidae > Taudactylus > Taudactylus pleione. Next base: position 3,052,688 of record JAUIMM010000040.1, on the reverse strand, counting down.
TACAACCGTTGGTTCTTTTTAATAAATCACATTTGAAAGACACACGTGATTTTTTAAACAAACTATCAGATATTGAATGGGAAACTGATTATACAATGATAAGTGCAGACGTCGGCTCCCTATACACTATTATTAAACACAATCAGGGCATAGAAGATGTTAGATTAACATTAGAAGGATCCCTCATTGAAAATGACTTGCAAAAGTTTTTAATCCAAGGCATCGATTTTATTTTAAGACATAATTATTTCCTTTTTAAAGACACCTTTTATCTTCAAGAAGTCGGCATCACGATGGGCACCAGGTTCGCACCGAGTTACGCAAATATCTTTATGGGTGTGTGGGAGGATTTAACCATTTGGAACCACAACCCCTATGGTGCGAACCTGGTGTTTTGGTGCCGTTATATAGATGATATATTTTTTATTTGGAAAGGGGAGAGGAGTCTTTTAGATGACTTTTGCACTAGACTAAATTGTAATGATAGAAACATCAAACTAACGTTCGACATCCAGATCGAACGAATTAATTTTTTGGATGTGATGATTTACATAGAAGAGGGGAAGATACAAACCAGAACTTATCAAAAACCTACGGATTCCTCAACATACATACAAATGGGCAGTTGCCATCATAACCAATGGCTTGAATCTATTCCAGGAGGTCAATTGAAAAGAATAAGAAGGAACTGCTCAAAAATAGAGGATTTTAAAGATCAAGCCGAGGAGATGAAAAAAACCTTTATAGCCAGTGGATATAAAGAAACTATAATACTGGAAAAAATGGAGTCAGTAACGAAGTTGGATAGAAAGGATCAGCTGGTAACTAAACCCAAAAAAATTAAAGATGAAAAATTTAAGTGGGCATTCATCTCGGATTTCAATTCCCAACATAGGGAAATTGAGAGGATCTTTAGAAAACACTGGTCAATATTGAAAAGGGATCCAGTTCTGGGAAAAGTAATCCCCCTGAAACCAGTCCATATATATAGGAAGGCAGCGAATCTCGCCACTAAATTAGTCAGAAGTGCACATCTAACCGAAGAAAACTTGAATACTAATAAAACCGTTGGGTTTCATCGATGTGGCTTATGTTTAGGGTGTAGGAATGTGAAAAAAACAGAGAAAGAGAAAAAAATTGTAACCATTAACATTAATGGACAAGAATTCACCATAAATTAATTCATTACATGTAACTCCAAAAATGTTATTTATGCCATTGAATGTCAGTGCGGGCTATACTACATCGGAAGAACAATAAGGAACTTGAAAACTAGGATTGGAGAGCACCTTAGGAACATTAGAAAAGGTGTAGAAACACATTCATTATCCGCCCATTTAAAAAAATTCCACCACTGTGCGACTGATGTACTGACAATAAGATGGTGATCGCTAGGGAAGAAATGAAAATGATATACCAATATAAAACATTATCCCCTGGTGGCCTTAATCAAGACTTCGAAGTTAAATGGTTTTTATAAGCTTATAAATCATCTTAGACTTTTTCAAATCCCTTTTAATAATTGCTTTTCTCTAATTTATAAGTTATTGATTTTAGTATTAGGATTTTATGCACAGATTTTATATTATTAATGATATTTATATGATGCCTATTTTTATATTTCATGCCCCAATGATTTGTGATGTTGGTATTTATCAAATATGGTATGGTCTACAATATAATGTTATTTCCCTATTTTTTTAAGAGATCACATTATGCAATTGAAGTATTTTTAACATTTGGGCTATTTCCCTTGTGGGATGTCCGGTATGTGTGTTGCCAGTCTTTTTTATTGTGGATTTGTTTAGGTGTTACTAATGAAATGGCACACTGCTATCTGTGTCAATCTGGACTCCAACATGGAGGCCCCATAATTAAGAGACTGTTCTTTCCCGATGAATTTACGCCCCGTCCTATTCCGGAAGAGCGTCACCAAGGTGTGACGCGACTTCCGGTTTTTCCGATGAACTACGTGGGTGGCGTCCTGTGACTGTGCCCGCCGGCTGGCGTAGATGGACGCCATGTGCTCCGGGGGGGAGAGATTTGGATGATACACTAATGGAAAGTTAGAGCTGGATGGGGATTGTTATTAGGGATACACCAGTCGTCACTTCCGGTGGGCGAATAAGCATACAAGTGAGAACAGCTGGGCTAATTTTGTGCCCAGGAACATGAATTGATACATGCTACACTTAGATTCACTATATATATGTTTTGCAATATACACCAGTTAAGTTCCTTTGTTTAATTAATTGGTCAGACAGGGTATTTAAAGCACCCTGATATGTACCTATCCTTATACCTTGAAAAAGACCTGCAGTGACAGGTTGAAACGCGTTGGTTATAAGGAACTTACTGGACAACTAAACGGGAGACCTGGCATTATCTGCTATATACAGGTCAATATATTTCTTTTTATTTGGATTTTATGTTTTGTGTTTTGTGTCACTTCTTCATTAAAGACATTGTACTATATTTGGCACCATTCTTCTTTCTTTTGAGGACTCACTGTATGGAGATACATTACAAGAGTATCCTGTTGCAAGTCTAAAGAAACCTCTATAGGCAGAATACAAGACCCTTACCACGTGAGTAGGGTACGCATGATCTAATCCCCTTTTCATGAAAGTGGCATACATGCTGAAAATCATTTAACAAATAGAAGGGATAAAGAAACCTTTTGGGGATTATCTTTACCTATTTTAACGTGAGTCAGGGTACGCTTTCACTACACCCGACCAACAAATAGTATTATAGATACCGTAAAGAAAACCCACCAGTCCTTTAAAGACATTTTTTTGTATTTTTTCTTTTCCATGTACTAAACGAACAATATTGGGAGACCTTGAGAACTCCACATATGAGGAGATACGTCAGGATTCTACATCTGCTATAAGGACTAAGTACCACGTTATCTGTCCTATATTTTTACATTTGAATATCCAGCGCCATTCGGCTACACAAAAACATTTTGTATCATTTTGTTTATATTGGGATTTTGTGAGTTCCCTCTTTTTGTGTCAGGCAGTAGGCAGCAGGTGTTGCGCACCACATCTTATAGTCGCTTTTTTGTGATTCAAGTAATGTCAAACACATGTCTCATTGAATGCTTTAAATCACTGTTATATTCACCTGCACTGATTGTTTTACTCAATGTACTGTATTCTACTTATTGCCCCCTTCTCCAATGGAAAGAGCTAATCCTTCCTAGCATTAGTATTTAAGATTTGGAGCTCACGATATTAAATAGGGCTCAATGTGAACATTAGGTACCTTAATAAGAGCTTGTCATAAATGCGGGTTCGCTTGCACTCATTTTTTGCGCATGTGAATATTTTTGCATTACATGTCTTCTTTCAGTCGTAAACATGATTTGTGACTGTGTACAAATAGGGGGCTGGTACAGTGGCTGTAATGGGCACGGTGAGTGCAGATGTAGCCAAGTATAGTAATGGTGTAATGTGGGCATGTAGTCATGAATTGTAACTAAAATGGTCACCAAACAAATGCAATCAACTTTTCATTGAGGGGCATTCTTTGGAGGTGATAAACTCTGGTGTAAGTTGCACAGTGATGAAGATAGTAGACACTGGGCCTGATTCAGAGACGTACGCAATGCTGATATTTATGCAGATCCAATGATTGCTTGCCTTTGTGCATGCGTGTAAGCTGCACTTCACACTTAGAGTGACTGTTTTGCAATTGTGGCCGCACAGAGGATTCATTCACAAAGTGAGTGACAGGTAATTAGCATTTGGGGAGGTAATGGGAGTGGCTAGGCAAACACAGGTGTATCTAGCCATTTAAATACCTTTTCATGGGTGTGCATAGATTAGCTACTGCGATCTCCTTCGCAGCATGAGAGCTCTCTGCATGTCAGGAGAGATGCTGTGTCAAACAGGTAAGACGTGCCGCATATGCTGCATGGCTGCCTGATCTGAGTCGCTAGTGTGTGATGTCGGATGGATCTGAGAAGGCAGCAGTGGGCTTTCCTATGCTTTGGTAAGCTTTGGAGACATTAGCATATTGTCGCAGCTACTTTCTGTGCGAAATTGCAGATGCAATTGCATTAGCGTACATCTCTGAATCAGGCCCACAGTTTGCATCTGGCTGAGCCCCATTTATGCAAATACATTCAAAGTTTCAAACTGCTGCAACAGTGTTTAAAAAAGAAATGAAAATACAATGCAATGGATACTCAGTTTGCACAAGTGAAGTATGCTGCATACCCTATTGGGGAAGGGGAAGGCTGCACATATGTTTATTAGTATTGTCTTTAAAAAAAAATAATGTGTATATATATATATATATATATATATATATATATAAAATGTATCTGAATCACTTAGCAATTCACATGTTACAGCCACTTGGATACTCAATATATTGGCACTATACAGCCATTAAATTAAATGTATATGCATGCTACCATATCCAGTTTCCACTATTTGCAGCAAACTAGAAAACAAGATTGGGTTTACCCCTTTTGCATGTATGTATATCTTTTTATTGCACTGGCAGTCCCTTCTATGCTCTCTGTGCAGTGAAGCCCCATTTGATTTTCTTTTCCACTGTCAACTCTCATACCCAGAAGAGCAGACCAGTGGCCTCTGCAATGGATGTATACAGTATGTATTGGCAGGTCTTCCCTCACTGCTGGACCTTATAACAACCGAATGGACACATGTAATGAACAGTCCTAACTTTGTATCTGCTAGTGACTTCACTCCAGCAGATTGATTCCATTTTATGTGTGATGCACATTAATATTAGAGATGTGCGGATTCAGTTTTACTCTGTTCTTTTTTGCCAAAATTATTGCAAGTTCGGATTTATTTTATTGGCTATCCAAAACACGTGATAGCCAATAAGATTTATTTTTTGAGATCCAAACATATCCGAGTAAAACCGAACCCGCACATCTCTAATAAATATATGGACTCATCACACTTTTATTTTTATAGTTACATACAAACCTATAACAATATAGTATGAATTTAAAAGAAACCTGAAAACTGCCTTTAATTCTCTCATTGCCCAATTTTAGGAAATACATTTCTTTAGAGAGCAAGTTTGTGTTGTAAAATTATTATCTTATGGTGATATTTTTGTGAACATTTTACAAATTATTTCATTCAGGGTACTGTACCAGCCGCACAGGCGATAAAGATGTAATTGTATGGTAACAAGTGACTGGTGACAGCCTTGCCTGCCAAATATAGCTTTATTTACTTAATTTAATTTGTTGTACATGTTGAATACACAACGATGACAATAAATATTTTTTCTGTATTTATGACATCATTACATTAGACCAGGTTACAAAATTTATATTAAATAAGACACAAGTTAAAAGCTAAATTAGCCCTGATAATAAATGTTATTTAGCACACAACAGTGTTCTAATAAAAATGCATTCGCAGGAATGAGGCAGATACTGGACCCAAGTCTTGTGAATTGATCAGGTACTTTTAATTGCTTATTCTGTGTCCCATGGATCTTTCTTGACTGATCCAATTGGTGACTTTTTGCATAAAGTGCATGTGAAGAAGCAAATTTATGCATTTTTGCATATATCCGTCCTATTTCGAGTCAGACGTATACTGACCATATCTGTCATTCCATTAAATATTGCATTCCGGAGTGTGAAATGGATGGTGGCAAAGCAATCACAAGGAACTATGCTGACTTTGAGATTAACATGGGAGTGTCATGGACAGGGCCATAACTAGGGGTCATGGCTACAGACACTTGAGACTCCTGGGAAGAGTCAGGCTTACTAGGTAGTATGAATTGAGGTGGTTTTAGGAATCACCTTTTCATGAAATATCACTAGCATGAAATAAAAGTGAATAGAATTTATTCAAGAACAAAAACTGTATGGCAAAGTTCCACATTAAATCTCAATAACACAAAGTCCATGACATGCACTAAGAGGTGCAGGGGTATGCCCCTGTGAGAAACAAAGTTCGAAGTACACACTGAACTGGTGTGGGGTGAAACCCCGAGTCTGACACGAGGCTAGGGCCTTAGGATAGATTGGAGGTCAATACCAGGGTTGGGCCCTGTATCGTGATGGAGGTCCGGAACGTGGTTGAGCCCTGAGATGTAACAAGATCCGGAACGAGGTTAAGCCCTGAGATGTAATGAAGATTTGAAACAGGGTTGAGCCCTGAGGGTTGAGCCCTGAGACAAGATGAGGGTCCGGAACAGGGTTGAGCCCTGAGATGTGATGATGGTCCACAACAGAGTTGAGCCCTGAGACGTGATGAGGGTCCAGAACTGGGTTGAGCCCTGAGATGTGATGAGGGTCTGGAACAGGGTTGACCCTGCGATGTGATGAAGGTCCAGAGCAGGGTTGAGCCCTGCGGCATAATGAGGGTCTGGAACAGGGTTGAGCCCTGTGGCATAATGAAGGTCCGAGCAGGGTTGAGCCCTGCGGCATAATGAAGGTCTGAAGCAGGGTTGAGCCCTGTGGCGTAATGAAGGTCTGGAGCAAGGTTGAGCCCTGCAGCAGGATGAAGGTCAGGAAGCAGGGTTGAGCCCTGCGATGTGATGGGGTTCCGATGAGGATAGACTGTAACAGTGCAGTTGACAACTGTAGAAGAAGTAACCCCAGTGTCCATATGAGTCAATAATAACAAGTAAATCAAAGAGGTCTGTGATCCATAGGAAGTTCAGAACATATGCTGCCTGACCCAGTCCGGGTTGAGCAGCTGAATCTCCTGCTGGTGGTGCTTGTGCCATTGGAAAGGTGAGATTCTCAACCTTTAGATTGTAACACTGGTGAGGTCCTGAGGGTGCAGGATCAGAGTTGGAATCCTGACACCCTGCCTTTCAAAGCCTCTAGCTTTGATTCTCACGGACTCCAGGAGCCATAAATTTAAAGGGGTCTTGGTGCTTCCAGCTTGTCCCCACCCTCCAGGGAACCAGAGATATTGGGGTTCAAATTTACCAGTAATTGGTAATCAGAAGTCTGGTTGGAATCTCCAGAAAACACTCGGTTGGAGGCCTCTAACTCCATTCCACATGGGCTCCTGAAGCCAGTTCTTGCTATGTAGAGGGTACTCTGCTCTTTTGGGAGGTTTTTCAAGCTTGTCTCTAGCCCACAGGAAACAAGATATATTGGGGTTCATAGATACTTGTAATTGGGAAGGTGCATGTAGACCAGTGGCAGAGAGGGTTTCACATTTCCAAAAATCTGTCTCCACATAAAGAGCAGCGTTTTGGAAGTGATCATTAAGTAAAGGAAGCATGATGAATGCCTTCGCAATTCACTTTGAACTCATTGCGAGTTCAAAACATAATTAGCACCTTTCACATTTTTACAATGATGAATCTACCCCTATGCTTAGTTTAAAGTGTTATTAGAAATTTCAAATTGTAGCTTACATTGGAGTTACTGTATTCAGATGATAAACAGGAGGAGAGCAGAAGGAAATAAATCAATCAGCAATCTCTGCTCCTAAGGACTATTTTCTTCTAACACTCCGTATCCACCATGCCCCTAGGTTGGGTCTGTTCCTGGATCCCTTATCCTGCCCACAGCCCTCCTTATCCATTCCTGCTTAATCTCTCCATGAAAGCTGCTGAGCCTCTCAAACTGGACCATACCGAATGACGCAGAAAAGTCATCCCTCAAATGGACCTTGGGTCATGGTTGCCAAATCACCAGGCTTGATGCAATTTTGCTCTATTCTTTGTCTTTTCCTCTTAAGTTTATATTAACCTTTCCATAGATGTTATATTGCTGCCACAATTTTTGCCTCTGTATTCAGCCTTTTATTTTTTCCACCAGGATGTTATATTTCACAACCTGCCAGGTGTAACCTATGCAGGGTGCCCAAGAAAGAAGACATCAGAGACAGGAGTGGAGCACAACAGAGTTACTGCTAAGTGCAAGTGGTACTGAGCCTCTGTAAGGGATGGGACACCCGGCAACAGGCTCCCTGGAGCCCAAACTGAGTTTGCCCCCCCTAAGACCATGGTCCGCTGCTTTCAGAGCCATAACTCTGAGCGTAGCCTCTATCAGGTGTGCCATTGGAGTCCTGACCTGCAGGTAGTGAGACTCGGTCCGGTGCACCAATTACCCACCACTTCCACACTCTGCCTGCTGTACACCACAGAAGGAGACAGATCAACACCGGTATGTGCACAGATTTTACTCCACACTTTTTTCATTAGACAGACAAGCAGGATGCCGCACTCTGTCACAACTTGGACACTCTATCACTGACTTTTCTTGCATATTGGTCTGCAACATCGGGAAAGTTTCTCTGAATACTCTTTTGGGAAATTTACTTAAGGATATACTGATTTATCTGCTCATTGGAAGGGATGTTTTTATTTTGATTTTTGATTTTTCATCAAATCTTTTTATGATTGTATATTTAAGCACAAACTCTGTCAAGTTGAAGTAAATAGTATTAACATTATTATTCACTGGTCCTGTTATTACCTTCAGTATTAGATTAATTCATGCTATTGATATATACTACTCTTTACAAATAAAAAAACACAACTGATACATCTAATTAACATAATAGGCTAGGTGCTGCACCAAATTTACCTTTTATTCAGTGTGCCCAAGATGGCTGCCTCAGATGGTGCTGACATGGGCAAGATGAGCATCTTGTGGATCTATTCATGCAGTGCATATCACACCACACGTTTCAGTGACCCATATATGTTACTTGTATGGTATTTCACTCACTGTAACTTTCTTAGTACACCCAAGATGGCTGCCTCACCTGGTTCACCCATGGGTTGGATGAAAAATACTTTGATCTGCTGGCTATGTAATATCCCTGCTCTTAGATTTAGTACACTGCAACTTCCACCTTTTGTGTCATCTTTCCTAAGCGTTATCTATTCCACCCAGGGTAACCTATGTAGCTGGCCCAAAATGGTTGCCTCGTCTGGTATCCTTCATGAGTGGGATATATAACCCATGAAAGTTATTACTCAAAATGGCTCTATCAACCCTGCATTATGTCCATTGCACCCATATATTGACTGTTTTTGGTTTGTTTTCTTCTTTCTGTAATACTAAACTCCTGTGCTTTGTTAATGATGTTATAAAATGACTTTGGGGGCAATTCAATTAGCCACAAAGGGTGCAAATCGGATATGTTTTGCCTTTGCCACGACATTAAAATGCTGCCAACAGTAACGCATCTTGCACCCCTCGCGGCCCTCTTTTAAGCTGAATTTGCTCAATTTTATATGCAGCCCTATGCGCTGCGGACAGTTTTGAGTGGACTCATGCTGCCATCAAGTGCGCCCGTTGTCGCGATGACTCGCACCCACGAGTGCATCGCACATAATTGGATTGACTACTTTGTGTCCTGATGAAGAAAAGTTCTATATAAATAAAATTATTATAATTATTATTATTAATAATAATAAAGTGGTCTTATTCCTGTTATTGTACTTCTACTATGTGCCACTTAAATCTTTCAGTCTGCATTCAGAATCTATCCCACCTTGTGACATAAAAAAAACCCATGTTCTTAGGTCTTTTGAGATTAGGGCCTGATTCAGACCCGCTCGCTAGGATGCGTTCGCACGCAGTCAGCCGATTGTTTGCATTCTGCGCATGCGTATGCATCGCAATGTGCATGTGCAAACCAGTGTGAGCAATCTGGAAGCGTATGCTTACTGCGCATAGACAGCCCCGCTGAATGAGTGACAGGAGAAGCCGGTTGTGGCTGATGACAAGGGCTGGTCTCTAGAAATGGGGCAGTGGAGGTGCGAATGCAGGTGTGCCTGAGCGGCTCAACGCCGTTTCAGAGGCATGCATAATTAAGAGACAGCATCATGGTACATGTCACTTGGTTGTGTTTCACACTGAAGCACTTGCAGTGCTTGCGGCAGGGTATGGTCAGCCACAAGCACTGCGAGCGCTTCTGATGGTACTCGATGTACCAATGGTTGCATACACTTCCTGGAGATGACGTGCGCAAGTAGGCGTCTAAAGACAGGCTGGTGAGCATCTGCATACACAGAGCGATCACTCACCAAGACATATCGGGCATGCTAATGCCTTGCCATGCAATTGCTTGCCTTGCCGAAATTTGCATACGCATCCAGCGTGCGAACGCATCTTGTAAGCAGGTCTGAATCGAGCCCTTAGTGTTCTTTGCAAATAAAGCAGAACTCTCAGCATCCATTGTCCATTGAACCAGTATGTTGACTGTTTTTGGTTTGTTTTCTTCTTTCTGTAATACTAAACCCCTGTGCTTTGATAATGATGTTGTAAAATGACTTTGAATCCTGATGAAGAAAAGTGCTATATAAATAAAATTATTATTAATTATAATAATGTGGACTTATTCCTTTTATTGTACTTCTACTGCGTGCCACTTAAATCAGTCTGTATTCAGAATCTGTCCCACCTTGTGGCATATGAAACACATGTACTTAGCGCCTGATTCAGCAAGGATCGCATTGCTGCATTCGCACGCACCCGCTAGTTGCGAAAATATGCTATGAATGTAATAGCATGGCAACTGCAGCACAATACCAAGATGCCCATCACTGTATAAAGCCTGCTCACTTCCCATTACATGCATCCGCAAGTCAGCAAAAACATCGTAACATCGAGTAACATCGGAACCATTCACACAGTTGTGGTTGACCTGACCCTACCTCACAAACTGCTATACTTCCTGTCACCATCTAGACCTCTGCCAGCGTATACAATCGCAGGGGCTTAATTATGCATGCCCCTGTAACGATGTTAAAATGCACAGTCACGTCTGAGTTTCACTGACCACCCCACCTCTCCACCCATAAATGGTCACTTCATGTCAATCACTCTGTGAAGACTCTGCATGCTTACTGTGGTCGCTACATGATCACAGCAGCCAGTTCACGCACGTGCACTGCGATGCATACGCATGTGCAGAATGCAAACATAAGCCAGCTGCGCGCAAACACAGCCATGCGATCAATGCTGAATCAGGCCCTTTGGTCTTTTCAACTTAGTGTCCATTGTGAATAAAGCAGAACTGTCAGCATTTGTCATAACTGGTACATGTTCCTGGAGCTGCAGCAGTTTAGCCCTAAAAAAAAATCCATTAATAGCTTAGTCATACTGGATTCTAAAGTCGCTCTGTGACACTCTGCATTGTAGCATGTGTCAGACTGTGCATGCACCAGGTCGCTGGTCACACCTCCCGCAGGCTATGGGTCCTAGTGATCAAAGTGTAGGAAATAGAGGATACAGTACCGGAGTGTACTTCTCTCCAACACCAATTACCGCTTTAAATTTGACATATATAGATATCATATAAAGAAATGATTTACTGATTCCATACAAATATTACCGCTTTAAAATGTAGTAAATTGCAATGCAGCTTTAGTACAAATTTTGGATAAACTGAAAATATTAGAATTTTGTAAAATCACAGAGCCAGGGACATTGGGCCCCATTTAACAATATGACATATCCTTTTTAGCACTCACTAAAGGGATTATGTCCTCCTTTCAATATTTAACAAGCAGCGGTAAACTAATGCTGGGTACACACTTAACGATGTGTACCCAGCAAGATGTCATCTGTAGCGGGACACGGCGGGGTGCTGGCAGCATCAGAATGACAGCAGGGGCCATGCTGTGTTTGGCAGCATGGTCCCCGCTGACGATATTGCCCATTGGTCCTGCATGCAGGTCCAACGGACGATGTTGCAGATGATGCACGGGAGCGAGCATCGTCAGCAACATAGCGGGTACACACTGCCCGATGTGGATGATATGTCATCCGATCCGTCAGATTGGATGACATATCATCTAGTGTGTACCTGGCTTTAGATTGCCGCTGTTTGTCACTGTATTGCTTATGCCATCTATAGATGGCGAGAGCGATATGTTCCTCATTGCCAGCAATGGGGACCTAGCAATGGGCTTTCCAGGTTCAGCAAAGCCTTCCAAGCATTGCCAAGTTCCTGCTGTGTGAAAGTGTCATGCGCATATACAGTCTGTCCATCACTCATGCACATGACACAGCAGCCCGGCACTGGCAGAGATAGGCTGTCATCTACATAGCTAAAGATGCCGAGGAGGGGGATGTAGCTGGACTCCACCAGAAAGGTATGCAATGTTGAATACCAATGGCATAATCATTAGTATCACTGCAATACTAAACAAAATATGTTGCTGATCTTAAGGTCCATTGTTAAATTGGGCCCATTATGGTTTTAAAGACTTAAACCAATCTCCACAAATGAACATATCACTTTTATTTTGATTTCATTCAGACAGTTGCTGGTGGCATAGCAAAGGAAAAAATAATGAATCTATACTCTTTTATGGATTTTTTAAGTATATCAAATAAAATATTTACTATGATTATTTTATCATTTCAAGTATGTTAGAAACTAAATAATTGCAAGCCAATTACACAGAAATCATGACATAAATGCTTATTCTGAAACTCCAAAGTCTACATGTGTTAGCTGTCCACTAGCCCAAATCAAAATTATTTCACATGTCATTAATTTTTCATTTATTTCTATAACATTTTTAAATCAAAGTAAAACACCATCATATGTTTTGTAGAGATAAGTACAGGGAGTATATCCATGCTTCTGGCAATAAACACATCAAGTAAAATCTTCCATTATATTTGGAACTACAGGTTGAAAATATGAGTTGCAAAGACAAGATTTATTTAGCGCATTTCTGGCCATCAATATCATTATACACTGCCAAATCACTGCTGTCCTGAGGCTGTGAAAACCCCAGTCACCAACTCTTTGTATTGTTCCAGCACCATACATTGTAATACAAAAAGAACGTCTGATTCTTCCTAGCCCCAGGCTAGACTCATTGCAGAGGTTGTTCGTTCCCTGCCCCACTTTCAGTTTGTTTTATCATGCAGAGCTTAAAGTCCTCCTCCTAATTTATTTATTGGTCTGAACACCAAGGAAGCTTTTTATTGTGATCTACAGCCATAGTTGCTTTTGAAACAGTTTTTACCTCAGCATTGTGCTGAATCTAGCAGACATAATACATCAGGGAGCAACGAATACTGACCTAGCCATAGAGTGATTAGAGAGAGACAGCTTAGTAGTAAAAGTAAATATATAAATGAAAGTATAGTGCGTTAGTCAATTTTAATGTTTAACATCGGATTAAAATGGCTTTTTGGGGGTCAGCCTGGTTCAGCCAAAAATAGACAGATGCAGATGAGAAAACACATTGGGGAATGCTCAGTTTCTTCAAGCATATGTCAAGTAAAACAATTAACACATTATTTAGCAGGTTGTCTGTTAGCTATTTGCAGTTAAAACATGTGCCTAAGAAGTTACTAAAAAGCAAAATAAGAGTCTTATAATGTCTGTGCAGTACAACAGAGGCTATTATATTGTTCCTCTGTTTCACAATGATTTTTTATAATTTTTCAATGTACCAGCGGATATTGTTTCCAGTTAAAAGGCAAAATTTACTAAACGGCAGTTTGATGGCGGTTTCTATTCTATTCTAAACCCCGGAGGTTTGTTGGTGGTTTCTATTCTATTCTAAACCCTGGGGGTTTGGTGGCGGTTTTGCAGTGGTTTCTAAATGACAGCCCTGTTCTATTCTATTCTTAAAAATGTGTTTTGATGGCAGTTTTGCAGCAGTTTTGGCCTTAGTAAATCTGCAGACAGTAAAACCACAGTCAAAACACATTTTAGAATAGAAGAGAACAGGGCTGTCATTTAGAAACTGCTGCAAAACCGCCACCAAAACCCCGGGGTTTAGAATAGAATAGAAACCGCCAACAAACCTCCGGGGTTTAGAATAGGAAAGAAACTGCAGTCAAACCACCACTTAGTAAATTTTGCCCTAAGAATCAGAAAGCTTCAGAATTCTACTAAGTTATTTTAATTATTCTCCTACACAAAGCGTTTCTTTGCTGTAATGGATTGCCTTAACTGTAATATACTATACACTCTAAACATTTCAAACATCTTGTAAAATGTATGGTTAACTTTAACATTATCAGTGGTAGCAATGTACATCCTAGCAAACCTCATTCTTATGAATAGTAAATACAGCTAAATACTTCAAAAACATATCAATAACATTTAAGCTCTTTCAAAGTGTGGTGCTGAGAGAGAGCAAGATAGAGATAGAGAGAGAGAGAGAGAGAGAGAGAGAGAGAGGGGGGAGTGAGAGAGAGCGAGAACAGTTCTGACACAGAGTTAAGATACCAAGCTAGGATGAGACCCCAATAAAGAGGACACAGACTTAGAGCCAACATATATGTATAGCAATGAAAATGGCTGGGACGGGTGAACAATTGGGCTAAACAGGAAATTAATTAAGTTCAAAATGTTATAACTAGTTCAATGGAAAATTACTCCATTCTCAACAAGGTATACTTGTACTAGTCAAGGGGATTTATTTACAATGATACGGGTTGTAAAACACAGCGCTTCTGATCAGTTTTATGCCTGAACTTTAAAAGTGCAATGATTTTATGCCCTTTGTTTATATCCAATATTTAAATCAGCTGCCCTGGGTATTACAGCCTGACACTTTGTAAATAAACTCCAAGATAAACCCAACTCAACTAATAGTTCTACAGCTAACATTAAGAATATTAAAAATAAACCTAATTTAATACAATAAATATTATTCTAGATTTCTGCTAACAGATATATACTAGACAACATTATGTGCTATTGACTTGTTTGCAAGTATACTTCTATTGTATAAGAAAGTAATAAGGTGCCAGCCAATCAGCTCCCAACTGTCATCTCACAGGCTGTGTTTGAAAAATGACAGTTGAGAGCTGATTGGCTGGCACCTTATCACTTTCTTATCACTTTTCACTCTGTCTCCTAACACTGCTTAGTAAATAGACCCCTTACACTTTTATTTAAAACTGTTGTCACTTAATTTCTTTTCCTTCTATGGTTGTTTCTTTAAAGATCCCTCCTATCATTTCTCTGTCTCTGAATAATTTATCTCTTTTCTTTCAGTCTCTCATTGAACTTATGTCACCTGCCAGCTATTTCCCTTCTTTGATTCACTTAAGGTGGTCTGTATGTACTGTATCTGGTTTCTCATTATCTCTGTTCTATTCACTTAAGGTCTAGGCTCCCTCTTGACTGTCTGTCTCTATTTCTGACTGTGTGTTGCCCTCTGTTCAAAATAAGGTTGGCTATTGCCCATCAATGGTTACCAGCCATCATTGATTTGCTGGTGATGGTGTTACAATTAATAGGGAAGATATCATGGTGTACAATGGTGGTTAAGGTCTGATGGTGGTTACCATAATAGTGATGTAAGAGAGGGAATTGGACATGGAAATTTGGGTAATTGCTTCTGTTGTGGGCAACTCCACCATATGTTGTAAAGAGTGCACTATCTCCCACAAGGTCTCCAACATAGATAGGAAAAGTTCTGAAAGATTGTATGTACATGTTTTCAGGAGTAGATATCATTAATAACAATTTTTTATTTTTCTTACCCAAATGCTTAATGATACTTTGTTTCTAAATGAAGATCATTTGCTTCAGATTTTTGATCTCCTGCCACTTAAACTTGTGTGGTTCTGTAGGAGCTTGGTTTTGTTTTAACTTTATTTGGTACAGGGTACAAAGCTTGTATAGGATTATCTGCACAGCAGAGCACTTTTAAAGAGGAGAGTGACTGTCTTTATATGATGGGTTTGTGTGTAGGATTAGAAAAATTTGTTATTTGTAAATATCAAGGGGCATATTTATCACAACCATGATTAAATTGTGGTTGTGGTGTTAAAATTTCGATTGAATGCGCAATGCGATATTTGATAATATAGAGTGTATTAATAATTGCATGCTGGGATTGAGCTTACAAGAAAGCTCTGACGCAGCAAATAAGAGGCAGATGGCTTTACAGAATCTGCAAAGTCTTCATTAGCTGGGGGGGTCAGTCTGCGCATGTGCAGTAAGGGAAGTAAAATAATTTCAATACCCATTCTGCTGCTCTGCCCGGCCTCCAGCTCAGCTGATCCTGGAGCTGATGTCCATCTATGATCAGCTGTGCTGCACTGAACTGTCTGTTGTTTTATCAAACCGATGTCGGCTCCAGGCAGCTCTTGCATGGGGATGCTATTCTCCCACTTGTCAGTGGGTCAGAGTGGGGATACATGGATGGCCACAGAGCACTGCCAGAGGTGGCACACTTCATCACTGACCCACTACCATATGATTATTGTAGTAGCAGAGGTCCATTGGAATAGCTGTTTTGTACGTTTTTTTATTATTATTATTATTATTATTATTATTATTATTATTATTATCTTAGAAATACTATAATAATAATAATAATAATAATAATAATAATAATAATAATAATAATCTTGCATAACTGCTGTGCCAAAATATTGATGCAGCACAGACTTCTGCAGCTCGGATAGACAGAGGACACTGCAAAGTATGGGTATTCGATGCAAGGCAGCCATGTGCTGTGGACACATGACTGGGGAGAACAGGGGAGAAATCTACAAAGATCTCTATCACTCTATGCCAGTCACAGTACCCAGGAGAATGGTGGAGGTATCTGCAAAGACCCCTCTCCTATCTGTTGAATGGAAGGAAGTCTCTATAACACCATCTGAAGATAGCTGTATTTTAGCAAAGGTTTTCTCCAGTATTATTTTACATTTTTACTTTAGTAAATTTGAAAGACCAAATGTCTATGGGGTATATTCAATTGGGCGCAAGGTTTAGTGAGGCTAAAACTCGCGCCCCTTGCGGCCAATTTTGGAATCCCATGGGTATGCGCGCTCCCAATACCAGTGGGATTCAATTAAAAAAACAGTGGACGCAAGGTTTTCATGACTGAAAACCACGCGCCATGTAAGTTTTTTTTAAAAGTCACTTACCTGTCCGGATCTCCGCTGCTCCCAGTGGCATCCCCACTCTCTTCTTACTGGAGAGGGGGCAGCTTGGAGTCCCAGGGGCTGGTGGGAGGAGCAAGGGCTGCTGGGAGATGTAGTTCTCCCAGTGCCCATTCCCGAGGGGGCCACACTAGCACTATGGGGGCACACTGACACCGGGACACACACATACACTCATGCACACACACTCATACACACTTACATACACCACACATACTAACATAATCACCACTGCTGCAGAAGAGCCGGCTCCCGACACAGGATGAAGAAGAAGATGAAGAAGACAGTGCTGCTGGAGGTAAGTAAGTAAGGACTAATTAAGCTAATTGGATACTTCCAATTGCTTAATTAATCCTCAGGGGGGGCGCTGCAGGGGTGTCAGAGCAAATGCCGGTGATTTAACCTAAAATCAACGATTTTAGGAAAAATTACGCTTGCTCAGGACGTGTGTGGAAAAAGAACTCCTGACGCGTGTTAATAACAAACCACGCACACAATAGAATAGCAAAAAACCCGCACCTACAGGAAAAACCTCACATGTGCGGTTTTTTGCTATTCTCGCAGCCTATTGAATATGCCCCTATGTATGGGAAATGTGATCTGCTTACCAAAAAAAATTTAATTTAAGGGGTAAATTCTCCTCCAAAAGTCCTTTCATACATTCATTCAGTGATACTAAAAGAATGCAAAAATGGTGTGAAAACACACATTTTTGCATTATTTTAGAAAAAAAAATAATGATAACTATGCCCTTATAAGAGAGCTAAGCAGAGAAAATCTAGATTGATGCACTGCAAATTTTGCCAGTATGATTTTGTTTTCAGAGATCAAGAATACACAAAATGAATTGCCAAAATAATATACAAAAATAATTATTACATTAAGATCCTTTGCAATAATCAAGTTGCTTTTTTGGGCTAATTTCAGTTGTCAGTGTCTACTGTAAAAATGTTTCATGTTAGCAATGTTAATTGTCAATTTTTCAAAATATCATGCCTTGCATTGGATACCTATTAAGGTCAAAAGTATGTGAAAATATTTTCAAATGTGCCCATGCATTTGTATCTACTTGCCATAAACTATGCATTGAGCAGGACATTATTCAATGTATTGGAGTCCTGCTCATTGTATGAAAAAATGCATCAAAAGCACATACAAAATACATATGCACTTCTGATGTGTTTGTCATGTGTTCACTATCAAAAGAATGAAAGGGAGATGGGAAGCTGAGGAGGAGAGGCTGAGCATAACTAGGGGATTAATGAGGATGCAGATTGAGAGCAGAAAGGCTGGAAGAAGGAGGGAGAGTAACATAGCAGAAAGGAAAGAGGAGACACTAGATAAAATAACAGAAACTGGCTTATGAGAGTAATTGTTGTCTTTGAAACAAAATTCACACATTCATATATTTTATTTAAATTATGTATTACTATTTACAGCTTGAACAATACAAGTACATACTTGTTTGTGGTTTTAAAGATTTTATATTTTTTTTAAGGTTACTTTTACTGTTTTTGATAAGCTGTGTTTAAAGTATGTTTAAAAGCAGGTTTTTATTTAAATGCTTCTCTATGTTCTCACAATTCTGTTTTTACTGATTTTTCCATTCATGTCTCTTACATTTTACTGTGGAGGGTGTGCGTTCTTCTATTATGATATGACAATGCTGCTGATGATAATGATACTTGTAAAGGGTAGGAGACAGCTTTGGTGCAGTTAATAAAATTAAAACATTTACATGGCATTTAGAAGGTAGGAGGAAAAACGGTGAGTTTGTCAAATGCTAGTTAAAAAGGTAATAAAGATGTATTACAAATGAGCTCTAACATTAGGACATGCTATTAAACAAATATAATTTACAGTAAAGTCAAGGAGCATTGTCCTTTGGCATGTATTATATTTTTACTAATTGCTTTTTGTGTTTTTGATGGACTGCACTACATTTTTTGTTCTCATTCTGGTCTTAAGCATACTTTTGTATGTTACTCATACATGGGAAATATTGGGATTCATTTAGAATGAATTGCCATGTATGTGATTGACAGCAAACCAATTAGAGGGGACTTTAATAGACATTTTATTACTTCAGTCACAAAAAATACCAGTGAGAGAATTTTATTTGTTTTTTTTTTGTTATTTTTCCAATACAAGAACCAGATGGAAAATTATGAAATAACTTTGAATCATTTCTGATGTATCTGTGGTCGTAAATGAATTGAAGTACAGTCTAATCAACTGACTTCAGAGCTGAACTGGTTTTTAAAGCATAGTGGGATTTTAATATATTGGCTCCTATGGCTACAGTTCTATCCCAGTTAGTAAACCTTCCAGGTACAGTATACTAATAATCCTTCCCATTTTATCTTTTTATTTTTAATAGGACTGGTTCTAAGTGCAGCTCATCAAGAGAAGCATATTGGAAAATTCCACAATCAATCTCTCAACTACTACAACAAGGTTATTTTGGTCAGTATAGTGCATCACCATTTTATAAACATAAATATTAATTAAAGTTAATATGGTGTAACCACAATGATATTTAACTTTTTTTCTAAGAAATTAGTATACTCATGGTTTTATAGTGCAAAATAGTAGTGATAAAAGTTATTTTAATTTTACTACAAAGACATCTAATGCTGGGTACACACTAGATGATTTTTTAATGATTTGGCTGATTCCACATCGGAATGACAAATTCTTTAAATCATCTAGTGTGTACTCACCATGTCGCTAACTATGTATACATCATATCCCATGAAGCTATGGCTAGATCACGGGTTGAGCAGACCTGACCAGAGGTCCTCTGAAAACATTGCTGATTAGCACATGGATTTAAAGGATATGGATAATATACTGTATGTGTATGTGGTGCAGAGCAGATGTAGAATAAAGGGGATGGTCATTCCACTGGATTTCTTACACTTAAATTGAGGATGTCACTATTCAAAGCAGGGCATTGCTTTTTCCATGGCACAGGATTATGATGCCAGATGGATGTGTGTCTTGCCCATGGATATCACATATAGCATTGTGGTTATTCCAGAAGGATGATGAACCATAACCTATCCCTGTGGACTATGTGCCTGCACTACTGCATCCCTCATGGGAGTCTGGAGCTCTCGTCTTTGGTCTGCTATTTATCTGAAGCAATTTTAACTCCACTGGATGCTACTCTTAGTGCTGTGAAACTTCAACATTCTCTCAATATTGCTGTTACTGCTACATTATCTATCTAATGCCACTAATGCTTACCACAATAGTAGCTTCTCTTTTACATCAGTTACCTATTCACACTTAAGTTGTGAGATCCCCACTCATATCTGTATCATTGTTTGTACAGATCTTGCAAAAAGATACTCCATGCCTTATTAGATTGAAGACATCATGTATTGATATACAGTGTATACTGCTGACCTATTGATGATTCTACATTATTGTTTCTGGATTACCATTTGTTGATGTTGTTCTCTGTGAGAAGATATTTTTAATATATGATATACATTTGACATGTTTTAATAAATTGTTATGTTTTGCACTGTCATTCATTTATAATAACATTTCATATTTCTATGTGTATGTTCCTGACCTCAGTGCTGTGCTAATTTAATTCCAAATGTAGAATAAAGGTTGGGCATTTATGCAAATAATAATTTCTTAATTTACATACTTTCTCCATCACAGGAATCTTGATGTTTGCACAACAAACTGCAGTTACATTTCCAAAACATTCTCCTTCAGCATAAATCCTCAGTTTCAAGCATAATTTATCATCTCTTCTTCAGCACAATGCTGTAGCAGATGTTACTTACTTAGGAAATGGTCTCCTTACTCCACTACCACAGTTTTTAATCATAGCAATAATAGATTACATATCAGATGTTGCTAGGAGGAGTGCTATAGTTAAGATGGGTACACACTATAGGATGTATCATATGATATATCGTCCTGATGCAGATCGGAAAGATATATTGTACACATCGTATAGTGTGTACATCCAATTCATCGTTCGCAATGGTCATTCATTGCATTGTCCCATATTATGTTTTTCACAGCAGATGGGATGATGTGATGAATGATGTTGCGTTGTTTTATTCAGCATGTAATGACACATAATGCTGTCCTGCACCAGCTTGTACAGTGTGTATGGCGCACGCAGTGTATTATTACATCGCATCGCATCACACCGTTGCTGGCTCGCACCATTGCATGGTGTGTACCCAGCTTTACAAAGTTGCGTACACTAATAAAATCCCCTACACCAGGGATCAGTTCTTGCAGGTCGCAAATGTTTCTTTAGCCAGGAACTAGATACTGAAGCCAAGCTGCCTGGTTGCAGTAGTTCTACCCCAAATGTTGCTGCCACAAAAAGATGCATACTGTATATAGTCCAGGGACAGTCACTTGCTTGTAACCTGGCACATTCTGCCTCCTTGCTGGCAGCTTTAGGTTGCTAGTGATGGGAGCAGAAACACTATTTTGGCCTAAAAGGAGCCCCAGATTGATAAATTGCAGGTAAAATGAAATCTGTAACTATAGGAGATGCACCCATTGAACCACCAATAATATATAGATCAGCTGAAGCATGTATCACAAAGGGGGAGAATTTAAGAAGCAGCGGCTTCTGTAAGCTACCACTTCCCAGTGGGTTGCAGGTAAATATATTTAAAATGGCAACCAAAGTCAGTGTAAAGCCCAGTGTGCTTTATATTGACTCCGGGTGCCGTTTTAAATATGTATCTGCAACTCGCCAGAAGGCAGTGGCTTAGAGAAGCCGCTGCTTCGTAAATTCTCCCCTTAACCTGTAAGTTCATATCTGGCTTGATGTATTACAAATGCTTATGTTCCTTCTGTGGTCTAATTCAATTTTTTTAAGTGTGAAAGCCCTGCTGAACTTTAAGTGGTGGTTACAGAATGTTGATATTTTTATTGGAGAGGGTGCAGACAATGGGAATCTATGTTAATTGTGATGACAATGAAACATAACTACTTATTTTTAACAGATTTATTCTCTCACTAATACTATTTGTAAGAATAACAGAATTGGGCAAGAAGTTTGGGCAAAATA
Source organism: Taudactylus pleione (assembly GCA_031769625.1). NCBI lineage: Eukaryota > Metazoa > Chordata > Amphibia > Anura > Myobatrachidae > Taudactylus > Taudactylus pleione. Next base: position 3,030,747 of record JAUIMM010000040.1, on the reverse strand, counting down.
TTAGCTGAAATAAAAACTCTAACTACAAAAAATCATTGTATGACTGGTCATCTATCTTATTACCCTGTATGGATATGGATACATGTACTAAACACAATCAAACTAGCATTGTCTAATATTGGTTGAGTAAATATATCTGTAAGAAATAGGTTTGCAGTGGTAGAGCTTTGTGCTGAAATATATTTGGAGTTATGAAATGAATAATACTATGCATTTTCCTCCTCCATAGCTGGTGTAAGCCATAGTCAGGCCCTGAAACAACCCCAGGCCAGGCTGATGAGTACTCACTCCCCTTTAGTCTTAGTGCCCCTGGGTTTGAGATGAGTTTCCTGGTAGCGTGATTTGGGGGATAGCTTGGAAGGTGACATAAGTTTGTATTAAAGAATAACACATCTGTGTGAGAGAGGGGGAAGTTTAGTAAAATGGATGAAAGTTTCTAAATTACAGTAACACCATAGGACTAATTCAGAGTTGTACCCAAGTTGGTAATATTAACAAATCTTGCTATTTCTCACACTGTGCATGCTTTGTAGCTGAGCATCTGCAACTTTCAGGAACTATGGGCAATTCAGAGTCATATATATTTCAGCTATATCTCCTCTTGCGACTGAGTGGGTGTACCTGGGCAGCAACTGGGAATTTACACCTATGATTAGTGATCTGTGGGCATGTCATGGATGTGTAGATGGAATTTTGGGCTATTTAGAGGTGAACCTATGCAAAAATCTGTCTGTTTAAGACATATCCCTCACACCAATGAGAGGACTCAAGAAGATGTGCATTGAAAATGATTAAGACTATTTTCAGAAATGCACAGATAGTGGTCGTATGACTGCATGGATTGGGCCATCTCTGAATACAGGGGAAGATCCACATTTATGTTTGAGCATCCAATGTGGCAGCATCTGTGGCTGACTTGTGTGTGACTCTGAAACAGCCACCATATTTTGCAGTTTAGGTAATAAAAAAAAACTTTTTGTGTGACTACTAAACACTTGTTGTAGAATATAAAAACATAATACCGAAATAAAGATTCTAGTGCTAGAGTAGTTTTATTTTCTTTTTTATCCAGTGTGAAGTACCAGAAGTTTATATGTTCTAATATTTGGATCCATGTCCCAACAATCTGTGACTTAACACAGCAAATGGAAAGGGCAGTGATCCAATTTTGCTATAGCAACATTTAATAAACAATACATTTTTATAGGTCACTAAAGAAATTCACACATCCGTATAAACCTAAAACAATACACCAGTTGGCTAACTTTCATACATTCTTAAATGAGAGTTGTAGCCATTAAACATTAATCAAGAAACTAATTGAAAACTGTTATCTCTTATTTTCCCCACTATTATATGACAATAAAGCTCATCATGAAAAGTGCACTTACACTTAGCCCCAAGGGTGGTGGATTGCTTATGTTTGAGCTATGAGTAGCTATCAGTTTGCCAAAAATTCTGAATAATGTAATATTTGGACCAATACCATTTTCTAGCCATATTTTATCTAAAATCTAAATTTATATCAAAGCAGTATACAAAAAACACTTAAAAAACAACTATACAAATATTTTGTGACAGATAAAGGAAAGTGTTTTATGTACAGTGTGCATAAGAAAAAGGAAAGAAAACAGTTTGTTTGCTTCTGATAATGGATATATTTATATTAAGAGCTGGCACTGCAATAGTACCTCCTAAAAGCACCTGGTTTACTGGCTGTGAGACAATGATGATGTAAACAAAATTTGTTGCAGTCACAACTCTAACAAGAAATTATGGGTCCCTTTTATTATCTATCTTTTCATCCCTGTGCCATGTACATCATTAATCTTTATGTTGACTGCATACAGAATGGTGTGGAAATCACTTTATCTCTATGCTGTATTATTTCCCTGGTGGTTTTTTTGCACATTGTAACCCTTTTGGTATAAAACATGTTTTTAAACACATGAAAACTTTACTTTTTATATATCCTAATATGTATACTGCATATAACATATCCAACCATTTAACAACAGTATTTCAAAGTAATGCCAATTGACCATAATTTAACAACAGACAGGAAAGATTAAAGAAATGTATGTTGTCACACATTTGGGTACTTAGACCCTCTTACTCTACTCAGCATTGCCGATTTACTGGATGGCCAGTCATGTTAGGATTCTCCTGTAGCTGCTGTCCTATACAGCAAGCATGCTACCATCTTGCCTGAAGTCAGCTGAGTAGTTTCATCCATTCAGTGACTTTATGCTGCACATAACTTTCACATCCAATACTGTGCTAGAGCTCAGGGGTGTATCTAAGGATCCGAGTGCCCCTGGCAAGGTAATGGACTGGTGCCCCCCTCCCCCCATAATATCAGGAAGTGCCCCTAGTAGTAGTCCCCCCTATGCAGTGCTCCCAGTAGTAGTTCCCCTTATACATTGCCCCCAGTAGTAGTACCCCCTATATAGTGCCCTCAGTAGCAGCCACCCCCCCATAAAGTGCCTCCAGTAGTGGCCACCCCCTATTCAGTGCCCCAGTAGTAGTCCCCCCTATACAGTGCCCCCAGTAGCGGCCACGTCCCCCCATAACATGCCCCCAGTAGAGGCCCACCCTATACAGTGCCTTCAGTAGTGGCCACCCTCCCATAATGTGCCCACAGTAGTGGCCCCCTCTATACTGTGCCCCCAGTAGTGGCCATCCCCCCCATAAAGTGCCCCCAGTAGCAACCCCCCTATATAGTGCCCTAGATAGCAGCCACCCCCCTTAAAGGGCTCCCAGTAGTGGCCACCCCCTATTCAGTGCCCCAGTAGTAGTCCCCCCTATACAGTGCCCCCAGTAGTGGCCACCCCCCTCCACAACATGCCCCCAGTAGTGGCCCACCCTTTACAGTGCCCCCAGTAGTGGCCATCCCCCCCATAACATGCCCCCAGTAGCGTCCCCCTCCATACAGTGCTCCCAGTAGCGGCCAACCCCCCATAACATGCCCCCAGTAGCGGCCCCACTTATACAGTCCCACCAGTAGTGGTCTCCCCCCATAAAGTGCCTCCAGCAGTGGCTACCCCCTATTCAGTACCCCCTAGTAGCCACACTCCCCCCATGCTATGCCAGAAAAATAACATACACACAGAAAAAATAAAGCAACGTACCTGATCACCGCTCCTGCCGATGACCGGCACTGTCCACTTATCTGGACCTGCTCTTGCTTTGCACTATGGGATGGGAGAGATGTCATTATGTCTCTTCCATCACTCGCTGTGAGGGGGAGCCGGAAGACGGAGCTCATGAGTGAGCTCCAGCCGGCTCCCTCCATGGATGCAGCAGTCTGTCTGACTCTCATTAGCTGGCTGCTTTAACAAACACACAGCCTGTTTGTTACTGTGTAGGGCAAACCGCTCTCACTGCGGTCTTCCCTACACTTGTGGGGCCCAGGGGACTAGCGTGGCAGGTTTAAACCCCTAGGGTAGTCCACCCTTTGGCTGCTGGTGGCACTGCTGGATGGCACCCCCCCTTTGGCCGGCGCCCCTCGTGAGTGCCATCCTGGCCAATGGGTAGATACACCCCTGCTAGAGCTCCCTATTTAAACTGCACTCTGCCACCTGTCCATTGCCAGTACAACAAGTCTCCTTTGACTCTTTTTCCTCTGTGACAGAAGCTGTTCCCAGTTGTGGAGTTTCAGCATCTTTAACAGTTCTCTCTGTTGTTTAATTGAAGTGCTCCATTCTAGTGGATTCAGCCTGCCATCAGCAATCACCATTCTACAGCAAAGAGTTACCATTTGCTCACACATTGTAATCAGAGTTTTCTTACAGACGTGTGCTGTCTGTCTCCTGCAGCACAATTTGTGCATCATTGCAGTCTGCTATACCTAGCCTCCTGCATGCAGTCTCATTCACCAGATACCATCTGTGTTCAGAGCTGCTACTGTCTGTTAAAGTTCTTCTAGCTGCTATTGCAGAAACACATATTCTAGCAGTGACGGTACAAGAGAGTGGTAGGCTCAGGTGCAAGAATATGCTTTTGGCCCCATATGCAGTGCCTCCAGTAGTAGTCCTCCCCATGCAGTGCCCCCAGTAGTAGTCCCCCCTATACAGTGCCCCAGGAGCAGCCACCCTCTCTATACAGAACCCCAGTATTGGCCACCCTCTCTATACAGTGCCCACAGTAGTGGCCCCCATACAGTATCCCTAGTAGCGGCCATCCACATATGCAGTGCCAGTGTCCGTGCCCCTTACAGGCACACACACTCACAAAAAAACACACAACTTACCTGAAACCCCGCTCCTGCCACGACTGCCTCTGTCTGCTCCTCCCGGCCCGCTCTGCACTATGGGAGAGATGTCATGATGTCTCTCCCATCACCCGCTGTGAGGGGAGACGGAAGGCGGAGCTCATGAGTGAGTTCAAGTATGCTCCCTCCGTGGAATCAGCAGCCAATGAGAGTCTGTCTGACTCTCTTTTCCTGCTATAACAAACACACTGCAATTGGCGGCAGTGTGTTTGTTACTGTGTAGTGCGGACCACTCTCACTGCGGTCTTCACTACACTTAAATACTGTGGCCCAGGGGACACTGGCAGTGGGTGCAGTGGCTATGGGCCCCTGCACCAAAGTGGGCCCCGATGCAAGCCACCGGCTGCACCGTCGCTAGTTCCACCACTGTATTCTAATGTGTTATGGACTGAGCCTTACTTTACTCATAAGCACTCTTTTGTACTAGGTTGTACCACAGCCAGGTAGCATACTTAGTTAAGCTTTGATTTACTCTCTTCTACTATATTCTGTATAGAGAATACTGAATAAGGAGAAGTATCATTCACCCTCCTAGTTTCAATCATTTTAGTTTAAGATAGTTCTGACCTGTGCCCCAGTCCTTGGTAAACTACAAACTCAGCATTTGACATATGCTCAACGAGTCACCTAACATTGGCTAGATCTAGGAAGAAATCTCTTCCTAGATCTGGCTCTATTATTAAATTTGCACTGTCACAGCATTCTGGGCATGGCATGCACTTACCAGGTCTGGTTGTGCTGGTCAGCAGCTGGGCAGTGGGTGGGGCCTCTGGCTTCTTCCCCTCGTATCTGGCATCAGTGTGCAGGTGACCATGGCTCCCCAGGTGGTGTGTGCACTGACCTGTGAGGAATTGAAAGAAGCAAACACACCCCTATGTGACATCACAGGAGGCACCAAATTCAAGCCTCCTCCTATATAAGGAAGTCCCTGAGTGCACTCCTGTGCCAGAGAATAGGTTTCCAGTACCCACTACTGCTAATTACTAACTTTGGCTTTGTTTGTGACCTGATTCTGTCTCTTCCTTGGTATGCTTGGTTCTCCGGTTTTGACTTTGGCTATTCTCCGTGACCTGTTTACCTCTGATCCCTGGTACTATTTTATTGGTTTCATTCTGTTGACTACATTGTATGCCTTCATCATACTCTGCTCCAATCCAGAGTACACCTCAGAACTGGGTCACACCAATCCCGAAGTATAGGCTAGCATCCACTATCCACCCGTGAGTTGTGACATGCATATATGGAAGACTATGCAGTAGTGGGGCCCTATATTTGCTTTAAAGGGAAGGTGCTGCTGTTATTGTATTTGAGACAGAGCAGGAACTTAGGGCCTAATGGAAATACTACTATTTAGAACAAAAAAGTTTGCAGATCATAGATTCCTACAACCTATAGGTGCTTCACTATTATTTACATCATTATAAGGCATCACTAACTGTAAGCATCGGGAGAGATGTGAAGACTCTGGATTTGCAGAATCAACACTGAACTACAGTATTCAGTTAAATCTACAAACCATAGTATCATTATCAACTACAACATAAGCAAGCAACCTCATCTGCTATATATTTTCTACCACTTGCTATTAAATTTCATGCCTGGATGATCCTTACTAAATTAGCGAATTAAGGGCCTGATTCAGAGCCATTCGCTAGATGCGCTCACTCGCTCCCAGCATATGCAAATCTAGCGCATGCCCAGCAAGGCAGGCGATCGCTCGGCAAGGCATTAGCATGCCCACTGTATCTTGGCGAGCGACCACTTTGTGTATGCAGACACCCATAAGCCATTCATAAGATGCTCACTTGCGCACGTCATCTCCAGGAAGTGCATGAAAACATTGGTACATCGAATACGATTGGAAGTGCTCGCTGCGCTTTAAGTTGACTATACCTAGCCACAAGCACTGCGATCCCTTCATTGTGAAATACAACCAGGTGCCGTGTACAATGACGCTGCCTGTTGATTATGTACGCCTATGAAATGGCATTGAAACACACAGCACGCCTGAGTTTGCACCGCCACTCCCCCGTTTCTAGTGGCCTGCCCCTGTCACTACCCACAAACGGCCTCTACTCTCACTCATTCAACTGGGCTGTCTATGCTGAGCGAACGAGTGCTCCCTGATCTGTTGCAGTGGTTCGTGCACGAGCAATGTGATGCATACGCATGCACAGAATGCAAAATATAGGCCAGCAACAAGCAATTGCATCCTAGCGAGCAGGTCTGAATCAGGTCCTAAGTCTTAGTTAATTTGCCCAACACTTATTCTTTATGTGATCTTAATTTGCACAAGCCATTAACTGATCCAGTGCTATAGTTACTTACTTGTCACTTTTTATGGACAGGGTGTTACAATTCTTACACTGTAATTGTTACCATATTCACATATTTGACATATTGTTAGCCATATAAACATTTACCCACCACTTGTCACCTCATTATTTAAACTTCCAAGAAGTTTGTCAAACCCTATATTACCAAAAGGGTTTGACAATCCCCAACAGAGAGCAGCTCATCAAGCACACTGACATTCTCTGTGTGTAGGCTTTCTACCTGTTGTCCTTTGTGCATTTGACATTGATGTATAGCTGAACACATCTCAAAATATAATTATGCTACTTTTCTGTGCATATGTCTAAATTATGCCCATGGTGAGACCAAAACTGTGTCAGCACATGGGTGTTTCTTTTTGTTGTGCATAGTTTCGTCTTTTATAATTCTGATATGTACGGTAAAGATGTTTTTGTTTTTACATGCTGATATGCAGTATTTTTTATTGCTGAGATGCTTGATTTTTATAAAATTGCTGTTATGTAGGATATTTTTTCATGAGTTAATTTTTTTTATTGTTGAGCTGCATGTTTGTAGTGCTGGGATGAAGGATTTGATATAACTATTGCTGAGCATACACTATGCAATTATCTGTCAGATATCTGTCCAATCTGGCTGGTTGGAATGAAAACCTGGTAATGTATGGGAGCAAATAACAATAGAAATTTGATCCCAAACACTAGAAAACGGACAAGATTTTTCTTTCCCACCAGACAGACTGGACAGATATCTGACAGATAATTGTAGAGTGTATGCCCAGCATTAAATGCAGGATTCTTTTATTGCAAAGATGCATGGATTTTTTTTCTATTACTGAAACACAGGATTTTAGAACACTTCTTCCTAATGATGATGCTCACAGGAAAACTATTGTACAGGCCCTGGCCTTGATTCAGAGCCGGACGCTCTGACAGAGCGCTCACTCTGAATCAGGGCCGTCCCTCCTCCTTTTTGGAGCGGCCCCCAGGCCGCTCGCATAGCTGTGGGTGACCACCCACAGCTATAGTGAGCGGGTAAAATGATGGTCGCGATGGTCAAGACCATTGCGAACATTGGGCTTGCGACGAAACCCTTACAGTAGGGTCTCGCTGCTGCAAGCCCTGGAGTGCTTTTGGCTCTATCAGAGCCAAAAGCACTCCCACTGACATCACTAGTGATGTCAGTGGGGCCGGCCCCAGATGGTAGGCGTTCCCATGGGAACGCCTCCGTCTGGGCAGCCACATCCCCGGCACACCCACCAAAGTGGGCGTGCTGTCAATTACCATCGACAGCTTGCCCCCTTTGGTGTGAGACCCACAATGACGGCTTGGCCATCATTATTCGGGTCTCGCACATGCGCATGACAGAGCCGCCTGAATTAGGCCCTCTGTTCTACAGCACCAAATGAAATTTGGGAAAAATTTCACAGGTATTTTGTGGTTATTTTATAACAAATCATGCAACTGACAGGGGAGAAGTGTTCCTACATCACTTCCATCTGTCACGATGTTTACTGATTGAGGGTTTAAAAACACCAATCTTTTCATGCTGTCCTCCAGTCTTTGTTTTATCCCAGCATGCTTATTACCTTTATACAATATTCTCCCACCTACAGATGTGTCTTTTTATACTGTGTAGTCGTCCAAAATAGCCTCTCTAGGCACACAGTGGGCCTGATTCAGACCCGATCACAAACGATGAGCGCTCGCAACCGGGTCGATGGTGGCCCACAGCGCATGCGCATGACAGAGCCGGCTCCTTCGTGCGCATGCATGACACCCGGCTAGCGACGGGCAATCCGTCGCTCCGGGTCTTGCACCAAAGGGGGCGAGCTGTCGATGTTGAGTGACAGCTTGCCCCCTTTGGTGGGTGGGCCGGCTGGGTGGCTGCCCAAACGGAGGTGTTCCCATGAGAATGCCTGCCATTTGGGGGCGGCCCCACTGACATCACAAGTGATGTCAGTGGAGAGCTTCCAGCTCTGTTAGAGCCAAAAGCTCTCTGGGGCTTGCGATGAATGAGACCCTACCACAAGGGTCTCATCGCAAGCCCGATGGTCGCGATGGTCTTGACCATTGCGACCATCATCATGGCCGCTCACTATAGCTGTGGGTGGTCAAGAGGCCGCTCCATAAAAAAGCAAGCCCGGCCCTGATTCAGAGCGAGCGCTCTGTCAGAGCGAGCGACTCTGAATCAGGCCCAGTGTCCCGTGTGATTTGGCCATGACTAACTCTTTTAAGCTCAAAATGTGCATCTTATTTGCATAAATAAAACAATTGGAAGTGAGAAAATAGCATTACTAGTATATACTGACCACTGTGGCTGGGATCATTTATAAATATGTGTGATCCTACATATGAATCTGTGTAATAAGGGCTCTGATGCGAGTCGCCATGGCTTTTCCTCACACCAAGTTCCGTTGTGCTTCACCTGTGACTTTGTATGTGTCTTATACTAATTCCTCTGGTACACAGTGTGCAACTTAGATTCAACTAAGATGCAAAACATAAAGACAAGTATGGTAGGCTACTCATCTTGGAGCATTTCAGTCATGCTGGGGGTCTTGTGTTACATGGCATAAAGACACTCAGTGTATGTGGACACATCTGTACCACCACCTCCTTCTCTTTTCCTAATTTCTCTTGGTGCCCTTGTCTCCTCTCCTCCTTATCTCCTCTCCTCCATTCATCCCCGCCTTATATACCCACTTTGCTTTCAATCCTATCTGTCCACTCCCTCTGTTCTTGTTCCAACCTCATGCATGTACCATGCTCACTCTTATTCCTCTACATATCTCACCTCTTACCTCCCACCACTCACTGAATCCCTCCTATCCCACTGTTGCTCCTTCCAGCTCCTACCACCAGATTTATCTCTCTCATTCTCTACCTTTGGCGATCACACCATTCACCTCTTCCACTCCATTCTTCTTTGTGTAGCAGTCATCTTTCTCCCCCATGGTCTGTTTTTTACATTTTTTTAATATTGTTCCTGACCAGCTTCCACCCCTCCTCTCTACACCTTAATGTGGGATCACTTTAACATTTTTATTGATGTCCACATTGACACTTCCTTTAATTATTTCTTTGTGGTGTCATCTTTTTTGTTCTTCTCAATGGACTGGCTCATCTTCTCACTTTAACACCTGTGATCTTGTCTTTATTCACCAATGTCATAAGTCCAATTACACTAACTCCCCATTGCCTCTATCTGACAACCATTTCCTTTCTTTTAACCTGTTTCTAACTCACCCCCTCTCCTCCTTTTCCTCACAATGCTACCCTCACCAAGTATACCTTTATTGACCCTTATACTTTATCCTCTTCACTTAACTCACTTGTCACAATGATTTCCACCCTCTTCTGCCATGACCAGCTGTCTCACTCTAACACAGGACTGTTAACTCTGCTCCAGCGACCACCAATAGCCTTCAGATATCAACACCTCAAACCTAGAATTTCAAATTGCTACAGATACCTGCAAAATTATTCTCATCTATATCTAGATCTAAAACATCATATCCTCTTCCACACTTATCCTGCCCTCTGTGCTCTGCCTATTACTGCAGACTTTCTTCCCAATTTATACCCTCTCCCCACCCTCTACCTGAAGGACTTATTGCTACCCACCAATGAGACTCAGACCCCTCCATATCAGACTACCTATCTCCAAAGATTCAAATGGGCTCTCACTACCCATCTCTTTTTCAAATCATACTAGCTCTCCTCTTAACACACCCCTTTTGTCCCTGCACAATGACTCGCTTCCATTCCCTAATGCTTGAAAACTCTCACAAACATGACTCTTTTTCTTTGTATATTCTCCTTTTACTTACCTACATCATCAGCTCCTACCCCATAGGAAAAAGGTTACCATCAGTGGCTCCCAACTGTCTGCTGCACCCATCAACTAGAGATTAGATTCAGACACAGTTGATTTTCTAGCAACTATCACATGTACTGTATAGTGTTCCTTTTTGTACTCTATGTCCTGCTATGCTTGTTTTTGTATGCACTTATGACCTGATTCGGTAAGGCATACGCTATTGCTATTGCATACGCAGCTGCAAATTCACACAGAACACAGCTGCGAATGTATGCTTATGCCTGCCGTAGCTCATCCGGCATAGAGATGCCAACTGCTGCTTTCTCACATTCATACAACCTTGCACTCCTGCATATACATTGGTACCACTGACGTACATCGTCCTGTCACACAACATTTACACCAGGTCTGACCAGCTGCAGAAATGACAAGTCTCGTCGCAGGCAATGAGTACTCAAACTGTGTATGCAATCGCAGTAGCTAATTTATGCACACCCAGGAAACGGCATTCAAACACGCCTGCGTTTTCCCAGCCACTCCCCTGTCACCACCCCCAAATGCTCACAGCCTTTCACTCACTCTGTGATGGATTCCTCAGTGCATCCATAATCGCGGTGCAGATACAGCACACCCACAGTGTTTAACAATCAACTGATCCAAGTACATAATTGCAATAACAGACAATTATAATATTATTAATAATAATGCTAATAATAATTACTATTTAAATTACATAAAGGGGTAGAGAGGGTACATTTACAGTGGTGTTTCGTGCCTTGCAGTAGGATGCACAGCATTATTTTCTCTGCAAAAGGACTAAATCTTTCACAACATAAAAAAAGGTTCCATAAATCAGTTGTATTAACTTTAATTACAGAAGGGTGTACTTTACATCTTACAGGTGCATCTTTATGGTAAAGCAGATTAGTACTGTAGGTGCACTTTGCTCAATGCAATATAAAACATCAACACACAAAAGACACATAATAATAAAATTCTCAATTTCTCTCACACTTATGTCCAATTTAAGCCATGAATGGGGCTAAATGGAGCAGTATTTTAACAGAATAATGTAAAATGTCAATAATGGCAGTGATCCTAGTGGTAGTAGGTTTGATTTTATATTGAAAATGTTATGGGTTGCATTCCACACATTTCTATGGGATACCCCAATCTGCAAAACTAGCATCAAATGCATTTTTAATAACCATCTTAAAATATTGTGAAGTGGGCATGTGCCTTGAAATGTGCTTAGCAGGCATGAAGATATGCTTGCATAAAGAAGCATTGCAGTTCTGCACTATTTTTTCAGTTTGTAAGCTAGTCCAAATGTGAACATTCAACTATATTTTACAAGAAAAATGTTGGGTTTTATTACTGAAAAAGAAACTCTCACTTTTAATATGTGTAAAAACTAAAATACATAAATTTTAAATGAAACTCAAACATAAGCTATCACCACTTAATATATGTAAAAATATTCAAATGTGACACTAATGTAGTGTGTAAACAAGTAATAAGCAGTTGAGAACTCATACATTCTATGTTAGAGGATGCTTCAAGGACTAAGTAAGGCCATTTAAGAAAAGATTCCAGATATTATGTCTGAGTGTCCAATGGGTATTTTATCACTCGCACAGCTCACAAAAGCTTCTTTGTTTGTTGCTAGTGTACAATTCTCTACTAAACACAAAACAACACTTTTGTATTTCTGATTGTCATTGCACTTTGGGAATTGACGAAAAGAGCAGTAGATGCACAGTTTGGCTTTAAAAAATAAAAATATAGAATTGAAGTTCCCCAGTCATTTAAAGCACCTCAAATAATTGATTGACACAATTTACTAATGTAAGACAACAGTTTACATAAAAATCAATGTCTGCAATGAACATGTTTGCAGGTGACATTAAATAGACCCTATTATCATGGCTTTCAGCTGCCTACAAGGCTTACCGTGTTTCCCCGATAATAAGACACTGTCTTATTTTTTTTTTTGTTAAAAAAAACACCATAGGGCTTATTTTCGGGGTAGGTCTTATATTAATTAATATTGACAGCAGTTCCCCTTATGCAGGCCCCCTTGTAGAAGTGCCCTTTATGCAGCCCCCCCTTGCAGTAGTGCCCCTTATGCAGGCCACCCCCTTGCAGGCCCCCTTGTAAAAGTGCCCCTTATGCATACCCCCCCTTGCAGGCCCCCTTGTAGAAGTGGCGCTTATGCATGCCCCCCCTTGCAGGCCCCCTTGTAGAAGTGACCCTTATGCAGGCCCCCCCCTGTAGCAGTGTCCCTTATTGCAGTGCACTTACCTGACTCGCCGCCGTCCGGGATGTCACTCTCACCTGCGCGCTGACTGGATCTAACATGATCCAGCAGGCGCGGCCGCACAGGATCCTCAGCGCGCGGGTGTCGTCATGAAGTCACCCGCGCACTGCATGACTGGAAACGCTGGTCTCTGCAGCGTTCCCAGCTCAAAATGAGTTCAGGTAGGTCTTATTTTCGGGGTAGGGCTTGATTTGGACCGGGTTACAAAATTAAGGGTAGGTCTTATTTTCGGGGTAGGTCTTATTATCGGGGAAACACGGTATATTCTTGTTTTTACTTTTTATACTTAAAAATATGTACCATTTAGCTTAAAGAAAGTTACAGGCAATTTAGTGCAATGATATACTGTATTGCCTTGAGTGCTAAGAAAAATGGTTAAATAAGGCACTCTTGAACTGCTTTATTGAGGATTTATTCAGCTTACACAAACATATAGATTTTGCTTATTTATTATCTGACATGCAATTTTATCTGCCAGTATTTAAACACTGATGTCACTAGACAGAATAAAATGACATAATTAAACAAACTGAATAAATTTTTCTAATTTCTTAACTATTACTTTTAGTAAAGAAGTTTATGATTTCCTATGATTTATTCTCTGGTATATTTACCTTTTGGATAAATAAAGTCTAGGACCTACATTGCTGACATTTTATTTTGTGATTTTACTTTATGCATACAAAATGTTCAGAGACTTGTGGCAAAAACACTTTTTGGCAACTGGAAAAGCACAGACTGATCTGAGGTACAGCATAGTTATATTTTTGCAAGCCTTAGGTCGGTTAATACCTGAGACCATCACTGAAGTTTTTCAGGAGCAATACATGAAGGTAAATATACAGTAAATACACTGAAGTTAAAACATTTTTTAAATATATTTAACAAATATTTAATAAATAATAAATATAAGTAGAATTGAAAAATAGAGAATATATAAAAACATAACTTTAAATATTAACTTTAAACTCAAACTAAATACTAAAAACAATAAACTATAAACAATACTTTAAAGCTTCTGATAGTGTACACCATTAGGGAAGGATAGGCTTTTCACAAAATTCATGAAAAAGGCACTGAATAATGCCTCCATCATTGCTGGTGGTTGAGGGTGTGGCCACATCTCAAATTGGGGACAGTGGGAATAGTTACTATGGGGTTGGCTGGTGCAGGCAGGGCAGATTGAATGGAAGTATTCACATCAGTGCTTGGGGGGGTCATCCATCAGCTATGTGTGTCTGCTTAATTCCCCTTTGCTGGCTCTGTAAATAACATAATTGATGAGCTGCTCTGCCTCTGTGCAAATGGTGGGATCCAATCTCCATAGGATATTGGTCCACATGGTCCTACTCATCCTCATCCATCGCCATGAGCCTATTGGCAGACTCTAGGATCTGGAAAGACATCAGCTCAAATTGATCCCCTCCTTGATAAGGTCTTTATCTTCCTCCACTGATGCTCACTTCAGTCTGCTGAGAGGGTTGCTGGATACTGGGGTCAAATATAGGACTAATGAGAGGGAATGTCCACAGATTCCTCTGTAGTTGCCAAAGTCCCTTCCTCCAGAAAGGCTGTAAAAAAATTATAAGAAAAAATTTGAGAATTGGTTTGTTTACTCATAATACATTGTCATATTTTTGTATTTCAGTTTTCTTCAATAGGTGAGGAGTGGCAAACTATTGTACAATATTTTGAAGAACAATTGAATTTCTCAAATTGTGTTGGAGCCATAGATGAGAAACATGTCCATATGACTTGTTTCCTTCCAGTCATTTACCTCCCTCTGGTGGTGCTGTTTTAGTTCTATTCTAGTTCCGTCAGTTGCTAGGCAATCTGAATGCCGCAGGATGTCACGTGTTATCCACAACATGGCATGATTGGTTCCTTCCCCTATTTGTACACACTGACCCTTTGCCAACTCGCCGACTATAGTGTTCCTTGTGAATCTTTCAGCTCTGCTGCATGGTCAGTGCTCCTGTAGCTTTTCCTTTGCATTGTATCCAGAGATATTGGATTCCCATCCACACCACCAGCTCCCAAGCTATTACTGGCTTTGTTGCTGCTCCATTGGCTTCCCAGCCACACCACTAGCTCAAAGCTGCTACTGGCTTCATTCCTGCTCCATCGGTTTCCCAGCTACAAAATCAGCACCCAAGCTGCTACTGCCTTTCTAAGCTGCATCTCACCATTGGCTCACAAGCCACATTACTGGCCCTCAAAGTTGCATCTCACCACCGGCTCTCCAGCCACACTACCAGTTCAAAGCTGCATCTCACCGCCAGCTCATCAGCCACGCTACAGGCTCTCAAGGCCACATCTCACCACTGGCTCTCCAGCCACACTACCAGCTATAAGCCACATCTCTCCGCCAGCTCACAAGCTGCACTACCAGCTCTCAAAGTTGCATCACTGGCCTCCAAGCCACTGCATCAACTCTTCAAATTGTACCACTGGCTTTTAGCTGCACCATCAGCATTCAAAGCCACACCATTGGCTCTCATAGCCGCACCATCGTCTTCTTAGCTGTACTATGGACTTTTCTCCCAGTTTCCAGTATATTCTGCTATTTTCTGGTTTCCGAAGGTAACCAGTGTAAACCTCTACTACTTCCAGTATTAAGTCCAGATGGCCACTTAAGTACCAGTGAATGTCTTGCAGTTCTAAGGGAACAGTGGGTGGCTGTTAGTGGTGGAAGACCTCGCTAGCCTGGGTTCTAGGGGTTTACATGGAACAGCCTTGGAATCCATAACAATATCACCTGCTAATAGTGGATCATTTTTCTACAATTATAAAGGTTCCTTCAGTATAGTTCTAATGGCTATTGTCAATGATAAACAAAAATGTATATTTGTGGACATTGGAAAATATGATAAATTGGTGCTGCATTGAAGCAGACGCAGTTCAATGACAACCTGAGAAATAAGGAACTGAACTTACCAGAACAGTCCCAAAATACATATGGCCTCAATTTTGTTTTTGTGGCTGATTAGGTTTTTGCACTGAATAGTAATGTTTTAAAACCCTACCCACAAAGAACACTCACTGAAGATATTTAAATTATTCAGTAGATTGTCAAGAGCTAGGTAATTGGTTGAGAACACATTTGGTATACTCAGTAACAAGTTTAGGATTTTTCATAGTACCATTAATCTTTGCCTTAGCAAAATACACAAAGTGGTTAGAGCCTGTTGTGTACTGTGCAACTATTTACACCATAAAACACAGACAGCGCCCAGCAGAGATTCTACCATGGAGGACACTAAAGTGTTGAGGAAGCAGTCGGGTTGACACCATTGAAGCCAAACTTAAGAAGCAGAAATGCATCTGTATGTGCCAAGTTTACCAGTCAGAGTGCTTACAGTATTTTAGTGTTGTAGGAGCAGTGTTATGGCAGGATACAATTGTACAATGTAATGGCTGTATGACATATATTGAAAACTTGAATGTTACAATTTGATTTTTCTTTAGCTTTATTCTTGTTATGCATTATTGCAAATAAACAATTTAAACTTGTGTCACTTTTTATAGTTGAGTCTGTACATACAATGCCATTTTAAGGAATACCCTCTGGTTCAAGCAGAGTCAACCTTGATGCAGAGGCACCCACATTGACTGGCTGTAATAAGTTGGTGATGGAGGGCCTTGTTAGCTCTTGGTCCACTGTGAACTTAAGTAGTTCAAAATACCACAACCTAGTCACATACACCTCATCTGTTCCTGACCCAGATGTTTTGGATGCCTCCTTCTTATTCAATTCCTTCTTTAACACAGACTGCATGTTTGCTATCTTACCCTGGACCCTGTCAGTAATGGCCTATGGATATTATGGCTGGCTCACCCTCACAAGCTCCTCCAGTGCCTGAGCCCTCGTCTGCCTGTTGGAATTCTTTTTTGACATTGTATTCCAAAGGAAGGCCAGGGCCTTGTAGGCCTCAATGAGTTCCCTCATAAATTCAGTATTTTATTCTTCCATGATATACATCTGTGAAAAAATTATAAATGAGTTAATTGTAAAGGTAATAATAATAATAATAATAATAATAATTATTATTATTATTATTATTATTATTATTATTATTATTATTATTATTATCCTTTATTTATATGGTGCCACAAGTGTTCCGCAGCGCCTTACATAGTACATAGAACTAATAAGTGAACAAGAAACAAGTAACTTAGAGTACATTACAGTGCAGGACAAGGACACGATTTATATACATTGCTGCAATAGCGATTAAACACTCACAATAAGCAGCCGGGAGTTGGCAATCACATGATAGGTGCCCTTATGGGGAGTAAAGAAAAGAAGAACATGTACAGAGAAGCACATGAGTTGACATGTTATGTACTGTTGGAATGGCACTATATCAGTGACAAATACCACTATATGTATGCATGATGTTATGTATAAATGTTTTTCCTGAAAAACTTTATCATTAAAAAGTTGTAATCTATGCATACCTTTCAAAATAAAACTTTTCATAAAAAATATTGTTTTTTTAAAAGTAAATAGATGGTAATAGTATGTAAATATTATGTAGACAGTATACATGAACTGTGGTTGAGCTGCAGGGTGTATTCAGGTGTACTGAATAAAGGAAAGAGTCACTATGTATTTGTCCATGTATTTTTTTCCTTTACATTTTAGATAAAACATCTAAAGGAAGGTGTACAGAGTGTGTGCGTTTTGCCACTTGCAATACATTAGCACATTCCATGCTTCCTAGCAGAGAGCAGTTTATTGAGTGACAAAACATACATGTATTTCTGTTTCCAATTCAGTAGGCCAAATACAGTTGTGACCAATGACAAAACGGTAAATCTTTACAAAAACATGGCTGAATTTCATATAGTGATGTAGGAAAGTGTACACAAGACTACGTAGAAAGCCAACTGACAGGTTTAATTATACACGCTCACAGAGGCATCGCTGCTGATGGAGAAATGTTGAATGAACAGTCGAAAGAACAGTCAAATGTATGTACACACTTCACTTTTTGCCCAATAAGGCCCCATCTAATTAGATGGACATTAAACAGCACATAAGATGCAACCTTTCAATTCGACTAGGTCTCATCTGACAAAATATGATTGAAGGTGCATACACACCTTTGCGATATTGAAAGAATTGATGAATGGTTGTAGAGGTGTGTACCTAACTTTATACTAGGGGTGTGCACCGGCCACTTTTCATGTTTTGTGTTTTGGTTTTGGATCTGGATCTTTCTTCGTGTTTTGGATCTGGATTGGTTTTGCCAAAACCACCCTTCCGTGTTTTGGGTTCTGGGTTTTGTGTTTTGGATCTGTATTTTTTTGAAAAAAAGCATAAAAACAGCTAAAATCACAGAATTTGTGGGTTTTTTTGCTCCTATGCTATTATTAACCTCAATAACCTTAATTTCCACTCATTTCCAGTCTATTCTGAACACCTCACACCTCACAATAGTGTTTTTATGTCCAAAAGGTTGCACCGAGGTAGCTGGATGACTATGCTAAGAGATACGAGTGGGCGGCACAAACACGTGGTCCATCTAGGAGTGACACTGCAGTGGCAGACAGGATGGCAGTTTGAAAAACTAGGCCCCAAACTGTACATAATGCAAAGAAAAAAAAGAGGTGCAAGATGGAATTG
This sequence comes from Taudactylus pleione, assembly GCA_031769625.1. Taxonomy (NCBI): domain Eukaryota; kingdom Metazoa; phylum Chordata; class Amphibia; order Anura; family Myobatrachidae; genus Taudactylus; species Taudactylus pleione. The sequence goes on along the minus strand of JAUIMM010000040.1, from coordinate 3,012,387 downwards.
TCCTTGGGCCCTCCCACCCACCCTTATGTTGTATAAACAGGACAAGCACACTTTAACAAACCAAACATTTCAGCGCCAGGGTCTGCCACACGACTGTGGCTGAAATGATTGGTTCGTTTGGGCCCCCACAAAACAAGCTGGCAATTAATCTGTCCCTGCACAAACTGGCTCTACGGAGGCAAGATGTCGTCCTCATCCTCCTCATCCACCGATTCCTCACCCTCTTCAGTGTTGTGTACATCCTCATCCTCACAGAGTATTAATTCGTCCCCGCTGGAATCCACAACCACAGGTCCCTCTGTACGTTCTGGAGGCTTGTCTCCCTGGAAGAGTTGATAATTCATTTTATGAACATCATCTTCTCCACATTTTGTGGAAGCAACCTCCTACGCCTTTCGCTGACAAGGTTCCCGGCTGCACTAAACCTCTTTCGGAGTACACAGTGGAGGGGGATCAACTCAGGTAAAATAGAGCCAGTTTGTACAGGGACCTCCAAATTGCTTCTTTTTCCTGCCAGTACAGGTACGGACTGTCTGACAAGCCTACTTGGATGCTGTCACCGATGTAATCCTTTAACAGACAGATGCACGCTTGTCGCTGCTGCTTTGAGGATGCAAGTGCGGCTACAGCCCACACAATTCACAAAGACAGAAAAAAGAAGAATATTTTTATTGTTTGTGTAGCACACTTTGAGGGTGTCACCACCCTTTAACAGACAGACGCACGCTTGTCGCTGCTGCTTTGAGGATGCAAGTGCGGCTACAGCCCACACAATTCACAAAGACAGAAAAAAAAAGAAGAATATTTTTATTGTTTGTGTAGCACACTTTGAGGGTGTCACCACCCTTTAACAGACAGACACACACTTGTTGAGGCTGCTTTGAGGATGCAGGTGCGGCTACAGCCCACACATTTCACAAAGACAGAAAAAAAAAGAAGAATATTTTTATTGTTTGTGTAGCACACTTTGAGGGTTACACCACCCTTTAACAGACAGATGCATGCTTGTCGCTGCTGCTTTGAGGATGCAGGTGCGGCTACAGCCCACACATTTCACAAAGACAGAAAAAAAAAGAAGAATATTTTTATTGTTTGTGGAGCACACTTTGAGGGTTACACCACCCTTTAACAGACAGACGCACGCTTGTCGCTGCTGCTTTGAGGATGCAAGTGTGGCTACAGCCCACACAATTCACAAAGACAGAAAAAAAAGAAGAATATTTTTATTGTTTGTGTAGCACACTTTGAGGGTGTCACCACCCTTTAACAGACAGAGGCACGCTTGTCGAGGCTGCTTTGAGGATGCAGGTGCGGCTACAGCCCACACATTTCACAAAGACAGAAAAAAAAAGAAGAATATTTTTATTGTTTGTGTAGCACACTTTGAGGGTTACACCACCCTTTAACAGACAGACGCACGCTTGTCACTGCTGCTTTAAGGATGCAGGTGCTTCTACAGCCCACACATTTCACAAAGACAGAAAAAAAAAGAAGAATATTTTTATTGTTTGTGGAGCGCACTTTGAGGGTTACACCACCCTTGAACAGACAGACGCATGCTTTTCGCTGCTGCTTTGAGGATGCAAGTGCGGCTACAGCCCACACAATTCACAAAGACAGAAAAAAAAGAAGAATATTTTTATTGTTTGGGTAGCACACTTTGAGGGTGTCACCACCCTTTAACAGACAGACACACGCTTGTCGCTGCTGCTTTATGGATGCAGGTGCGGCTGCAACCCACACATTTCACAAAGACAGAAAAAAGAAGAAGAATATTTTTATTGTTTGTGTAGCACACTTTGAGGGTGTCACCACCCTTTAACAGACAGACACACGCTTGTCGCTGTTGCTTTAAGGATGCAGGTGCGGCTACAGCCCACACATTTCACAAAGACAGAAAAAAGAAGAAGAATATTTTTATTGTTTGTGTAGCACACTTTGAGGGTGTCACCACACTTTAACAGACAGACGCATGCTTGTCGCTGCTGCTTTGAGGATGCAGGTGGAATCTAGACGGGATTTGGAACAGGGGACACACTACCTCCATCAATTGTCTAAATCCCACTGCACTAATGGCAGATACCGGACGCAAGTCTAACACCAACATAGCAGTCAAGGCCTCAGTTATATGTTTTGCTTCAGGATGACTGCTGTCGTACTTCATCCTCATCGCTAGGGACTGTTGGAGGGTCAATTGTTTAGTAAAAGTAGTGATGTTCCTACTTCCTCTCTGGGATGATGAACAACTCCGAGCAGCAGCAACAGCACTTGGAGGAAGTGGTTCTTGATCTTTCCCTATTTTATTTTTATCGGAGAAAGTTTGGTCCTCCATTTATGTTATATTGATATATACGTGCGGCTAAAGCGCACACAAACACAGAAATTTTTTTTTTATTTTTGCTGGAGAGTAGTGCACTTTGTGGGTTACACCACCCTTTAAGAAATGAGCCAGCTGGCTCTTTACTTATGGGACACAGGCACACGCTTGGCGCTGCTCCTTTGTTGATGCACGTGCAGCCACAGTGCACACAAGTCACAAACACAGAAATATTATTTTTTTTGGTTTGGACTGGAGTGTACTTTGGGGGTTACAGCACCCTTTAAAGGTCAAGCCAACCGGCCCTTTACTTATGACACAGGCGCACGCTTGGCACTACTTTGTTGATGCACGTGCGGCTACTGCGCACACAATTCACAAACACAGAAAATATTTTTTTTTTTGGTTTGGACTTGAGTGTACTTTGGGGGTTACAGCACCCTTTAACGGTCAAGCCAGCCGGCCCTTTACTTATGACACAGGCGCACGCTTGGCACTACTTTGTTGATGCACGTGCGGCTACTGCGCACACAATTCACAAACACAGAAAATAATTTTTTTTTTGGTTTGGACTTGAGTGTACTTTGGGGGTTACAGCACCCTTTAACGGTCAAGCCAGCCGGCCCTTTACTTATGACACAGGCGCACGCTTGGCACTTCTTTGTTGTTGCACGTGCGGCTACTGCACACAGAATTCACAAACACAGAAAATAATTTTTTTGGGGGTTTGGACTGGAGTGTACTTTGGGGGTTACAGCACCCTTTAACGGTCAAGCCAGCTGGCCCTTTACTTATGACACAGGCACACGCTTGGCACTACTTTGTTGATGCACGTGCGGCTACTGCGCACACAATTCACAAACACACAAAAAATATTATTTTTTTAGCACTTGGGGGGAGCACCCCTGATGGACAGAGCACCCCCTGGACAACACTACAGCACCCCTTTAGGACTGGGACACTGCACATGACTTTGGAGTGGACACAGCCCCTATGGAGAACTGACTGCACAACACAGTCCAGCCAGCCCCTATGGACTTTGAAGTAGTGGACACAGCCCCTATTAACAACAGCAGCACAGCACAACACAGCCAGCCCTTATGGACTTTGAAGTAGTGGACAACAGCAGCACAGCGCAGCACAGCACAGCACAACACTACTCTGCACTACACTACACTACACTACACAGCCCAGCCAGCCCTAACTCCCACCCTCCCTCTTCACTGTCCACAGCCGAGTGAGAAAATGGCGCCAACGCGGGTACCTTATATAGGTTCCAAAACCTGCGAGACTCGGAAGGCGGGATGATGACGTTTTGCCTCGATTTCAGATCCGAGTCAGGCAGGAAAAGTCGAGCCTGACTCGGATCTGCCTCGGATCGGGGGGGCTCGGGGGGGTTCGGATTTCAGAAATCCGAACCCGCTCACTCCTACTTTATACAGAAATATTTGTACCAGCCTGTAATTATATAGAAATATTATTGTAAATATTTTGCTAATGGATTAGTTTAAGCATTTATATTACTTTTAAGTGACAGTACATCTACTACAAATCTGCCAATAGATCTAATTCTAGCAAACCGTTTGTACAGATCTGCTAAAAAAAAGCATACTAAGTGTAATTGTGAAGTGTGAACCCATAATTAATCATGTATGCATTGTTATATTATTTATCTTATATTATGTGTATGTCATGTGTGCTAGATGATTGTTCAGTACTAATGAATCTATGGTGCCCAGTAAATAAACAATGACGACATTGATTTATAATAAAATTAAGAAAAACTTTCTTAGTTCCAGGCTCAATTATTCTATATAGCTGATTTACCAAGTAGCAGTGGCGTACTGTATCTATAATGGGTGCAAGGGGACCAATGGCACACACACTGTGTCCAATAAATGTACTTACCTTGTGGCTGGTTATTAAGCTGAAATATGTTTAAGTAATTTTAGCACAGTACTAGAGTGCACATGGCCCCCTCCTCAGATAAAACATTACTGCCATTCATACAGTACATTTTACTGAATATAGCCCTTGAATGTGGGAAAACCTTTTGGTGTACACTTTAGTGTACAGTATATTTGTATTGAAAAAACATATTGAAATTAGATTAAGGCATGAATTATGTACTGAATATCAATATTTTTTTTATTATTTGGCAGTCATACTAAACAATGGTTTCATTATGTTAAATCTATATGAAAGCAAATATTATATTTTTCTTTTGGGAAAATAGATTTGCAATGAAATATATTTTGACAGTATAGTTGAACATCCTGTACATGTGACATTAATTAATCCAAAGTATATTGTGTTATTGATTAAAAAAAGTAGGCATTAATGTCTAAATTGCATTGAAGACAGAAGAGTGTTCTATGTTAATGATAATGTTAATGATAATAAAACATGACATGATCTGGAAACATGTGAAGAGCCTCCACAGTGAAAAAAAATAATTACATTACCTATATGTAAACTAATTGCTTCTAAATTACAGAACAAAACTATCAGAATTCAATTTTTGATTCTTTTTTAAGTTTTTAATAATTTTATAGAATACTACAAAACACTACCAGTGTTGTTTGACAGTCTGTTGACTTTTAATAAAGATAAAATAGTTTTTGTCTTTCCAAGCATAGCATAAAACATTTAAAGCAAAAACTGATGTCATTCTAATAAGAGTGTATTGCACTAGGAGGGCTTGAAATGAATATGCTGTTTGACTTCTTGATGACTATGGATTTATATACAAAATAAATATTAAAATAACCACAAGACACACACACCGTGTCAGTAACATTTTTATTTAAACATACATGCACCATCACACTCACACACACGCTTACTCAACCTTTAATCCCTGTAGCCATTCACGTCCACTTGTCCAGTAGCATCTACGATACCTGTAAAACAAATTTTATACTCACCTATTCCTAGCGTAGATCACGTCCTCTTCATTCCAAGTAGGCATCCAATGGGGTTAAAAAGAAAAAGAACGCAAACACGAAAGTTAAACCAGGTCAGACAGGAGGGAAAGGTATATGTTAACACATATCCTTCCTCTGAGCAAATGACAATGACCTGCATGTCTTCTGTCATTACAGGAGCTGCCAACCAATCAGCGGGCTCCTCCATAGGAGCTACCCGCTGATTGGCTTCAAGTGGTCAGGCTGTCTGCCACACTTTCCCAAATAGACTTCAATGGTGGGATAGTGCCATTGAATTCTATAGTGATAACCGCAAGGTTAATCTCAATTAGTCTTGTGGTTACCATCATAGGCTACAATATAGAATTTCCCAATATAGACTTCAATGGAGCTTTCCCACTATTGAAGTCTATGGGGGAAAGTGTGACAGACAGGCTAACCACTTACGGAGGAACCTGCTGATTGGATGGCAGTTCCTGTCCGACCTGGTTTCACGTGCCTGTTTTTTGTTTTTAACCCCTTGGGTGCCTACTTGGAATGAAGAGGACATGATCTACGCTAGGAATAGGCGAATATGGATTTTTTTTGCAGGTGTCATGCATTCTACTGGACAAGTGGACATGAATGGCTACAGGGATTATAGGTGAGTATGCGTGAGTGTGAATGTGAGTGTGCATGCATGCTTTAATAAAATGCTACTTTCAGGGTGAGTTTTGTAGAAATTTTAATATTCTTTTGCATGTAAACTAGAGGTACCAGTGGGCCCTTAATTCCCCTCATGCTGGTATTAGTGGTTCTCTAAGTACCAGCATGAGGGGGAGGCTTGCTGGGACCTCTAGTTCTCAAGCAAAAGACAATATTATTACTTCTATTTTTTACACATATATTTACACTATCAACCTGGTGCCCTGGAAAAGGGGAACCCTGGCCTGTAGTGACAGGTAGTCAGGTGTAATGCTTTGGCCGGGGGGCATGGTGAAAGGGTTCCCAGGCAGTGGCATTACACCCCTACTAGAAAGAGTCCTGGGCTGGTTATGGAAAATACAGTGGTCCCCTACTCATTTTGTCCCCTGTATTTCCACAACCAGGACCATCTCAATAGAGCCTTATGCTGGTTCATAAAATACAGGGGAACTCTATGAATTTTTTCCCCTGTATTTTATGAACCAGGATAGGCTCAGCAGAGCCAAGGCTGGTTATGCTTGTAGGGAGAGGGGTAAGCAAGTATTTTTTTGTGTTTTCTTTTTTAAACACACAGAAACATGCACAAATCTCACACATCTGTGCATCTTTCTGTGTAACTTGGCCTGCTCAGGCTAGACTTACTATCTTGAAGAAGGTCTGTTTTTTTCAAGTTTACAGACAGTAATAGTGTGCAAGTTAAATGTTATTACATTGCACAACTTGTATGCTCAAAATGGCAAAACATCTGGATGCATGTTTTGCCATTGTGAGTTACAGGGTTGTGAGAAACATGGAAGTTTGCATGTTCTCACACCCTATTTCATAGGTTGAGTTCTGAAAATGTGTTGGTATAGCTCTATACTTGCTCATTTTCCAAACTTGGGCCCTATTACATCTCACCCATAATGTCTGAAGTCTATGAAACTGAATTGTTTAACATTACTAGTAGCAATAAAGTATAACGTGATAACAATAAACTTATTAAGTATGCTAAAGTGTATAAGGGAGTCTTTTGAGTTATCCAACTTAATATCAATTTATGCCGTTATTAAAATAAATCAGTAAACCAAAATCTATATTGTTTCTTTAACCTTTTTCCTAATGCTCCTTAGGCAAATGGCTCATATGTGTTTTTTTATTTGTTTTTTAATACTCCCAAATAATATTAGCCTTTTGCTAGGGACATCACAGTTAGGTTATCAATAAGTTTTCCCTATGAAGTAGAAGCTATTGTGCTCCCGAACTCATTACACTATTTGAATTGTGGGTGGGAAATCAGGAGCTAGAAGCCTGTAGTATTGTTCTTGGCCATAGAGCAGGACTTTAACTGATTTTAGAGGTATCCTATAACACTTTGATCTACTGTATGTTATGACATCACTGAGTTATTAAGAAATGGATGTATATTGCTATTACTATAGGGTATTTTCTAGATTTAAAGAATAACTACTACAGTAATTTAGATTCTGTAAAAGTTGTTCATATGTCAACTTGATGATCCACCACATATAGTGTCCTGGTCTAGTCCACTGGTGAAGAGGGAGTCCAGATCTCATCTGGAAGGGTAGAGGGGATGTCCATATTATCAGAAAACAATATATATATGTAAGGTGTGCCTAATCAGATGTTATTTTTAAAGGCTGGGAGCTGCTAAACTGTTCAATGCCACTTCCCTCCAATTGAATTGTACATTAGAATACATTAAAGAATGTAAGACTAGTTAGCGCTCACCAATATTACAGGTCCAAAACTTGTTTATCTAAGTACATGTGTACCTTAGTGCTATAATCGAGGTATGTACACATCTAATTGATGGAAAATTAATTCAAGAATAAATGTTGTGTTATATATGGTTTTTTAGGACTATGGGTCTCATTCAGACCTGGTCGCAAGCGCCAATGCGCTCGCAACCAGGTCGATGGTCCCCACAGAGCATGCGCACGATGGAGCCGGCTCCATCGTGTGCATGCATGATACCCAGCTAGCGATGGGCGCTCCATCGCTAGGGGTCTCGTAGCAGACGGGGCGAGCTGTCGATGTTGAGTGACAGCTCGCCCTGTTTGCTGGGTGGGCCGGGGGCATGCCCGGCCAAATGGAGGCATTCCAGTCGGAATGCTTGCCATTTAGGGGTGGCCCCACTGACATCATTGATGATGTCAGTGGGGAACTTCCTGCTCAAACAGAGCAGGAAGCTCCCTGGGGCTTACGAGAGCCCATACCCAACCTTAGGGTCTTGTCGTAAGCCCCGATGGTCGCGATGTTGATGACCATCGTGATCATCACCCTGATCGCAAGCTAAGCTGTAGGTGGTAACCCACAGCTTAGCTTGCGACCTGGAGACAGCACTTCAAAACAAGAAGTGCCCGCCCTCATTCAGAGTGAGTGATCGCTTCTTGCGATCGACTCTGAATGAGGGCCTATGTTTCTAAATAGCAGTATTTCAAACTTATGTAAAGAAAAGAAGAAAGGAACTGTCTATGTGATAAATATTTAGTGGTATTTTATTTTATAAAATCATTATAAAATATGGCTAAGCTATATTAAAATGGATCTCCAACAAGAAAATGGAAAGGTATGGACACATATGGGTAAAAGGGGTGTGAGGTTGAGGATTCACGGTCAATCAGTGACAATGTCCCGAATAGGAAATCCTTTCCTTTGTCTTATTGTTATTTTAAAATTGTTTACTCACGGCTCCAGGTAGCCGCAATGAATATTGCAGTAGCTTGCAGCTATTTCTCGTGTCTGTCTCGGGGACTGCTTGTTAAACCTACCTGAGGTGAAACAAATCCCGTCATCCATCATGCACTGGTACTGGGAGTGTGGTGCTGAGGCGAATGGCCATGCCACACTTGCTGTACCGGACTCCATGTGGGAGATCAAGCTCCCGTGATCCTGCTGATTGGGCTGACTGGACAGCGGGACTGCCACCATACCTGTTAGTCCCCCAGTGGTCATTGGTAGCTGTATTCTGCTGCAACAGGAGATGAACCTGAAAACACTCACCCTCCAGTAGCTGTGTGCGTGCAGCAGGAAGACCTGTCTTTCATGGATGTTAATTTCCATGGCCCTTGCCACGGAATCTCAGTCCTATACTGTCTCCAATGTTTATCAGTGTAGTAGAGCTTGTTTGTTGACAGATCAAGAAACAAGCTCTACTACACTGATCTGAGCTGTGAGTACAGAGCTAAACTGAAGGTTGAGGACTGTTTCTTTTTACACTGTAACAATTCTGAGGTGAAAATCATTTCTGTTTATGAGTGGTAATATAAATCCTATAATTATAATTACACTTAGCTAATGCAATAAGATACCTGCAAAATCTAACAGCTATCTGCACTAACAAACTAAGAGCTACAAATCTCCCTCTCCACAAACCAAAACTGCTTTCTTTTGCTTGCTAAAAAGCTGTAATCATTTTACTACTCTTAAGGTGCTTACACACTAAATTATATTTTACATGATTTGCCCGATTTCGATGCATCGGAACAACAAATCGTGTAAAATATGTCCAAATCGTGAGTGTTCACTCATGAACACAATGCAGATGCGCATACCCACTGGTCGTACATGGCATCTTCAGATCTTGCCTACTGCAGGCAAGATTTACCAATCTCATACACAATTTTGTGCAATAGATAGATTTTGTGCATGATAGATCTTAAATCCGATTGGACACTTTTTAGCACCATATCATGTCCTGGAGTGCCGGGGAGCTGCTGGGGAGAGTTCAAGGGAAATATCTCACAATATTGCATTGTATGCACATCGTCTAGTGTTTATGCACCTTTAGTACTAACTCCAGTTGATTGCTAATCTAGTTGACTAAGATGGCTAAGATGCTGCTAAAAATGGATCCATTAATTAAATATCTATCTATGGCTGTGGAATTATAAATGGTTATACAAGTATGAGTATTACATATTAAGCAAATAATTGTGATCTGGATTTAATGTATGTAAAAGCATAAAAAAGTATTTTAGTCTTATTTTTATTTATTTTATTATAATATTTTTTAATAGTTATTGTGTTATATTAAGAGGTTTATGCAGGCCGGTGAATTCAATTATTTGACAAGGAGCCATAATCTGGGCACTGAAAATAACACAGCTGCCTATTAAGTTAACCAATAATACACAGTACAGTATATATCCATCAAAATGTTTTATACTCATAAGTTATAATAATTATATAATGAAATATATGTATATTATTTTGTTTATTCGAGGTATGTTAAACTACTTTTGATATATTAATGGGATTGCTGTTCAGATCAGCGTATAGAAATAGATTCAATCTGGTGGTGGGACAGTTCGTATATCTTCTGCACTATCTATGACCACCAATCGGTGACTTGCAAATGTATATGACTTAGGAAATGTATATGACTTATGTATATGACAATCGATGACTTGCAAATGTATATGACTTAGGAAATGTATATGACTTATGTATAAGCTTAGGACTATCTTCCTGGGCATGTCAAGAACATCCTTTGCAACAGATGTCTAGGTGTTATGATTATTATATAATTATTATAACATTATGGGTATAAAACATTTTCGGTGGGAATATACTGTACTGTGTATGATTGGTTAACTTAATAGACAGCTGTATTGTTTTCAGTCCACAAATTATGGCTCCTTGTCAAGTAGGGTTTGATTTTGTATAATTTATAATAATGGTTAGTGTTTTATTATGTGCTACACCTTATACTACTCTTGAGATAAGACTTGTATGTATAAATTTTATGCAAGTATCCTACTATGGGCAAATGCCTACAGTTGCATCTCTGACATCGGAACTTCCGGTGTGTAATTACACATCCTGTTTGATTTTAGTTTCACTATGTTTCTATGGTGAAAGGGCACGACAATGGAGCAGAAGGGCAAAAGCTCGCTTGATCTTGATTTTCAGTATGAATACAGACCGTGAAAGCGGGGCCTCACGATCCTTCTGACTTTTTGGGTTTTAAGCAGGAGGTGTCAGAAAAGTTCTTCAGGCGTTCTTCATTGCCAGAACAGAAAGCCGCGATGCTGCATGTTGTGTTGGTGGGGGTATAAAGTTAGTACTATTTTTAAGGTAAATTTGTACCCTGAAGATGATGTATTAAACATCGAAATGATGGCAGATTAATCCTGCATCTGTGTGCTGATTTATGACAGAGTGCTGCCATTACCAGGTCCATATTTAGATTCCCAGTGTGGAGCATCCATGGATGGCACCTGGAATTGGTATCACTATTACATGGGAGTGCCACCAGATTGGAACTTATATATATATGTATACTGTGATCTGAGCTATGTTGGCCAGACCACCAGGATGTTTAAGGAATGTATGGCTATGCACCGTTCCTCCATTAGGGCAGCACTCACAGGTAGGGAATCAGATCAACTGATGGCTCGACATTTTAAAGCAGCTGGGCACCCTTTGGCCAGCCTTCGATACATGATGATTGACCATGTCTCCCCACTTATTAGAGGTGATGATCGGGCTAAAAAAATATTACAGATGGAAACTAGGTGGATCTATAAACTAGAGACCATACACCCTAAGGGACTTAATGACAAATGTACCCTCAATGTGTTTATTTAAAGCTTACAATTAGTAATATTTGTGTGATAAACTTAGTGACACTATGTTAATACCTTTTGTGTATAATGAATGCTGTAATTTACTGCAATGTATATTTTACTGCTGATTTGATATTATGTATACGTATGTCAATGACCCAGTTTATCTTATATTGTTTATAGTATCCTCGGTTTTATTTGTTTTCGTATATAACTTTTAATAGTTATTTATAATAATTTTTTAATTTTCACTGTCTGTGTTTTATACATAGTCTCCTTGTGCTTATAACACTGTTTGTTTTATCCATTCTTGTCTCCTATAGGTGCCACGGACTATACAAAGTTCTTTATTATTTCTGTCTGAATGAGACAGCATCCTGAGTTACCTAAGTTATGGCTGCATGCGATTGCAAGCGCTTCTCATGATGTCATACTTCCCATGACACCTGTACGGAGTTCAGACATGAACGCTCACTGGGTCACTTGCACATAAGAAAACTACTTAAGGTAAGCACTGTTTGTATGATGTTTACACATCCTGAAGAAAAAGCCGGTTGGGCTTTGAAACGTTGATAATAAATACCTTTTTGTACATTTTCAAAAGTCCGTTGGAGTGCCGCTTGGCCCATGATTTATGGACACCCGTTGGATATATCTTTACTATAAGAAGGTACCCCTGCAGTTGATAATTGATCCGTGAGTGCCCCTCCACATGTTGGCATATATATATATATATATAGAGAGAGAGAGAGAGAGAGAGAGAGAGTGAGAGAGAGAGAGACGGAGAGGTGAAAGAAATACAGCGGCACTCCAAGGCTTTAAATCAAGTCAAATGTGTATTGATTATTTCCAACATTTCAGAGCCAACTGGCCCTTTTCTCAAGGAATAACAGGTGAAAAAGCATACACACATAGAGTCTTAAGTACTAAGCAGTCTTTGCAATGGGGAGCAATGTCTCCCTGTCTTACGCAAATGTACAGTATATACTGTATGTTTGCAGTAGAAAGACGCATGTTCTGGGATAATCCTGTCACTGCCAATTCCATATTATTATATGTGCGATACATAGATGATTTGTTACTATTGTGGACTGGAGGAAAAACAGGTTGAAACCCTGATTAATGATATCACCACAACCAGCTCTGCCATCAAATTGACATACCAAATGAGCACCGACTCAATTAACTACTTGGATGTCTTAGTCTCAATTTCAAATGGGGAAATTCACACTATGGTATACACTAAACCCACCAACAGTAAAACGCTACTCTTGGCAACTAGCCACCACCTGAAGCCGCTTATTAGAGATTTACCCCGTTCTCAAATGTTACGAGTGGCCCGAATTACTTGTAACGTGAAGGTACTGGACTTAGAACTGGAGAAGATCACCAATAAATTTGTAAACCATGGATATGATCCAAGTTCACTACAGCAACAAAAACTTGAAGTACTAGCCATTGCTTTTCATTCATACAAACAGAAACAAGCAAGAAACTATTCCTTGGAAAATGAAATCCAGCACCTCTAGTCCTGTAATAAAGAGAGCTTCCAGGGCACTATGGCCAATTGTGGCAACAGGTAAAAATTTACCCTGTTTCAACAAGAAGAAACTGATGGCATGTTTAATGTGAGTAAAGAATATTAAAGATATCGTTGTCCATACATACAATACAGGCTTCGAGGATTCTGCTACTTCGAACCCGTTTTTTAAAAAAGGACCAGTCTGCTACAAATGCCTTAACTGTACAACATGCAGGCATATCATATCCGGATCATCATTTTCCCACCCCAATCAGGTGTTAAAATTAACATCAAACAAGCACTGACATGTACAACCACTTATATAGTGTACATCATAATTTGCCCATGTGACCAATAATATGTGGGGAAAACCTCTAGAACTTTCCTCGAATGCATGGCATTACACCACTTGGCCATACGTTCAGCACTTATGGGTAAGCCATCAGATCAACAAGTGGCCTGTCATTTCTTTGAAGCTAAACATAGCTTAGAAACATTAAAACATATAATCATAGGTCACATCACAAAATCCATTAGAGGAGGTGATCTAGGTGGATAGCTGTTGAGGTGTGAGGCACAAAGGATTCACCATCTCAACACCATCAACCTGAATGGTCTAAATGAGCAAATACAATGGAGTGTACTTCTTTAGCTTTTCTGCTACTAGTTTCTCATGTTAATAGTCTTACCTACTTTTAAGCATAATAAGTTACCTCTTTGCTGTTGCTACTTCCTATCATTTACCTGGTTATTCTTTGCCAAGCTTTGCTTTGTATGTATCAAATGTGCTGGACAGTATTTGGGTAGTTTTTCTATCCATGACTCCTATACATATTTGTATATCTCTGTTTTTTCTAGCGTGTGGCTTATGCACATGATATATTGTGATTTATATGTTTACAAACATTACTAGCATGTTTTTGGGTTATCATGTTTCCATTTTGGCATGTCTTTTAGTGTAGCTGGGGCCAGTGAGTCAGTGCATCCACCCGACTTTGCGTTACCATGGTGATGGCTGTCACGGTTTGGGTGACATCATTGGCAGTGGATGCCTTTGTCAGCACCTTGTGTGGACAGCTGGATGTGATCCTGCCCCTGGCCTCACTCAGCTATTCAGACTGCTTAGTACTTAAGGTAAGACTCTATGTGTGTATGTTTTTTCACTTGTTATTCCTTGACAAAAGGGCCAGTTGGCTCTGAAATGTTGGAAATTATCAATACACATTTGACTTGATTTAAAGCCTTGGGGTGCTGCTGTATTTCTTTTGCCTATTACTACTACTTCACAGAGGGTACCTAAGCTATTGCTTTATAATCTTTGGAGTGCCGGATCATCCCCAGACTATTTCCTATATATATATATATATATATATATATATATATATATAACCCAATAACACAAGGGGATGCAGACTCACAATATATAACTTTCTCTTCTTACTGTCTATCATCAATGATTTACTCTTACACTTATCAGTGTTGAATAGAAGTTATTTTCAAAACATGGTATCCAACTTTCCTATAACTTGTGTATGAATGCTGACAGTCAAAATGCAATTAGCAACATCCAGATGGTTGCAATCCCGACAGATTACAACAGTGAGTTTTAGGCTTATGTTTAGGGTTAGGCACTATGGGGATGTTTAGGGTTAGGCTGCAGAAGGAGAGGTTAGGATTATGCTATGGTAGGGGATGGTTAGTGTTAGGATGCGTGAAAGGATGGTTAGGTTAGGTTTACAAATGTGGTTAGAATACCTATCAAAATCCATTAGGATTTTGACTGTCAGGATGCCACTGTCTGTATTCTGACTGTTGGCATAGTGACTATCTGGATCCCATACATAAACCTCTATGCATATGTATGAATGATTTATGTGATTTATCTTAGTTTCTTTTTCTATTTTATTTTAATTTTAGTAAGATAGGATCCATGCTATTATGAATAAAGAAACATCTCTAGTTACTTAATTTGAATCAAAGAATGTATTTATTATGTATTTTGGAGGCACTACTGAGATATCAATATCTATAGTTTATCAGATCATTTCTCCTTTGGCACCGTTTGGAGAAAAAACTCTTGGTTAGAAAGTATGTTTTTTTATCTATATTCTGTTGAGGAAGAAACATATGTGTATTGAAGAAATCTTGAAGTGTGTTATGAACATTAAATTATTTTTATGATTATATTTACTGTGTATATTTTTATTGTGAAGAGGAAGACTTCATATATTTTATTGCTTGAGAAGAAAAGAACCTTGTGTGATAAGTGAATATGAAAAATAATTTCTGGCGCCAATAGACTATACACCTTTTTGTTGAAACTCATTTTTCATCCAATAGCGGGAAATTCCCATAAGTATTCTTGACAGTGTGTGAGCATTCATAAATGTTCAGTCTGTAAACTAGAATATATTCAGATCCATCCCCAATTAACTTTGAATGGATTGGTCAGAAAATCTATGAATTTATCACACCAGATCATGCTTAGCTTGAACTAGTATCAAAATATGTGTGATTGCTCACCAGAGTAAATCCTAACATGATCAAACTGATAATAACAAAAAATAAGGTAGAGAATTTTCTTATGGGCACACAAGCTGCCATTTAAATGGTAAATTAACCTAAATGGATATCACTAAAACCCACAGTGTAGATTGCACCAGAAAAAATAGTAAGGAAGGACCACTATAGGCGCTTATAGTGGTCTTTCCTTAATATTTTTTCTGTCATGATGATTGAGATTGAGTGATATATTAGTGTAAATTGTAAGTTTTATTTTCATTCTAAGGGGGAAATTCAATTCTCCAAAATGTGCAGCTGTGTCAATGTGTCCACAATGTCAGACTATTAGAATTACTTCTTATTATGGTAACAAAATCTTTGCTCATTTTCATGTGCAATCTTTCAAGTTTTTAAGGCAAATACATCAAAGCAATGTGCCTTCACAACCATTCTGGACACTAATCCCATACAATGGAATCTTCCCTTTTAAGTCTGAGGAGATCTATTGACCCATTTATTTAGAATGAATAGTAAATTGCAGGGTACTTACAAAGCACCATAATACTGTACATTAAGATCGGATATTATAGTTGTACAGTCCACCTTAGATAATGCTGACCTCAGTATTATTTCACAAATATAGCCTAAAATTGATGATTGGAATGCTGTCACAAATAGAACAAAAGCTCAGTTTCCTACAGATAAGACTTAGAGGTGTATGTGCTAATATATTTAGACATAAGGTCACACCAAGTGCAGAAAACTCATTCTGCTTTCCACGAGAGTAGCCAATAAACCTCTTGGGGAGGAATTTGCTATGTAAACTTGTATGACCAATTTAGTGTTCCCTTTACACATTACAAAAACATGTTGTAGGTTCTTACCATAAGTACTCATTACTAAACAACCAATTGAAGCTCCACCCATATCACAATGTGTTGTAAAAATCTTACTTTCTCACATGCAGATACATTGTGGTCAAAGGTTCAAATTGATATAGATAATGCTACACCTTAACCCCTTGAGATTGTTGACACTACCAAGCATCCTCTTGGATATCATTTATGATAAAATGCAAAGTGGGGCATCACTCAGTTATGGCCAACTTGTTACAATAAGAACTTATCATTTCCACTTCAAGCACTGTGAATTTTCTGAAATTTTATTAGACATTGCTTATTTTTTTTATATCCCAATGCTTCCTGCAAGCCAAATCCTTTATCTCTTTAAATATAATGTCTAATATTACACTTGCAGATGCCTTCCACAGGGCTACAGTGAAAGTATGTTGCTGTTCAGCCATGCCCTATTTAAAAAACACTAACACTTAAGCTCTAAACTTTTTCAGTATATGTTATGTTCATCAGATGTTAATTTTTATAGCTAATAATATTGATAAGGTTTCCAAATGTAAAAGAACAACTTTCTCAAACACATGTTGAGTATATATTACAAGTTATTTATATAGTGCACACATGTTCCACAGCACTTTTCAGATAATTTTTTTGTCCATTCACATCAGTCCCTGCCCCAATGGAGCTTACAATCTAAATGCCCTACCATATGCTCACAAACATACACACTAGAGTTATTTTATGTTGTGAGCCAATTACCCTACCAGAATATTTTTTTAGTGTGGGAGGAAACAGGAGTGCAAAGAGGAAACCCACACAAGCACAGGAACAATATACAAACTCTGCAAAGTAGTGGGTAATGAAACATGACCTGTCATTGCATATCCCAAGAGTTCAGATACCTTTGTGTCCACTATACTGTATCCCTATCCACAGACAAACAATTACTTACCTTTTTAGGCAAGTAATGGGTACCTAAGTGTTTAATGCTATCAACATCACTGTTTCCTATGATTAAACAAATGTACTCAGATCCTTTATAATTAGGTGGCAACTACAATAAATATTTTTTTAAAAATCAAAGTGTCCCACACAGATATCTATTTTAAGTCTATCTGATTACATGAAGTAATATACTAAGTAAGCATAGTAGCTGCAGGACACAGCTGTCTGAATGCGAAAGCTGCATTAATAGTTGAAATATCTTCAGGCACTGTTTAATTATCATTTAATAATACTGTTTAGGTATGTTTTTGTCAAATCACACAACATTTGACTCAATCAGGGATTACAAAATAAGAACTTTTAATTTCAGCATCAATGTCTACAATTTTTGTCCTTTTAATGCTGTATTTTATTTAAATAAGCAGAAATCATTGTTTTATGCAGAACCTGCCATCTAGTTGCAGGAAACAAGGCATTATCTACACAGTCTCCAGAAATTATTTGGGGTAGATCATGACTTTGGAGTACTGTGGACTTAGATAGTTTTTGACTTCTATTGGTAAACTACTGTTTAATCATAGATTGGTTACATACCTTTTTGGACACATTTTTACTCCCCTAACATGAAGTACTCAAATGGAAGGCTCATGTATCAACTAAACATTCTATATCACATGTAATTGCCTTGGCAAATAAATAAGATAATTTAACTGCTGTTGATAAACAGTGCATTTCACTTTTCAGCTACCCCTTCATCTTCATTAACCTTTACCCTGCACCACAACATACCTCATACAACACCAACAGTTGCCTAATAGGCAACTAGAGGAACAGTTTTTACTGTAATGTGCCAAGAGTGATACTGGATTCTAGCTTGATTCTTGTGGCAGGATGGTTTGTACCTTGCTTTACACGCACAGATAAATAAGAAAAGTTTAGTATGGTGAATAAATATTTGCTTCACAATTTTCTTGAATAGGCCAAACCTTTTGTGGTCTTGTATGTAAAACAACTCAGGTAAACCTGCTGGCAAATTAACTATGGTGCACCTTACACATACTCAATGTGTCTATGACATTCCACAAGTTGATTTAGTACAACTCCTTATAAATTTGAAGTCTTAGTGTCAGTCTATTCTTAAGGTGGGTGAATGCATGACTATGTGCAAAGGTCACTGCACAGATAACTGCCATATAGCTTTTAACTGAATTTGAAAGTAGATATTGACTTCATCTAACACTTTTAGTGGTTATGCATATGATGTGGGCATAAAACAACATTTACACATCACCAAAAACAGAGGTAAAGTAGAATGATACAAAAGAACTGTAAAAAAACTGTATAAAGTTCTGAAAAAAAACAGTAATAACATGGCCCAATTTGCTACCTCTAATACATCTATATGTCAGAGCTTTGCCTAGAGGAATAACTAAACTGACAACATATGAATTTCTGTTTAGACAACCAGGTAACATAAGACTTAGCCCTATATTTCCAGAAAAAGTATATCCCAAATTAAGATTTTTTTTGTCATACACATATATATATGTATGTATATAACCTGCATCTTTGCTAATCAAAAACAGATCACTGACTCCCTTCACAAAGAGATTAATGTAGTTTCACTCACAGGATCCTAGAGAGCTAGTCCTCATAACTACTCAGAAAATGAGCCCATAACCCTAGGTGGGAGGGTAGGTAACAGGTTTTACTGGTGACATCCACTCCTGTAATGGTTCCATGGATCACTATGCAAAAATGTCCTAAAAGGATAGGAAGAGGTGAAGAAAAACATCTGCTACCAGATCCTATAGATCACTTTGGTCATTTTGCTAGTGGGACAATACCTTTTTTAAGTTATCACTTAAGAGAAAAATGTACTCCCTTCAAAGTGCAAAGGTGCATGGCTAAGCATTGTCTAAGCAGGAATGAGGCACTCTCCATATTATGCAATTAGTCAATATTTATTAGTGATTGAACATCAAACTTTAGTTAACAGATATGATAATTAAGATCCTGTCAACATTTCAGTTCTAACATGAACCTTTATCAAGACCTTATGCAAATTCGATGAAAAGGATCAACAATATATAATGGTAAAAAATGATCTGTGAATGAAAGGAAAAACTTGTGACATGTCTACCAGGCTCCAATAACAGCATGGGAAAAATATACATGTATGTATTCCCAAAGATATACTCAACTAATGTTGAGCCATGTGACAAACCTACAAAAGTAATGATCACCATAAATAGTGGCTAAATGCTCATGACACCATATCATTAGTAGATTATGTACGTATGTACATATACCAATTAAGACTTCACCTCTAGAGGTGTGTAATATCACACTGGTGTAACTGGAATATGGAACATGTATGGCTAAAGTGTGTAACCATCACCTCAGTGCAAGTAATAGATATCATACCTTGACATGCACTGGGAATAAATATCCAATACCTCATGTTAAAATGTAAATAAACATTATGGTCCAAAACCTAGAACAATGAAGCAGATAGTCTGGTCTGATGGTGACCATGCATCCCAGAGGACAGCTGCTGCAATGTGCATGTGGACTAGCCGCACTCCTGCTTAAAGGCCATCAGAACGGAAGTGGTCATGCTCATTAACATAATGGACTGGGAACACCAGCTGTGTCCGTTGCCAAGGGGAGCAAAACATGCCAGAAGTGGTAACCCTTGCTTCCACGTCAGGCCTGAAATACAAGCTATGTCCGTTGTTATGGGGATCAAAAATGCCGGTAATGGAGCCTGGATAGCAGCAATGAGCATGCTGATTGACCATAACAGTTATCAAGAAACATATAATAGTGAAGAACTGCGGAGTTAGTCAAATGTAAACTACCATCTGGTTATAACAACAA
The DNA here is from genome assembly GCA_031769625.1 of Taudactylus pleione. Lineage (NCBI taxonomy): Eukaryota > Metazoa > Chordata > Amphibia > Anura > Myobatrachidae > Taudactylus > Taudactylus pleione. Next base: position 2,992,180 of record JAUIMM010000040.1, on the reverse strand, counting down.
AACTATTAATGTTCAACATATGTGTATGAACTGAAATAAAAACAGTGGAAATAATGAAATAAAATTACAATACAAAATACATATATAATTTATCTGAAAAATAAATGTATAAAATGAATATAAATGAATCAATATAAAAAAGATATGTAATGACTGGTACAACAAGTGCAATCTATGGACAATTATACATGGATTACAAAACAGTATGATGTTACATGTGGATGTTAATACATATTGTATGTTATATTAGGATGATGATGCTGCTACTCATATTGATTCTCATAACCCAGATATTGTGACAGTGGGAGATCTTCCTCAAGGGCTGTAGGGTGATGACTCATGGGTAACAATGCTAAATTTCTGTCAGTGGGTTTTCTGTATAGTGAGGTCCATAGTCTACCTCCTGTGAGAGTGATGGTGACATCAAGTAAATTTATTGATCTGCAATCCATCTCAAAAGTGAATTTTATCGGATTGTCAAGTGTGTTCAGTGTTGTTGCCATCTGCGTGAAGGACTCAGCTGTGCCTTGCCAACCCAGAAAAATGTCATCTATGAAACGATGATAAAATTTTATCTCATTGCCAAAAGTGGACAGAATATGCTCCCTCTCATATTTTTCCATATATAGATTGGCATATGACAGGGCTAAATTTGAACCCATGACTGCCAGATGTTTGCAGAAAGAACTTGTCTTTGTACTGGAAGTGATTTTTATATAGAACCAGTGTCGCCATCACTATGAGAAATTCTGTGGGTATGTGTTTGGATTGTCTAGTCATCAGGGCTTCTCTCAGTGTGTCTATACCTTCTTCATTGGGAATAACAGTATAAAGTGAATTAACATCCATTGTTGCTAAAATGACATCCTCCAAACCATCAATGGCTCTGATCAGTTGTAAGAAATGACCCATGTCTCAGAGATACATTTGATTGCTGCACACTGATGGTTGCAATTCACCATCCACAAAGATGGCTAGCGGTTGTAATACAGATCCCTGGGCCGATATGATCAGTCTGCCGGATGGTTTCACCAGTGATTTATGTACTTTTGGTAGTGTATATATGACTGAACATCGAGGTTTGTCCAGTGTTAGATACTTGAATTCATTGTCATCAATCCACCTCTATGCATGTGAATGTCTTAGGACAATATCCACTTGGGATTTAAGTTCATTCACTGGTTTGGTAGCCAAATTCATATATACATTGCGGTCATTCAACTGTGACATAATCTCAGCATAGTAATCTATCCAGTCTTGTACAACAATAGCCCCACCTTTATCTGGTGGTTGAATTACTAATTCTGAATTATCTTTGAGAGACTGCAAGGCCACTTTCTCTTTGGCAGTCATATTGTCATATATCTTTGGTGTGGTTTTGGAAGTGATTTCATCATTCACCAGTCTGAGATAGGTCTTCAAAATAGCATTATTAGATGGTGGATTGAAGGTGGATGGTCTTTTGAACTTCTTGATGTCAGCTGTACCCTCTTTCTCTGAAAAGTGCTCTTTTAACCTCATTGTTCTTCCAAATTTTTACATATTAATGGAGCATTTAAATTCACTGTGTCTGTATGTGGGGACAAATGTCAAACCTATGGCCAAGAACCACAATTCTATGTCTCCTAATGTGGTACTAGACAGGTTTAAAACCACACTCAGATCCATCTTAATGGGTATATGTAGATATGTACATTAACTACTAATGATATGGTGTCATGAGCATTTAGCCACTATTTATGGTGATCATTACTTTTGTAGGTTTGTCACATGGCTCAACATTAGTTGAGTATATCTTTGGGAATACATGCATGTTACCATTATATATTGTTGATTCTTTTCATCGAATTTGCATAAGGTCTTGATAAAGGTTCATGTTAGAACCGAAACATTGATCGGATCTTAATTATCATATCTGTTAACTAAAGTATGATGTTCAATCATGGGTAAACATTGATGAATTGCATAATATGGAGAGTGTCTCCTTCCTTCAGTGGAAATCCATGGTTATTTAAGTAGCCGATCAGGTCACTGGAAGCACCCCAACGTTGTCTTACTTTTGATGAGAGTGCAGGATGGATTGGAATATTTGAAGGTGTATTGGCATTTGTTAATACAGCTTTTTCCTGACACCCATCACTAATATATAAGTCTGTTTGAGCAAGGACGTCCTTCTGACTTATCAGCACAGGGCTTGCACTTTGTCCAACTTAAGTGTTTCAAGTATTTTGCCTAGTGTTTATTTGTGTAATGTTCATAAACATGTGTTGAGCTAAGATTGTATTTTTATATTTTGTGTTTTTTTTCCCCATATTTTTTGTATTGTTAAATATACATCTTTTGATGTTATTCATATGCATATACATCAGTACTTTTCTGTGCATTCTACACAGTATTGATTTACAATTATATTAAATCTCTAAGATGGCCCATGGAGACACTGGTTTGCTAGACGAAGGTGTCCTTTCCCAAGCAGAGAGTGGAGCAATCTCATTCACTGCTGATGAGATAAGCAAAGTGTTATTTGAGAAACTTGATTTTAGTACATTACCTGCTAAAACACCTGCTGATCTATTCTATAGATTATTAAGATTATGCAGATGGGAGATAGGAATTCACCATGCAATAAGAGATCTATCAGAATACCATTGCCGCAAACAGATCCCACGCAGCTTCAGGGTTCATAACATCCACACCCTAGGAATAAATAAACCAGTATTTTGTAGTAGATGGTGTGCCATTCTAAATAAGTGTTCACTTGACCTTATGGTCCTAGTGATTGAAGAGGTTGGAGGAGACTTACAGAAAGTGAAAGTTGACATTGAGCAAGTGAATATTACAACACTACCCACTCTGAGGGATGACAAAGGTACTGACTGGCTGGAAAGACTGCAGACCCTAGTGGACTCATACAAGAGGGATCTCATTTCTTTCAAAAGAAAGAAACTCACCGTAGTCACGTCAGACTACCAAAATCACACAGTCTAGAGGTGGCTGTTGGGAGACAACACTAAACCATTATCTAGATCATATGTTAGACCACCCAGGCATAAACGGATGCCACTTTTTCCAATTGACTCCAGATCCTCACTTTCTACTTCTGACACGGATATCAATGAAGGCAGACAAAGGTCAGACAGCCATTTTTTAGGCTGAGGATTGGATCAGGAATCATTTCTACCAGAAATAAGCCAAGGAAGAACAGGAGACCACATCTGAGGTGGGGTGGACATAAGGAAAAGAAGACGAAGGAGATGGATCTGAGTGTGGTTTTCGACCTGTCCAGTACCATATTAGGAAATATAGAATTGGGGTTATTGGCCAAAGGTTTGACATTTGTCCCCACATACAGACACAGAGAATTTAAATGCTCCATTGATATGTACAAATTTGGAAGAACAATGAGGTTAAAAGAGTACTTTTCAGAGAAAGAGGGTACAGCTGACATCAAGAAGTTCAAAAGACCATCCATCTTTGATCCACCATCTAATAATGCTATTTTGAAGACCTATCTCAGATTGGTGAATGATGAGATCACTTCCAAAACCACACCCAAGGAGAAAGTGGCCTTGCAGTCCTTCAAAGATAATTCAGAATTAGTAATTCAACCACCAGATAAAGGTGGGGCTATTGTTGTACAAGACTGGAGAGATTACTATGCTGAGATTATGCCACAGTTGAATGACCACAATGTATATATGAATTTGGCCACCAAACCGGTGGATGGACTTAAAGCCCAAGTGGATATTGTCCTAAGACATGCACAGAGGTGGATTGATGACAATGAATGCAAGTATCTAACACTGGACAAACCTCGATGTCCAGTCATATATACACTACCAAAAGTGCATAAATCACTGGTGAAACCACCCGGCAGACCGATCATATCGGCCCAGGGATTGGTATTACAACCGCTAGCCATCTTTGTGGATAGTGAATTGCAACTGTTAGTGTCAGCAATCAAACGTATCTCTGAGACAGGAGTCATTTCTTACAACTGATCAGAGCCATTGATGGTTTGGAGGATATCATTTTAGCAACCATGGATGTTAATTCACTTTAAACTGTTATTCCCCATGAAGAAGGTATAGACACACTGAGAGAAGCCCTGATGACTAGACAATCCAAACACATACCCACAAAATTTCTCATAGAGATGGCGACACTGGTTCTATATAAAAATCACTTCCAGTACAAAGACAAGTACTTCCTGTAAACATCTGGCACAGCCATGGGTTCAAATTTAGACCTGTCATATGCCAATCTATATATGGCAAAATATGAGAGGAAGCATTTTCTGTCCACTTATGGTGACGAGATAAAATTTTATAGTCATTTCATAGATTACATTTTTCTGATTTGGCAAGGCACAGCTGAATCCTACACGCAGATTATAACAACACTGAACACACTTGAAAATTTGATAAAATTCACTTCTGAGATGGATTGCAGATCAATAAATTTTCTTGATGTCACCATCACTCTCACAGGAGGTAAACTATTGACCACACTTTACAGAAAACCCACTGACAGAAATTTAGCATTGTCATCACCCTACAGCCCTTAAGGAAAATTTCCCAGTGTCACAATACCTAAGGGTTATGATAAACTCTGAAGCAGACAACAGAGAAATCTAGTTGAATGATATGACTACAAGGTTTGTGTATCATGGTTACCAGTGATCCTCACTATCAAGGAGTTTGAAGAAAGCACAACATATTATTTCCACTGAGTCTCAGTCCAGCAGGAGGAATCAGAAGAAAGAACCTAGGTTATTATACACCACCACATTTGATAACAATGCCAATACTACACAGAAAGCCCTTAAAAAACATTGGCCGATCATCAACACTGATCGAACATTACCATTTTCAGGCATGGCAACTCCCATGATGGCATACAAAAGAGGTCCCAATCTGAAGCAGATATTAATGAGATCCACTATGTACCCTGGGAAAAAAGTGTGATATCTGAAGCTATGTTGAAAAGACCAGGCAGCTACTCGTGTGGCAGTTCCATCACATGCACTTTGATGATTGGTGGACCCACTTTTCCGCATCCACATACTGGGAGAAAGATGAAAATGAAATAAGGTTGCATTGTGCTTTAGACCATTTGATCAACATTTTAATATGCCCATGTGGACTTTACTATGTAGGTCTCACAGCCAAAATGTTTAGGGACAGAATGGCAAATCATAGGGCCTCAATCCATGCTGCCGTACAAACGGGCAAGAGTGACAAACCAGTGGCAAGACATTTTCTTGAAAAAACTCATCAAATACAGTAGCATCTTTAAGGTGCAAATTACTAGATTGGATCCCAAAAAGACAAGGTGGAGACAGACTTCTGTCCTTGAAGCAGTGAGAGAGCTTTTGGATACATCAATTAGACACAGTAAGGGGCTTAAATGAGTATCATCAATGAACATCTTTCTTTAAATTAACATTTTTTCACACCACCCAATTCTAAGAATATAAGTAGCATCATCAGCATAATTTCACATACGATATGTATTAACATCCACATGTAATATACTGTTTTGTAATCTATGTATAAATGTCCATAGATTGCACTTGTTGTACCAGTCATTACACACCTTTTTTATATTGATTCATTTATGTGACTGTTTATATTTCAGTTGAATGATATATATATTTTGTAATGTAATTTTATTTCATTATTTCCACTGTTTTTATTTCAGTCCATACACATATGTTGAACATTAATAGTTTTGTTGTTATAACCAGATGGTAGTTTACATTTGACTAACTCAACAGTTCTTCACTATTATTTATTTCTTGATCACTGTTATGGTCAATCAGCACACTCATTGCTGATATCCAGTCTCCATTACCGGCATTTTTGATCCCCATAGCAATGGACATAGCTTGCATTTCAGGCCTGACGTGGAAGCTAGGGTTACCACTTCCGGCATGTTTTGCTCCCCTTGGTAACAGACACAGCTAGTGTTCCCAGTCCATTACGTTAATGAGCATGACCACTTTCTTTCTGATGGCCTTTAAGCAGGAGAGTTTGCACATTGCACATTGAGGCAGCTGACCTCCGAGATGCATGGTCATCATCAGACCAGATGATCTGCATCATTGTTCTAGGTTTAAGGTAGGCTAAGTATGGGCACAGTGCTGTGCTACTTGGCATCCAGCATCATAGTGATGGTTCATGTATATTTGCAGGTTTCTCTTTTTGGACTGTAATGTTTATTTACATTTTAACATGAGGCATTGGAAGTTTGTTCCCAGTGCATGTCAAGGTATGATATCTGTTACTTGCACTGAAGTGATGTTTACACACTTTAGCCATATATGTTCCATATTCCAGTTACACCAGTCTGATATTACACACCTCTAGAGGTGAAGTATTAATGGGTATATGTACATATGAACATTAACTACTAATGAAATGGTGTCATGAGCATTTAGCCACTATTTATGGGGATCATTACTTTTGTAGGTTTGTCACATGGTTCAACATTAGTTGAGTATATCTTTGGGAATACATACATGTATATTTTTCCCATGCAGTTATTGGAGCCTGGTAGACATGTCACAAGTTTTTCCTCTCATTCACAGATCTTTTGTTACCATTATATATTGTTGATTGTTGCATAAGGTCTTGATAAAGGTTCATGTTAGAACTGAAACATCGACCAGATCTTAATTATCATATCTGTTAACTAAAGCATGATGTTTAATCATGAATAAATATTGAATAATTGCATAATATGGAGAGTGCCTCCTTCCTTCAGTGGAAATCCATGTTTATATATATATATATATATTATTATTATTATCCTTTATTTATATGGCACCACAAGGGTTCCGCAGCACCTTACAAAGTACAGAAACAAATGAGCACACAAGACAACAGTTATTAACAGTACAGACAATGCAGGACAAGTACATGATTTATAAACAAAGCTGTATAACACCTAAATAAGCAGCAGGGTGTCAGTCAGATTAAGAGCCAGGAAGCCAAGTGATGGAGGAATTTTGAACAAAGGCCAGGGAGACAAAAAAAGGCAGGTACTCGAAGAAGTTGGAAGAGGCAAATGTCATTAGTGTCGAATGGAAAGAATGAGATGGAGGGTTCAGAAGGTAAGACTTGGTAGGAGTAACCCAAGGGTAAAAGGACCCCAAGACGACCACCCTGGAAACCTCCAGGCCAGAGTTTGAGAGAATGTGAGGTCCCCAAAGGAGATAGCTGCAGGAGCAGTGGTGTCAGATGGGTAAATCCAGGGTTTGGTGATGGCAAGGAGAATCAAGGTGTTTCAGATGAAGCGCTCATGAACGGGGACCAGTTTATTATAGACAAAACTGGCTTTCCAGAGGGAACAGGAGAGAGGGACAGAGTTAAGAGGCGTGAGGAGACATTATTAGGGTTGATGTAGTGTGGAGGTGATATTGATCTAGCAGGGGGATAAGGAGTGTGGGGTTATGTGGCTGGCTTTTGAATGAGGAAGGGTGACAGCAGGTGGTGGGTGAGGTGGAGGTTTAATGTGGTGTGGGGGGCAAGAAGACATGATACAGTCAGGTGCATAAATATTGGGACATTGACAGAATTTTCATATTTTGACCTCTATTCACCACCACAATGGCTTTGAAATGAAACAAACAAGATGTGCTTTAACTGCAGACTTTCAGATTTAATTTGAAATGGTATAAGTGGCGCACAAAGCTCATAAACAATATATGTGATATAATCAAAAGAAATAGTGAATTAAAATAAACCACATAAAATGTCTCAAAAACACTCCCTATTTAACGTGGCTGCCGCACTATCCAATGTGTGATCTATTCAAAAAAATCACCAAAGTAATGTAGATAAAAGGGGGGGGTGAAGGAACGGCGCCTTCAGTGTAACAACTTTTACAGCAGGGATTTTAAGACCAAGTCCAAAAGGTCCAAACACACAATCTATCCTTGCAGTGTCTTCGTGTAAATCCCACGATGTAAATCTCAGGTTTTCATTACTGTGGTAGATGTGTGGGTTGTAAAACAGCACATATAACATCAAAGAAAATCACATTAGTGACATCCACCACAACCAAAGATACTTACAAATTGAAACAAGATCTGTCCTGTGACTCGAAAGGAGTTATTTACCTATTGAGATCTGGGTGTGGGAAGCAGTATGTAGGTAGAACCATAAGGGCTCTTAAGGTCAGAATCTATGAACACATACGAACCATCATAATAGGTTTTGTTCATCATAGCGTTTCCAACCATTTTAAAGAATGTCACAATTCTGACCCTGCCTCTCTGGAATTTGTGACTTTGGAACAACCTAAGCTCAATTGGAGAGGTGGTAATCACATTGATGTTATTAACAAAGCAGAAATGAAATGGATTTTCTTACTCAAAACCATGTCTCCCTCAGGTCTGAATATTGATTTCAACTTGGGCTCATTGATATAAATACATCTCGCAGAATGAGGATCTTATTATAACCACATGTGAGTATGTGCCAACACATGTTGTCATTAACACTTGCAGCACACCACATTGGCATCAAGTGGTGGAGAGTTGATAACACCCCCCCTTGTTTTGTGCTATGAACATAACCTTAGCACACTCTGAAAAGACATCCATGTCTTTCCACCCCCTCTTTTTTCCTTTTTTTTTACACCATATACATTCCATTCATGTTTAATACGCACTGTGTGTTTAACACACCTTAGGAGATCAGAATGCTTTATTAAACATACACCTTCACTTGCTATTCCTCCAGTGTGATTGGTCACTATCAGCTTTAAAGCACAGGACATAGCATGCCTATTATCCTTGAGAAAGGCTTCTCAGAAGGCAGAAATGTGTTGTATCTACACTGAGTCATTACACCTATCAGCTCCATCCACAAGTCTCCTCAGCCCCCCCTCTGAGTTGAGCCGCTGCACTGGTAGACACAGCCTGGGGACCACGAGATCTTGCGAGATCGCGGGACCCGGAAGTCTTGTGTCACAGCAGTGTGGAGCTCCCTCTCCCTGGCAGTGGGTGGATAGCGTGCTGCACCTCAGAGCTCCAGGACCACAGGAGTGGGACCATCCACACAACCATCGGAGTCCACCAGGAGGTGGCCACAAAGGACGCTTGAGGGTGAGTACTGTGCACCTGGGGGAGTCGGGACGCTGCCCCACCAGAACACTACTCACACACCTCGCGTATCATCCATAGACAGATTTTTAGACTGCATCCACCAATAGCTCAGTTACTGAAGTCGCTGGGCTTACCTTGCACATCAGACTGTTCACTTTTCTTTTCTTTTTTTCTTCCTTTTTTCCCCCTCCCCCCTGTTTTATAACACACTCATTATGCGCATTTAGCATTTCTGCAACCTTGACTTTTCAATTATTTGACCCATCCAGAGATCACTTGTTAATTATCAGTGTCTCCTAGAATTTGTACAATCACCTGATTAATCCGGAGAACATTGGCTATTTATCAGTGCCTTCCAGTACCTTTTCATTAATAAAAGACACTGTTTCCCCAACACGGTCTCTCTTGTCATAATTGGGATTACAGTTCACCACACAACATTTGGAATCATCAGTTGAGACAAACAACTACATAATAATAGGCAGGGTGCGCTGTTGTCAACTGCACACATATCCAACACATTGGAATTAAATGTGAGCTCTTTTATTTGACCAAAGATCAACTTCTACCAGAGTGATGGGAAGAGAAGAGTATGGAGAAGGAAAGGAACTGCTCATGATCCAAAACATACCACCTCATCAGTGAAACATGGTGGTGGTAGTGTCATGGTGTGGGCATGTATGGCTGCCAATGGAACTGGTTCCCTTGTATTTATTGATGATGTGACTGCTGACAAAAGCAGCAGATTGAATTCTGATGTGTTTACGGCAATATTATATGCTCATATTCAGTAAAATGCTTCAGAACTCATTGAACGGTGCTTCACAGTGCAGATGGACAATGACCCGAAGCATACTGCAAAAGCAACCAAATAGTTTTTTAAGGCTAAAAAGAGGAATGTTATGCAATGGCCAAGTCAATCCCCTGACCTGAATCCGATTGAGCATGCATTTCACTTGATGAAGACAAAACTGAAGGGAAAATGCCCCAAGAACAAGCAGGAACTGAAGACATTTGCAGTAGAGGCCTGGCAGAGCATCACCAGGGATGAAACCCAGCGTCTGGTGATGTCTATGCATTCCAGACTTCAGGCTGTAATTGCCTGCAAAGGATTTGCAACAAAGTTTTAAAAAGTGAAAGTTAGAATTAGGATTGTTTAGTTTGTCCCATTACTTTTGGCCCCTTAAAAAGTGGGAGGCACATATAGAAACCGTTGTAATTCCTACACCTTTCACCTGATTTGGATGTAATTACTCTCAAACTAAATCTGAAAGTCTGCAGTTAAAGCACATCTTGTTTGTTTCATTTCAAAGCCATTGTGGTGGTGAATAGAGGCCAAAATATGAAAATTCTGTCAATGTCCCAATATTTATGCACTTGACTGTATATATAAATAGTAGAAGCCTTTTGGTATCACAGATATTTGCATGGATGTTCAGAGCACTGTGGACTTTAAATTGTGGTATTAAATTATGGGGCTATTTCTATATATTTCACTATTAAACTTTTGGTTTGGTAGATCTACTTGTAGCAAATATTACTGTTAGCCTTCATCTAGAGATACAAGGATTGGCAATGAGATGTATCAGATTTAATGCAAAGATGACATATCCTGATCCCAACTGCATTATTTCTTACAATAAGGTATATTTTAAATGGTACCAGGTAGCATCAGCAATAGCAATGAATGGTTCTATCAAATTACCAAGAAACCTGTACTTTATATGCAATAATAGAGAATTTTTCTAGCTGCGCAGAGGTGCAAATGGGATATGTTGCTTTGATCACTTTATACCTGCCATTGTAATAAAACAATAATTACCAGGAACCAATAGATAATCATAATTATTTAATGCATATACATGAAATAACTTACCAAAATTGGTCATTCTTGTTTTTATATGTCTAGATCACACATTAAGGTGTATGATTATTATCGGACAGATTAGAAAAGTAATTTAGAAACTCTAGACAAAGTTGCTAATGAGACCCAAGAATCCCTCTTTAAACTAAATGAAGAGGAAGCTCAGATAAAATGATAGGCTTTCAGTATACTGTACAGAAGCTCTTTTGATTTCATAGAGCTGTTTGTGCTGTAGTAGATAATGGATGTTGCACTTTACAGTATGTTTCTGATAATAATCATGAGACTGTGCAAGACAACAAAGATAACATCAGTAAAATGCAACAACAAATTAAGAACAACCAAAGATTAGACTGGGATCCATTTGCAATTTCAGAGACATTTTCAAACACGATTAGTTGTTTTTTTATGTACAGTACAATACATTTACATGAATCTTCTGTCTGTTGGGATCTATCATATGTAAATATATGCCTTTATTTATTATGTTGTCCAAATTGAACCTAAAATGGAATGGAACTAAAAATGTACCAAAAACATTGATATTTATATTGATAGTTATTGAATATTATATTATTATAGTAATGATGCTTATGAATTAGGGGCTTCAATCATCCAGTTCATAGAATACTGGCATTTAGCACAATTGATGTTACCCTTTCCTCTCTTGTTCATTATTCACTTCCCTTCCTGGTATTAAAAAGGAATGATGAGAAAAAAAATTACTTGTATTGATCAATCTATAAACTTGAGTGATCAATAAAAATACTAATCACTGATATTAATAAATACGTTTTGGAACATATAGCTTAAGACAATTTAATTTTATTTATGTAACTGAATTAATTGAAGGACAGTATGTAATAATAGGTCTACAAATTTCCACTTTTGTTTTAGCACACTCCTGTTCCTTTCTTATCTTTGTTTAAACAAATTAAATATTGCATAGCTTTCCTTTTCTCCTGTTGTCCATCAATGACAATCAACTTAAGAGCACCTAATAGTGTCTATTTTATTCAGTAACACCCAGTGTATAGTGCAATAAATTAATCAATAGATCCACAAATTATCTTATTTTTATATCTTCAGTCATATGACCACCATATGAATCAGGATAAATAGAAAAAGAGTACAGTACATTAAAGTAGAGTACAGTACAAAAAGGTAATCCTCCATTTTGAAGATTTTGTTGCAAAACACTATCATTTTTAGCAGTAATAAACAAATAAAAAGTAGCGCACATACAAAATATAAACAAGACTTAGCTAATCTGTCCATGGAGGAATTCCAGGTACAATGAATGAGCTTAATTGTCCACGTGGAAAGTCCACGTACAACATCAGTATCATACCACCAGTATGATATTCCACCAGAAGGGAAGGCACTCCGTATATATAATTATTGTGACGAAGTTCACTGCAGGTAAATATAATATAATTAATTTTTTCCTGATGATAGAGTAAATCTAAAATGTTGGAGTTACAGGATGTCTCATGTATTTTTTTCTAAAGCCTGGACAAGAGCCACTTGTTATTTGTTTTCTTCTACTTATAATGACTAGCTCCATGATTGTATGCTATTATATAGTATAATAGCTTCATTTGCATCATTAATTGTTACATAAGACTGAGATCTTAATTGTAGTACTAAGATAGAAATTTGACTGACTCTGGCGCTCACCATGTGATTTGTTTGTGGGTAATTAATTGGTTGCAGCTGCCCACAAAGAAAAGTGGTATAATCTTTTTCAAAAATATATATTTAAAAGGTAGGCTGTGCAGACCTGTAATTATAACCCAACAATTTGTCACTGTATAATCAATTCAATGTTTATTACAAACAAGTTTCACCCAAATAAAATAAAAATAAAGAGATAAATTAGCATATGCTGTAAAACACTTTATTTATAAAATGCACCCTTAAGTACAATATAAAACATTTAAATAGACTAACACACTTAAAAAAATTTTTTTTGCTATATATATGCTGTATCTTGCTACAGTTACAGGTAATGCTCTCCAATAGCTTTAAGAAAATAAGTAGGTATGGTCAATGTCAAAGTTCCAATGTTTAGAATCTAAGCTCAAGTGTTTTTAGGTATTTTTACCGTCATCAGAGGATTTCAATATGATAGAAGAGCTGATAAGAATGTGGGTGGTTGCTCTTGGTGACAGGAGAGGAGGAGCTGAGTGGTTGTCCTTGGTAACCAAATAATATGCTGCTGGTTAGTTCACAGACTCATGAATCGGTATGTGTAAACAGCCGTACTGAAAAATCTGTTGTTGGTATATGGTTTACCGCTGTTCCAGGGTGCCGTTCTGAATGCTATGTGCTATGACTGCACATCTCTGTCGGGTGTAACCACAGTCTGTGTATTACAGTCCAGACAAGTGTGGTGTCACTTTTCCGGGGCTCTGTTATGGATGCTGTATGCTGTGGCTGCACGTCTCTGCCAGGTATGATGGTAACAATATTTAATAACACTAGACCTTAAATTCTAAATATTGGAACTTTGACTTTGTCCATACTGTACCTACTTTATTGTAGTACTGCTATCAGTCACATTTTTATATGGCACTGTATATAGACGCTTGTAATCATTTTAATTTTGAACTCAATTGTCATTAATTGTTTTGTGATACTTACATGGACATTAATTAATGTAGTATAATTAATGTTAATTAATGTGCCAAATCAGTATTTTTGTCTTTTACACATTTATTATTGTTCACTGTTACAGTCACATTTTCCTTATTTGAGGATGTTCTTTTCCTTCCAATGGTTACTGGCCTTCTAGTTAGTTAATAAAAGTGCTATTTTTTTTCTTTTTTATCTAGTGTGTGTTAATCGGCTTTTTCATTACTGATTTGCTGTGAGTCAGAAAGGGATTATTTTTGATCCAGCCTCTGGTAGCCTTGCTAAGATCTACAACTGCAAAGAGGGCGAGGGGCTACAGAAGATATTTTTGAGAGAGCATAGTACAAATTAGCATATGGCAAACTGCGCATACTCTAGAATGAAGGGTTCTCATGATTGGAATAAAAATTAATCAGCTTCCAAATATTTTTTTTCTTTTCTAAAGTCAAATGTGGTTGTAGAAGCAAAAAATACATGCAGACTTTTTATCCTTATCATTAAATATATATTACTTTAACCTGCAGTGCCTGTGTTTTCTAAATTAATTTTAACCTAGATCTTTAGTAAGTAATTTATGAGCATATAATCTATATTATATCAAATCCAGGCTATATACATAATTTGCATTTCCATTTGGACTAATACACAAAATAATATTCCCTTTCCATTGTTAATGGAGTAATACAGCAAATGTAAAAGGGTTTTAATTTCATTTCATTTTAAATTAAAATTGCAATATTCCCTCTTGTGTATATGGCACTTTGTTATATTTTTATATTGTATACAAATAGGGTAATGAAACTTTAGCATTGACATCTAACACTATCAAACCACATCTCTACATACATGTATGTACAGCTAAATCAGTTCAATAAATTTATTTTCATTTATAAATTCATAATACGTGAACTGTCAACAAAACATGTTTGCAAGACATATACAATCTTAAAATCAGGAAAAAAACAGTTACCTAACACCTTTAACACAGTGCACTATTTACTATTTAGCCTATTTATAATTATTGGAAAAAAAACTATTTTTCAATTTAGTAGTGCAACTTGTGCAAATACTGCAGTTTTTGTGCTGGATAGATATGTCCAACTTCAAAAATCTACATAAGTAAGATTATTTTGCATACATATTTTTTGAACATATTGTACCATTTTTTTAAGTCAGTCATTTCCTGTGATGTCCCCTATAAGTCCAACCAATGTTTACAAGATTTAGATTCTTCCTGTACCATGAAATAGGTTATATTTAGTTTGTGTATGTGCAAAAAAGTATAGCTGATATGACACAATGAACAGTTAGAGTGTATCTTACATAACATTTTAAATATATAGATTATATTAACATTTTTAGTAGTTTACACAATGAAAGGCAGAAAGGGCTTTATATACAAAGCAGTGCCTGTCAAAAGCCTGGAGGTGGCGGGTTGGAGGGAAACATTTAAAATGGCACTCAGAGTGTAAACACCAGGCTTTTTGCTGACTGTGAGTGTCATTTTAATTTTTCACCTCCAAACCAGCAGGAATCAGTGGCTTTTCAAAACTGCTGCTTCATAAAAAATAAATGTCAAAGTCCCCCAACAATGCATAAATTATTAAGTTACATGAAAAACTGCATTTTTAAACTAAAAACTACATTTTACAATACTCCAAAATCTGCTCCTTGAGTTTGTCTTGATTGAACAGGAGTGACCTTAGATAATCAGAGATACTTTACATTAAATTATTTAATTAATTAGATGGCAAAATACTTAGATTTTACATGAACAAAAGTAATGATTAGCCAGTTTTATTTTATGTCTTAAAGTACATGTTCAAAAAACATATAAATATGTTAGCAACAATAGAAACTGGAAGTAAGAACAGTAAAATGTTTTATTTAAACTCAAGAACCTAATAAAAGTGATTTAGTAAAGTGCATGGTTTTTTCGTGAGCTAAGAAAATGGTAGACTAATTTAGTAAAATGGTTCTTCCCTGCCAATTTATACGTTTCTATATGGCAATGAATCAATAGCTTCTTTTTTAAATTTTATTTGACAGTTAAATATAATAAACAGTACTCAAATAGCAATATTATGCATTAATTTTTGGAGAGATAAATGGGCTGATAAAGAAAACTGTTACAAAATCTGTATGAAAGCAGAGACTGTTATTATGAAAGGAAATAAAGTATTAGCAATTTAAATAAAAAGCATTGATGACTTTATTATATTATTATATCTGCTTGATGAATTAAATCTCTTATTATAACTAGGTTATACTTTTTTGCATAATCTGTTTTTATTAAGTATCAACAGTGTAATACAAAAATATAAGCAACAAATATACTTTTAATAAAAAATGAACAGTTTGGTATTTGGCTCAGATCTTCTGGTAAGTTCAGATCTCAGAATGAGCAAAATGTCATCTCACACACATCTTTGCGCAGATATCCGTAAAAGATTAGTTTTGCCTCATTCTGGGATCCAATCTTGGTGGAAGATACGAACCAAAACCAGACTGTTTATATCTACTTTCAATGCACAGCTATTGGTTATATTTTCTGTAATTTGCTTCATAAATGTTAATAAAAAACATGATTCTTCTTCTTCTTTGTCTTCTTCTAATTATTAATAATGGGACCCATCATATGTTAGGTCACATCAGTCTGGCCACTGTTATGGCCCGCCACTTCCCCAACCCTTGTGGCTCTGTTCCTACCATCACCATCCTGCTCCCTTCTACTCTGTCTCCCCCATTTCCACTGTATACTTACCCTTCTGTTACTGATGTAAAGAGGTCCTCTGTCCTCAGTGGCTGGTTTGTCTGATCGCTGCAGTAGGAGCTATTGGAGAAGGGGATAACATGCCTATGGTGTACGCCCCAGCCCCTACTGTGCATGTTAGAGATGAGACATAATTTATCTGATTATTATATAATATAGATTATTATAATTTTCACTTTTTTGTGTTGCAGAAAGTTGCTATGTGGTTTTTAAGTATTGGCTATGTTTCTAAAACATAATTAGAAGCCTTCATTTGATATAATTTTATTATTTGCCTTATATTATTAGCTTACATAAAGTCTTTGAGCTACTGAATGGCTACAAATGTAATTGTTATTTTTGATAGATCAAACATCAGAGCACATATTCATTTTTCAGAACTGGATACAAATGGATTTGCAGGAAGATGAAGCAGGTTGGTCTAAAACAGTATCCAATCAGATCAGTAAACAATTGTAATGGTATTCACGTGATTTTCTTTGCAAAACGTGGTCACAAAATGTTCCACTGTATAGTACATAGTCACAAATAGTTAATTTTTTTTATTCAAAATGCATAATTCAATAAAAACAAGATATAAGAAAATATATTCAAATTTAGTTTAGAGAACATTTAATACTATGAGCCTTTAATTTAGGGCTAAACATTTTAAACAAAATAGTCACTATTGGGACAACATTTTAAAGATTGGCCCAGAAAACATAACTTTATGTTCTCTTCCATATTATATACAGTGCACCATGGAAATACACATAACATTTACACTCTGTGACCACTTTGTCAGTTGCACATTTCTATTTCTGTGTATGACCACCATTTTACACCAGATCAGTCTAAATTCAGGATGCTGGTAAAACATCCCTTAGAGATTCTAGTCTAGGTTTTCTTGATACCATCACACAGTTTATGCAGATTTGTGGCTGCACATTTATGCAGCAAATCTCCCATTCACCTCACCCAAAGGCATTCTATTGGACAGAGATTTGGTGACTGTGAAGGTGATTAAAACAGGCTAAACTCAATTTCATGATCAAGAATCAAGCTTGAAATGTTTGTTTTATGACATGATGTGATAGCCTGCTGGCAGTAGCCATTAGGAGATAGGTAGACTGTAGATATAAAGGAGAGCAACAATACTCAGGTAGGGAATGTCATTTTACACATTTTGTGCTTAACCAATGTTAGCACTTTTAGGGGTAATCACATTCTAAAATAAATATCATTAATTATTAGTAATTATTTATGCAGTAACTACACAAATTACCTGTCACAATCCCGGGCTGACTCATAGATGCAACAATCTGGATCAGCTGGTCATGATGCCAGTGCACCTTGGCCACTTACCAAAATATACCAATTCTTCTTCCACCACGCAGACTTTTTGTGGAGTCCTGCAATCTCCAACTAGATTATTAATAAATCACCTTCAATTACACACAGGTAAGTAGCATGGGACTCACTTGCTCAGAATTTCAACAAGGATCACAAAGATTAGATTAAATTAAAAAAATAGATTTTCAAGGTTTAGTTACAAAAATATTAAGAAAATGACACGCAGATTATAGTTTATAAATTATAGAAATAGTTTCTGAAATAATAGAAAAATAGTTCAGAGTTCCTAAGACAACTTACAACAAAGTTCTTAGCACTGCTGATGGGGTGGGGGCTTTCACCCACAAGAAAGTCCTGGCGCATTCACAGAACTTCTGTCTGCTCCCCTATGAATGAACATTGAATGTTGGATGGCATTTCTTTTTATAGATCTCTAATTCTTTGTTCCTACTTAACAGGGTCTCCCTATCAGGTTATAAGTGTTTGAGATAAATAGATTTCCAATACAGGGTTACCTGGCCAAACCAGCAGGGTCCCTGCTATAAACATGTGTGACTATACAACTCCCTCTTCAACTTCCCCTCTCCTGGATCAAAGTAAATATCACAATCCTTATCTTAGCTTCTATAACACAACAAGAAACTTTAGAAGCAGTGCACTAGAGTAAAAAGAAGTCTGGTTTTAGGACTTACAATCCAGGACACTGACTCCAGGGGTCATTACAAGGGAGAGGGCTAGTTCTTCACTCATGACCTCACACTGTGAGGGATATTCATTCTTTTGTTATCTGCGAACAAATCCACTTGATTTGCAATATATCTTTTGATAATCCCAGTCCTTCCTGACCTGCACACTGATTTGCAATTGACATACCATGTTTATACAGAATATAAAATATCAGAACATCATACAATATCATAATTTGTGAGGGCCTATTTGCCACATTACCTTTTATGCAGTAACCACACAAATAATTGAATTTCCTGAGAATAGCAGTAGTTTGCTTATTTCTCCTCCTACAGCCAAACCAATCTAACCAAAATGGTCAAAAACATATTTTTTGTTAAAATTGCAAGAGAGTGAACTAAAAGCAAATGTGTGCATATTTTGTAATGAAAATCAAGTTTTTTGTTGTTTAAATGTACGAATGGAACACATAAAATATATAGAAATAATATGTTAGCCAACCAAAGCATACCATTTAAAATAAATAGGCAACATACATATTAAATGAGGGGACCTCTATATATTTCAAGCCAGGATGGGTGGAGATCTGAACATTACAAACACCCCCATCTTGGGACATGGTAACACTTTCTGTAGTTAGGATGTTATTGTATGATGATCACCATATAATAACTACTAACAGGGCAGATTTTTTTTTAAAAAGGTGACTGTTTTCTTTCAAACTAGGATACACATGAGTCTGTAGCTGCCAGGATGGGGGAAATCATGCACATTAAGTGCACTTCCCAATCTGCTGGCTCTACTAGCTTTTCTGTAGTACAGTTGATATTGTGGAATGATAGTATGATAATAATCAATAATTTGCCACATCACTTGAAAAATGGGAGTCTACTCTTTCAAATAAGGTTGTCCTTTATTTAATTGAGCCAGGATGAAAGAGCTATTCCTGGATTTCATAATGATATTTTGCAGTGCATGGGATGTTCTGCGGTGACCACACATACTCACAGAGGAATAACCCAGGTATCATATCTTTTGATCGAGGAGATTCCCTTCTTTCATACCATGGATATTGTTGTTACCAGGATTAGGAATATAAAGCACTTTTAATTCTCTATCTCGTATTTATTGACTTATAGAAAATGCTGACATCATCAAACCCCACCCACTCAGGTCTAAGTGACAATAATTATAAGTGGGGGACTTTTAGGAAAGTTTCCCCTACCCCTATTTAAACCTCTGCAGTGCCTAGTATGAGTCCAACTCATTCTTAGCAGCAAAGGGGTTACAATTATGCTCAGTTGTTATTATGGGTCCTCATATATATATATATATATACCAAGAAAATGTTCTCCACACATTACCTCCACCATCATCATATTGTAGCAGAAATTAAGTTTTTTAAGACCAGACAACAGTTTTTCAATTGTCAAATTTAATTGTTTAGTTTTTGTGAACCTTGGCCCTCTGTACCCTAATTTTTCTGCACTTAGCTAATAGGAGTGGAACCAGGTATGATATTTTTCTGCTGTAGCGCCACTTCATGATTCAACGTGCTGTGTGTTCAGAGGTTCTCTTCTGTATACCATTGTTGAAATGTAATTCTTTCCATCACTGTATTCCTTATGACAACTTGAAACAGTTAATCCATTTTCCCCTGGCATCTCTCTTAATTAGCTATTTTCATCAGTAAACTGCTTCTCACTTAAAGTTTTTTTTGTTTTGTGTATCATCCTCTGTAAAGTGTAGAGATCCCAAGAGATAATCATTTTCTGAAATACTCAAACCACCATATCTGGTATCAACAATTATTCCACATTCAATGTCACTTACAGTAGGTCACATTTTTCCCTTGTTCTGGTGCATGGTATAAACAACAACTGAACCTCTTGATGGTGTCTTTATACATTGTGCATTGGGTCACTGCCACATGACTGGTTAATTAGATATTTGCTTTCATTAGCAGGTGTGCCTAACTAAGTGGCCACTAAATGTACTGTATATACAGTTTCAAGGGAGGGTTGGTATTGTGAACAATAAACTTTGTATGTTTCAGATCATACTAGCAACCGATACAATAAAAATATTATACTACTACTACAACTACTTCTATTACTACTGCTACTGCTACTACTACAACTACTGCTACTACTTCTACTACTACTACAACTACTTCTACTACTACTGCTACTACTACTGCTACTACTACAGCTACTACTACTGCTACTGCTATTACTACTTCAGCTACTACTGCTGCTACTACTACAACTACTACAAATTCTACTACAGCTACTACTACTATAACTACTTCTACTACTACTGCTACTACTACTTCTACAACTACTTCTGCTACTGCTACTACAACTACTACTGCTGCAACTACTACTACAACTACTAAAGCTACTACTACTAATTCTACTACAGCTACTACTACTAATTCTACTACAGCTACTACTACTACTAAAACTACTTCTACTACAACTACTTTTACTACTACTGCTACTACTTCTACTACTACTACTAATACTACAACTACTATTTCTAATTCTAATACAGCTACTACTACTACTAATTCTACTACTGCTGCTACTACTACTGCTACTACTACTACTACTACTACTACTACAAACTACTACTAATAATAAATAATAATAATAATAATAATAATAATAATAATAATAATTTTGTAAGTATTTATTAGGAAAACTTCAAAAGTTCTAAATTATGGACCATATTGCAAAACGATCTGTTTTCATGTATTAATTTTTTAATGAAGGGTCTATGATATGGGCACTATATATAAATACATTAATCAAGCATAATATTTTCAAAGTATAATAATTTAACAAGGGGTCCAAACTCATAGTACTGTATCTTCTCTTGTGGCACTACAACTGCTCGTATGATTTGGTGCACCAAAAAACATCCTATTTTACCATGGGGAACCTTATATATGCACTGGCAGTGATCATTTTCAGTTAGCCACAAAAAAGTTCCAGAGAAAAATGTGTGTCAGCATTCATTGATCCTGATCTCTTCATATTATTCTTCTCCTGCTCACAATTAAGAAGTAGAGGGACAGAGGCCATGGAGAGTAATTATTAAAATTTTGGACATATATTTCTCCTACAGTTATACACTGTGTTAGCAGGTACAAATCTGTGTAGGAGGAGGAAGCCAAGTATACAGTAGATCACCTTTTCTATCTAGATATACCACATAATTACAGTCACCTTTTTCTCTTGGAGTCACCTTAGACATTTCAAGTGGGACACCTCCCATTGTTTTTACCGATCAAACCAGGGAATATTGATCCCATTGAGTCATTAACATTTACCTTATTCTTTTTTGCTGACTCATATTAGACATGCAAACTAATTTCAACCACATATCATTACATTTTGATAATTGTTTAACATTAATATACATCTTGTGAAATAAAAGTGTCATATACTGTAAATACCTTCTTTTCTTGATTTAAAGAAACACTATTTAACCTCTCAATGAAGAATAAGAGTTCCCATTACATGAACTCTTCAGAGAATCTGCACTATGCTGTTGCGTCACACTGCAAAGATATACTGCATATATTTTTGATTTTAAGAACGCTGTAATGCAACTAATGTATAGTCAAGAGAGAAATCATTTAATCTTTTCTATAATTAAAATCATGTATCAAATATTGTATGTGATACATCCCACCACTTAACGCATGCATAGCAACTTTTATTAATGCCATAAGTATAATTGTGATTAGAAACACAATGGACAGCTCTACTGATATTAGCTGTCTTTTTTACTGTGAGGATTCCTGATTTTATGACACTTGAATCCTACTGCACCAGCATGGTTGGCTGTCTGCGCATATGCAAGATACAGGCGGGTCAGAGGGGCAACTGCACACGAGAAATCTGTGGGAAGAAGCCCATATGCTTCTATTTTCAACAACATCTAATGATGGCATTAATTATCGGGTTCAAGCACTGGAGAGTTTTACTATCCTGAGCTTGAAACATATGGGGAATATGGCAAACCTCAGAAAATTTCAGTGTTCAGAGTTTTAATGGTATTTTACCCTAAGTACAACCTGCCCACTATGTGAAAGAGACTGCAATGTGTCTAGGAGAACAGACCCCATTATACATGCAGAAATGCTAATTTGTAGTTGAGTGAAGAAAGTCTTATTACCATTCCAGTTAATAATGTTATTGTCCCATATTTTGATTAAAGAGCTTATTTGTTCCTTAATTAATACAGGTGAGTCCTTATACATCTTTGCTGCAGTCACTCTAAAAAACCTTTCTTGCTTCTTTTTTTTGCATCTAAGTCACAATCCAATGCAACAAGGATGCACCAGCAGACTGAGCTGATTAATTTGATATGCAACACTTATATATCTCTGTGCAACTGAGTCTCTGAATCTGCATACAAAGTGCTACAATGTAGCAGCCAGTGGTGGATTGCCAAATAGGCAGAGTGGGCTCTGGCCTCGAGGCCCCACAACAACAGATCAAAATGAATATTGTTTTGATCTTGAGAGAAAATTACAATAAAGCTTTCTTAGATTATTTCTAAAAGATATAAATAATCAATCAACTCAAAGAAATTAAAACTTTACATTTAAGACTCTGTAGGGAAAATACTGTATTAATATAATGTACCCATTAACTACTTAAAGTACATATACCATAGACATCAGATTCACATTACAGTTTGTCTCTTAAAACCTCATCTTCTGTCAGCTGTCAGATTATAAAAAAAAATTATGTGCAACCTATGTGTGATATATTAAAATTGTTGGTTGGCAAAATGTAAAATGTATTAGGAGATAATTTGCGAGGGGACCCTCAAGATTTTCACTGCCTGCAACTTCCTTAGGGTTTAATCTGGCACTGGTAGCAGCCGCAGCTTTTTTAATTTTAAGTTCCATTGTGCTTCATATACAGACTCACATAGATATATACGAGTATATAGGAAGACACGCAATGCCAGCAGAGTAGCACGGGACCTGATTGCTTACTTACGCCATGCAAGTCACTCTGCATTGGGTATTAAGGCTATATGTATGAGGATACATTTGTATATAGTTTCAGTTTCCCACTTGGCTTAATTTAGAAGTATTTATGTGCCTTGGCATATATAAATGTAATTCTGTTTTTATGAGAATGCATTTTGTATTTTTTTTTATGCAAACACCTCCATACTAACATTAAGCACATAGGTTTTCATATTTTATTTTTTATTTATTTACCTATAATGTACTGTACAGCTTAACAAAATGGACTTAATACAGAACATGAATTAGGTCTAACTCCCATAAAAAGCCCAACACAAATCATGAAAATGCCCCAATATTTGAATGACATTCATGTACAGTATTACAAAGAAGTATTTGAAGTTCTATTTTCTATTGATGTATTTTATAAATATGTTTAGGTACATTTTTCTGAAGATTTGCATTATATTAAATGTATTAACAGCAAAGACACTAATTTTAAATCAATATATGTATAACAAATAAAGCAATATTATAAAAAAAACATTTGGTGACTAACTTAAAAATTTTTCTTTTTACAGTAAATCCATTAATCCCTCGGTAATGATTTGTTCGTAGCCTGCATTTTCTATGCTTTACCTCTCAATTTCCTTTTGCCCATACCCTATATTCGTAAAAAAATTAGTTTTTTTTGTTTATTTTATTTTTATTATTGATATTTTTATTTAAACAATTTGTAAAAAACATCTATTGATTTATGC
This sequence comes from Taudactylus pleione, assembly GCA_031769625.1. Classification (NCBI taxonomy): domain Eukaryota; kingdom Metazoa; phylum Chordata; class Amphibia; order Anura; family Myobatrachidae; genus Taudactylus; species Taudactylus pleione. Next base: position 2,968,015 of record JAUIMM010000040.1, on the reverse strand, counting down.
TCTTATTTGTAATGGTGGATACAAATATACAGATAGCTGTTTTGTTGAAATATTTCCTTTATCAAAAATTATATTTTAACCTTTAAAATGGCAAAGTAACAATAGCAAGAATGGGGTATCCTTTTTCATGAAATTAATGTGTGCATTTTGTTTCAGTACCTTTGTGCATTACTTACATTTGTTTAACATTATAAACAAAACAGAGGGTTTATTTGATAAAATGCTATTTATTGGCTTGCTTGGTTGTTTTACTATAAAAAAAATGTCCTTTAAATTCCAGGCTTAAACACGACAGGAAGAGGTGGCTTTTGCAAGTAAATAAACATCCCACTGTTATTTTGAGACATTATGTAATTAGCAATGATACTTGTATGCAATTACTGTAATACATATTCAAACATCTAAAGAAAGCAGGAAATAAATGTTTTTTGTTTATTTCAATGTATTCTCTTAATATTGTTGATCTTTAAAAAAGGAAAATTTTTTAGCATTCATGACAGTTTTTAATTTTTAGTTAGCTTGCTTCTGCTAAAAAAGAAAATTGATAAATCAGATTAATTGGAAGGAAGAATGGAAAATGAATGGGACATTGTATTAAATTATATCAAAATTGCTCTTGATTATTAAATAATGAAAGCACATGGCGGAACTCCACATGTAATATTGAAGGATAAGGACTATTTTAAAAATTACAATAACAGGATTTTTTTTTTCAATATAGACATGTCATTTACATTGATCAATAAATACTCCTAACTTCTTTCAACATAAATAGATACTTTTATTTAAATATCAATCTTGTAAAAAATATGTAATCATAAACTAAGCATGAATAAATTGCACAAAATCTTTTCTGAAAACATTCAGAAGTGGCTGAATAATTGACCAAAATTGTTGCTGTATGCCATCAAAGCACAAACTTTTTTTTATTAGTACCCAGGGGATCCTGATACATGGTTGACAGCTACCATGTAGACATTCATAATGTCAACACTAAAATTTCAACATTAGAATGTTGACATAGTTCAACATGTCAACAGGCACAATGTTGACATCCTCAGAATGTCACCATGTTCACAATATCGACATCTGAAATGTTGCCATGTGAAATGTGGACATTCTTAAAATCCCGACAGTTTGGGTTAGGTGCCGCTGGAAGGGTTAAGGTTAGGCTGTGTGGGGGAGGTTACATTTGTGCTGTGTGGGGGTAGAGTTAGACACTAAGGGGATGGTTAAGTATTAGGGTTAGAAATAGGGAGAGTAATGCTCTCCAGAATACTGTCCTTCTGACGTCTCTGCTGGAAGTGCTGATCACATGACTGCCTGCACCTCAACCATGACGCTGATACCAGGATCTGTAAGCACACCACTAGATCACCTGAACAGTTTGTTGGCTGTCTATAATGTCAACTTAATGAATGTTGACATTGTGACTGTCAACATGCTAATCATTTTGAGCATGTTGTCATTCTCATGTTGACAAGATGCATGTTGACATCATAATTGTTGACCAAGCACATCAGATGTGATCTAGTCATGATCCCAGCTGTCGGAATGCCGGTGCTCAGAATGCCTGCACCACAATCCCAACAACAGACACAATCCAGGCACCAGCATCCCAACCTCTGACATCCTGTTGGTAAGTACTGGGGTTAGGGTTAGGCACTAGGGGGAGAGTTAGGCTTAAGCTACAGCGGGGATGGTTAGGTTTAGGCTGGGGGGAGGGTGAGGTATAGGCTGTGGGGATGGGGGGTTAGGGGAAAAGTTAGGGATAGTATACTTAAATAGGTAAAAACAATGTCCTTACAGGTGCACAATAAATGGTATTTAGGCTGCCTCCCTCATACCTGGGGACACCACATCCCTGTGCCATGAATTTCTGTATATATGGGTAGATGAATATAAGGTGCCAGAAAGCCCAAAAAGGATGTACTGTATATCATTAAAAAGTAGGGTACAAATATAGCATATAAGAAGATTTTTTCACAATTCCATCTTATATAAAAACATAAACTTAAAACTTCCCTTAAAAATACAAATAGAATATAAAGTGTAAAACAAATCCTGCGGTTACTGTCTCTCATCCTTGATTGGTATTGCGGTTGGCTTTAGCAAAAGCAGCAAATAGGTCCCGGGTAAAATCCTTGGCACCACTGCAATTGGTTTAAATGATGAATAATACATGGTCAGGTACTGTCCTTGAATCAAAAGCATGCTGTCCAATCAACGTGTTTTGGAGCTGGTGCTTTATCCAGCTAGACTAATTCTTAAAAATTAAAATGAACAGCTTAAGAAGGAGAAAGGAGAGGAGTTAGAATCAATTGCATCAAACGATTATTTTTAATTGGGAAAAAGATCTCTTTGCCACAACCTGATATCACTGAAACTAGCAGTTTCCACAGGCACATATGAGTACAGTAGGTGCATTCTGTACAGCAATTTATATATGGCAGAATACAAGGAAAAGTATAATTACCAGAAATATGGTCCCAGAAACCAGCAATACTTTAGGTACATATGTGATGTATTTTTGTTATGGGCCAAGCATCAAGGAAGCATTTGAATCAATTGGATACATCCATTTGTTTTACCTGTCAAGTCCATAAGAAAAACATTGTTTTCTTGGATTATGGATTATGGGTGAACTGTTGTTTTGGTAGTCTTGAAAAAATACTTTATAAAAAATATCCACTGATTAAGTGCCAATAGCGACCATCTGCCTGCACTTAAGAAGAGGTTACCAGTGTTGCAATTCATGACGTTCCCCAGAATAAATTCAGACATGAACATTACAGAGCAACAGCTAAATGAGATAACTCAAAAGAAGAAAAAAAAACAAATCCAAACAGACAGTGTGGTTATTACAATATTGCAATGTTACTTATAACAATCTCATTAGGTGCATACACATAAAACAATGCTTTCCAATTTTACACCCTCCACTGGACTGTTCATGGTGCTGATCCTGAGAAATGGATAGTGGGGTTAGTAAGAAAGCTATGAAAGTGGCAAAAGGAGAACTGTGAGGGGCAGGGACATATTTGGAGAGAGCAAAGATACAGATACAGAGGGGGAATCAGGCAGGTAATGAGGTAATGCAGGGGTTGCAGAGAAATATGGAGAGAAGGGGCTCAGGGGGCAATGAGACAGTTATGGAATGGAGGATGCAGAGAGATATGGAGAGAGGGTGCTCAGGGAGTGAACAGACAGCTATGGAGGAGTAGGCAGAGAGATACACTATGGAGGTAGGGGCAATGAGAGAGCTATGGAGGTGGCAATGAGGGAACTATAGAGTAGCAGTGACCAATATGGAGGGGTGCAGGTACTGTAGAATGTAACTTATCTTGGCCTTGTGTTTTGAATGTAGTATTTTATTGTTTCAGGAGGTGCTAGATTGTTCAGTCATTAGTCAATAGGTATATTTACTGGATGGATTTTGATGAAAAAAAACCTGCAAAGCCTACCAAATGAGTCACACATGTTGTGCAATGTTATTTTTCCTTTCTACACATGTGCCATCTACTTTTTTTTCTCCAAATTATGTTGAGAAACACTTATATTAAACTAGCTTAAGTACCCAGCATTGCCCAGGTATAAATCTTCAAGTTGTAAAGTTTTATTATGTGATGTTGTCCAAATCCATCTAGTGGAAGGCCCAGAACAGGGTCCCTGGGTCAAAGTTCTGCCTGGTACACTCCACCATGTGTCCAACTGGGACCCCAAACACTCCAATAGGCATCCCGGACCAATTACCATCCCTCTGTGATGTTTTCGTCCAAATCCATCCATTGAAAGGCCCAGAACAGGCTCACCTGGTCAAATTTTGGCCAAGCATACAACATCAGGAGGTCTGGCCTGGACACTCGTCCCCCTAAAACCTGGCCAGGATCCAACTGGACCACCACATTGGTTTCATTACAATCAGTGCAGGAGTGTCCAAATGCATGACCATACAGTCAGACAAACAATCAAACATATAAACAAACAAAAAGACCAATGAATTTAATATGTAAGATATATATAATGTATACACATATATATATATATATATATAGAGAGAGAGAGAGAGAGAGAGAGAGAAAGAGAGAGAGAGAGAGAGAGAGAGAGAGAGAAAATAATCTGGCACTCACATAGCCTAAGTGTAAATCCACCTGAGTGCCACTGCAAGATTTGTATACACCCATCCCACAAAGACTTGCATCCAAATAAGAAGCACGGCACTACAGGATATTTTTAATGAAAATATCAAAATGTTGCTTTATGAGTAATACATCCCAATCCTTGATAAGTCAATGTTTCTGGGCCTTGCAGGGCCCCATCATCAGGACTGAGGAAATGTATGCATAAAAACCATGAAATATCAAGGCAAAGAACAAGAAACACCGTGGGAAGCTTACCTTATAACACCATCGAAAGAGTGAGACTGCCTGTGTCGGAGGATGAGGGGAGGTGTCCAGCAGGTGGGTGTCACAGATCCGGTTTCATCACCAATGTGTCATCAGCAGTTGCCACGGTAACCAGGGACGCTATCTCAGGCTCCGGCACTAGCTGAAAAAACACCGAAGTGAAGTCTAGAGGCATAGCAGTGATGTAGCTGGAAGAAATCGCTGAAAGAGAAAGGCTGAAAAAGAGCAAAAAGAAAAACAATAATAATGACAATAAAGGTGCCAGTATAGTAAATGCAGACTAGAGAAAAAAGTATACATTATCAAAGAAAAAAAATGAAAGTAAGAAAAAAGGAACAGATGACAAAATCAAACTTTATGTCCACAATAAAACTCTATGAGAAAGATGCATAAATAATATGAAAAAAAAAACTCAAAATAAAGATGCCTGCTGACACCTAAAAAAGAGAGGGAGAAAAAAATTAAAAAAGATATCAAAAACAAATAAAATGAAAAAACAGCATATCTAGATAAGCTAGATATAGCAAAAAATTAAAAATCCAATAAACTAAAATGATAATGTGCAAAAAAATTATGAATGTTCCAATTAAGGATTATCCAGAAGTTTATCATCCAGACGTAATAAGCGTACTTAGAGGGCATTCCAATTTATCTTCTCATTAAGGCTATTAGGTTGTAAAATGCCCAGTTTGCAAATCCATCGTGATTCCAGTTTCAAAAGAACCACATGTTTGTCACCCCCTCTTGACATGAATCTGATCGATTATTTGATAGCGTAGTACTGCCAATGGATGGTTATGTTGTCGATAGTGCCTGGCAACAGGTTGATCAATGCCACTGCCAGATATGGCTTTGGATATGGCAGAACAGTGCAACTCCATTCGCTCCTTGAATATTCTGCTTGTCATCCCAACATAAAAAATGCCACATGGGCAAGTGATATAATAAACAACAAATCTCGAAGAGCAATTCAAAACTACCGTATCTCATAACTAACATCGTTATGTGGGTGCTTGAAGGTTTCTTCAGTTAAAAGGTAGTTGCAGGTAGTGCAAGAAGGGCAACGGTAGCAGTCATTTTTTTTTAATTTGCCCAAAGAGACCCACTTTGGGTTTGTAATCCATAATATCTGCTCTGACAAGATGGTCACACAAGTTTTTCCCCCTTTTATAACAAGTCATTGCTTTAGTGTGTCTGAGACCTGGCAAGCTTGTATCCATGGTAATAATAGGCCACAAGACTTTTCTGGCACGGGGAATTATACGGCTTGCTGTGGAAAATCTGGTAGACCATATAAACCTGTTGTCATCGGAATGAGGTTGTCTTGATTGAAGTAAAGATGATCTAGTGGCGGCAAGAACTTTTTCTTTAGTAACGGTAAGATGTGGCCAACTGTAACCGTGTTCCTTCAATTTGTTGACAACTATATCTAAAGTGTCTGGTAGGTGAGTGATATCGCTACCTTCTAGAAGATGGACTCTAACATCCAAAAAAGAGATGGAATCCTGACTCATTTGAAATGTAAATTTAATAGGAGACGGTAGTTGATTTATCTATTCCATCATTACACCAAACAATTCTTCACCACCATTCCACAACATGAAGCAATTGTCAATGTAGCGGATATACCAGAGAATATATTTACTAAAATTAGTATTGGTAAAGAAAAATTCCTGCTCTTGCTTGAACATAAAAATGTTCGCTTAGGCTGGAGTTACACTACTGCCCATAGCGCATCCTGCTGTTTGGATGTAATAATCCTCATCAAATAAAAAATAATTATGTGTCAATAACAAATGCAAAAGTTGCAAAAATAAATCCTTGAGGGCGTGGCTTGGATGTGGACCCGATCGGACGCGCATTCCTGAGCTCTCCCGATAGCTGGAACAAAATTGGGGATTAGGAGACACTTGACAAGCCCTAGCTTACCAGCACTCAGATAGAGATATCCTCTGGAGAACGCTGACCCAGCAGCCCTGTTTCCTGCAGCACCTGACTGCCACTAACAGTTGAGGCCTACTGCAGAGATAGAAGCTGCGGGCTCGATTTCCAGCAAGATCGAGCATGGCTGTGTGTGAACATACAGTGTCGCCGTTATCCCTTCCAGCTTGTCACTACACTAAGCGGAGTCTTGTGAGTACAGAAGGGGGTATCCTGGTTATAAGGGGTGCCTGGCAGGTGGATTTGTGGGATCATTATTATTGGTTAAACTTAGTGGCTCCCATTACAGACGCCCACCATTTTAAGAGCTGAGCCTAACTATCAGAATACTGGGAGGGCTTTGGAGGAGCCTCATCTGGGGACACATCTTGAACCAGAGGAACTAACACCCTATTCCCCCCATTACCAATGGATGAATAAAAGCAATCATAACTCACTTACATTAGAGTTAATGGTGGGCAGGCCCTAAAGCATATATTCACTCTATTATCTCCTTGCTTTACTATTCATGTGGTATTAATAATTTGCTCCTTAAGCATGACTTGAGATCTGCTTTGACGTGGTAATCATTTCTTACACAGAGCCCCGTTGCTATACCACAACTGTATTTACGACTACGTTTGTGCTGTTCAAATCCCCCCATCCAAAAAATACAGATTTATTGCATACTCATTTTCTATGGAAAAATATTTCCCAACCTCAACCCCGCTGAAACCACAACAGCAGAGACAAGAGAAACAAAGAGCTGAGACGACCATGTCATCAGGAGGTAGTGCTGACGCTGCTTTACCAGCAGCTAAAAAAGCAATACTTCCACAAGATTCACTATCATCCAAGCAAAATTGTACAATATCAGATGCTCCTATCACTTACAATGATGTAGTGGAAGCTCTAAAAGTGACCATGGGTCCACTTCTATCTCAGGCAGTTTCCGATATTACCTCACAATTGAAAGAGCTAAACCATAGAGTCACTGTGACGGAACAGAGAGTGGGTGAAACATTTCAAGATATTTCTCAACTGAAGCACACAGTAAAAAAACTAGAGCAAGACAACTATCATCTATGGAACAAAATAGACAACCTGGAAAATAGGTCCTGTCAAAACAATATTAGACTGGTTGGCCTACCAGAATCTATTAAAGGTTCACAATTAACACATTTTGTTCACAACACTTTGCCAACCATACTTTATATTGAGGAGGAATGCTATGACTTAGTTGTAGAAAGAGTCCATAGGCTAGGTCAATACCCTAGATCTTCTGCATCTCGCCCAAGAGTTGTTTTGTTTCGATGCCTCAATTATCTACATAAGCAGGTGTTTTGGGCAGTATCGAAGAAAACAATGCCTATAATTTGGTTAAATAAGAAACTTTTCCTATTCCAGGACTATTCAGTAGAACTTTCCAGAGCTAGAAAGGCATTTTCTCCAATTTGTTCTCGACTGGTTGCAGACAAGTGCAAGTTTGGTCTCATATACCCAGCCAGGCTAAAATTATTTGAAGGATCCACCTACAAGGATTTCACCAACCTTTCTGACACAATGGCTTACATTGATGAGGAAAGGGAAGCTAATACAGAAGATATATCTGACATTCCTCTTGAAACATGTTGATATCCTTTCATAAAATAATTTGTTCCAAATTTATTCATCCTGAATAATAGTGAAATTCTTTAGTTTCGCATTGTCTGATTTGTGAGGTTATGAAAATCTGCTTACTTAATTCATATATCTTACTTCAACTAGCTGAATGTAATTAGAATAACAATTATTCTTTATTATTACAAGAATTGATTTATAAGCTACATATGTTGTTATGAATTACACTATTTCTAAATGTGAACTAGGGGTATATATTCAAATTAACTTTCTTATATACTCTAGATCCATGTGGGTTATAGCACGGGGCTCTGTTGAGTCCTAGTAGTTAACCAAGGTTATGATTTTGGAATTATTACTGCAAATGTTATTTAGCTTAATATTGTTTAAGGTAATAGCTAATATTTAAGTAACAATCTGGAGTACAATGTGCTTTTTTGATCCCCTGTTTATGTCTCTTTGTATGTCTTCCCTTGTGTCTTTTCATAATTATTACGCTTAGAGGTATATCTGATTATAATTTTCTTTGTTATAGACTTATATTATCTACCTACTATGACATTAAAAATTGGAAATTGGAATGTAGGAGGAATAAATTCTCATGTGAAGCGACATAAAATCCTTATGTATCTTTCCAAACAGAAAATAGATATTGCATGTCTCCAGGAGACTCACTTGACAGCAGAAGAGACTAATAAATTGCAAATGCTAAATTGGACACTAATAGCAGCTGCTCCATTTAATTCTAAATAATGGGGTGTAGTTATCCTAGCCAGAAGATCTATCCCTTTATCAGTAGTTTCAGTAGATATAAACCCGGAAGGTTGTTATGTTATCGCTGAGATATGCCTAAATAAAACCGAATATATCCTATGCAATATCTATGCTCCAAATATTTACCAGTGCTAGCTTCTAGACTACAGCTAGTTGATGTATGGAGAGCAATTAATCCCACAGAAAAAGATTTCACCTGTCTTTCAGCAGCTCATCATTCATTTTGATGGATAGACTATATATTACTATCTTGTTCTCTCTTTACGCAAGTCCTAGAAACAAATATCGAATCTATAGTAGTATCTGATCATGCATTGGTATGGATATCTATTCAGACAATAGATAGAGGGCAGTGTTCCCATTGGAGATTCCCTGCTTATCTCTCACAATCAATTTCTTTCCAAAACAAGTTCTTTTCAGCATGGATGGATTATAAACAAAATAATCTTTCTCATGCAGAATCTAATCCTTCAATATTTTGGCAGGCAGCAAAATCGGTCCTACGAGGACATATTATCTCGTATGTCTCAGCTGAAAATAAAAGGCTTACCATTGCATATTCAGATGTACAGATTACACTCACTAGTGCATTTCAGTTATACAAATCTAATCCAACTCTCTCATCTAAACTAATATATAATGAAGCCAAAACACATTTAGAAGAATATATGAAAAATAAAGGAGACAGATACCTATTTATAATTAATTATAAGTTCCATAAATTTGGCAATAAAACTGGCAAACTATTAACTAACCTATTACAGGGAACAATGAAGCCAATGATAGTTAATCCACTACGTGTAGCAGATGGATCTCTGACTACGTCTGGTAATGAATTCACAGAGATGATGAGAGCTTTTTATGCTACACTTTACTCAGATAGTACTACCTCAATAGAATCTAGAGATAGTGAATCTACTTGTTGGGACGATCTTCCATTTCTGCAGTTTTCTAAAGACTTAGCTGATATTATATTAGAGCCTATTACATTAGGGGAGGTCACTGGAGAAGTGCAGCAGCTGAAGCACTGTAAAGCCCCTGGCCCTGATGGTCTATCAACCGAAGTCTATAAAATCCTATTACCTCAGATTGGAGACAACTTGGTATCTTTTTATAACCATATTATTACTACTAACTCTGCCCCTTGTTACTTTAATTCTGCAATTATTAAAGTTCTTCCCAAACCTAATAAAGATTTATCACTTCCAGGTTCTTATAGACCAATATCTTTGCTTAATGTCGACTATAAGATTCTAATGAAAATTTTTGCAGAATGATTAAAGAATATACTTCCACAAATCATACATACAGATCAATCAGGATTTATATCAGGACGACACTCTGTGGTAAATGTCAGGAGGGTTTGGCGGCTGTGCGACATCTCAGTTCCTCTCAGTGCTCCACTCCTAGCATGATAGTATCCTTTGATGCAGAAAAGGCATTTGACCTTGTAATCTGGAAACACCTTTATTCAACGTTGAGTAAATTTGGTTTCCCTGCATCTTTCATCAATATATTGAAAACATTATACACGAAACCACTTTCACAAGTATCATGTAATGGATACATTTCTTCACCATTTGAGATTCACAGAGGAACAAGACAAGGCTGTCTCCTCTCTCCACTCCTCTTCGCTGTAGTAATTGAGCCACTAGGTATAGCCTTGAGGGCATCCCCACTAGTAGAAGGAATCTCGATTGGTAGAGTCACTCTGAAAGTCGCACTTTTTGCTGATGATATGCTGCTTTTCATTACAAATCCCCATACTTCATTTCAAGAAGTGATGGATATAATACAATCTTTGGGCATGTATCAGGATACAAGGTGAATTTGGACAAATCTGAAGTAATGCCAATTAGCAGATCAAAAACATATTGTGAAATTTTTTAGTGGGGTTTCATCTACTCTTAAATATTTTGGAGTTCATATTACCTCAGACCTGCAAAGTCTTTATACTGCTACTATACTCCAATGGATAATAAAATCAAGTCTTTATTAGATAGTTGGAAATCCTTACCCTTATCTTTATTGTGCAGATTAGCGGTAATAAAATCTATAACTTTTCCAAAAATATTTTATCTTATGCAAATGTTACCGATTGGTCTTGCCCAAAAAGATATAAAAATTCTAACCAAAACTTTCTCATATTTTAGATGGCAATGTAAATGCCCTAGAATAGCGATGCCAAAAATGGTAGCAACTAAGGCTAAAGGAGGATTTGGTCTTCTAGATCTTAAAAGCTATTCTCTCTCGATATTTTTCTGATATATCAATGATTGGTTGATAGAAAGAGGTACTTTCACAGATAAACAAATTGATGTAGAAATATATTCACCTTATTCTCCTGGAGCGTTACTACATTCTAGATCTAAAGATATCCCTTCCCATATAATAAACAATATACTTTTCAAAGACACTTATTATTCCTGGGTTTTTATTAACAAGAGACTAAGAAGTCAGTTTCAGCATTCCGTTTATATTCCTCTATGGGGTTACCCAGTTTTCCCTCCTTCATTGTCTAATAGTAATTACCTTTAATGGAAAGGAAAAAGGCCTTTCTAACATTTCCAAAGCTTTTGACCCCGTTGGTTCATTGTTGTCTTTTATGGAATTACAACAGATATTTAATTTGCCAAAACAATTATTTTTTATTTATTTACAAACTAGACACTATATCAGGTCACTCACTTTGATAGTTGAAGATAATAGTGAATCTACACCCCTTCACTCTATATTAAAATTATTATGTCAAGCTCCATTTAAAATAAAATTTGTATTAATTTTGAAAACTGGGATTTAGGACCTCATAAAAATTTTAATCTTCCATTAATCATATGTATAAGCATTATAGTGAAGAAAGTAATATTAATACACTGGACTAATAGATCATCGCCTTCTCTAATGGAAGTTAAGCAAAAGATGTTACAACTATTGTATTATGACAGATGATCAACCTTGCCTGACATAAATAAAGGAGTGGAAAAATGTTATAATAAGTGGGAGCTCTACATCAATACTCTTGAAAGTTCAACACAAGACCAGATTATTAAACTATACGAGAACACAGATTGGTTCTTGCATAGACGTATAGCTTCCTCTTGAGGGATACGAGATATACAGATACGCTAATTCCTAACTCCTCCTATTTATTCCAATCATCCCTTGGTCTCTTAATTTTGTAGAACTACTTTTGAGATAAAGAAGTCTACTCCACCACTGATTATAAAACCGGTAACACTATCTCTCCCCCTCTTCTCCCTCTTGTGTCTTGTCTTTTGTTTTATGTTAATTCATTGATATTTCTGATATTATAAATAGATATTTAGCGATATTGCATTCTAGATAATAACGTCATTGTCTAATTGAGCTTTGATAGTGTCTAGGTCATTTAGTACTTAGGACCAAGGTAATGGTCAAAATGTTCTATACATTCTTAACATACCTAATTTTTATTTCTATTCATATATAGCTTGAATCTGTATACTTTAAGTATTATCTAGCTACATGTTTATAATACCAATAGATATTGGAATTGTTTATCTTTGATCCTTCTGTATTATACATATTGTGATCACTATTTTGGAAAATGAATAAAAATGTATATGGTAAAAAAAATCCTTATCAAAAGAGAATGCATTCTGTAAGTTGTAAATACATTGTTGCATCATATTTGAGCCTTCTGAATGTGGGATGGAAGTGTACAATGAACAAACATCCATGGTACAAAGTAAAATGTTATCATCCAGTTCAGTAAACTGTGACAAGAAATTGAGAAATGCTGTGGTATCCTTAAGGTAAGCGTGTCGAATTGTCAAATGCGGTTTTAAAAGTGCATCTAACAATTCTGCTACTGGTTGGAATAAACCTCCCCAGGCTAAGACAATGGGTCTCCCAGGGGGGTTATTAAGATCTTTGTGAATTTTTGGTACAGTGTATAACACCGGTACTATGGGAAACTGGGGTAACAGAGTTTTACTGGTTTTAGAATCAATAAGAGAATTTGCTATATCTAGCTTATCTAGATATGCAGTTTTTTTTCTTTTTATTTGTTTTTGATTTTTTTTCTCTCCCTCTTTTTTAGGTGTCAGCAGGCATCTTTATTTTTAGTTTTTTTTCACCTTCTTTATGCATTTTTCTCATAGAGTTTTATTGTGGACATTAAGTTTGATTTTGTCTTCTGTACCTTGTTTCTTACTTTTGTTTTTTTTCTTTGTTAATGTATATTTTTTTCTCTATTCTGCATTTACTATATTGGCACCGTTGTTCTCATTATTATAGTTTTTTCTTTTTGCTCTTTTTTCAGCCTTTCTCTTTCAGCGATTTCTTCCAGCTACATCACTGCTGTTCCTCTAGACTTCAGTGTTTTTTCAGCTAATGCCAGAGCCCGAGACAGCATCCCTGGTTACCGTGGCAATCACTGATGACACAGTGATGATGTCATGGGATCTGCGATGCCTACCTGTTGAACGCCTCCCCTCATCCTCCGGCAAAGGCAGTCTCACTCTTTCGATGGTGTTATAAGGTAAGCTTCCCACGGTGTGTCTTGTTCTTTGTCTGGGTATTTCATGGTTTTTATGCATACATCTTCTCAGTCCTGATAACGGGGCCCTGCGAGGCCCAGAAATGTTGATTTAGCGAGGATTAGGATGTATTACTCATAAAGCAACATTTTGATATTTTCATGAAAAGTTCCTGTAGTGCCGTGCTTCTTATTTGGATGCAAGTCTCTGTTAGACGGATGAATACAAATCTTGCAGTGGCACACAGGTGGATATATACTTAGGTTACGTGAGTGCCAGATTATTTTGTCTCTGCACTTTTGTGCTAGTTGTTTCTAGCATCAGTATCAAGGCACCCATCATTTGTTTATAGTGGATATATTTACCCAAATACCATCTTAGATATTGCACAGTTTACAATGTCTGAACTTTGAATTTGTGAGCAGGAGACTCTTTAAGCTTTAGTTCTGAACAATTGGAATGTATTCTTTTTAATGAAGAACTTACTAGGGATCTATCAGAAAGTTCCCCAGAGGAAGTATACCATCAACTCTTGAGATTGAGAAAACGAGAGGTTGATTTTTTACTCCATGGGTCTACTTTATCAGACTACTTCTGGGAAAAGCTAATCCCAGAGGCTTCAGAGTTCATAATATCCCGACAATAGGTCACAAGAATGCTTAGTTTTGTCGCAAATGGGTTACAATTTTAAACAAATGCAGCTTGGATTTAATGTTGTTAGTTGTGGAAGAAGCAGGTTATGAATTGCAAGTGGTGTGTAAAAAAATTGAAGAGTATAGAAAATTGAAGGAAATTACTTTGCTGGAACTGAACAATAGCACATGGTGGTTGAAGCTTATAGTTGATAATTATAAAAAGGAACTACATAAGTTCAAGAAATCTAAATGGCAGGTGGTACAGAATGACTATGAAGAACAAAGGGTCTATTGCTGGCTCACAGGTACAGAACCATCCAGACGTGACAATCGTTCACTATCAAATCCAACTGGAGATCATGGCATGAACAACGTACCAACGAATGCTACACTTCAAATAGTGATAGCGATTTTGTGGTGGCCAACTCCGATGAAGCAAATGTGACACAAAGACCCCCTTTAGGGGCCAGAACCAGGGTCAGGACAGTACTTGCAGTAAACCATCCAGAAGAGGCGGTGAAGCTCAATGGATCTTCAGGAAAAACCAGCAGAAAGAAAAACAAATTTTTAATCTTTCCTCCAAAACACTCACACCTGCCGAAGAGTCACTGTTGAATAAAGCACTCTCTTTTGTGCCACCAATGCACATGATGAATTCAAATGGCAATTAGACCTGCACTGACTAGGACCCAAACTCAGACTATGGGAGCATTTTCAGAAGAGCCCTTTACAGCCCATCATGGACAATACCTCTTCTATAATCAACAAGTATACTAAGTCATCGTTTGACCCAACCTTTTGTAATTCTTCTATTAAAACCTATACGAGACTTATGGATGACTCTGGTAAATGCTTTATTAAAGCTCCAGCTCGCATCTATCCTAATTTGACACAGGATGAAACACAGGCATTCAAATTTTAAGTAAAAACATAAGCATAGTTGTAAGACCAGCATCTAAGGGCGGCAGTGTGGTCATATAGGACCGAGCAAAATATAAAGCAGAAATTGCAAGGCAACTATTAGCTGCTAACACCTATTAAAAGTTAGATGCAGATCCTACAGTTTGTTTCCACAAGGAATTACAAGAAGTGTTACATACAGCTGTAAATAATTCTCTTATTGATTCTAAAACCAGTAAAGTCCTGTTACCCCAGTTTCCTATAGTACCGGTGTTATACACTTTTCCAAAAATTCACAAAGATCTTAATACCCCCCTGGGAGACCCATTGTCTCAGCCAGGGAGGTTTATTCCAACCAGTAGCAGAATTTTTGGATGCACTTTTACAACCGCATTTGACAATTCAACACACTTACCTTAAGGATACCACAGCATTTCTCAATTTTTTGTCACAGTTTACTGAACTGGATGATAACACTTTACTTTGTACTATGGATGTTTGTTCATTGTACACTTCCATCCCACATTCAGAAGGCTTGAATACTATGCCTACCAGATGCTTTAGATATAGTGGTGAACAAATTGATGGAACGCGGTTACAGTTGACCACATCTTACTGCTACTAAATATAAAGTTCTTGCCGCCACTAGATCATCTTTACTTCAATCAAGACAACCTCATTCCGATGACAACAGGTTTATATGGTCTACCAGATTTTCCACAGCAAGCCCTATAATTCCACGAGCCAGCAAAGCCTTGTGGCCTCTTATTACAATGGATACAAGCATGCCAGGTCTCAGACACAGTAAAACAATGACTTGTTATAAATTGGGAAAAAACTTGCGTGACCATCTTGTCAGAGCAGATGTTATGAATTACACAACCAAAGTGGGTCTCTTTGGGCAAATTAGAAAAATGGACTGCTACCGTTGCCCTTCTTGCACTACCTGCAACTACCGTATAATTGGAGCAACTTTCAAGCACCCACATAAAGATGTTAGTTATGAGATACAGCAGGTTTTGAATTTCTCATCAAGATTTGTTGTTTATTGTATCACTTGCCCGTGTGGCATTTTTATGTTGGCATGACAAACAGAATGTTCAAGTAGTGAATGGCGTTGCACCATTCTGCCAAATCCAAAGCCATAGCTGGCAGTGGCATTGATCAACCTGTTTCCAGACACTATCGACAACATAACCATCCATTGGCAGTACTACGCTATCAAATAATCGATCAGATTCATTCAATGCCAAGAGGGGGTGACAAACATGTGGCTCTTTGAAACTGGAATCACGATGGATTTACAAACATTGGCACTTTACAACCTAATGGTCCTAATGAGAAGATAAATTGGAATGCCCTCTAAGTAGGCTTATTATATCTGGATGATACACTTCTGGAGAATCCTTAATTGGAACATTCATCATTTTTTGCACATAGTTTTAGTTTATTGGATTTTTACTTTTTTGCGATATCTTGCTTATCTTGATATGCTGTTTTTTCTTTTTATTTGTTTTTGATATATTTTATATATTTTTTTTAATATATGCATCTTTCTCATAGAGTTTTATTGAGGACATTAAGTTTTTGTCATCTGTTCCTTGTTTCTTATTTTAATTTTTTTTCTTTGTTACTGTATATTTTTTCTCAAGTCTGCATCTAATATATTGGCACCTTTATTGTCATTATTATAGTTTTTTCTCTTTGCTCTTTTTTCAGTCTTTCTGTTTCAGCGATTTCTTCCAGCTACATCACTGCTGTGCCTTTAGACTTCGGTGTTTTTTCAGCTAGTGTCGAAGCCCGAGACAGCATCCCTGGTTACCATGGCAACCACTGATGACACAGTGGTGACGTCATTGGATCTGCGTCACCCACCTGCTGGACACCTCCCCTCATCCTCCGGCACAGGCAGTCATACTCTTTCGATGGTGTTATAAGGTAAGCTTCCCACGGTGTATGTTGTTCTTTGTCTGGGTATTTCATGGTTTTTATGCATACATCTCCTTAGTCCTGATGACAGGGCTCTGCGAGGCCCAGAAACATTGACTTAGCAAGGATAAGGATGTATTACTCATAAAGCAACATTTTCATATTTTCATAAAAAATTCCTGTAGTGCCGTGCTTCTTGTTTGGATGCAAGTCTTTGTGGGATGAATATATATATATATATATATATACATATATATATATATATACATATAGTTCAGCGGTGGTGCACGCACTACCAAAAGCAAATCCTTTAGCCATGGTGCTCACTCAAGGGAACAGATAGTTAGCAAAACAGTGTCACTCTCTGGACTTGGAATAAGGACATCTCAATCGTGTCACTTAAGTCAACGTTTCAAGTTTTAATCACAACTCATCATTAGGACAAACAACATTGCATTAAAAATTCTTACCTTTATACTGCAATCACCGCATGTGCCGCCAGGCAGTCCCACTTCCGGCTCACTCTTCAGCGCCCGGCAGCAGTCAATGATGTAGGTGTGAGTCAGAGTGTCACCCAGGCAAACACACAAACAATACCAATATCACCACGTGATCATACGTGTGTACAAAAACACACAAATTAAATGTATAAATGATAAAAACAAGGTGTGCTACTGTTAGCAATATAAAGACCACCCCTGGTCTGTATCATATAGTTGCAAATAGCAAAGCAACACAAAGTACCAAATACGGCATGCAGACATAAATCTAATAACATATAGATATTAGTGGCTATCTATTACAGGAGACACCTGGCTATGATAAATTCAATTTTAGATAAACACAATGTTGCCACAACATGCAGATATTAATAAAGACATCAGATGCAAAATAAATTTAGATTGATAAAAAACCAATACATTTGCAAACTCTAGAGAAAAAGGAAATGCAGTGTTTCTAATAGTAATCCATATTGCCAATGTCACCCAGCAATCATAGAAATATATGACAAGGCCTGTGCTGTATTGCACCCTTATATCAATATTGTAGAGAACACAGTATAACACATATCAAAAGATAGGGACAGATAGCTAAACCATTCAGATGTCATACATATTATTCAACCATAGCATATAGTTATAATCATATAAGTCAGACAAAAGCCACAAAGGACAGATGATCATTTAAGCCTTTTGGTTTGATCATATCCAATACATGTATCCACCTTGTTTCTAGGCACAACAGAGCCTTATGACGGGGGTTCTCAGGGACATGATCAATTATCATGTGTCTCAGCTTTGCAATGTTGTGTTTGTTTTCTACAAAGGGTCTAGCTACAGGTTGCTCTGATAATTTGCCTCTCAGTGCTGCTCTGATTGCAGACCTATGTAGGGCCATCCACTCCTTAAAGGTATGGATGGTCTCACCTACATAACAAAGGCTGCATGGGCATTTAATCAAATAGATGACAAAAGAACTGGAGCAGGAAAGTGGAAATCTTATGTTGTAGTTTTTGCCCATATGTGAGTGTGTAAAGAATTTACCACAAATCATATGGCTGCATGTAATGGCAACCTCCACTTTTCTATGTGTATTATTGGCACTATTCACTAGCTCTGTAATGTCCGATTTTACTATATAATCCCTAAGGTTTTTAACCCTTTTGAGACACGAAGAATCCTAGTTTGTTTTAAACTTTTAAGGTCTCTATTTTGTTGAATGACGTGTATCTGCGTGGCCAATGTATTCTCTTTTGTGTACTGTTTTTAACACTTTTTTTCAATAGATCATCCCTATTGAGTGAATCCACTCTTTGTCTAGCTTGTGCAAGATTCTCAGATGTATATCCTCTATTTTTGAACTTAACACACATCTTAGTAAGGTCTTCATCCAATTTCTCTGGGTCACTAGTCATCCTCTTGACCCTAACTAATTGTGAAAAAGTTAAGCTCTTTTTAGTAGCTATTGGGTGGTGGCTGGATGCTATAAGTAATGTATTGCGGTCTGTGGGTTTGGTGAAAATATCGGTATTGAGTTTACTACCTTCCTTCTTGGTCGTAACATCAAGATAATTCACCTATTCTAAACTTAGATGAAAGGTAAATTTGATTGGACAATCCCTGTTATTAATATCCTCCATAAGGTTCACAAATCCATCATAGTCACCCTGTCAAAACAATAATACATCATCTATATAGCGACAGTAAAAGATTATTTTACCTCTGACTTCTCTATTAAAGAAGAAGTTATTTTCAATGGCAAACATGTATGTATTTGCATATGCCGGTGCTACATGTGACCCCATTGTGCATCCTGTATGCTGTAAGTAAAATTGGCCATTGAAATTAAAATTATTTTTATATAGTACCTGTTCAAGAAGCATCAAGAATTTTTTTTAATTAGGGCCAGTGTATAAATCATCATTATTTAAAAGGTCAAAAGTAGTGCACCTTGTTTTAAACATTAATACATTTAATTTGTGTGTTTTTGTACACACGTACAATCACGTGGTGATATTGGTATTGTTTGTGTGGTTGCTTGGGTGATGCTCTGACTCACGCCTACATCATTGGCTGTTGCTGGGTGCTGGAGAGTGAGCCGGAAGTGGGACTGCCTGGCGGCACACGCGGTGAGGGGGGTATAAAGGTAAGAAATGTCAATGCAATTTTTTATGTCCTGATGACAAGTTGTGATTAAAACTCAAAACGTTGACTTAAGTGACATGATTGAGACGTCCTTATTCCAAGTCCGGAGAGTGACACTATTTTGCCTAACTATATAAACTCATAGCAACTTGAAAGCGAACAACAGCACTCAGAAATAGAACGTTTCAATTGATTACGATTTTTGTCAGGAAGTACAAAAAATGCAAAAAACATCTTACCTTATATCCCTCACACCAGATAATGCAGCGGTGTCCCGCCAAAGCCGCTGATTAGCTGGTGTGGGGGATATAAGGTAAGATTTTTTTTGCAATTTTTGTACTTCCTTTTGAAAATCGTAATGGGTTGAAACATTGGAATTCTATTTCTGAGTGCTGTTGTTTGCTTTCAAGTTGCTATGAGTGGCGGACCTCTGTTTCTATATATATATATATATATATATATATTAAGAAAGGGAGTTATTGACTGTGGCCGACCAACTTGCTAGTAATGCATAGTGATAATAATAAATACAAAGTGCTAAGTGCAAACGTGCTTAAAAATCAACCTGAGCAAAGAATTAAAATCAAAAAGTGCTTTGTGCTTCAAGCAGCCTAAACAAATGAAGTGCTTAGTGCAATATAATTGATTTTAGCAGCATAAACAAATACAGTGATAAGAGAAGGCTAATAGCATAAAAAATATATTTAATAGAATTTGACAAAAATAAAATGTACACAATAAAAATAGACACTGTGGTTCCTAATCAGGAGTGACCACCAGAGGCAATAAATAAGCGATAAAAAATAAAATCAATTTCAGAGGTAAAAGAAGAGTTTTAGCTTATCTGAAAAAAAATGGATTTGAGAGGGTCTGGATGTAAGTCTCAAGGGCAAATTGTAAGGTCCCAACGCGTTTCGTCCATTGTCTTCTTCCTGGGGATGAAAGTTGAGGAATGGTGATCACCTATTTATACACCTTCTCCTCCTTCTATTGGGGACTAAGAACTTCCGGGTCACAGTTCAAATGTGCATCCGGGTTAAATTACACAAGCTATAAACTGGCTCAGAACTTTAAAGGGGCACCTAATATCTAGGCGTCTTTAATATATAATAGCCATGGTGCTTAAAACCGCTTCCATAAAGCCTTTTATTTCAGCCATTATGTTTTGGAATGGTTATATGCCTCCGCCCTATCATACGTCTGCTTCCGCCAGGCTCTTGACATCACGTCCGGTCAGATGTCCCACTCTGGGATTGGCTGATGTGCGCGTCCTATCCTCCATTGGCCCTGTGTTATATCCGGTCATGTGCCTTGCGGCCAAGTGTCATCGCGCTACCATCCTCCCGCTTGCGTGATTGTGTCATACGTCCATGTGATGCGGTCACGTACGGCTCCACACTTCCTCTGACCATGTTTCTTTGTTGTGCGGTTCAATTCCTGCACATTCGCCAACACCTGTGGGAAAAAATAAATAACTTCCGCCCTTAGTTGCCGTCACTGCTGACCATCAGTTTTGGTGCCTTTCAGTCATATTGGGACGGGTCTAGAAAAAGATAATAAAGGCAATGATAAATAAGCAGATCCATACACTTATGCATGGAGCTGTCCACCACTAATAAGAAATTTTTTATACTTATTGCAAAACATCATATATTATGAATCATTATTCTATATGCCAGCCATAAAGAATTAGATATGCAAGTTTAAAAGAAAATGTTAGTAATTAATAAGGCTGAAATACAGCTAATAGATGCCTAACATAAATAATAAGTCATCACTAAGGTAATCATAGGTGTAGATTAAACTGAAATAGTTGGTAATTTTAACCCTTCTTGTTTCAATTGAGAGGAGAATGAAACTAATGATAATAGGGTCAAAAAGTACATGTAAAGGCTAAAAGGGAAAGGTCCTCTTGTTAGAATTCACACGGTGTTTAATTTTCCAAGTATATAGAAAGATAAGAATTTCTTTCTGGAATAAAGGTTTCTGATTAGTTGATACATAAAGTCCTTTCTTTGCTTCTTCTTCTTTCTATTTCCTCACTCTTCTTCTCTTTTTGTCTGTTTCATCTTTTCATTTTCATGTGAGACTGGATTACGGTTTTCAGGTAAGTGCCTTCATGTGCTGGTAGAAGGAAAGCCTGGGAACTGTTTATACTACAACACCTGGTATTCTCAGGTGGTCCCCCATCCCGGTACTAACCAAGCCCAGTTGTGTATAGCTTCCAAGATCAGACGAGATTGGGCACATGCACACTGGTATGGTAGTAGATATATTTACCCGGCTCCTCACCGTTACATCTTCACATAAAATGAAGGAAAACACACATCTACTACACCTTGTATTCCTTGGAGGTCCCCCTCCCAAGTACTAACCAGGCACAATTCAAATTACCCCATTTGGGCACCCATCTACAGATGGGAAATGATGTTATAGTAGTAGAAGAAACCGATTAGGTACATCTCAGGACTTCTTCTTAGAGGAATGGTGCGATCTCATAGTAGTCATTGAAAACTTTTTCGGACCATTGTATCAAGAGTGAAAATCCAGTACATCTCGCGTTTAGACAGGAGGTTTCCTAGGTCACCCCCTCTTTCACTCAACTTGACGTGTTCAATGGCCTTGAAGTTCAGGTCTTCCGGATTGGAATTATGTTTTTCAGAGAAATGTTTAGACACCGCATGGCCTTCCACTTTATTCTTGATATTCCTAATTTGCTCTTGGACACGTATTTTTAATGTTCTTTTGGTTTTGCCAACATATTTTAGTCTGCAAGTGCACTCCAACAAATAGATGACAGATGTGGAATTACAGTTCATAAAACTTTTTATGGAGAACTCTTTAGAACCTGCTGAATTTAAAAAAGATTTACGCGTGGGATTTAGGTATTTGCATATATTGCACCTTCCGCACTTATAGCTACCCTTGCAGCTTAAAGTGCCATTCCCCCTTTGCTTATCATTTTTGAGCAAAACGCTGGGTGCTAATATATCTTTTAAGTTTCTTGTCTTTCTAAAAACAATCTGTGGTTTCGGTGGAAGAATCTCCTTTAAAACAGGGTCCATAAGGAGAATGTTCCAGTTTTTTCTCAAAGATCTCTTTATTTTGTTTTCATGTCCATTGAACATAGTAATGAATGGAACCAGATCAGTCTTGGACTTCTTCCCCTTGTACTCCAGCAAGTTGTTTCTATCCAAAGATTTGGTTTTGTTTAGGGCTTTTGCGAGGATCTCCTCAGGATAATCTTTATCTCTAAATCTGTCCGCATATTGTTCCAGTTGTTCATGGCATATTTTTTGGTCTCTACAATTGCATTTGATTCTGTAAAATTGGGAAAAGGGGATATTCTCCTTCCAGCTATTTAGATGTTAACTTTTAAAATGCAAGTAACTATTGGCATCGACATGTTTAATAAAATTCTTAGTGGAGATTTCACCTTCATCTCCTGTTAAAACCAAATCTAAAAATTCAACAGATTTATGGTTAAAATTAGAGGTGAATTTTAAATTCATGTTGTTGTTTGAAACCAGAGATGAAAACTGATTAAAAACTTCTTCTTGCCCTTGCCAAATAATTAAAATGTCATCTATATATCTTTTGTAAAAGATTATCTCTGTAGGGATTGTTACTATAGATATAGTTTTTTTCCCAACATCCCATAAACAGATTCGTGAAACTAGGAGCGAAAGTAGTTCCCATTGCCATGCCACAGATTTGTTTATAAAATTGGTCTAAAAATGTAAAATAATTATGGTTCAGTATAAAAGACATGAGGTCACATAAAAACTCCTTGTGCAGGTGGCCCACATTTCCATCCATCTCTAAAAATTCTCTTGTAGCATTAATACCTTTAGTGTGTTCAATACAGGTATATAATGATTGTACATCAATTGTGACCCAATTATATTCATCTCTCCATTGTACCTCTTTCAAGGACTGTAATACATTGGTCGTGTCTTTCAAATACGAATCCAGCTCTTTCACATATTTCTGTAGAAAAATGTCAACATATTTCGAAAGGTGTGATGTGAGGGACTCTATCCTAGCTATAATCGGTCTACCCGGTGGCTTCTCCAGTGACATGTATTTTCGGTAGGAAATAAAAAATGGAGGTAATTGGGTTGTTTTTCATTAGGAATTGAAATTCCTCCTTAGTGATAATTTTATTGTGTAGTCCATAGACCAAGAGTGGTCTTAATTCATCCGTATATTCTTCTACTGGATCTCTCTCTAGTTTTCATATGAAACCGTATCACTAAGGAGTCTATTTGCTTCCTCAATATAATAGGATTGGTCCATGATCACCAACCCCCCCTTTATCAGCAGGTTTAATAACAATATTTTGGTTGTTCCTCAATGCTTTCAAAGCTTTCTTCTCTTGACAATTCAAATTTTGTTTCTTAATTTTTCCTACCTCATGCTCACATAAGTCCTTTTTCACCATCTCATGAAATACATTGATATGACTGCCCTTAGATTCAACAGGGTAATAGGTGGACTTCCCCTTCAGCCCAGATTTTGATGCATTCTCATTCCAGTTTCGAATTGGTGCATCCTCTTTCAGAGGAAGTGTGGAGCCGTACACGTGACCGCATCACATGGACGTATGACGCAATCACGCAAGCGGGAGGATGGTAGCGCGATGACACTTGGCGGCAAGGCACATGACCGGATATAACACAGGGCCAATGGAGGATAGGACGCGCACACCAGCTAATCCCGGAGTGGGACATCTGACCGGACGTGATGTCAAGAGCCTGGCGGAAGCAGACGTATGATAGGGCGGAGGCATATAACCATTCCAAAACATAATGGCTGAAATAAAAGGCTTTAAGGAAGCGATTTTAAGCGCCATGGCTATTATATATTAAAGACGCCTAGATATTAGGTGCCCCTTTAAAGTTCTGAGCCAGTTTATAGCTTGTGTAATTTAACCCGGATGCACATTTGAACTGTGACCCGGAAGTTCTTAGTCCCCAATAGAAGGAGAAGAAGGTGTATAAATAGGTGATCACCATTCCTCAACTTTCATCCCCAGGAAGAAGTCAACGGATGAAACGCGTTGGGACCTTACAATATGCCCTTGAGACTTACATCCAGACCCTCTCAAATCCATTTTTTCAGATAAGCTAAAATTCTTCTTTTACCTCTGAAATTGATTTTATTTTTTATCGCTTATTTATTGCCTCTGGTGGTCACTCCTGATTAGGAACCACAGTGTCTATTTTTATTGTGTACATTTTATTTTTGTCAAATTCTATTAAATATATTTTTTATGCTATTAGCCTTCTCTTATCACTGTATTTGTTTATGCTGCTAAAATCAATTATATTGCACTAAGCACTTCATTTGTTTAGGCTGCTTGAAGCACAAAGCACTTTTTGATTTTAATTCTTTGCTCAGGTTGATTTTTAAGCACATTTGCACTTAGCACTTTGTATTTATTTTTATCACTATGCATTACTAGCAGGTTGGTCACCCACAGTCAATAACTCCCTTTCTTCATTTGATTGGTAGTGTATTCACCAACACTACAAACTATTGACATAGGAGCAGACGCCCTTGGTCTAAGCCTTGGCTTTTACCTGCATTTGCATAATACACCAGCAGTTTATGTATTGGTTTAAGGTTCTGGCACCGAATTCATTTATTATTTGCGTAATATTTATATATATATATATATATATATATATATATGCTACGTGCAGCTACATTTGTCTGCCCTTAAATACAAAGTAATATATTTTGTTCCCCCAAATGTAAGAGGGGGTGATAGGGACCATGCCCTATTGCAGCTGGAGGCACGTTGGATTTTTAAACTGAACACTGTACAGCCTCATGGTCTAAATGAAAATGTATCCTTTACTTGTTTCTTATAGATTGCATAGCTTATAGCTTTGAGAGTTACCCAGGCTACTTTATTTTATTATGTTAGAGGACATAATTATTGCAGCTTGATATTTTTGAATGTTGCCGCTTCTCTTTAAACTGCAACCATTTGTTTTTATGTGATAATGCTTGGTGGTTGATATACACAGACTTTACAAGGCATCTGTTCCCATAGCAACTCTCCCCCTGCACAGCTAGTGACGCAGTCAGTGGAGCCAGGAGCTGCTTGTCCCTGAGTACCCTGATGACGTTAGCGAGCTGGGATGGTGTGCAGGAATTTATTGTTATTTCCCTGAAGAAAATTCGTACAAGAATCAAAACGTTGGAAAATTGTTCTTCGTACTCGCAGTGTTTAGACCCAGGAGTGCCACCTTGATACTGGATGAATATATATATATATTCAAAAAATGGGGGTAGTACACAGCGCTGAGTCCTGAAACAGTTAATGTGATTCCAAAGTAATATCATTCCATCAAAAGTCGCACTCCCCTAACGTATAGGGTGGCTGCTCCTACTCCCATATACTGCTGCCCAAGCAGCGTCAAAATCTGTAAAACAAAAAAGGGTGGAGAAAATAGCGCCTCCTAGTGCATTAAATATGTAAATGATGTAACCATCACCAAAGATAATCACCCTCTGTGTAGATGGGGGTGTACCTTATATAGTGGAATTCACCACTTATTCAACAGCAAGAACAATCACAATGATTCCTTATTTGTCCAACTTCTGGAAACCCTCAGGCTTTTCCCTCCATAGAGACCAAAGTGAATCTACAAGACCTGCCCTCTCCTCTGGCACTGGTATGCAGGTCTTGTAGATTCAAATAAGGAATCATTGTGATTGTTCTTGCTGTTGAATAAGTGGTGAATTCCACTATATAAGGTACACCCCCATCTACACAGAGGGGTGATTATCTTTGGTGATGGTTACATCATTTACATATTTAATGCACTAGGAGGCACTCTTTTCTCCACCCTTTTTTGTTTTACATATATATATATATATATATATATGTGTGTGTGTGTGTATATATATATATTTATAATATATCCACATTTGTCCCACAAAGACTTGCATCCAAATAAGAAGCACGGCACTAAAGGAATTTTTCATGAAAATATCAAAATGTTACTTTATGAGTAATACAGGTGAGGGCACCTGGCCAAGGCTATCGATTTTATGTGAATGCCGGATCCATTGACTTCTATATATATATATATATATATACATATATATATATATATATATGTACAAATGTCCTATGTTTGGGCTATATCTGACGACAATAGTTAAACAATTAAAGAATACACACAATATACAGATTAGCAGCTTCCCTTGGGGTGGTCCTTTAATGGTCAAAAGAACCCAAATATCCAAAAACAAATTTATAGAAAAGGTCCCTGGGTGCACTTTTTATAAATATTGTCCAATGGTGCTCCCCACTTTTTCAAAGGCAGCTATATCTCCTTTCATTAGGTGAAGGTTTCTGGGTAAGCAGGATGGTTTGTCTGAGTGTTTGTTTATATTTGGCTGTGTGTAGGGGTAGATTAAGTGAAGAAAGGGCCCATGTGTAGCCTATGAGCAGGCCTCAACCTCTCTCTGTGTTGCAGATGTGAGTTGACTCTGGAACTGTGCCAGAGGCTACTGCACATGTTCGGGTCTCTGGGTATATGGTGCCCATGCAATGTTCCTGACAATCTCTATACTCCACATGAGCAAATCCCAGGTAAAATAATCATTGCTCCAGTTTCCCAGTAAATTGCACAGCATCAATGTGGGTCTCCATAGAGATAAATATATATAACTATTAGGGGTGAACGGAACCCCCCCGAGCCCCCCCGATCCGAGTCCGATCCGTCAGGCTCGACTTTTCCCGCCTGACTCGGATCTGAAATCGAGGCAAAACGTCATCATCCCGCATTCCGAGTCTCGCGGGTTTTGGATCCTATATAAGGTACCCGTGTCGGCGCCATTTTCTCACTCGGCTGAGGACAGTGAAGAGGGAGGGTGGGAGTTAGGGCTGGCTGGGCTGTGTAGTGTAGTGCAGAGTAGTGCTGCTGTTGCCCACTACTTCAAAGTCCATAGGGGCTGGCTGTGTTGTGCTGTGCTGCTGTTGTTAATAGGGGCTGTGTCCACTACTTCAAAGTCCATAGGGGCTGGCTGGACTGTGTTGTGCAGTCAGTTCTCCATAGGGGCTGTGTCCACTCCAAAGTCCTGTGCAGTGTCCCAGTCCTAAAGGGGTGCTGTAGTGTTGTCCAGGGGGTGCTCTGTCCATCAGGGGTGCTCCCCCCAAGTACTAAAAAATTAACATATTTTCTGTGTTTGTGAATTGTGTGCGCAGTAGCCGCATGTGCATCAACAAAGTAGTGCCAAGCGTGCGCCTGTGTCATAAGTAAAGGCCCGGCTGGCTTGACCGGTAAAGGGTGCTGTAACCCCCAAAGTACACTCCAGTCCAAACCAAAAAAAAAATTATTTTCTGTGTTTGTGAATTGTGTGCGCAGTAGCCGCACGTGCATCAACAAAGTAGTGCCAAGCGTGCACCTGTGTCATAAGTAAAGGGCCAGCTGGCTTGACCGTTAAAGGGTGCTGTAGCCCCCAAAGTACACTCCAGTCCAAACCAAAAAAAAAATTATTTTCTCTGTTGGTGAATTGTGTGCGCAGTAGCCGCACGTGCATCAACAAAGTAGTGCCAAGCGTGCGCCTGTGTCATAAGTAAAGGGCCGGCTGGCTTGACCGTTAAAGGGTGCTGTAACCCCCAAAGTACACTCCAGTCCAAACCAAAAAAAAAATTATTTTCTGTGTTTGTGAAATTTGTGCGCAGTAGCCGCACAAATCATCAACAAAGTAGTGCCAAGCGTGCGCCTTTGTCATAAGTAAAGGGCAAGCTGGCTTGACCATTAAAGGGTGCTGTAACCCCCAAAGTACACTCCAATCCAAACCAAAAAAAAAAATATTTTCTATGTTTGTGAATTGTGTGCGCAGTAGATGCACGTGCATCAACAAAGTAGTGCCAAGCGTGCGCCTGTGTCATAAGTAAAGGGCCGGCTGGCTTGACCGTTAAAGGGTGCTGTAACCCCCAAAGTAAACTCCAGCACAAACCAAAAAAAAAATTATTTTCTGTGTTTGTGAATTGTGTGCACAGTAGCCACACGTGCATCAACAAAGTAGTGCCAAGCGTGCGCCTGTGTCATAAGTAAAGGGCCGGCAGGCTTGACCATTAAAGGGTGCTGTAACCCCCAAAGTACACTCCAGTCCAAACCAAAAAAAAAATTATTTTTTGTGTTTGTGCATTGTGTGCGCAGTAGCCGCACGTGCATCAACAAAGTAGAGCCAAGCGTGCGCCTGTGTCATAAGTAATGGGCCGGCTGGCTTGACCGTTAAAGGGTGCTGTAACCCCCAAAGTACACTCCAGTCCAAACCAAAAAAAAAATTATTTTCTGTGTTTGTGAATTGTGTGCGCAGTAGCCGCACGTGCATCAACAAAGTAGTGCCAAGCGTGCGCCTGTGTCATAAGTAAAGGGCCAGCTGGCTTGACCGTTAAAGGGTGCTGTAACCCCCAAAGTACACTCCAGTCCAAACCAAAAAAAAAATATTTTCTGTGTTTGTGAAATGTGTGCGCAGTAGCCGCACGTGCATCAACAAAGTAGTGCCAAGCGTGCGCCTGTGTCATAAGTAAAGGGCCAGCTGGCTTGACCATTAAAGGGTGCTGTAACCCCGAAAGTACACTCCAGTCCAAACCAAAAAAATCATTATTTTCTGTGTTTGTGAATTGTGTGCGCAGTAGCCACACGTGCATCAACAAAGTAGTGCCAAGCGTGCGCCTGTGTCATAAGTAAAGGGCAAGCTGGCTTGACTGTTAAAGGGTGCTGTAACCCCCAAAGTACACTCCAGTACAAACCAAAAAAAAAATTATTTTCTATGTTTGTGAATTGTGTGCGCAGTAGCCGCACGTGCATCAACAAAGTAGTGCCAAGCGTGCGCCTGTGTCATAAGTAAAGGGCCGGCTGGCTTGACCGTTAAAGGGTGCTGTAACCCCAAAAGTACACTCCAGTCCAAACCAAAATAAAAATTATTTTCTGTGTTTGTGAATTGTGTGCGCAGTAGCCACACGTGCATCAACAAAGTAGTGCCAAGCGTGCGCCTGTGTCATAAGTAAAGGGCCGGCTGGCTTGACCGTTAAAGGGTGCTGTAACCCCCAAAGTACACTCCAGTCCAAACCAAAAAAATATATATTTTCTGTGTTTGTGAATTGTGTGCGCAGTAGCCGCACGTGCATCAACAAAGTAGTGCCAAGCGTGCGCCTGTGTCATAAGTAAAGGGCCAGCTGGCTTGACCATTAAAGGGTGCTGTAACCCCCAAAGTACACTCCAGTCCAAACCAAAAAAATAATTATTTTCTGTGTTTGTGAATTGTGTGCGCAGTAGCCACACGTGCATCAACAAAGTAGTGCCAAGCGTGCGCCTGTGTCATAAGTAAAGGGCAAGCTGGCTTGACCGTTAAAGGGTGCTGTAACCCCCAAAGTACACTCCAGTACAAACCAAAAAAAAAATTATTTTCTATGTTTGTGAATTGTGTGCGCAGTAGCCGCACGTGCATCAACAAAGTAGTGCCAAGCGTGCGCCTGTGTCATAAGTAAAGGGCCGGCTGGCTTGACCGTTAAAGGGTGCTGTAACCCCAAAAGTACACTCCAGTCCAAACCAAAATAAAAATTATTTTCTGTGTTTGTGAATTGTGTGCGCAGTAGCCACACGTGCATCAACAAAGTAGTGCCAAGCGTGCGCCTGTGTCATAAGTAAAGGGCCGGCTGGCTTGACCGTTAAAGGGTGCTGTAACCCCCAAAGTACACTCCAGTCCAAACCAAAAAAATATATATTTTCTGTGTTTGTGAATTGTGTGCGCAGTAGCCGCACGTGCATCAACAAAGTAGTGCCAAGCGTGCGCCTGTGTCTTAAGTAAAGGGCCGGCTGGCTTGACCGTTAAAGGGTGCTGTAACCCCCAAAGTACACTCCAGTCCAAACCAAAAAAAAAAATATTTTCTGTGTTTGTGAATTGTGTGCGCAGTAGCTGCACGTGCATCAACAAAGTAGTGCCAAGCGTGCGCCTGTGTCATAAGTAAAGGGCAAGCTGGCTTGACCGTTAAAGGGTGCTGTAACCCCCAAAGTACACTCCAGTCCAAACCAAAAAAAAAATATTTTCTATGTTTGTGAATTGTGAGCGCAGTAGCCGCACGTGCATCAACAAAGTAGTGCCAAGCGTGCGCCTGTGTCATAAGTAAAGGGCCGGCTGGCTTGACCGTTAAAGGGTGCTGTAACCCCCAAAGTACACTCCAGTCCAAACCAAAAAAAAAAATATTTTCTGTGTTTGTGCATTGTGTGCGCAGTAGCCGCACGTGCATCAACAAAGTAGAGCCAAGCGTGTGCCTGTGTCATAAGTAAAGGGCCGGCTGGCTTGACCGTTAAAGGGTGCTGTAACCCCCAAAGTACACTCCAGTCCAAACCAAAAAAAAAAAATTTTTCTGTGTTTGTGAATTGTGTGCGCAGTAGCCGCACGTGCATCAACAAGTAGTGCCAAGCATGCGCCTGTGTCATAAGTAAAGGGCCAGCTGGCTTGACCGTTACAGGGTGCTGTAACCCCCAAAGTACACTCCTGTCCAAACCAAAAAAAAAATATTTTCTGTGTTTGTGAAATGTGTGCGCAGTTTGGCACGTGCATCAACAAAGTAGTGCCAAGCATGCGCCTGTGTCATAAGTAAAGGGCCAGCTGGCTTGACCGTTAAAGAGTGCTGTAACCCCCAAAGTACACTCCAGTCCAAACCAAAAAAATAATTATTTTCTGTGTTTGTGAATTGTGTGCGCAGTAGAAACACGTGCATCAACAAAGTAGTGCCAAGCGTGCGCCTGTGTCATAAGTAAAGGGCCGGCTGGCTTGACCGTTAAAGGGTGCTGTAACCCCCAAAGTACACTCCAGTCCAAACCAAAATAAAAATTATTTTCTGTGTTTGTGAATTGTGTGCGCAGTAGCCACACGTGCATCAACAAAGTAGTGCCAAGCGTGCGCCTGTGTCATAAGTAAAGGGCCGGCTGGCTTGACCGTTAAAGGGTGCTGTAACCCCCAAAGTACACTCCAGTCCAAACCAAAAAAAAATATATTTTCTGTGTTTGTGAATTGTGAGCGCAGTAGCTGCACGTGCATCAACAAAGTAGTGCCAAGCATGCGCCTGTGTCATAAGTAAAGGGCTGGCTGGCTTGACTGTTAAAGGGTGCTGTAACCCCCAAAGTACACTCCAGTCCAAACCAAAAAAAAAGTTTTTTTTGTGTTTGTGAATTGTGTGCGCAGTAGCCGCACGTGCATCAACAAAGTAGTGCCAAGTGTGCGCCTGTGTCATAAGTAAAGAGCCAGCTGGCTTGACCGTTAAAGGGTGCTGTAACCCCAAAAGTACACTCCAGTCCAAACCAAAAATAAAAATATTTTCTGTGTTTGTGAATTGTGTGCGCAGTAGCCGCACGTGCATCAACAAAGTAGTGCCAAGCGTGTGCCTGTGTCATAAGTAAAGGGCCGGCTGGCTTGACCGTTAAAGGGTGCTGTAACCCCCAAAGTACACTCCAGTCCAAACCAAAAAAAAAAATATTTTCTGTGTTTGTGAAATGTGTGTGCAGTAGCCGCACGTGCAGCAACAAAGTAGTGCCAAGCGTGCGCCTGTGTCATAAGTAAAGGGCCAGCTGGCTTGACCATTAAAGGGTGCTGTAACCCCCAAAGTACACTCCAGTCCAAAACAAAAAAAAAATTATTTTCTGTGTTTGTGAATTGTGTGCGCAGTAGCCGCACGTGCATTAACAAAGTAGTGCCAAGCGTGCGCCTGTGTCATAAGTAAAGGGCCGGCTGGCTTGACCATTAAAGGGTGCTGTAACCCCCAAAGTACACTCCAGTCCAAACCAAAATAAAAATTATTTTCTGTATTTGTGAATTGTGTGGGCAGTAGCCGCACGTGCATCAACAAAGTAGTGCCAAGCATGCGCCTGTGTCATAAGTAAAGGGCCAGCTGGCTTGACCGTTAAAGGGTGCTGTAACCCCCAAAGTACACTCCAGTCCAAACCAAAAAAAAATATATTTTCTGTGTTTGTGAAATGTGTGCGCAGTCGCCGCACGTGCATCAACAAAGTAGTGCCAAGCATGCGCCTGTGTCATAAGTAAAGGGCCAGCTGGCTTGACCGTTAAAGGGTGCTGTAAACCCCAAAGTACACTCCAGTCCAAACCAAAAAAAAAAATATTTTCTGTGTTTGTGA
This sequence comes from Taudactylus pleione, assembly GCA_031769625.1. Classification (NCBI taxonomy): domain Eukaryota; kingdom Metazoa; phylum Chordata; class Amphibia; order Anura; family Myobatrachidae; genus Taudactylus; species Taudactylus pleione. Next base: position 2,935,494 of record JAUIMM010000040.1, on the reverse strand, counting down.
AATGTGTGCGCAGTAGACGCACGTGCATCAACAAAGTAGTGCCAAGCGTGCGCCTGTGTCATAAGTAAAGGGCCAGCTGGCTTGACCGTTAAAGGGTGCTGTAACCCCCAAAGTACACTCCAGTCCAAACCAAAAAAATAATTATTTTCTGTGTTTGTGAATTGTGTGCGCAGTAGCCACACGTGCATCAACAAAGTAGTGCCAAGCGTGCGCCTGTGTCATAACTAAAGGGTCGGCTGGCTTGACCGTTAAAGGGTGCTGTAACACCCAAAGTACACTCCAGTCCAAACCAAAAAAAAAAATATTTTCTGTGTTTGTGAATTGTGTGTGCAGTAGCCGCACGTGCATAAACAAAGTAGTGCCAAGCGTGCGCCTGTGTCATAAGTAAAGGGCCGGCTGGCTTGACCGTTAAAGAGGGCTGTAACCCCAAAAGTACACTTCAGTCCTAACCAAAAAAAAAATTATTTTCTGTGTTTGTGAATTGTGTGCGCAGTAGCCGCACGTGCATCAACAAAGTAGTGCCAAGTGTGCGCCTGTGTCATAAGTAAAGGGCCGGCTGGCTTGACCGTTAAAGGGTGCTGTAACCCCAAAAGTACACTCCAGTCCAAACCAAAAATAAAAATATTTTCTGTGTTTGTGAATTGTGTGCGCAGTAGCCACACGTGAATCAACAAAGTAGTGCCAAGCGTGCGCCTGTGTCATAAGTAAAGGGCCAGCTGGCTTGACCGTTAAAGGGTGCTGTAACCCCCAAAGTACACTCCAGTCCAAACCAAAAAAAAAAATATTTTCTGTGTTTGTGAAAAGTGTGTGCAGTAGCCGCACGTGCATCAACAAAGTAGTGCCAAGCGTGCACCTGTGTCATAAGTAAAGGGCCAGCTGGCTTGACCGTTAAAGGGTGCTGTAACCCCCAAAGTATACTCCAGTCCAAACCAAAAAAAAAATATTTTCTGTTTGTGAATTGTGTGCGCAGTAGCCGCATGTGCATCAACAAATTAGTGCCAAGCGTGCGCCTGTGTCATAAGTAAAGGGCCGGCTGGCTTGACCGTTAAAGGGTGCTGTAACCCCCAAAGTACACTCCAGTCCAAACCAAAAAAAAAATTATTTTCTGTGTTTGTGAATTGTGTGCGCAGTAGCCGCACGTACATCAACAAAGTAGTGCCAAGCGTGCGCCTGTGTCATAAGTAAAGGGCCGGCTGGCTTGACCGTTAAAGGGTGCTGTAACCCCCAAAGTACACTCCAGTCCAAACCAAAAAAAAAATATTTTCTGTGTTTGTGAATTGTGTGCGCAGTAGCCGCATGTGCATCAACAAATTAGTGCCAAGCGTGCACCTGTGTCATAAGTAAAGGGCCGGCTGGCTTGACCGTTAAAGGGTGCTGTAACCCCCAAAGTACACTCCAGTCCAAACCAAAAAAAAAATTATTTTCTGTGTTTGTGAATTGTGTGCGCAGTAGCCGCACGTACATTAACAAAGTAGTGCCAAGCGTGCGCCTGTGTCATAAGTAAAGGGCCGGCTGGCTTGACCGTTAAAGGGTGCTGTAACCCCCAAAGTACACTCCAGTCCAAACCAAAAAAAAAATTATTTTCTGTGTTTGTGAAATGTGTGCGCAGTAGCCACACGTGCATCAACAAAGTAGTGCCAAGCGTGCGCCTGTGTCATAAGTAAAGGGCCGGCTGGCTTGACCGTTAAAGGGTGCTGTAACCCCCAAAGTACACTCCAGTCCAAACCAAAAAAAAAAATATTTTCTGTGTTTGTGAAATGTGTGTGCAGTAGCCGCACGTGCAGCAACAAAGTAGTGCCAAGCGTGCGCCTGTGTCATAAGTAAAGGGCCAGCTGGCTTGACCATTAAAGGGTGCTGTAACCCCCAAAGTACACTCCAGTCCAAACCAAAAAAAAAATTATTTTCTGTGTTTGTGAATTGTGTGCGCAGTAGCCGCACGTGCATTAACAAAGTAGTGCCAAGCGTGCGCCTGTGTCATAAGTAAAGGGCCGGCTGGCTTGACCATTAAAGGGTGCTGTAACCCCCAAAGTACACTCCAGTCCAAACCAAAATAAAAATTATTTTCTGTATTTGTGAATTGTGTGGGCAGTAGCCGCACGTGCATCAACAAAGTAGTGCCAAGCATGCGCCTGTGTCATAAGTAAAGGGCCAGCTGGCTTGACCGTTAAAGGGTGCTGTAACCCCCAAAGTACACTCCAGTCCAAACCAAAAAAAAATATATTTTCTGTGTTTGTGAAATGTGTGCGCAGTCGCCGCACGTGCATCAACAAAGTAGTGCCAAGCATGCGCCTGTGTCATAAGTAAAGGGCCAGCTGGCTTGACCGTTAAAGGGTGCTGTAAACCCCAAAGTACACTCCAGTCCAAACCAAAAAAAAAAATATTTTCTGTGTTTGTGAAATGTGTGCGCAGTAGACGCACGTGCATCAACAAAGTAGTGCCAAGCGTGCGCCTGTGTCATAAGTAAAGGGCCAGCTGGCTTGACCGTTAAAGGGTGCTGTAACCCCCAAAGTACACTCCAGTCCAAACCAAAAAAATAATTATTTTCTGTGTTTGTGAATTGTGTGCGCAGTAGCCACACGTGCATCAACAAAGTAGTGCCAAGCGTGCGCCTGTGTCATAACTAAAGGGTCGGCTGGCTTGACCGTTAAAGGGTGCTGTAACACCCAAAGTACACTCCAGTCCAAACCAAAAAAAAAAATATTTTCTGTGTTTGTGAATTGTGTGTGCAGTAGCCGCACGTGCATAAACAAAGTAGTGCCAAGCGTGCGCCTGTGTCATAAGTAAAGGGCCGGCTGGCTTGACCGTTAAAGAGGGCTGTAACCCCAAAAGTACACTTCAGTCCTAACCAAAAAAAAAATTATTTTCTGTGTTTGTGAATTGTGTGCGCAGTAGCCGCACGTGCATCAACAAAGTAGTGCCAAGTGTGCGCCTGTGTCATAAGTAAAGGGCCGGCTGGCTTGACCGTTAAAGGGTGCTGTAACCCCAAAAGTACACTCCAGTCCAAACCAAAAATAAAAATATTTTCTGTGTTTGTGAATTGTGTGCGCAGTAGCCACACGTGCATCAACAAAGTAGTGCCAAGCGTGCGCCTGTGTCATAAGTAAAGGGCCAGCTGGCTTGACCGTTAAAGGGTGCTGTAACCCCCAAAGTACACTCCAGTCCAAACCAAAAAAAAAAATATTTTCTGTGTTTGTGAAAAGTGTGTGCAGTAGCCGCACGTGCATCAACAAAGTAGTGCCAAGCGTGCACCTGTGTCATAAGTAAAGGGCCAGCTGGCTTGACCGTTAAAGGGTGCTGTAACCCCCAAAGTATACTCCAGTCCAAACCAAAAAAAAAATATTTTCTGTTTGTGAATTGTGTGCGCAGTAGCCGCATGTGCATCAACAAATTAGTGCCAAGCGTGCGCCTGTGTCATAAGTAAAGGGCCGGCTGGCTTGACCGTTAAAGGGTGCTGTAACCCCCAAAGTACACTCCAGTCCAAACCAAAAAAAAAATTATTTTCTGTGTTTGTGAATTGTGTGCGCAGTAGCCGCACGTACATCAACAAAGTAGTGCCAAGCGTGCGCCTGTGTCATAAGTAAAGGGCCGGCTGGCTTGACCGTTAAAGGGTGCTGTAACCCCCAAAGTACACTCCAGTCCAAACCAAAAAAAAAATATTTTCTGTGTTTGTGAATTGTGTGCGCAGTAGCCGCATGTGCATCAACAAATTAGTGCCAAGCGTGCACCTGTGTCATAAGTAAAGGGCCGGCTGGCTTGACCGTTAAAGGGTGTTGTAACCCCCAAAGTACACTCCAGTCCAAACCAAAAAAAAAATTATTTTCTGTGTTTGTGAATTGTGTGCGCAGTAGCCGCACGTACATCAACAAAGTAGTGCCAAGCGTGCGCCTGTGTCATAAGTAAAGGGCCGGCTGGCTTGACCGTTAAAGGGTGCTGTAACCCCCAAAGTACACTCCAGTCCAAACCAAAAAAAAAATTATTTTCTGTGTTTGTGAAATGTGTGCGCAGTAGCCACACGTGCATCAACAAAGTAGTGCCAAGCGTGCGCCTGTGTCATAAGTAAAGGGCCAGCTGGCTTGACCATTAAAGGGTGCTGTAACCCCCAAAGTACACTCCAGTCCAAACAAAAAAAAAATATATTTTCTGTGTTTGTGAATTGTGTGCGCAGTAGCCGCACGTGCATCAACAAAATAGTGCCAAGCGTGCGCCTGTGTCATAAGTAAAGGGCCGGCTGGCTTGACCTTTAAAGGGTGCTGTAACCCCCAAAGTACACTCCAGTCCAAACCAAAAAAAAAATTATTTTCTGTGTTTGTGAATTGTGTGCGCATTAGCCGCACGTGCATCAACAAAGTAGTGCCAAGCGTGCGCCTGTGTCATAAGTAAAGGGCCGGCTGGCTTGACCGTTAAAGGGTGCTGTAACCCCCAAAGTACACTCCAGTCCAAACCAAAAAAAAAATTATTTTCTGTGTTTGTGAATTGTGTGCGCAGTAGCCGCACGTGTATCAACAAAGGAGCAGCGCCAAGCGTGCGCCTGTGTCCCATAAGTAAAGAGCCAGCTGGCTCATTTCTTAATGGCTGGTGTAACCCACAAAGTGCACTACTCTCCAGTAAAAATAAAAAAATATTTTCTGTGTTTAGCCGCACGTATATATCAAATCGATATAACATAAATGGAGGACCAAACTTTCTCCGATAAAAATAAAATAGAGAAAGATCAAGAACCACTTCCTCCTAGTGCTGAAGCTGCTGCCACTAGTCATGACATAGATGATAACATGCCATCAACGTCGTCTGCCAAGGCCGATGCCCAATGTCATAATGGAGGGCACATACAATCCCAAATTACAAAGTTCAGGAAAATGACCTTGAAAAAAATATTTAAATCAGCTGAAGAGAAACGTAAACTTGCCAATATGCCATTTACGACACGGAGTGGCAAGGAACGGCTAAGGTCGATCCCTAGTATGTTCATGACTAGTGGTTCAGCTTCACATGACGATGGAAGCCCTCCTCCCACTAAAAAAATCAAAAGAGTTAAGCTGGCAAAAGCACAGTGAAGAACTGTGCTTTCTAAGAAGATATCACAAATCCCCAAGGAGAGTCCAAGTGTGGTGGTGGTTGCGATGCCTGACCTTCCCAGCACTGGACGGGAAGAGGTGGCTCTTTCCACCATTTGCATGCCCCCTGTAAGTGCTGAAAGGAGCACCCACAGTCCACTTGCTGATATGCAAATTGAAGATGTCACTGTTGAAGTACAACAGGATGAGGATACTGGTGTAGCTGGCGCTGAGGAGGAAGTTGGCGAGGAGGATTCTGATGGTGATGTGGTTTGTTTAAATCAGGCTCCGGGGGAGACAGTTGTTGTCCGTGGGATGAAAAAGCCCATCACTGTCATGCCTGGGCAGAAGACCAAACATTCCACCTCTTTGGTCTGGCAATATTTCTATCCAAATCCGGACAACAACTGTCTTGCCATATGTACCATATGTAAAGGTGAAAAAAGTAGGGGTAGGGATGTCAACCACCTAGGAACATCCTCCCTTATACGGCACCTGCAGCGCGTTCATAAAAAGTTACTGTCAAGTTCAGAAACTTTGGCTAAGACCGTAAGCAGTCCAGGGACACCTAAATCCCGTTGTCCTGTTGTATCCAAGCGCCTGCAAACCACACCGTCAACTCCCTCCTCGTCAATTTCCTCCTTAGGCAGGATCGGAAGTAGTCCTGCAGGCCATGTCACTGGCATGACTGACTCTCCTATCCGGGATTCCTCCGGAGGATCCTGCATTGCTACGCCTACTTCTGCCGTTGCTGCTGCTGGGAGTCGTTCATAATCCCAGAGAGGAAGTAGGAACACCACTACTTTTACTAAACAATTGACCCTCCAACAGTCCTTAGCGAGGAGGATGAAGTACGACAGCAGTCATCCTGAAGCAAAACGTATAACTGAGGCCTTGACTGCTATGTTGGTGTTAGATGTGCATCCGGTATCTGCCATTAGTGCAGTGGGATTTAGACAATTGATGGAGGTAGTGTGTCCCCGGTTCCAAATCCCGTCTAGATTCCACTTCACTAGGCAGGCGATACCGAGACTGTACAGAAACATCAGAAAAAGTGTCCTCAGTGTCCTGAAAAATGCCATTGTACACAATGTCCACTTAACCACGGACATGTGGACACGTGGAACAGGGCAGACTAAGGACTATATGACTGTGACAGCCCACTGGGTAGATGTATCACCTTACGCAGCAACAGCAGCAGCATCACCATTAGCAGCATCTCAGAAACGCCAGCTCGTTCCAAGGCAGGCTACGCTGTGTATCATCGGTTTCAGTAAGAGGCACACCACCGACAACCTCTTAGAGAAACTGAGGGAAATCATCGCCCAGTGGCTTACCCCACTTAGACTCTCCTGGGGATTTGTGATATCTGACAATGCCACCAATATTGTGCGGGCATTACATCTGGGCAAATTCCAGCATGTCCCATGTTTTGCTCACACAATAAACTTGGTGGTGCAGAATTTTCTGAAAAGCGACAGGGGCGTGCAGGAGACGCTTTGGGTGGCCCAAAAAATTTCTGGCCACTTTTGCCATTCAGCGACTGCGTGCCGAAGACTGGAGCGCCAGCAAACACTCTTGAACCTGCCCCACCATCACCTGAAGCAAGAGGTTGTGACGCGGTGGAACTCAACCCTCTATATGCTTCAGAGGATGGAGGAGCAGCAAAAGGCCATACAAGTCTATACATCCACCTATGACATAGGCAAAGGAGGGGGTATGCACCTGACTCAAGCGCAGTGGAGAATGATTTCCGTGTTGTGCAAGGTTCTCCAGCCCTTCGAACTTGCCACACGTGAAGTCAGTTCAGACACTGCCAGCTTGAGTCAGGTCATTCCCCTCATCAGGCTTTTGCAGAAGCAGCTGGAGAAAGTGAAGGAGGAGCTAAGACGGAGCGATTACGCTCGGCATGTGGGACTTGTGGATGAAGCCCTTCATTTGCTTTGCCAGGATTCCAGGGTGGTCAATCAGTTGAAATCAGACCACTACATTTTGGCCACCGTGCTCGATCCTAGGTTTAAAGCCTATGTGGTGTCTCTCTTTCCGGCCGACACAAGCCTGCAGAGGTGCAAAGACCTGCTGGTGAACACACTGTCAGCTGAAGCGAAACGTGACACGTCAACAGCTCCTTCTTCATTTTCTCCCGCAACTGGGGCTGCCAGGAAAAAACTTAGGTATCCTAAGCAACCCGCTGGCGGTAATGCAGGGCAGGCAGGACCAAGTTTGGACATCTGGTCCGGACTGAAGGACCTGGCAACAATTTCTGACATGTCTACTGTCACTGCATATGATACTGTCACCATTGACAGAATGGTGGAGGATTACATCAGTGACAGCATCAAAGTAGGCATGTCAGAGGATGACATCTTGCCTCCGTAGAGCCAGTTTGTGCAGGGACAGATTAATTGCCAGCTTGTTTTGTGGGGGCCCAAACGAACCAATCATTTCAGCCATAGTTGTGTGGCAGACCCTGGCGCTGAAATGATTGGTTTGTTAAAGTGTGCATGTCCTGTTTATACAACATAAGGGTGGGTGGGAGGGTCCAAGGACAATTCCATCTTGCACCTCTTTTTTTTCTTTGCATTATGTACAGTTTGGGGCCTAGTTTTTCAAACTGCCATCCTGTCTGCCACTGCAGTATCACGCCTAGATGGGTCACGTGTTTGTGCCGCCCACTCGTGTCGCTTAGCATAGTCATCCAGCTACCTCGGTGCAACCTTTTGGACATAAAAACACTATTGTGAGGTGTGAGGTGTTCAGAATAGACTGGAAATGAGTGGAAATTAAGGTTATTGAGGTTAATAATAGCATAGGAGCAGAAAAACCTACAAATTCTGTGATTTTAGCTGTTTTTCTGCTTTTTTTCCAAAAAATACAGATCCAAAACACAAAACCCAGAACCCAAAACACGGAAGGGTGGTTTTGGCAAAACCAATCCAGATCTAAAACACGAAGAAAGATCCAGATCCAAAACCAAAACACAAAACACGAAAAGTGGCCGGTGCACACCCCTAATAACTATATGGCTGCAGGGTGCATGGTGTGGCCCCCCTGGACCCAGAGGCCCATGTGCATCTCACATCCTGCACTCTTTATAAATATTCCACTGGCTGTGTGTGTATACTGTATATACATTTAGAGGTGTGTGGAAATCATCAATTTTTCTATTATATCAGTCTAAAAAGTCTATCCTGCGGTGTTTCAATCAGTTGCTTTCAATTTTCAATACAATTATGCTTTTCTGCACTTTTACTGTAAGCATACTCTTTGCTAGTTGCCATGCAATACACTTGCTTGTCATCATTATGACAGTATCCTATTCATCATGCACATATACATATGGTTTTAAGATAAACTGTATATGTTTGTTAATGTTGTTCTTTAGAGGGTTAAAGTTCATTGCTTTGTTTGTTCTCAGTTTCTTGCTTCATATAGTTTAATGTTTCCTCTAACAAGATTATAATCTGTGTAATGCTACTATCATCTCTGCTAACAAATGTGACTGCTTCATCAAAGAGATGCAGTGGTTTACATATAAACATCAGTCATCATTGCTCAAATAATCCTTGAAGCAGATTCGTACAAGAATTTCATATAGCTGGAGGATCACATATGCAAATGAACTTGTTGCAAGTTGTTACATTTTATTTTTACACTGACGATCATAGTGCTTAAGAGAGGGCAACCATAAGGTCTACGAGCAGCTCCGATGGTTCCCGATGGTCTCGAGTAATCCTTATATGCCCAGAGATGACGTGTAATGGGAACGAGAAGGGGGCATATTTTTAGTCTATGGCCGCATCCTCCCCTCGCTCGTTCAGCTAACGATCCCATCTTAACGACGCAACTTGCGAGTGCTTCATTTGTATATCCGGCCCCTTTTACCTTACGACCGTGCGGCCGCAACGACAGTCTCTGAATGAGGTCCCAAATTCTGAGTTGAGAATCACTCAGGTTGGTGGTGCTCACTATAGCCAAAAGTTTTAAAGATATACAAAAGGTTAGAAATAAGAAGGCTTTTTTTCTGGGGTACTCTTATATGTAATATTATACATATTAAAATATCACTTTTATTAAAATCAGTTAAAATTATGTTTCTCTAGAAAAAATTAAAAAAGGAATACAGCAATTTGCATGTGTCCTTAGACCAGCATATAGTATGATTCCTATATAGATGTACATCACATTCAATATCTATCACCAACAGTCAGAACCGAAGATGTCACATCTAGTGTATATAATTACTCAGATAGATCTAAGAAAGGGGAATCACCAAACCAAAATGTGAAAATGTCATGTGTCAATAGTAAAGAATAGTTGTTCTAATACAGAGTTCCCCTCATGAACCTAGGTACATACATTCATGGGTCTTGAAATTTAGAAGTACATACTGTATCACTTGTAAAGGTTCAGGTTTGTATATGATGATCTACATTAGTTTAAAGGGTGTGAATCTAGATTATTTAGAAGGTGTCTCAATGATGGACTCAGGTCATTGTTTACACGTGGGTGATTAATGTAAAGGACAGATTTGTTTCAGTTAGGTAAAAAATCTGTAAGCAGTGAAATATTAATGTTACATCAAAAACATCATCCCTTAGTGAGAATAACATCATTTCTGTGAATTTTACTCCTCTGACACGTAAATTCCAATAACATTTTTCTTTATATAGAATATATGTAGAGATGTGGGTGTGAACATGTACGCGCGCATATGTATACATGCCCACACATGGGTATTTACCTATGCAAATATATGGCTATTCACCTTTGTGGATTAAATACCTGACCATGCTAGCTATAACGACCACAATTCCCAGTTAATATCCCTGGATATCACCTAATACTAATCCCAATCTTATTATTTTATATCTATTTTTATATCTTTCCTAACATTTGGTTACAGATCACCCTGTATGTACACAAGGATAACCATAATATGGTAGATTTCTTCAACTAGTTTATCAATAAGGATTTTAATATTTTGAGTATGATTATCATATTTATACATCAATGTAGAAAATCTCATCTATGGGATTACATATACATGACCGTGGATAATTTCCTAATTTTTTTGGATAATGTACATACATATCTATAAGTATGTACAGCTCCCTCATTTAGCGGATAATTTTCATATTTACACTTGGATATAAATATCCCCTCATAAAGAGGTATGGCATATGTCCTCACATCAATTGGGCAAATCCCCCATTCAAATGTACATGCAAATACATCAATGTGAATAATTTCCTTATTTAGCGGATAATACACATGCATATACATTGCATATTCTCCTCTTTTAAGGCTAATATACATGCCTACATACCAGTGTGGGTAACTTACCCATTTAAAGGAATATGCAAATGCTCACACTTCGATGTGGATAATTTCCTAATTCATAGGATAATGGACACACACACATCTATGTTGCCAATCTCCACATCTATAGGATAAAGTACATACTTACACATCTATGTGGACAATTTCCACATTTAAGGATAATGTACATGCTTATGTATGTGGATAATCTCCTCATTTAGAGAATAACTACTCCAACACTATCATTCGAAGATATACCTGTATCCTCTATCAACCTGCGTATATAAACATCATACCATACTAACTAATTAAGACCTTTGAGGGTTAACTTAAATAACTATCTACTATAGACTCAGAGATTCTCATCTCTGGCTTCACGGTGGATGTACACAGACTTTCTATTTTTCACCCCATCTAATCTTTGCTCACAGGACACGCATGGGTTCAATTTCACTCTCACCGGTCTAATGTGGAAACCCTGAGCCTGCTCTGATTGGCCATCTAGCACACTTGTGACTAGCCATAGTGATTCACAATGAATGGCCACTGAGCACAAATGTGAGTTATGACAGGCACCATGTGACTCATTCAACCAATGGGAGATGGCCTCCCACTAACATATGATCAGGACTCATACCCAGAAGCACGTACTTAAGGTAAGAGCTGAAGCTCTTCTCACTATGCAATGGTGAACAAGCCTCATTAGCAGGGTGAAATGTGCATCCAGCGGCAACACACAGATGTGGTCTGGCTAGTGGACAAGCCAACCACCTTCCCCTTCCCTGATATCTACAAAGAGTAACTGTATCACTTCACTTGGACCGCTGGTAAAAAGTGATGAGACCTATGCATATGGATCTAGCCTTTTTGTATATGTGATTATCATTGTCTGAATTAAACAGTACTATGGATATAGCCTTTGTGCATATGCAATAATTTTATCTTTACTAGTCAGTATCATGAGCAGACTAATATCTGATTATAGCACTCTGTTTCTTGGGATGAATAGATGCTTTAGAAGTCCCTGTGAACAGTGAGATACACTTTCCTATCTGTTATATATGTGCACTATTTATGGACATGATTTTGGAATGATTAGATGTCTTAGAGGTGTCTGTGAACAGTGTGATACACTTTTCTATCTCTGTGTGGGTGTACTATCTATGGACATGAATCTGGTGGTAATATCCTGATCCCTATGATGACTGTGAATACCACTCTTGGATCAACTGATGAGATATACATCCTTGTGAACTAATGTGTAACAACACACTTTGCGGTATTTAAGTGTGATATATATGATAATTTAATCCCAGCAGACTATGACATAAAGTTTTGAGCACATTATACCACATACATATTGTTTTTGATGTAACATCAATGTTTCACTGCTTACAGATTTTTTAGCTACAGTAAGTGAAACAAATCTGTCCTTTACATCATCACCCATGTGTAAACAATGAGATGAGTCCATCACTGAGACACCTTCCAGTGGCAAACGCAGGATTTTGAAAGGGGGGTTTCCAAATTCTTGGTTACTGAAAAACATCTAGCCACAAATAAATATATAAATGCCCCCAGAAATGCCCCTTATACAGTGCCCCCTATGTAGTGCCCACAGTAGTGATGCCCCTATGCAGTGCCCCAGTAGTGCCCCTTATACAGTGCCCCAGTAGTAGCCCCGCCTATGCAGTGCTCCCAGTAGTGCCCCTTATACAGTGCCCTCCAGTAGTGCCCCTTATATAGTACCCCTCTATGTAGTGCCCACAATAGTCATGCCCCTATGCAGTGCCCCTTATATAGTCCCCCCTATGCAGTGCCCCCAGTAGTGCCCCTTATATAATGCCCCCTGTAGTAGTCCCTAATACTAACACTTTTATAATAAATTTCTCTACAGTGTACATACTCCTTCAAGTCCTGATCTGAATCTCTTGCCATGCTTTTCCCACTCCCCTCCCTTAGCCTACACACATACACACACACACACACACACAAACAGACAGATACATACACACAGACATACATACATACACTGACAGACACACTCATAAACACATACACTAACACAGACACACACTGCAGCGCAGCCAGCGCTTACCTAAGAACATGAATGCAGACTTAGCCAAATAAATACTGTCTGGCACCACCCCCGCCGCCCACCCACTCAACCCCCCCTCCCCACGCACCTCCACCCACGGCGTGCGGCTATGGGACTCGACAGTGCTGGCAACAGTGGATTACACTGTGTCACCCGGCAGCAGGCGCGCTCATCCTCAGATGCTGGTGACGATGGTGCCCCTATGCGGGAACTGACTGGCAGGGGCTTGCATGCTGAGCTCCCCCTACAGCCAGCCCAGGCAGTTGGGACTCTTGAAAAAAAAAAAAGCAAAATTGCTCAGCTGCTCGGGCCAGTGGCGAATGGAGCAACGGGCAGGGGGGGTTTCTAGGTACTCGGAAACCCCCCCTGCGTGCGCGTGTGCCTACTAAATAAACTAGATACGCACTCTTTAAACTGATGTAGATCATCATCTACGAACCTGAACCTTTACAAGTGATATATACTTCTAGATTTCAGTACATATGAATATATGTACCTACAGTAGGTTCATGAGGGGAATTCTGTATTAGAGCAACTGTTCTTTACTATTGACACATTACATTTTCATATTTTGTATTGGTGATTCCCCTTTCTTAGATTTATCTGAGTAATCATATACACTAGATGTGATGTCTTTAGTTTTGACTGTTGGTGATAGATATTGAATGTGACGTCCATCTATATAGGAATCATACTATATGCTGGTCTAAGGACACATATAAAAATAGCTGTATTCCATTTTTCATTTTTTCTAGAGAAACAGAATTTGAACGGACTTTAATAAAAGTTATATTTTAATTTGCATACTATTACATATAAGAGTACCCCAGAAAATGAGCCTTCTCTTTTCTCTTCTTTTGTACATATATTTACAGTACTCAGATTTCACAATATTTAAAATTGTGAGAATATCAGATTTTTTTATTATATTTTCTCTTTTGCATGCTATACAGTACATTGCAGAATATATATTACTTAGTTGTGCACGCAGGAGGGTTTCTGAGTATACACAATCACCCCCCCTCATTTCCACTGATGGGCAATATTATTTTTTCATAGAAGGAGACAGCTGTATCTTTGTCTCAACACAAACTGTGACAGTAATTGCAATTGCAGCTTACATTACAGAGAGCTATGATCGGCAGAGCTCTCTGCATACAGAATGTCCAGGTGAGGGGCTGCTGTGCATGCTCAGCCACAGCAGCTGCTCTTGGTCCTCACATCCTGCAGTGTCGTGGCTGCCATTCTACTTCTCTCAGCCTTGAGTATGCGTGAATGTATCATCAGAGGCTCCTATCCTCTTCAAGGAGAGGGGCTGCCAGTGCTACAGTCTAGACTCGTATACAGGGCCGCCAAGAACCGTGCCAGGCCCGGGTGACATGGGGCATGGCCTAATTGTGGGAGGTGTGGCCACACCCGTTTAGGGAAAAAAACAGGAAAAAACAGAAGCGGTGCTGTGCGCTGGGTGGGGTGCGCTGTGAGCAACTCTGCCCAGCGCACAGCCAATGGGGGGCATGACCAGCATGATCGCTCCCCCCATAGGCATAGGAGACAGCTTCAATTGCTGCTTAGCAGCTGCATGCAGTCTCCCACTGCAGCCCAGCATACAGCAGCGTGTGCTGGGCTTCTGTGATGTAGAATGGAGGGGGGGCGGTGCCGGACCTGGGCCCTCGCCGATACCCTCCAGCAAGCCTGGGACCAGGTAACTTGTACTCGGCACCTGCTTAATGGATCTGACAGGCACCAGGACTGACAAATGTGTGCAAACTGATGGGATTGGTGCATGTGCACAAACACTGGCTTCTAGGTACTGTATTGGCTGCTGACCCTAGAAGCCAGTTAGCGTTAAGGGAAAGGCAGAGGTATGGCTTCCTATTGCAAGTTCTCTTGCTGTTAATGACAGCACGGACTGGCATTCCCAGCAGGAGCAATCACCTCCCCTTCAGACTTCCTGACCTGTGTGTGATAAGCAGTTAGTGGTTCCAATGGGAAGCCACTGCCAAAGTGAAGCCAGAGCATGGACTCACTAGCTCACTGGAGGTGGCTGATTCTACTGGGGGCCTTTCAGCCTTTTAGCCCCTAGGTAAAATCTGCCACTAGTATGTATGAATGTGTGGGTGTGGGTATGGTGTGCTATGTATGTGCATTGTATGTGTGTGCAATGCATTTATATGTGATATATATCAATGATATATATATATATATATATATATATATATATACACACACACACATACATCTCCCTACTCGGAGTGAATCCTACATTTGCACCTGATATTGTATAGTATTTATTGTTAAAGATGTATATATAATATTGGGCCTATTTATCAAAGTGATCCCTGTTATTCATGCAGAAACAACAAAGTCTGGATGTATTGCACATTTGTAAGTATTAGACATACTGTATATATCAAACTATTAAAGCAGACAATATCACTGATGTCTCCTACATTATTTTAAGACATGATGTGTAATGCTGTTCCCAACAGTGATTTGGGGCACTGGAATTATCCAAGTTATCAAGCTCTGAAAGCTGAAAGGTTGCACATGCGGGAGGAAACCTTGCAGTTTAACATTCACATAAGCGCATACTGTATAATGAAATTGCAAAATATACAGTATTATCATACAACAGACTATAAATAACCCAAGACTTAATTTACTTGTAGATGAACACAATTTTGTTTGTTGAAGTACTCTCTTGCTAGGTGGACAACTGTCAACTGACTGTTGGTTGGGTGACCAATCACATATACAGAGGGGGAATATTCTAAAATGATCACATCTCACCTTCTAGAACATTCCAAAAGATCCCCATACTGTATGCACGCATTATGGTTAAAATCCCTAATACTTGGAGGTACCCGTTATCTCAAGAAGAGAGCCAATTTGAAAAGACTACTTTCATTTTTGAGTTCAGCAACCCCAAAATTCTATAAGTTTGTTCAAATATCCTTGCCATCTAAACATTTTTTTTTGTTGGGCTTTATTATATGCATGGATTTGTAATCCACAATAAAAAAGTTAGGTAAAATTAGCAGTTAATGCTGATCATCCTTGTTCACAGAAAACAACAGCTTCAGCTCTATTAGTAATAATATATATTCTATACATAGTATAAAATAAAGTCCTTAGTAAGCATCTGTCTGTTTGTTTGGGTTAAACTCATGAACCAATGGACGGATTTTGATGCATTTTTCACTATTCTATAGAGCAGTTGTCAAGAAAGGTTTAGGTGTATGAAACTTTAATGTATGACAAAAGGGAGCCGAGCAGTGACAATGAAACAAGTCAATGAAAAATTGGACATCTGAGTGCTTTTGTGGCTTAAGCTGCCTAAACCATTAAATATATATCACGACGATGGAGTTTATTTTATACCATGTAGGGATTGATGCATATTATCTGGTTTCTCCAGAAAAATTGATGTAAGCCCTGTTTACTGATACAAAATTTCAGTATTTCTCTTTTTTTACCGTTCCTATTTAATTTATGTGTAAAACGATTCTTTAATTGTAAACAAGTCCAACTCCCAGTAAGAGTCTGCTTTGGCATGACAATAAATAAAGTACAGGGACAGACACTTAATGTGACTGGAGTTGACTTACAGTAAGTAGAGACTGTTTTTTATTCTCACTAAGACCTTGGAATGCTGCCTCTTCTTTGTCTGTGACAGAGACCTATGCTAAATGTTCATTGTCAAGGAAGGCACCCCAGCATGAATTGTATGCAACCAGAGTTCCAAACTACATACCAGATTACTGATTAAATTCTGCACCTTTAAGTCTCCCAGTGCCGCCTGCTGTGTGGTCTGTATCGTGGGGACATGTTCTCCTCTAACAGGAGGGCATCGAAGCATATAATTTCATTATAGTGAGTGCGGGATCATTGCTGGTATATATATATATATATATATAAATATATATGCACACACTATGTAGACAAAAGTGATTGGACATTCCGTGCAAGCAAAATGCATATCATGCATACCATTGCACATGAGTTCCAAATGGCCAATAATGTGGTGGTTTTGACAAAAACATTAGGGAAGCCCATGCACTTGCAGTTCTATGGAAACAACAAATGTTTTAATTATGATGAGAATGCCACCTCTCATGGTTCCGAGTTGATGTTGGACAGCTATACAGAAAATGTGGTAACCTGTATGGACTGGCCAGCTCAGAGTCCATACCTTAACCCCATTGAGAACCTCTGGAACAAATTGGAGCTATGGGTGCATTCTAGGCTGACTCGACCTTCTTCAGTGTCACAGTTGGTCACTGTACTTAAGGCGTAATTGCAAAAAATACCATCTGCTATTGTCCAGCAACTTGTGGCCAGTTTGCCAAGTAGGGTGTCTGCAGAAATCACTGCACGTGGTACTGACATCAATAAAGTCTTGTTGATCTATTTTCTGTCAGTGTCCAATCACTTTTGTCGACATAGTATGTATATATATTAGGGGTGAGCGGGTTTGGATTTCTGAAATCCGAACCCCCCCGAGCCCCCCCGATCCGAGGCCGATCCGAGTCAGGCTCGACTTTTCCCGCCGGACTCGGATCTGAAATCGAGGCAAAACGTCATCATCCCGCCTTCAAAGTCTCGCGGGTTTTGGAATCCTATATAAGGTACCCGCGTCGGCACCATTTTCTCACTCGGCTGTGGACAGTGAAGAGGGAGGGTGGGAGTTAGGGCTGGCTGGGCTGTGTAGTGTAGTGTAGTGCAGAGTAGTGTTGTGCTGTGCTGCGCTGTGCTGCTGTTGTCCACTACTTCAAAGTCCAAAGGGGCTGGCTGTGTTGTGCTGTGCTGCTGTTGTTAATAGGGGCTGTGTCCACTACTTCAAAGTCCATAGGGGCTGGCTGGACTGTGTTGTGCAGTCAGTTCTCCATAGGGGCTGTGTCCACTCCAAAGACCTGTGCAGTGTCCCAGTCCTAAAGGGCTGCTGTAGTGTTGTCCAGGGGATGCTCTGTCCATCAGGGGTGCTCCCCCAAGTGCAAAAAAATAAAAAATTTTGTGTGTTTTTGAATTGTGTGCGCAGTAGCCACACGTGCATCAACAAAGTAGTGCCAAGCGTGCGCCTGTGTCATAAGTAAAGGGCCGGCTGGCTTGACCGTTAAAGGGTGCTGTAACCCCCAATGTACAATCCAGTCCAAACCAAAAAAAAATTATTTTCTGTGTTTGTGAATTGTGTGCACAGTAGCCGCACGTGCATCAACAAAGTAGTGCCAAGCGTGCGCCTGTGTCAGAAGTAAAGGGCCGGCTGGCTTGACCGTTAAAGGGTGCTGTAACCCCCAAAGTACACTCCAGTCCAAACCAAAAAAAATATATATATTTTCTGTGTTTGTGAATTGTGTGCGCAGTAGCCGCACGTGCATCAACAAAGTAGTGCCAAGCGTGCGCCTGTGTCATAAGTAAAGTGCCGGCTGGCTTGACCGTTAAAGGGTGCTGTAACCCCCAAAGTACACTCCAGTCCAAACCAAAAAAAAAAATATTTTCTGTGTTTGTGAATTGTGTGCGCAGTAGCCGCACGTGCATCAACAAAGTAGTGCCAAGCGTGCGCCTGTGTCATAAGTAAAGGGCCGGCTGGCTTGACCGTTAAAGGGAGCTGTAACCCCAAAAGTACACTCCAAACAAAAAAAATATATATTTTCTGTGTTTGTGAATTGTGTGCGCAGTAGCCGCACGTGCATCAACAAAGTAGTGCCAAGCGTGCGCCTGTGTCATAAGTAAGGGGCTGACTGGCTTGACCGTTAAAGGGTGCTGTAACCCCCAAAGTACACTCCAAACCAAAAAAATATATATTTTCTGTGTTTGTGAATTGTGTGCGCAGTAGCCGCACGTGCATCAACAAAGTAGTGCCAAGCGTGCGCCTGTGTCATAAGTAACAGGCCGGCTGGCTTGACCATTAAAGGGTGTTGTAAACTCCAAAGTACTTTCCAGTCCAAACCAAAAAAAAAAATATTTTCTGTGTTTGTGAATTGTGTGCGCAGTAGCCGCACGTGCATCAACAAAGTAGTGCCAAGCGTGCGCCTGTGTCATAAGTAAAGGGCCGACTGGCTTGACCATTAAAGGGTGCTGTAACCCCCAAAGTACACTCCAAACCAAAAAAATATATATTTTCTGTGTTTGTGAATTGTGTGCGCAGTAGCCGCACATGCATCAACAAAGTAGTGCCAAGCGTGCGCCTGTGTCATAAGTAAAGGGCTGGCTGGCTTGACCGTTAAAGGGTGCTGTAACCCCCAAAGTACATTCGAGTCCAAACCAAAAAAATATATATTTTCTGAGTTTGTGAATTGTGCGCGCAGTAGCCGCACGTGCATCAACAAAGTAGTGCCAAGCGTGCGCCTGTGTCATAAGTAAAGGGCCGGCTGGCTTGACCGTTAAAGGGTGCTGTAACCCCCAAAGTACACTCCAAACCAAAAAAATATACATTTTCTGTGTTTGTGAATTGTGTGCGCAGTAGCCGCACATGCATCAACAAAGTAGTGCCAAGCGTGCACCTGTGTCATAAGTAAAGGGCCGGCTGGCTTGACCGTTAAAGGGTGCTGTAACCCCCAAAGTACACTCCAGTCCAAACCAAAATAAAAATTATTTTCTGTGTTTGTGAATTGTGTGCGCAGTAGCCGCACGTGCATCAACAAAGTAGTGCCAAGCGTGCGCCTGTGTCATAAGTAAAGGCCTGGCTGGCTTTACCGTTAAAGGGTGCTGTAACCACCAAAGTACACTCCAAACCAAAAAAATATATATTTTCTGTGTTTGTGTGCGCTTTAGCCGCACGTATATATCAATATAACATAAATGGAGGACCAAACTTTCTCCGATAAAAATAAAATAGGGAAAGATCAACAACCACTTCCTCCTAGTGCTGTTGCTGCTGCTGGGAGTTGTTCATCATCCCAGAGAGGAAGTAGTAACATCACTACTTTTACTAAACAATTGACCCTCCAACAGTCCCTAGCGATGAGGATGAAGTACGACAGCAGTCATCCTGAAGCAAAACGTATAACTGAGGCCTTGACTGCTATGTTGGTGTTAGACGTGCGTCCAGTATCCACCATTAGTGCAGTGGGATTTAGACAATTGATGGATGTAGTGTGTCCCCGGTTCCAAATCCCATCTAGATTCCACCTGCATCCTCAAAGCAGCACCGACAAGCGTGCATCTGTCTGTTAAAGGGTGGTGACACCCTCAAAGTGTGCTACACAAACAATAAAAATATTGTTCTTTTTTTTTCTGTCTTTGTGAAATGTGTGGGCTGTACCAGCACCTGCATCCTTAAAGGAGTAGCGACAAGCGTGCGTCTGTCTGTTAAAGGGTGGTGACACCCTCAAAGTGTGCTACACAAACAATAAAAATATTATTATTTTTTTTTCTGTCTTTGTGAAATGTGTGGGCTGTAGCCGCACCTGCATCCTTAAAGCAGCACCGACAAGCATGCATCTGTCTGTTAAAGGGTGGTGACACCCTCAAAGTGTGCTACACAAACAATAAAAATATTGTTCTTTTTTTTTCGGTCTTTGTGAAATGTGTGGGCTGTAGCCGCACCTGCATCCTTAAAGCAGCAGCAATAAGCGTGCGTCTGTGTGTTAAAGGGTGGTGACACCCTCAAAGTGTGCTACACAAACAATAAAAATATTGTTCTTTTTTTTCTTTCTTTGTGAAATGTGTGGGCTGTACCCGCACCTGCATCCTTAAAGCAGCAGCGACAAGCATGCGTCTGTCTGTTAAAGGGTGGTGACACCCTCAAAGTATGCTACACAAACAATAAAAATATTGCTCTTTTTTTTTCTGTCTTTGTGGATTGTGTGGCCTGTAGCCGCACTAGCATCCTCAAAGCAGCAGCGACAAGCGTGCGTCTGTCTGTTAAAGGGTTGTGACACCCTCAAAGTGTGCTACACAAACAATAAAAATATTGTTCTTTTTTTTTCTGTCTTTGTGGATTGTGTGGCCTATAGCAGCACTTGCATCCTCAAAGCAGCAGCGACAAGCGTGCGTCTGTCTGTTAAAGGGTGGTGACACCCTCAAAGTGTGCTACACAAACAATAAAAATATTGTTCTTTTTTTCTGTCTTTGTGAATTGTGTGGGCTGTAGCCGCACTTGCATCCTCAAAGAAGCAGCGACAAGCGTGCGTCTGTCTGTTAAAGGGTGGTGTAACTCTCAAAGTGCTCCAAAAAATAAAAAACTATTTTTTTAATGTGTTTGTGACTTGTGTGCAATGTAGCCACACTTGCATCTTCAAAGCAGCAGCGACAAGCTTGCGTCTGTCTGTTAAAGGGTGGTGACACCCTCAAAGTGTGCTACACAAACAATAAAAATATTCTTCTTTTTTCTGTCTTTGTGAATTGTGTGGGCTGTAGCCACACTTGCATCCTCAAGGCAGCATAGACAAGCGTGCGTCTGTCTGTTAAAGGGTGGTGACACCCTCAAAGTGTGCTACACAAACAATAAAAATATTCTTCTTTTTTCTGTCTTTGTGAATTGTGTGGGCTGTAGCCGCACTTGCATCCTCAAAGCAGCAGCGACAAGCGTGCGTCTGTCTGTTAAAGGGTGGTGTAACCCTCAAAGTGCTCCACAAAATAAAAATCTATTTTTTGAATGTGTTTGTGACTTGTGTGCGAAGTAGCCGCACGTGCATCAACATAGTAGCAGCGCCAAGCATGCACCTGTGTCATAAGTCAAGGGCTGGTTTGGACATCTGGTCTGGACTGAAGGACGTGCCAACAATTTCTGACAAGTCTACTGTCACTGCATATGATACTGTCCTCAAAGCAGCAGCGACAAGCGTGCGTCTGTCTGTTAAAGGGTGGTGACACCCTCAAAGTGTGCTACACAAACAATAAAAATATTGTTCTTTTTTTTCTGTCTTTGTGAATTGTGTGGGCTGTATCCGCACTTGCATCCTCAAAGCAGCAGCGACAAGCGTGCGTCTGTCTGTTAAAGGATTACATCGGCGACAGCATCCAAGTAGGCATGTCAGACAGTCTGTACCTGTACTGGCAGGAAAAAGAAGCAATTTGGAGGTCCCTGTGCAAACTGGCTCTATTTTACCTGAGTTGCCCCCCCTCCAGCGTGTACTCCGAAAGAGTGTTTAGTGCAGCCGGGAACCTTGTCAGCGAAAGGCGTAGGAGGTTGCTTCCACAAAATGTGGAGAAGATGGTGTTCATAAAATGAATTATCAACTCTTCCAGGGAGACCAGCCTCCAGAACGTACAGAGGGACCTGTGGTTGTGGATTCCAGCGGGGACGAATTAATACTCTGTGAGGATGAGGATGTACACACTGGAGAGGGTGAGGAATCGGTGGATGAGGAGGATGAGGATGACATCTTGCCTCCGTAGAGCCAGTTTGTGCAGGGATAGATTAATTGCCAGCTTGTTTTGTGGGGGCCCAAACGTACCAATCATTTCAGCCACAGTTGTGTGGCAGACCCTGGCGCTGAAATGATTGGTTTGTTAAAGTGTGCATGTCCTGTTTATACAACATAAGGGTAGGTGGGAGGGCCCAAGGACAATTCCATCTTGCACCTCTTTTTTTTCTTTGCATTATGTACAGTTTGGGGCCTAGTTTTTCAAACTGCCATCCTGTCTGCCACTGCAGTTTCACGCCTAGATGGGTCACGTGTTTGTGCCGCCCCCTCGTGTCGCTTAGCATAGTCATCCAGCTACCTCGGTGCAACCTTTTGGACATAAAAACACTATTGTGAGGTGTGAGGTGTTTAGAATAGACTGGAAATGAGTGGAAATTAAGGTTATTGAGGTTAATAATAGCATAGGAGCAGAAAAACCTACAAATTCTGTGATTTTAGCTGTTTTTATGCTTTTTTTCCAAAAAATACAGATCCAAAACACAAAACCCAGAACCCAAAACACGGAAGGGTGGTTTTGGCAAAACCTATCCAGATCCAAAACATGAAGAAAGATCCAGATCCAAAACCAAAACACAAAACACGAAAAGTGGCCAGTGCACACCCCTAATATATATATATATATATATATATATATATACATAAATATATATATATATATATACACATAGCCATCACATTAGTGTTAAACTCATGTGATGGCTATGTCCATGTTATAATTCTGAGCAATAGAGTAGGGACTTGCAGTAAAGTGGGGTCCCGTGATGGGGGCTGGAAGCTTAAATGCATTGATCAATTCATGAACCAAAACCCCACTGTTTATTATGTTTATTATTATTGTTAGTTATTATGGTGAGTGCAGAGCCCTTGTGATTTCTATTTAAACAATGTGGTCACATACCATGTTGAACCCCAAATCTAGGAATGGTGAGTGCCGTGGATTAGTGCTTTTTGTTTACTATGATTAATTTTTATAATGAATCCTTTTTATGATCACATTTTCTCATGAACCCCTTTTAACTAATTATCTAACTTGTGTCAGCTGTTTTCCTAGGTGCTTAGCAACAGGTGTGCTTGGTAACTGTCTCACATTTAAAAGCAAAGTTGCTGTGATCTTTAGACCTTGATAGCATACCCTGAGTTTAACACTAATGTGATGGCTATGTCCATGTTATAATTCTGAGCAATAGAGTAGGGACTTGCAGTAAAGTGGGGTCCTGTGACGGGGGCTGCAAGCTTAAATGCATTGATCAATTCATGAACCAAAACCCCACTGTTTATTATGTTTATTATTACTATTATTATTGTTAGTTATTATGGTGGGCCTGATTTAGACCCACTCACGAGCGCTGAGCACGCGCAAGCGGGTCGATGTTGCCAAAGTGCGCATGCGCACGATGGAGGCGGCTCCGTCGTGCGCATGCACGAGACCCGAATAACGACTGCCAAGCTGTCATTATGGGTCTCGCACCAAAGGGGGCATGCTGTCAATGGTGATTGACAGCACGCCCCCTTTGGTGGGCGTGCCGGGGCGTGGCTACCCAGATGGAGGCGTTCTCATGGGAACGCCTACCGTCTGGGGCCGGCCCCACTGACATCACTAGTGATGTCAGTGGGAGTGCTTTTGGCTCTGATAGAGCCAAAAGCACTCCAGAGCTTGCTGCAGCGAGACCCTACCACAAGGGTCTCTTCGTAAGCCCGATGGTCGCGATGGTCTTGACCATCGCGACCATCATTTTGGCTGCTCGCTATAGCTGTGTGTGGTCACCCACAGCTATGCGAGTGGCCAGGAGGCTGCTCCAAAAAGTAGGAAGGACGGCCCTGATTCAGAGCGAGCGCTCTGTCAGAGCGTCCGGCTCTGAATCAGGGCCTAAGCCTCCACTCATCAATGTTTCAATTCTATTAGAAGAAAATTCTTCAAATAGAATTGAAACATTGATGAGCGGAGGCTCAGTGTTTTATTTCTGATATTTCTGTTCTGAGTGCCACCTGAATATATGTTGGAAATTATATATACATATATATATATATATATATATACACACATATATAGAGGGTTGATGGACAGGCAAACCAATTGGCACATCATGTAGGAGCCAGCAGGCCAGGGCCGGCACTACCAGTAGGCAAGCTTAGACAGCTACCTAGGGACACTGGCCACTAGAGGGTGCTTCTGAATCTGCATAACTACTGAGGGTGCAGGGGGTGTGGTTGCTACGGGGCCCGACAGCTTAAGGGGCCCGCCGGCCCAGGAATCGCATCCCCTGCACCCTCCATTTGCTGGGAACCCACTGAGATTGTGTTACCAGTGGGCACCTGGCTTCTTCTCTCCCCCCTAGTGCCAGCGGGAGCCAGAGGATGGAGCTCACTCCTGAGCTCCGGCTTCTGGGTCCCGCAGTGCACTATGGGAGTGATGTCATGATGTCACTCCCATAGTTCTGAGGAGCAGGTTCCAGGGATGGACAGCAGCAGGCACTGGAGAAGGGTTTAAGGTAAGTATTTTATTGTGTATGTGTGTGTGCGGGGGGGCTTACTACAGGGGGCACTACGGGGGCTTTACTATGGGGGCATCATATGGGGGCACTATTTGGAGCACTACAACTGGGGGCACTACAGGGGCCCTTACTACTGGGGCACTTCAAGGGGCATTACTTGCTGGGAGCTATACTATTGGGGGCACTACAAGGGCAGTACTACTGGTGTCACTGCAAGGAGCATTACTACTGGGGACACGACAAGGACATTACTACTAGCGGCACTGAAGGGAGCAATACTACTTGGGGCACTACAATGGCATCACTAATGGGGGCACTGCAGGAAGCATTACCACTGGGGCACTACAAGGGCATTACTACTGGGGTCACTGCAGGAAGCATTACTACTGGGGGCACTACAAGGGCAGTATTACTGGGGGCACTGCAGGGAGAATACTACTGGGGGCACTAGAAGGGCATTACTACTGGGGGCACTGCAGGGAACATTACTACTGGGGGCATTGCAGGGAGCATTACTACTGGGGGCACTGCAGGGAGCATTACTACTGGGGTCACTACAAGGGCATTATTACTGGGGGCACTGTAGGGAGCATTACTACTGTGGGCACTGCAGGGAGCATTACTAATGGGGGCACTACAAGGGCATTACAACTGGGGGCACTGCAGGTAGCATTACTACTGGGGACACTGCAGGGAGCATTACTATTGGGGGCACTACAAGGGCATTACTAGGTGAATACACTTTGACAAAGGGGCTTGCATGACCTGAAACATTGGTCATCCGTTATGTGATATGCCACAGTAAAATCGCTATATCCATTGGAAGTCTCCGAGTGCTGTTGCCTTTTGTCTTTTATGCTTCAACATTATCAGAGGGCACTGGAGCGCATTACTGTTTTTTTTCTGAGTGCCGGTCTTTCATCCTTGTTAATTTAAAATTCTCAAACTGTGGAAACAAGATGTCGATGTTTCAGTCCAGGCATGGACCTTTGTCAAGACAGATCCTAGGATAGAAAGTGCCCACTTGTTACCCACAAACCTATATGTAGGCAACTTCTGGCCTTGAGACATTGCAAACCAGCTGGAATCATTTGAGTTTTTGAGAGTGCTGTTCTAATCATTGGATTATATATACAATTCCATAGACAAAAAACCTTACGGTTTCACATGTCCCATTAAGGCTGCTTAGACATGATCTGAAAATTCGCAAAACCTATTGATTTTCTGCCACTCAAACTCCAAAAAGCAATGAAATTATGATCATTAAGGCTGACGCCTTAATGGACGTGTTCCTTGCGCAATACAGATATGGTATGCCATCACACACTGTGGTTAACTGCAGATTCAGCACTCTCACAGAATGAGATTGCTGTCACTCACAAAATTGTGGAGCTACTAATTCACAGAATTGTGTGCTCATTGGAATACACACAAGCGGTCTATGCAACTGAGGTTTGAGCAGTTATGTGGCTCCCACTTCCCACTCAGTGCCCACAATCTTCCCATTTGATCATCAAAACAATCTCACTGGCTTCCAACATCCTTCTCACTGCATACATTTATCTCATTTACAATACACATTCAGCTCCCTTATTTTTAAAAATATTCTTCTTTCTTCCCCTATATGCCTCCATGCTGCTATATATTCCCCAATCACTACTGCTGTGTGGTCTCCCAACTTTTGTCTATGTAATTTCATAGCTTTTTTAAATTGTATTAACTATCAGGGTTTGGATGAGCAAACTGGGCCACCTGCAGGGGAGAAGGGCAACAAAATGGAACACTAACGCAAGTGGAAAAGGGGACAGGGACACAGGAGGTTGGTTTGGGAGGTGCAGAGATAGACACAGCTGTAGGCATGTGGGGTAGCAGCAGCAGCAGTGGTGCAGAGCAGTGGCAGCAGTGTAGTAGAAAGGGGGCATCAGTGGGCGACAGAGGGCTCACTGGTAGTGCGTAAGCACTGAGAAAATCAAATCAATAAGTCAAATAGGCACAAATGCAGCAGTGAGATCCATCTAGGCATCTATGTTAATAATTGAATGTGTAAAAAAAAAAGGCATAGCCCTGCCCCCCAGAAAACAACCAGCACTGGGCTGTGGAGCCCCAGTACTGGTTGTGCTAAATACAGGGGACAAATGATGTAGGGGTCCCCTGTATTAAGCACAACCAGTACCAGGCTTTTCGGAACTTGTCCTGGTTGCCAAAATACGGGACAAATCACTTTAGGGTCCCCTGTATTTGGCGCAACCAGCACAGGGCTCTGAGCTGGTCCTGGTTCTGGAAATACAGGGGGAAAAATGCGTAGGATACACCCCTGTATTTACCAGAATCAGGACCAAACTCCTTCTAGAGGGGGGTGATGCCACAGCCAGAGGAGCCCTTTCACCGTGCTCCCCAGCTGCAGCATTACCCCTGACTTCTAGTCAGCCCTATCTCGGGATCCCTAGGGAACTGGGCCCCCCCCAATAAAGTGGTCCCCCTCTCCAGGGCACCCCAGGCCCAGACTAATTGCCTGGGGCTGTCCCTACCACCCCTGAGCAGTGGGTGCTGGGTTGATTGTGTTGTGTGGTGCATATGAAAATATAAATATTATCTTTTGCAGTAGTACTACAAGTACCAGCAGGCAGGGTATTAAGGGCCTGCTGGCACCTATGGTACCCCTGCAAAATAAATATTAAAAGAAAACAAACAGACACTATTTTTTAAAGTATTTCATTATGTCGCACCTTCACCTGTGGAGCGGTAGCCTTTAAGCTCTTTTACATGTCTGCTGCTGCCCCAGAACTTTTATGGTATTTGCAGCTGGAGCGCAGCGGCCATTAAGCTCTTTTGCTTGGCTGCCACCCATCCAGGGTTTCCGTGGCATCTTCATGCTTCAGCTGGTATCTCCAGCTCCCTGGCAGGTGACTGAATGGACAGGGCCTCATGCTGGCTTTATTTAAGCCAGCCAAGGGGACGGGGCGATGATGTCATGAGCCGTGAATGGCTCGCAGTGGCCATATTTGAATTAAATGGCACTGAGTTGCCATTTTTGAAAAGGGCATGCTCGGTTCTCACCACTGAAGTCAATGGTGATAACATCTCATTGGCTGAGAGGCTGAAGGCTCGCTTCTCTCAGCCAATGAGTGCACCACACAGGGATTTCTGTACTGAGATCCTGGGCAGAGTTGTCATTTGGGTAGCAGTGTTCTTAGAGAACACTACTAATGTATGAGGGTACAGGTATCTCATTTTTTTTTGCCAAGACTCTGGATTGTGTGAAGAGGACCTGATCCATGCATAGGAGGAGGTGGGTATGGAATTTTTATTACAGGTACTCCCTGTTGGATTATCTACTGGAGAAGAGGACAGAATGGCTTCAGGGATACTAGGTGAGTATGTGTGATAGTGTGTGCATGTGTGAGTACAGGTGTGTGTGCATGTATGTTTTAATAAAATTGTACTTTTCTATGGTGTGTGTTGTGTGTTTTTTTAATATTGCTTTGCTATGGAACTAAAAGTACCAGCAAGCCTGTAATGCCCCGCTTGCTGATACTTGTGGTTCTCCAAGTACCAGCATGTGGGGGAGGCTTGCTGGGAACTGTAGTACCACAGCAAAAGACAATATTTATATTTTAATATGCACCATATTTTACATAATCAACCTGGCACCCACCACCATGGGGTGCTGGGGGAAGCCCTGGGATATCAGCCTGGGCCTGGGGTGCCCTGAGGATGGGGACCCCTTTATTGGGGTGACTAGTGGTCAGGGGTGATGCTGCAGCTGGGGGGCCTAATGAAAGGGCTCCCTGGCTGTGGCATCACCCCCTCATTAGAAGGAGTCTGGTGCTGGTTCTGATAAATACAGAGGGACCCTATGCATTTTTTCCCCCTGTATTTCCAGAACCAGGACCAGCTCAGAGCTCTTTGTTGGTTGCGCTAAACACAGGGGACCCCTAAGTGATTTTCCCCCTGTATTTTGGCAACCAGGAACAGTTCTGAAATGCCTGGTGCTGGTTGTGCTTAATACAGGGGATCACTACGTCGTTTGTCCCCTGTATTTAGCACAACCAGTACTGGGGCTCCAAAGCCCGGTGCTGGTTGTTTTCTGGGGGGTGGGGCCACACCATTTTTCTGTAAATTAAACACAGAAGCAGGTATCATTTATCTACCAGATCTGTGCCTGCATTCTGTGTGTTGCTACACCCCCCAGGTCCAAGTGTCTGCCCCCCTGATGCCCACACCATCGCCGCTAAAGCCCGCAACTGTCCTCAGGTTCTGGCGACAGCTAACACCCGCTACCCCGCACCTTTTTGCTTCCTCCCACTGCAGCTAACACCAGCTTCTTTCCCCTGAGCCGACCACCGCTAAAGCCCACAAGTGGAGCCACAGTTATTACACCTGCTGGAGGCTCCTACTGTGGCTGTGCAACAACTTGAAAAATCCTCTCTCTACAATGGCGCATTCTTGATGTAATAGTTTAAAAACTGTAACTTTCTAATTTACCTGAACCCCAAAAGCACGTACCCTGGCACAATAGCTACCTAATACAACAAACCCCAAGTCTAAATTCACCACCTACCCTGAGTTTTGCCTTCCCGAAAAAAAAACATAGACTACAGCAGAAAAGTGGTCCTAATTGAGAATGTCAGAAAAGAGTGGCAGTTAGAACTTTAGATTACTCCCAAATCCTCATTTTTTATGTTTTTGCCCTGAAATTTGGCATGCAGCACCCAGTGACAGTTTTACCTGGCCATACCAAATTTTATATATGTACCTCTAATAGCTTTTGAGGTGTAGCCCCTTGAACACCCTACCCTCCACTCTAGAATTCTCTATGGAGAACTCCGTTTTTTTAGATGCAGCCTTAATATAAGTGCACGACTGTGCCCTTATAATATATGTGTATATATATATATATATATATACATTGCTATTTTTTAGGAGGAACATGCAGGAACTCAGTTCCCAAACCTCTCATTAACTTAATTAACTATGACGTAATGTCTTGGGCCAAAATTTATTTTCCATAAGATAAGTATTATTTTAAAGTCCCTTTTTTGCCTTCTTTTCTAAATACTATACATATGCATATAATATATATATATATATATATATATATATATATATATAGTCCAATAAGCCCGGCACTCCAAGGGTTAATAGTTATTGACCTGCTGCGGTGCACACTCTCCGTGGGTTCAACTTTTTGTCATCCACAAAATTAGTATTAGACATGCAGTCACTTGTACCACTACGCATGTCATATATTTATTGACCTGTCCATGCGGATTGGCTTACGTAGGAAAGACACAGCGTCAATTCTGGGAGCGCATGGCTCTCCATCGCAGTGCAATTCGCCAGGCGATAGAGTCCGGCACTAGCGAACAGCCGGTTGCCAGACATTGCGCCCGGTTCAAACACAGTGTGGCTAGCATAAGGGTCATTATCATCGATCATGTTCCAGAAAGTAAACGAGGTGGCAATAGAGCAAAAATTTTATTGCATAGAGAAAGCCGGTGGATATTCGAGTTAGGTACACTGGCTCCCAGAGGTCTGAATGAGACCCTGGGTCTTCAGTGTTTTCTATAATTAAGCTGATAGTGATTTTTCTGACATTTTTTCTGCTATATTATCAGCAGTGATAAATTCTGCCGTAGTTAGATTTTGTTATAATAGTGTTCCTCCCTTATGATGTTAGGAACAATAGTTAAATAGTGCCGTTGTTTTTAACGTGTTTGTGATTTTTTGTCTTAGGAGTACTCATGTTGCTTGGCAACAGAGAGGATGCATCGCTTCCCTGTGCCGCCCTGCCGATGTCGTCACCGGGCATGCGACGGACACATGAGCCGAAGCAGGAAGCGGGTCCTCAGGCGGCAGCGTGACACAGGTGAGTATGATAACCATGTTTTAATTGCATATGTGTTGTATATATATTTGTCTATGTTATGTGTTAGTCTGTATTGCTTGTCCTTGAAGACGGGGGGTAACCCCGAATCGCCGTAGGAATGGAATAAAGGACATTGGTTTATTCTGATGAAAGTCTGCAGAGTGCCTCCTTCCGATCACGATATATATATATATATATATATATATATGCACACACTATGTAGACAAAAGTGATTGGACATTCCATGCAAGCAAAATGCACATCATGCATACCATTGCACATGAGTTCCAAATAGCCAAAAATGTGGTGGTTTCAACAAAAACATTAGGGAAGCCCATGCACTTGCAGTTCTATGGAAACAACAAATGTTTTATAATGATTATGACATCTCATGGTTCTGGGTTGATGTTGGACTGCTATACAGAAAATTTGGTAACCTGTATGGACTGGCCAGCTCAGAGTCCATACCTTAACCCCACTGAGAACCTCTGGGACAAATTGGAGCTACAGGTGCATTCTAGGCTGACTCGACCTTCTTCAGTTGGACACTGTACTTAAGGTGTAATTGCAAAAAATACCATCTGCTATTGTCCAGGAACTTGTGGCCAGTTTGCCAAGTAGGGTGACTGCAGTAATCACTGCACGTGGTACTGACATCAATAAAGTCTTGTTGATCTATTTTCTGTCAGTGTCCAATCACTTTTGTCGACATAGTATATATATATATATATATATATTATATATATATATATACAGTGTATAATATATATATATATATATATATATATATAAATCACAGGGGCTCTGCACTCACCATAATAACTAACAATAATAATAATAATAAACATAATAAACAGTTGGGTTTTGGTTCATGAATTGATCAATGCATTTAAGCTTGCAGCCCCCATCACAGGACCCCACTTTACTGCAAGTCCCTACTCTATTTCTCAGAATTATAACATGGATATAGCCATCCCATTAGTATTAAACTCAGGGTATACTATCAAGGTTTAAAGCTCACAGCAACTTTGCTTTTAAATGTGAGACAGTTACCAAGCACACCTGTTGCTAAGCACCTAGGAAAACAGCTGACACGTTAGACAACTAGTTAAAAGGGGTGCATGAGAAAATGTGATCACAAAAATGATTAATTATAAAATGTAATCATAAAAAACAACAAGCACTAATCCACGGCACTCACCATTCCTAGATTTGGGGTGCAACATGGTATGTGACCACATTGTTTAAATAGAAATCACAGGGGCTCTGCACTCACCATAATAACTAATAATAATAATAAACATAATAAACAGTGGGTTTTTCATTCATGAATTGATCAATGCATTTAAGCTTGCAGCCCCCGTCACGGGACCCCACTTTACTGCAAGTCCCTACTCTATTGCTCAGAATTATAACATATAACATATAACAATTATAACTGTCTGCACAAGGGGCCTGATTCAGAGCTGGACGCTCTGACCAGAGAGCTTGCTCTGAATCAGGGCCCTCCTCCATGAAAATGGAGCGGCCTCCAGGCCACTCGTATAGCTGTGGGTGACCACCCACAGCATATGCGAGCGGCCAAAAAGATGGTCGCGATGGTCTTGACCATCATGACCGTCGGACTTGCGATGGAGACCCTGTGGTAGGGTCTCCCTGCCACAAGCCCTGGAGTGATTTTGGCTCTATCGGAGCCAAAATCACTCCCACTGATGATGTCAGTGGGGCCGGCTTCAGATGGTAGGCATTCCCATGGGAACGCCTTAATCTGGCCGCCACACCCACGGTACACCCACCAAAGGGGGTGTGCTGTCAATCAACATCAACAGCACACCCCCTTTGGTGCGAGACCCGGAGCGATGGAAACCCGTCGCTCCCCGGGTCTCGCGCATGCGCACGACTGAGCTCCCTCCGTCGTGCGCATGCGCAGTGGGGAACATCGACCCACTTGCGAGCATACTGCCACTCGCGAGTGGGTCTGAATGACCCCCAATGTCTTTCCCACACTCTGCTGAAACTATTGCTCTATTCAGTGGGAACTCAGTGGCTCTAACCCTTGGCACCATTCTAGCAATGTCTCTTGCCCAATCTTTCTCCTCAAACCTACAACATCTTACCCTAATCTGCAACATTACATGGTCCATATGCCTCTACAGGAAGCCAAGAGTATCACATAAAGGATTGCCACTACTTTTAGCTGTGAAAGTGTTACTGTTAGGCTTTGCCATAACATCTGCTTATTGAAATAGCTGTCCTGGCACAAGAGGTTTGATAAATAACCCAGCAACACATTTTATCTCATCAAGAAGAGGAACATTGGGGCATTTATCACTAAATGCTGTGTAATTAGTTGCAGTCTCATGTTTTGGCTGGGTCTAAGGAAATGTTGATATGATTGTTCGGCATTCACAAGTGTTAGTTTTGTCAAAAAATATGTGTGAATGTGGATGAATCTCTAAATTAATAGCTCTGTATGTCTCGGCTTAATATAGCTGCAAATTCTGTTATGTGTGGTTCTGCAATAATAATCTTTCTGCTTGCTTTGCATGTTTACAAGTTGCACAATTCACAACCAAACATCAATATCGACCCAGGGCCAACACACATGGAGAGCCTCCACAAACTACAACTACAAACTACAAAGCTACTGGGCAGGTGGGCAGTATTTACCAATCTGTCTTCTCAGGGTGACTTGTGCTTGCTGTGCCACACAGTGAAAACATTATGCAGCCACCATGGATCTATGGGTATAGCATCTTGAAAGACTTGTTCTCTGTTAAGAGTATGACTAATTGCTGCTATCAGAGGAGAAGCGGTAGCAGATATACAGTGGAGGGGGTCGGCCTATAAACAATACAGAGTATAGGAAAATTATAGAGGGGTATAAATATAATAAAACTCTGTTAAATTAGCCATATGGCTTGGTAAGTAAATATAACAAAAAAATTAAATAGCTGAATGGGTATTGCACATGTTAAAAATGCAAACAATTATAATGATAGAACCATAATTCGCAATCAATAATATCCAGTCATAATGGAATATAGTTACAAAGTCCAACTGGAGAAATGTTACAATAATAAAGGCTGATCAACTGCAATATTAAGATGAATGCTATTAGAATGGAGTGACAGAATAAGTCCTGGATATTGCCCAGGAAGCAGAGAGTTTTGTTACCAGCTGATATATAAACAGTCCACACAATCCTTAGCAGGGGCAGGGACTGTTGAGGGGAGCGGGATACTCCCTCCCATAGAGGCCGTCCATGCATCTTTTGATGCAGTTGCGCCTGCGACTTAATGCCAATGCCAACAAAGCCCTTCCCTGGTGTACATCCATGCATCTGAATGTGCAAGGACAAAGACACCCACTGTCAGTGTGCACAGATGCTGCAATCATGCTTTGTGCAGCTTCAGACGCCAACGACAGTCGCGCCATTGAAACTTGCACCAGCCCTATGCTAGGGGCAGATCATCCAAATAAGTATGGCCTCCAATGTAAGCGATTCAGCGTCTCTGTACACAACCACTTTCCTCAGCACTCCTGTGTCACTCCAATAACACACCCATCATTACATCTGCGTCTGATTAGCCAATCCTGTGTAACCAAACAGGAATGGCCAACACATTTCTGAT
This sequence comes from Taudactylus pleione, assembly GCA_031769625.1. Classification (NCBI taxonomy): domain Eukaryota; kingdom Metazoa; phylum Chordata; class Amphibia; order Anura; family Myobatrachidae; genus Taudactylus; species Taudactylus pleione. The sequence goes on along the minus strand of JAUIMM010000040.1, from coordinate 2,901,656 downwards.
GCACTTATTTGTGTGTGTCCAAATCTGTACTGCATATCTGTACAAACACCTTCAGTATGTATGTGTGGTGTAACTCAGACAACAAACACCACTCCACTGCATCCAACATTGCTGCTGCGTCTGACTCAGAATAAGGCCCACAATGCTGTATACTATGTCATACTAGTGCTTGCTATATAATATAATTACAAAAGGGACATTAATATTTACTAATACTCACTAACATGGTTGGACACCATAGATCATAGTGGCCTGATTCAGAGCCGGACACTCTGAAAGAGCGCTCACTCTGAATCAGGGCATTTTTCTTTGTTGGGCCTCCTGGCTGCTCGCATAGCTGTGGGTGACCACCCACAGCTATTGTTAGCGGCCAGATGATGGTCGTGATGGTCTCGACCATCGCCACCATCAGGGCTTGCGACGAGACCCTTGCGGTTGGGTCTCGTTCCTGCAAGCCCCAGTGAGCTTCTGGCTCTTAAAAGAGCTGGAAGCTCACCACTGACATCACTCATGATGTCAGTGGGCCCGTCGCTAGCCGGGGCTCGTGCATGTGCACGCCGGAGCTAGCTCCAGCATGCGCAGTGGCCAAACATAATGCTTGCGAGCGGGTCTGAATCAGGCCCTGTGTTCACTCTAAGGGCCTGATTCAGACCTGCTCTCTGCTGCTGCCCACACGCTGGGATTGGGGGCGTGTTTTTTTTTTTTTGTTCTCCAGGCGCTCGCAAAGCTGTGGGAGACCACCCACAGCAGTATACAATCGGGAAGCCGGCTGCCTTAGTACCGGCCGCCAGATTCCCGATTATCATATTCGATCAGGATGCCGGGCGCCGCGAGCGGACAGCCATGGGGGGGGGTTAGGTTTAGGGCACCCGGGGGGGACTTACAGTTAGGCACCCCCCCGGGGGGGTTAAGGTCAGGCTAGCGGGAGGAAGGGTTATAATGTTAGGCACCCCCGGGAGTAGGTTCGGTTTAGGCACCCCGCCGGGGGACTTAGGTTTAGGCAGTGGGGAAGGGGGGGTTAGGGTTAGGCACTTAGAGGGGGGATTAGGGTTAGGCACAGGGGGGGAGGTTAGGGTTAGGCACCCCTAAGGAGGGTTAGGGTTAGGGGGGTTAGGTTAGTAGATACCTACCTTAGGATGATCGGGATTTCCAGTGCTGTCGGGCTTCCTCTGCCGGGCTCTGCTGGTTTGTCGGGCTGTTGCTGCTTGGATTCGAGCTCCCGGCCATGTGGCAGCCGGGATATCATACCAATTCCTACACAGCTTGTGCAAGCGGCCAGGAGACAATCACGATAATCGCGACCATCGACTTTGCGACGAGACCCTACGGTAGGGTCTAGGCTGCCGCAAGGCCGAGTGGACTTCCTACTCTAATAGAGCAGGAAGTCCACTATTGACATCAGTAGTGATGTCAGTAAGGCCTCCCTACAAATGCCTGGCATTCCTAAGGGAACGCCTTTGTTTGTCCAGCCACCCCCCCTAACCACCCACAAAATAGGGCGAGCTATCACTCACCATCGACAGCCGCCCTGTGTTGTTGCGAGCCCCATAGCGACTGAACTTCAGTCGCTCGATGGGGCTCGTGCTCACTGGACGTGGCGCATGTGCAGTGCCTAAACATCGGGCCGCTTGCAAGCACACAGCGCTTGCGACTGGGTCTGAATCAGGCCCTAGATCCAGTGCCGGACCTAAAGAAAGGGCACTTCTGCGCGTGCCTAAGGAGCGCGTCCGAAAAGAGCCATGGTCAAGGAAAAGGGGGCGTGTCTTTATGACACATCCCCTTTATGTCAGTCTTTGGGGCGTGCCCCCAAGATCTGCGGTCACTGTGAATGGATGCTGGGAGCATGCGCCCAGCATCCACTCACCGATGCCGACCGCTGCACCACCGTTTACCCCACCCACGGGACACTGCGGCCCGCGGGTGGGGACAGAACCCTCAGGCTTGTAACAGAAGGGCGCTGCGCCGGAGGGCAGGGTGCTTTCTGCCCATTAGAAATAGGGCAGGGCACAGAGCCCCGCTGAAAAAGTCTAGTAGGAATGCTAGACCACATGACTGCACATTATTCCCCGACCACAGTTTCCAGCATAACCTGTAAACAGATCCACCTGTATACACTAGCACAGGGGGCGATTCAATTCAGTGCGATGTTGAATAGCCCCGGGAAGGAGCTACTGGAGCTATTCAATTGACCGCACTGTTAAGTCTGACTAGAACCACTTAAGTCAGGAATGCCAGTGACAGTGCCTTAAGCTGGGTATTTAGTCACGCTAACCGGCATCTTCCAACAAAAGTAACGGCCACAATGCTGTAGGATTTCTGCTCTCACCTCAGGAGGGTGCAAGCAGAAATCCTCTCAGTTGGACTTAACAGAACAGTCAATTGAATATCTCCTTTCCGGGCTATTCAACATCACACTGAATTGAATCGCCCCCAGAGAGACACTACTGACAAAATAACAGCACATCACCGCCTCACTGACGGACATACTGTACACATTTCAGAAAAAGTAAATCTTTTTAAGGGCCTCATTTATTAATGAGTTCTATCATTCACAACAAGTGATACAACTCATTGCATATGATAATGGTGCTCCAGCCAATCAGCTCCCAACTGTCATTTTTCAAACAGATGACAGTTGGGAGGGTGATTGGCTGGAGAACTATTATCATACACAACGATTTTCATCACTCATTAATAAATGAGGACCCGAGTCACTTACACTATTCTACCAGTTAAGGGGACCTGTGTGGGGGAGGGGCATGGGGTTGCCGAGGATGAGGGTGGGTGAAGTGTTTGGAGCTGTGAGGAGAGAGCAGGAAAGGGGACATGTGTGTTGAGGAGGGTTGTCGGGGGTGCCACAGATGGGAGTGGGGAAAGTGTTTGGATCTGTGAGGCTAGGGGACCTGTGTGTGTGTGTAGGGGGGGTGCCGTGATTTGGGGTGGGGAATATTTGCAGCTATGAGCAGCAAAGGGGACCTGTGTGTGGGGGAAGCGGGGCTGCAGATTGGGGTGGGGGAAGCATTTGGAGCTATGAAGAGAGAGCAGGAAAGGGGACCTGTGTGTGGGGGAAGCGGGGCTGCAGATTGGGGTGGGGGAAGCATTTGGAGCTATGAAGAGAGATCAGGAAAGGGGACCTGTGTGGGGAGTCGGGGGTGCCATGGATGGGGAGGGGGAGTGTTTGGAGCTATAAGGAGAGAGCTGGAAAGGGGTCCTGTGTGAGTGTGAGTGTATGTGTGGAGGGGAGGCTGCGGATGGGGGTGGGGGAAATGTTTGGAGCTACGAAGAGAGGAGCAGGAAAGGCGGACCTGTTTATGTGTGTGTGTGGGGGGGAGTGCCTGGAGCTATGAGATGAGGAGCAGGAAAGAGTACCTGTGTGTGTGGGGGAGGGGGAGTGGGTCGAGGATGCCGCAATTGGGGGGAGTGTCTGGAGCTAGGACCTGTGTGTGTGGGGGAGGGGGGGAGGGGATGCCACAATTGTGGGGGGGGAGTGTCTGGAGCTATGAGGTGAGGAGCAGGTAAGAGGTCCTGTGTGTGGGGGAGAGGGAGCGGGTCGGGGGTGCCACGTTTGGGGGAGGGGAGAAGTGTGTGGAGCAATGAGGTAAGGAGCAGGTAAGAGGTCCTGTGTGTGTGTGGGGGTGCCGCGATTGGGGGGGTTGTTTTTGGAACTGTGTGGGATAGGTGGAGAGAGCTGGGTGTTATTTGCACATAAACAGTATATTTTGACTACCTACCTTTTGTCTAGGCTGCGATGCTGGGATGGCTGCTTGCAGATCAGTCACACCACACTGCAGTGCAATTGGAGATGTCCTGGAGGCAGGCCTTTGGTCGGGCTGGAGGCGGAGCCATCAGTGGTGACTGACTAGCTCCGCAAAGGCTTATGGTAGGAGCTGCTGCGGCTGGGCATGCGCTGTAGCTCCCCCGACGGCCATTTTTTTTTTTTAAAGTGTACTATTTCTGCCCAATTGGAGCTGAGCTGAGCTCCAATCGTGGCAGCCGGCAGGAGGGGTGAGTAAAGGAGGGCCACCAGCCACTACTGGGAACAAAGGGACTGGCCCAGTGGGAAATGGCCCGGTGTCCCGGCGGCCCAATCAGCCCCTGGTAACACTGTATTAACAAAAAAGGTAATCACAAGATGTTAGATGTTATTAATTTTAAAGAAATCCAGATCCAAACCAAAACAATTGAGGGAGGGTATGCCAAAACCAAAACATGACGATGATTTAGAAATAAAAAACTGGGCTCTGTGTATATACTGTAGATGATGTGGGATCATTTCATCTAAGGAACATCATCAATCTATTTGAAGAAGGAGGTATCACATTTTCTGGACACTAGGGTGTTTTTTTTATTACATTGTGGCAATGAACTGTTTTATTTTATTTATGTATTTTTGCAGTATTTGTAGTGTTTTAAGATTTTCCACAGCATTTAAAAAAGTAAAAAGTCACCAATTCACTAAGTTTTGTATTTGGGTATCCAATGACACCCCATTTGCTTTTTTAGTGGCAGTGAAGTAGGTGAACTGATATAATAACTGCCATATACAGTATTTCAATAGAGAGTGGCTTTACTGATGGCCATTCATAGGGCATATTTAGAAGTTACTAGGAGTATATTAACTAAGGTGCAGGTTTTTAGAAGTGAAGATGTTGCCCATAGCAACCAATCAGATTCTTTTTATTATCTTCTAGAAGTGCTAGATAAATGTTAAGTAGAAACTGATTGGTTGTTATGGACAACATCACCAATTCTAAAACCCCACACTTTAGTAAATATACATCTTAGAGACTCTAATGAGCAGAATTATTCACATTACTTTTCTGCTTTATCCAAAACAAAATGTAAAGGACCAGCAGCATCACCTATTGTTAAATTGAATTTGCCTTAACATTTTGCCTGTGGGGTTGCTCTTAGACTTTTCACACATATTTGAACACAAATAAGGGTCAACTTGAGGAGGAAATACCCTGTATGACTGCTTAAACCTCATTTGTCATCTTTCACTAGGATTGCTCTAAAGGCCAGCTAGGTAAATTCGTATACCTCAGACTTCTGATCAAAGTGAAGTATTCATGTGTGAACAAGCATTCCTGTATGAAATTGTATCCACATTTACTTTTCCATCTCATGTTGTGCCTGCTTCAAGCAAGTCCAGTGAAGGATACATTTTTCTGATTAGTCTCTAGAGGGTGAGGTTTCTTTGTTAGTGATTTTTACCTCAGACTCTGAGGTAAGAAATGTATTCCACTTACCTGACAGAAAATGTTTATTTTTTAATCTTAAATAAAAGTTTAAATGCTAAAAAATCACTGCCAGCAGGAAAATTCCACTTTATTTCTGTCTCTTAAACATAGTAGGGAGATGACTTTTATCTTAGGCTGGGTAAACACAAGGAACAACATTGGCACAATACGTTGTTTCCGTTCAAATCGGAATGACATATTGTGCATATCATTCACTATGTGCTCTCTATTGCGCAATATCTTTTGGATGGCCATGCTGCACAGTCAATCAGAAGATATCATGTACAATGCCATGCTGCCTTTAGCAGTACATTGAGTGTTATACCACTGCATCGTGCAGTGTGTATGCATTGCATGATATATCATTCTGTTGGCCACCAGATTGACTCTGAGCTAGAAAAAAATTACTACACTAACCAGAAGTTTTTTCATAAATGATAAAGAATGACTGCCAGCACTGTTTAGTGACTTTTCTGTCACTTTTTACAATGTAATGGACAGGATTCTGTCAGGGAAACAGTATCCTCTCTTGTTCACACTATGCAAAAATCTGTAAGGGGGCAAGCTCGAGTGGTCACATGACCATTAGATCAGAGAGTAGATGCTCAGCCCCTGTCTCCTCTGTAAGGACAAGCTAAGTGAAATGTTTTTACTTCACCTTGTTCCAATGGTAATTAGGATTTTTGCTCATCACTCACCAGGTGTCACTAGGTGGCAAGCCTCCAAAAAAAAAACATGTATTGGTTGAGTAAATATAATGAGTGGATATAGCACAAATTGCTTTGGAAAGTATTAGGTGTTTTGTTGAAGTTTGTAAATTTGGGGAACTGCACTGTCCCATGATACATTTTAAAATTTATATCAAAAGGTATACAAATGTGGAAAATCATTGAGACTACGGGGTAAATGTACTAAGATTTGAGTTTGGTTGAGTTTGTTTTTTAAACTTGTTTGCTTAGCCAAAACTAGGTGAGTTTCCTGTTTTTAAACTCGCAAATTTACTAAGAAGTGAGTTTAGCTGAAAGTGAGTTGGCCGATGGTGAAGCAGATCAAGATTTCTCCCCCAAGTAGCAAGTTTAGCTGAGATTACGCACCCGAGATTGCAGTGTCTTCTCTCTGCCTAACTCTCCCGAGCAAGCAGCCTGCACATATCAGTGAGATATGTGAAGGCTGCTTGTGTGCTGTACCTGTTAAACAAGGGTGAAATGTTGAAATAATATGATGTAAGGTCCCCCAAAAGCATAACCAGCCCCGGACTGCTCAGCCAGTCCTGGTTCCTTAAACTATGGGGAACAAAATGTGTAGGGTTCCCCCATAAATTAGGAACCAGCACCTGGCTGCAGGGCCAGTGCTGGTTTTCAATAAAAGGAGAAAAAAAATGCATAGTGGTCCCCCTATATTTAAAACCAGCACCGGACTCAAACCGACTGGAATGTAATGCCACAGCCTGGAGACCCTATTACCAGGTCACCAAGGCCAAATCATTAACACCCCAAGCCACTCGGCCCAAGCTGAGGATCTCAGGGGAGGCGAAGACCCCCCTTTAGAAAGGGTCTCCCTTCTTCCAAAACCCCAGGCATAGGCTGAAACCCGGGGCTCTTCCCCACACCCCTGGAGCAGTGGGTACAGGGGTAATAATGTGGGAAATAGTTCAAAACTATTGTATTTTACATTAGAACTACAGGTGTCAGCATGCCTGCTCTTTGGCATTTGTGGAACTACAAGTGCCAGCAGGCAACCGGTACCCATACCCCCACTGTAAAATAAATGGTTTAAAAAACACAGTACACACACAGCATCTAAACTACAACTTTTGTTACATTCACCTACCTCACTCACATACTTACCTGCTACCAGATGTTCATGTCTACTTCTCCCGTAGAATCCATGGTTATACCTGTAAAAAAAGATCTCATACTCATTTGCTGATTAACTGTGGGTCCCAGCCAATGAGCGGCTGATAAATGTAGTTCCACAAGTGCCAAAGGGCAGGAATGCTGGCTTCTGTAGTTCTATTGTAAAATACAACAGTTTGTAGTTTTGAACTATTTCCGCCAATATTACCCCCGTGCTGACCACTCCAGGGGTGCGGGGAAGAGCCCTGGGCTTCAGCCTAATCCTGGGGGTTTTGGGGGGGTTCCCCACCTCCCCTGAGATCCCCGGCTTAGACTGAACAGCTTGGGGTGTTAATGCTTTGGCCCTGGTGACCCGGTTATAGGATCTCCTGGCTGTGGCATTACACCCCCGGTCGGTTTGGGTCCGGTGCTGGTTTTAAATATAGTGGAACCCTTATGCATTTTCCCCCAATTTTTAAAACCAGCACTGGCCCTGCAGCCAGGCGCTGGTTATTATATTACAGGGGAACTCTACATGTTTTATTTCCCATAATTATAGGAACCAGGACTGGCTGAGCAGTCTGGGGATGGTAATGCTTTTGGGGGGGGGTAGTTTTACAGCCTGGTTCCTGCTACCTGATATCCTCTTTGAGTTTCATGTGAGTTGTATGGGACATTTATCTGCTTTACCAGAGTTCCACTATCCAGGACTTGTCCAGTTATTATTTCACCTGCTTGTCAAACTGCATTTACAATCTGGGACTGTGTTGTGTAGCTTTCCAGTGTGTTTGCCAAAGCATATTCTTCAGAACTACTATTGCCTTCCAGATTCTCAGCACTGCTCTGCAGCCTTCTAGATCAGAGCCTCTGATCATCTGTTTTCACCTGTGATTATTGTTAATCAAGTTCCTAGTGTACCAGTACTTAACAGTATATTCTGGACATTTCAGTCAATACTGCTATTTATTTGTCAACCAGGACTTTGTGTATACATATACTTCAGCCAGCATTTGTCTTCATCCTTAAGTCTGTTTCTATTCCCTGCATTATCCTGGACTGTATTACCATTGCATACCAGTTACTCAGAAATGCCTATGTGAATATTGTTACCTGTTTCCTTAGCTTCCTGCTTAAATATTGCACCACCATGTATGACAATAAATCTTACTAATTCATCTAAATCAAGCATTGTTTACTGCAAGTATGATCATACAGGGGAAACCTCACTTGAATCCTGACGCTTCCGAGTTTGGCCGATGGTGAGTTGATTTGAGTTTGCGATCTCACCTGAGTTTTACAAGTGAAAAGAAGGATCTCTCCCAAACTCACCCGAGTATGCCTTTAGTAAATTTGCGAGATGATAAACATGCCTAAACTCACCGCAGATTGCCATCTTGACCAAACTCGAATCTTAGTAAATTTACCTCTAGTAGTTGTGGAGATTTTTTTTCATCACACCTTCCACTTGGAACTAGTCTTGAGAAAAAAACTCACAAAATACTCCAGGCTCATGGATCATTGATGTATGTGCTTGCATGCTTCTATTTCACACATAAGTGGCATTTAAAACTTTTGATAATATTGTCAGCACTACCTTAAGTGTTTTGGTCTAACTTGGTCATATTGCTGATAGTATGAAAGGTGGGTGTGATATGTATTACCGGCGGGCGCATAGCTGGTGGTTCAATTCCCGACAGTGGCTACCCGACAGTGCTGGAAATCCCGATCGTCCTAAAGGTAAGTATCAACTAACCTAGCCCGCCTAACCCTAACCCTCCTTAGGGGTGCCTAACCCTAACCTCCACCCCTGTGCCTAACCCTAACCACCCCTCTAAGTGCCCAAACCTAACCCCCCCCTTCCCTGCTGCCTAACCCTAAGTCCCACGGGGGGTGCCTAACCATAATCTCCCCCCGGGGGTGCCTAACCCTAACCCTCCCTCCCCCTAACCTCCCCGGGAGTGCCTAACCCTAAGTCCCCTCGGGAGCCCTAAACCTAACCCTCCCCCCCTCACGAACCCCCCCCCTCGCGGCTGTCCGCTACAGTGCCCAGCATCCGCATGATCGGGATGCCGTGTGCCAGCCTCCAGATGTCGGGCAAATTACAGGCGTCTACATTTAGATGACTGTCATTTGTCCATAGTCAGGATAAAGCAGTCTGGAAGCCGGCAGACGGCATTTAGATTGTCGGGTTCCATACTACATCCCTGAAGGGTAGATACATGATCAATGATCTCTGTTATTTTAATATTTTAAAAGTAGTTTTCTTGCATTATTTTCAATATAAAGCATGTCCAAGAGAGTTCTCAAAAGAAATGTTGTCTGCTTGCAGCCTTGTTGATTTCTTTATACAATTTTTTTTTTTTTTTTTAAGAATTCAATAAGAATCCAGGCATATCACAGATATACAGTGGCTAGGCTAATTCTTCTCACTCCTATTTTCCTCAAGAACTTGAGATATCATCTTTTCTATTTATTAATACCCAGTCTTGTTTTATTGCTATGTTTCATCCCAAATGAAAGCATAATGTTGTATGCTGTTAATATCTTTAATAAATGTTAACAAATAAAATAGATGAATATTTTCTAATATTTCATCTGCAGCAACATAGTTTTTTATATAATTGAATTAAAGAAAATTTCATAACATAAGAAATTTGAAATAAGTGTAAGTCACTGCAACAGGCATATAATGTACACCAGTAACATCTTACCACCCCCCCTCCCACCAAAAAAATAAAAATAAAACCCCAGCAGTTTTAGCACACACTTTATTATAGGGCATTCTCAGATTGTTCCAGGCATTTCCTAAAATGCATCTACTTATCAAAGCCTATCATTTCTCCTTCCATTCTTAACCTGAACTCTCTGCCCTCCTGCATAATTTCTTTCAAAGTCACCCCAACAGTATCTAACCTCTTATGAACAGGGCCCTCCTTCTACTTGCTTTCTTCCAGCATGATCCCTGTCTCTTTTGTGCTCCCACTCAAAATCTGTATCTATGATGCTGTCTGTACACCCAACCAAGTGCATAAGGTCATTGAGTTCAGTCTTATTATTTCTGTTTAATATATCCCCTTGTATGATCTATCTTTACTTTTTTATAGTGAATTTGTCGTGTTTATTGTAATATTTTTCCTGTTCTTTGCTATGGACACTTGATGGCACCATATACTGTAAATAAATGAGACTAATTAAACAATAGTTATAGTAGTAAGGATAGGAAAGGGATGTAAATTTGTATAGTATGAAAGGATTGCTTTGAGTAACAAATGTTAATCAAAGTATAATTATCCACTGGAATTGCTCCAAAGTAGTTTAAACAATGTTACCCCAGTTTGATAAATAATCACATAGAGTCAATAATAATATCTATCACAATAGTTACTATAATGTATGCAGCCTTAATACCACCAGGTAATGCACTAAATACTACTAGAGTCCAATTTAAGGTTCTCACGCTCGCTCACAAAGCCCTCACCCAATCTTCTCCCATATACATCTCTGATCTCATCTCCCTTCATGCTCCTCTCCGCCCTCTTCGCTCAACTAATGCACGCCGCCTTTCATGCCAGCTGATTACTTCCTCCCACTCCCGCCTCCAAGATTTTGCCCGCACTGCTCCCCACCTCTGGAACTCTCTCCCACTCCGCATCAGACTCTCCACCTGCTTGCAATCCTTCAAACGGGCTCTCAAGACCCACTACTTCATCAAAGCCTTCCAGCTATCATTCTAACTCCTTGCTACATGCTCATTTGTCCCCATCTACCCCATCTGTGTCAACCCAGTTTGTCTTCCCCCACCTTTTTAGAATGTAAGCTCTCATGAGCAGGACCATCTACCCTCTTGTGCTTCTCCTTACTATAGTGTCATTTACTTCTTACTCACCACTAGGGCACCTAACACTTGGTTGCTTATGCTCTGTTGCTTATCTGGGTGATATGGTCACTAATGTAGCAATATATATTATCCATGTCCTGTATTGTATTGTTCTGTAAGTCACTTGTATACAATTTGTTTTTGTACTTTGTAAGGCGCTGCGGAACACTTGTGGCGCCATATAAATAAATGCTAATAATAGTAATAATAATAATAACTAGAAACTTTTTTAATAATACCTCTTTGCCATCAAAAACCTAGGTCCGACCTGGGTTTTCATAAATGGTTCCAACCCAGGTCAGACACCGTTTACACAGCGCCATCGATCTGGGTTATTCTCAGGTCAGCCTCATTCACACTGAACCTTGGTCTGCCCTGCTAAACTTGTGAGGTCATAAAAAGTGGGAGGTGACTGCTTCACAACCACCAATCAGCTCACTTTAGGCATGGCCCAGGTCAGATTACCAGGGTTGTGCCATTTACACTGCACCATTACCCAGGTCCATCCTGGGTTTGACCCTGGTAGCTACATGGGTTGAATTGCCAGGTCACTTGACCCGGGTTATTTTTAAGGGACTCTTTTACACTGAGCTGTGACCCGGGTAGACTTGGTAAAAACCCAGATTTTTGCTCTGGTGTAAAAGGGGTATTACTGACAACATGTCATATTCCATGCTACCTACAAGCCTTGTGGAATATGTGTGCACTATATAAATAACTGGTAATAAATAAAATAATCAGTGAAGGTCAAAAGACCACTATTTATTTTGCTCTGATGAGGGTGTCACATCATTATTATAACACTTACTTACCTGTATAGGGTATATATGAGGAATCACGTGAAACAGGAGTGTTTGATCTTCACAGTTGATCTCTTTCTGGTGCAGTGACTCCACCCAGGTCTTTGTCTTCTGGATTGTAGAGGAGAGTTTATCTGGAATCAGCTCAAGAAAACCCTTTAACCTTTTTGTAGCTTTGGTGAAACTTCACTCACCCCAATGCCCTAACATGGTAAGGCATTGACACTAGGGAAATTGTTATAATTTTATTAACAGAGAATTAGTTATAGTTGGGAAATGGTGAGCAAACAATAAAAGCTGTGGGACACACAGGGAAACACATCTGGAAGCATATGACTTTGTTTGCATTGGGACTTCATCTTCATCCATAAACACCAAGCCCTGATCTTCTGTTACCAACTGTATTATACAGCTTTTTTTGTAACCTACAATGCACTTAGCAACTCTATCCACAAAAGGTCCATACTCACTAAGGGACTATCAACATGCAGGACAATTTCTGCTTCATGTACCACTGCAACAGTATATCTATGTGACATCAGCTAACCAATTCCAGTACTTTAAGAGGCTATATTAGGAACAGGTGTTTTTTACACTATATGCGTATTGTCCCACATGCCTATTACAAATTGATACTCTGCTCTTATTTTGATTCATATGTATTATGTTATTTATTTCATGATACAAATGGCCATATGATTGTATGACCATCAATTTTATCTATTAATATAAAAAAACCTTTTTTATTATCCAACCCATTCTATCTTATATATGCATTCTTTATATGTAATAGTATAGCACTGTTTATTACATTTCTATCATTATATCACTCTGAGGTTGACTAGCCTCATCTAATACAGCAGCTTTAGAAACACTATCCTATGCAGCACATGAATTAGAACCTATTGATAGTTCTTTCTTTTGCATCATATGTAAACTAAGTTGAATTAGCCTATATAATTGGTTGACATCCACAGGAAAGTACTTTTAGTACTCTTCACCACCAGGTAGGTTTATACTGGTTAGTAATATCTTGCATTCTCATATATACATGTAGAGGCAAAAATAAATAGACATTTTTCCCAATGCACAAATTACTTTATTACTCTTGATTTAAAATAGCTTTAAAAAGATAAGTTCACAAAATAAGTTTTCTCCTACTCCCCTAAAAATGAAATTGTAAAGCACTTAAACCCTGCCGACAGTCACTACCACACAAATCTAAAATCTACCTAAAACACAAGAAAACAATTGTAATCTCTTTATTGTAATTATTACTGCTAGTCAGGAACACATTGGTGGACATTGTGTAATAGAAGTTGGTATTGAGTTGAAAACTCCATGAAGTTTGAAGGTTATTATCCTAAATAGTTAAACAATAAATACAGCTCCAATTATGAATTTTCTCAAGGTAAAAATAATGTCGTATAACAATTTGTTAGTGGTTTTCAACCTCTTCTGTAATAGGTGAGAGATTGGTAAGAATTAAAGTGTTAATAGTGGTCACTTGAGATTGTACTAGTGCTAATTTTTTATATAGTAAAAAGGAGATTAGAAATGTTTTTCTTCTAAAACACCAGACTCTATTTGGTTTAAGTAACCCATGAAAGATGAGCAACCTTATTTTTTAGTCTCTCCTATAAAAGGGGGACTATGTCTACCATTCTGGAAAAATGTCAAATGAATGAAAACTACAATAAAAATAAGAGGTCAACTATGTCCTTTCACATTTTTATCTACAGTAGCTGCTCCTAAACCTTAATTATATGAACAATATTTCAGGAACTGACCAGTTCGTTACTTGTAGCTTCTTCAGATGCACTCTCCACTGTATCAATGTGACATGATTTCTCTCAGGTGCAGAGTTGAAATATCTGTTAAATGTAAATGTATGTGCCTTAAAATCTAGAATCTTCAAACACTCTAATTAAGTTAAGGCATGCATCTAATGATATAGTGAAAACTCCCCTTTAATGTGTTCTTGTATTCCACTTCTCATTACCCAGAACTTATTCTGCTCTGATCACACTCCTGCCTTTCTACTAGCTACATCAGACTCTTCTCACAGACCAGGCTTGAGCATATCCAGCAAGTTATACTGTATCACAAGTAGTCTTCTACTTAATCACCTGCTACCTCAGAACACACTCAGCTGCTAGGTCCTCCTCTCCACAAATGACCTCTATCTCTCTGGAGGAGATATAGCAAGCATTATACATATTGAACAAGTTGTCCAAAGCAACCAATCATATTCTACCTATCAATTTAAAGAATGCACTTGACAAATGCTAGCTAGAAGTTGATTGGTTGCTATGAGTAACTTCTCCAATTGTCAATGTTTTTACACTTTAGAAGGCTTGAAACATCTTCCCCTCTCTCCCCCACCAGAATTAAGTGGCTGACATAGGGTTGTTCATTGATGATCTATGGTTGGCAAACATGTCAATGTTTTCACCATTTGATTATCTTATGGGTCTTCTTTTGTTTGCACATAGAAAGCCCAAACCACCAATGTGTACCCACCAATGGTGACCCCTATGATTGGCAACACTTTGCCAAAACTATCTATAGATACACATTTTACAAACACATATGTGATAAGACATATTTGCTTAGAAATGGTGGATTTTTGATTGCCAATTTGAATTTCATTTAAGCCCATACAGTATGCTGAGTTTGTTAGAAAGCAGTCAGAGAGCATATAGATAGAAATACAGTCAATGTATTTCATATGACTAGTAGAAGTAGTGTTGTAGCTGTGACACTCAAAGGTAAACATCTTATGTTTTTATGACCAGAAACAGCCTTGAGTGAGGTTGGTGGGGTGTTGAAAAGCAGTGCACTCTTGCACTTTCTCCTAATTTGAGTGACAGGATGAGGCATTTGTGGGTGGTAACAGGGGAAGGTGCTTGAAAACAGGGAGTGGTGATCCGAACACAGGCGTGCCAAACGGTCAAAACGGGCATTTTAAGGGTGTACATAATTAACAAAGCAGTGTCATCGGCCACGTCACTTGGTTGTCTCTTAGCCTGAACTGTTCACATGATTGTGGTAGGAAAATACTACCACAAGCACTGCGAGCAGTTCAGACGCCTTTCGATGTACTCGATTAATCTAATAAATAGTGGAGATGATGTAGGATGCGAGCGGCCAGGGGGCGTCTTTACAAAATAGTGAGCGCATGTTTCGTTTGCTCGCTCAGACATAGAGGCATCAACAGACCGCAAAGAGCGAGCGCTCAATTTAAATATCCGGCCCCTTTTTCTGAACGAGCGAGCACAAATAGCATCCGGCTCTGAATCAGGCCATCTATGTGTAGTCTGGTAGTCACTTTAACATCCACTGTCAAGTGTGAAGAAAAAGAAAGGTCCTGTATTTGGATCAGTGTAGACAGACACATGCACAGTGCAGCTGCAAGCATGTCTTTCTCCAGCCTGAGTGGCTCAGAGATGTACACCATGTGGAAGTTTATTATGGAGATGCAGTTGAAGCTGGAATAGCTGACATAGATCACAAGTAATCCAGGTGACAATCCAATTGCTTATGAAGTGGATAGGTCCATTTGGACCATAGGCCAGCACATGTATTCCATAATTCACAGGAAAGTGTCAACACATGACATGTGGATAGCACTGCAAACAGCATACTGTATGAAAGTTAATGGCATGCATTGTACGGTACCAAACTGAGTGTATTCAGAGACATGAATGAGTACATTGACACAATGTTATCCATATCTCAGCAATTGATATCTGTAGGAGTTTAGATGGACATTGAGGAGGTTGTGATGGCAATTCTGCAGAATTTAATCCCTGAATTCGATTTTTTAGTGATGATTTTAGAATCCTCTTTGACTAAGTAATCATTGGTGATCATGAGGGCTAAACTGCTGCAGTTCTAAGCATGCATACCAGTTGAGATCAATGCTGAGAGTTCTTTATTAGTCACAAGGCACACTAAGTCTATGTCTGAAAGTGGGACATCTGAATGCAGACAGAGAGATGCAAGTGGTGCACAGCAAAAGATGTGTGAAAAAATAAAATAGTCAACTTTAAATGTAACAGTCAGTCACAGGAAGGATTGCTTGTACATAAACTTGGGAGCCACAAAAGAATTTCAATTGCCATCGAGAATGGTTTACATCTTTAAAGACCTGATAAACGGATTGGAGACAAAGGGCCTGATTCAGAGATGGACGCAAAGGTGACTACGGGTGATTGTTTGCCATTGCACATGCATATAAGCTGTGCTACATGTGCACAGTGATTGCCCTGCAATCATGGATGCACATAGGTATCCATCACAGAGAGAGTGACAGGTTACCAGCGTTTGGGGGTGGTGGTCTGAGAAAAGTAGGAGTGTCTGTCCATTTAACTATCATTACATGGGCATGCATAAATTAGCCACTGGGAGTGCATATGCAGCTTTGTACAGTATGTCTGAAGAGCTCCCAAGGCAGTGGCAGGTCACATCTTCCGCAAGGTCATGATGACCGCCAATGTGCAGCGATGTTACCAATATTTACACAGGTATGCATTGTTGCACCCAGGTAAGAAGGCAGCAGTGGGTGTCCTTATGCTTGTGTGATCTTTGCAGGCATTACCATATTTTTGCTGCTGTATTGCATGCAAAATTGCAGCTGCGATTGCATTAGCATCCATCTCTGAATCGGGCCCAAAGTCCTTACAGCAACAAAAGTCAGTACAATCACAGTGCGCTTGAAAATAAAAGGTGAAAACATAGTCACAGACATCCAGGACATATGATTTGTACTAGATTTGGGAACAAACCTTATTGCCATAAGTAACTTTGAAAAGAGAAGATTAAGAGTCCAGTTCTCAAAGGGCAAGTGTGTTGTACAAAATAAAAGTGAGACTGTTATAGCGATAGCAATTGTTGCCAGCAACTATATGTCCTAGACACAGAGGAGTATTGTGTGAGAATGGCCTCTGAAACAAGTGAGTCTATGGAATTGTGTCACAGGCGGCCAGGCCACCCAGGGAATGATAACATCCAGAAGCTGTTAGAAGAATCACAGCAAAGTTTGTTTAATTGGATA
Source organism: Taudactylus pleione (assembly GCA_031769625.1). Lineage (NCBI taxonomy): Eukaryota > Metazoa > Chordata > Amphibia > Anura > Myobatrachidae > Taudactylus > Taudactylus pleione. The sequence continues at coordinate 2,884,842 of JAUIMM010000040.1, read as the reverse complement.
TGCCTAAAGCTGAAAGCATGTCTAAATTAGAGACTTCCAGTATGAATACCCAACTGCAGAACAGGAGGTTCTGTGAGAACAAACAAAAAAAAAACACCTAGGAAATATTGCAAAGGGGTTTATGGGTATCAATTTCTGTAAACTGCAAAATGCTCAAAGAGAATTGTCAACAATTGATCTGTCTACCTCTGAGGTGGAGTATATGGCATTTGCAAAAACTGCTAAATAGGCATCATGCTTAAAAGAGACTTTGAGTGAGCTAATACTTCTTTGTTAGAGATAAGACCATTAACATTGTAGGTGATGAGAAAGAAGAAAAATATGTGCAATCTAGGATAAAAAGCTATATAATAGGTATAAGTATATGGCTAGCAAATGTCATTCTGTCAGAGAGCAGATAGATTGACTGTAGTTCAATGTATTTTAAATATGACTAGTATGAGTGGTGTTGTAGGTATGTCACTCAAAGGTAAACATTTTATGACTGGAGACAACCTTGAGTGAGGGTGGTAAGGTGTTGAAAAGCAGTGCACTCCTATATTGTCTCCTTTTTTGCATACATGGTTGGCACTAGGACCCAGAGTATGCAGGGAGGTGCAACCTCTGACCTAATGTGCAAACTGCAGACATTTTCTTTGCTAAGTACTCAAATGCAGTACTTAGCTCCTGAGATGAGACACCTAGCACCAGCACTTACCACTGTTTGATGCCACTGCTGCATTACTCTAGTTACTTCTGGTAACCCCTGCATTACCACTGTTTTCCTGCATACCCTGTACCCTTTTTTGTTTACCAATAAACCCAGCAACCTAGGTAAGGACTCTATGTGTGGCCTGACAGTCACATTCACATCCACTGGCACCCTGTTGGGATCACCCCAAGGTACCACCCCAATAGGCTATATATATCAACAAAGTTAGTGTTGTCATAGAAAAGGGAGTCCTAAGTTGGGATTTTATAAAGGAATATTTGCATATAGGAACATTAAAAGGTATCATTGACTAATAGCTTGTTAAAGATTCAACTAGTTATTACATTGGCAGCATAAGCAGAAGAAATTTCTGAGATTGACTGTTTCTTCTTATTACCTCACAATGTACCCTTAACATCAGCTTCTAACCACAGACTGTACCATACTAACTCCCAATCCACCATTTTGCTGTCTACTTATAAAATTAAGGTAAAACTGTCAAGCAAGCTCCTGGCATAAAGCCACAAATAACCTTGTGTTAATGATGTACTGAAATTATGTATCTATACTGATATGGTATCAAATTGATGAAAGTATATTCATGTGATTGGTCTACGTAATTGGGGGTATAAAAGCTTATGAATGTTAAGTTGGAGGGACCATTTCTGCTTGAAAGGCTCCATACCATATGCATATGTATGTATTCCAGAAATATTTTAATAAAAAACTTGCCTTGCACTGAAATATTAGAATGGACATATTCATTTCTGGATGAGAAGGATTGCCATATCAATTGATGCTGTGACTCTGATACTCAAACTGCAGCTGGCAATGGATAAGGATATTTAGGCATCGCCCACTTCAGATGTGTACATGATTCTGATGTCTGCTGTAGTTATGGGTATCACTGAAAGCCTGGCTTTCAGTTCAGTTAACAGTGCAAGAAAAGGATATTTTGTGAAATGTATAATTGATTAATAATTGCTAACGTACAAAAACAGCACATATACTTTATTTGTAATAGTATATAATTTATTAAATTTGTTCTGAACAAACTTCCTCTGTCTGTCACTTAGATTGCTGCCCAGAAAATAGCAGCATGGTGATGGAAAATAAATGAAGACAGTTGCGCATAACTGAGTCTCAATGAATCTTGAGTGTCCTGGTGTGTAAGATGGTTGCTATTCATAACATTGATGATAGTAGGCAATTTCGGCTCTGTTCTGTTAGCAGTTCACGGTAGGGATTCTTGATCATCAGCACAAGATCAATTGAGTCATGGATGCCATGCATGAGTCACATGACCGGCTGGTATACACAGTTCAATTGGGCAGTTCAAGGTCACATGATATGTGACATCAGCGGTTACTATGGTGTTAACTATAAACTCCCTATGGTTGATATGTACCCTATACCTTTCAGACTTAACACAACTAAAAACTTATCTAAAAATAAACACACTGACAACAGGAGTTGGATTTAAAATTAAAGGTCAAATTTATTTGACATTAGATTATTAATTATTAATATAATATTGAATTTGGGCTATTTAATTAGTTAATTAGAAGTTGCCAATTGAAATTGATTGTGAGCTTAAAGTTAGTATGGTGGCGGACAACAAAGAACGGACACTACCACAAAACACATGCAGACCAAACACATCACCATTGGTGTTCAACTCTCCAGCATAAAGCACACCCGGACGGGCTGTGTCATTTCCCTGAAGGGACGGGTTTGGCCTATCATTGATCAAGGAGAGCGCACCCATCTAATTTGTATAACTAGAAGCACACTACCGTTCTTTCTGCCAAAGCAAGGCAACTCAAGCCGCAGCCTTCCACCAAAGAAAGTAAACCAACTCCACTCTCACTTTAAAAAAAGCTCCACCAGCATAAGCAATTCGACCTCCGACAGATGGTCCCCGTCAGACCAACAAATGTTCATCTATGAATCTGAGTGCACTCTGAAACCACACTCCACCATCATCTCCACTTAAGTGCATGATCACACCATAGGCCAACCAAACAGTCACACCGTACACATAGATGTCCTTTTAATACTCGCCACCCTGACAAATGGTCCCCTTCAGACCAATAAATGCACATCATGAATGATTGCACTCTGAACCACAACTCAGCCATCATCTCCACTTAAGTGCACCATCAAAAACCATAGGCCGACCAAACAGTTGCACCGTAGAAAGACGCTCCATCATTCATGCCACAGCATTCCTCTAAAAACCCAACCACTTAACACCATAGGCCAAAACAAAAGAGCTTAAGCCATGCACAGCAGCCGATTTAGCGGCCCAATAAAAGGAATGACTTGTTAATAATCCAGACTGGCCTGTCATAGTAAATCCAGTAAGAAAATAACATAGTTATTTTATAAAGGTATTGAAAACACAACACTTGAACCACACCACATACACCTGCAAACCGCAGACTGGACAACATAAAACAACAATAACGATGTTAGTGACAAACACAAGCATGCCAACCAGGCTGGAGGTAAAAACAAAACCTACTAGGATCTTTTCTACTTATATGGGGAATATTTGTTGCCTCCGTAAGAAAAATATAAATCCCTCCAAACCCCTTAAAGCGAGTAGTCTAAGCCCCTACTTAGCATGCCGAATAGCGCTAGCAAGCACCCTGCCCGTACGTACTAACCGACGGAATGCTCCGGAGTTCCACCTACCCAGAGAGTGAATCTCTGATGTTGAAAAACCGGAAGAGGCAGCAGACGTAGCAGACCCCATTCGGAATGAATGCGCGCCATATTCGCGCTAAGGTAGACCAAGATCCGCCATACACCACTGCAAAAACTGACCAAATTGGTATTTACAAACTGGAACCCCCATCCTGATGCACCACCACACTTCTCCACACTGTGAGCACAGCTGCAAATATTCACACGCTAAAAAACACACCGGGCAGGTCCCGGCGTCCTGACAGTTCTGCAAAGCTATCCAGCGACCCCGCACAATCTGGTAAGTGTTAGAGTGACGCATCCTGTGTGGAAATGGGAAATCTAGTTTGTTCTGATGATTAGGTCATTATGATCTAGTTCACTCAAAAGAGTAGTTAACAAATTCAGTTAATTTAGACATGGCATCACTGGCTCTTATACACTGCCAATAGAAGTGATAGGAAACGGAACAACTCTATTACACATACAGTACAGCATTTCTACTAGATGAGTCCTGTTCAAATGATCAGATATGTTTAATATGTCTGATCTTGTATTAGTTAAAAAAGCAATCACATATACAGCAAAGTAGTAGTGACATGTTTAGCTCTGCAATGTAAATTATTATTGAGAAAGACCCAAATTAAGAATATTGTGATGTGTCACTTTTTCATGCTTTTGTAACACAGTAATTGGGAAGAAAAAACAACCATTAATGTCACTGGATGCACACCTGGGCTAGATTCAAAATGGGTGTATGGGACTGCAGCTCCAGACCTCCACATAAACATAGGGTCATCATTACAACATTATGATACACAGTTTGCTATAAATCATAGTATTATTATTATTATTATTATTATTATTATTATTATTATTAGTATTCCAATTGCATTTCTGTTTTCCTCTCTAAATTAACAATTTTTCTATTTTTCATTATTTAGGGACATAATAGGTGTGATAGTGTAGGGGTTGTATATGCCAGGCTCTGTCAATTATCTATAACTGTCTATAAAAATGACAGAAGCCAATTTTTTGCTAGGGGCAACTTTCCCCTTTGATCTCTCTTGAAGGCTTGATACATCTCCCCTTATGTCTTGTAGAATAAATAAAACTACAGCATATAGCATGCAGCACTCAGCACCATGTATTTAGCTGATGGTGAATCCCACGTGTTTTAACTCATGATGAACTGATCATTGCTAGAGCTGAGAACCGATTGAACTAGTTCATTTTGAAGATCAGTTAATTTGAACTGATCATTCATGAACTACTCATAACTAAACCTGTGCAGTAGAGGTTACTTGCCGCACAATTCGTCCTAACAAAGCAGCGTGGATGCCAAAGCATGCACGGTGCCATCAACTCACTAACCCGAAATGCGCCATGACACCATTGCAAATGCCAATTTGAGCAAACTAACTTCAAATTGCAATAAGCACACACCTTCGACTTCAATAGATCAAGATCTATCAGATATAATTTCCACCCAGCTAACGTTACCCATTTAATCAACGCAAGCAACTTATTCAGCAAACCACTCCATCATTAATCTGGTCAGCAGAGGTCATAGCCACAGTAACACCTGCAGAGGTGGGAGAAGGGAGAACAGGCACAAAATCCATAACCACATTCACAGACGTAGAATGAGAAACCAAAGGCGCAGCATCAGGAATTAACACCCCTAGCAAATGGTAAACATGCAAAAATTTGACCTGCCAGGGGGGTGGCAAAGTTTACTGCAAGTGTGCAGATGACTGCACCGACGTTGGGGAGGCCGACAAGGACTGCGATGCCAACAAAAGTGCCAAAACATCTGCCAAAGCCACTAATGCATTAGCGGCCACTGCAGGATATGTGTTTGCCGCAGGTAGGGAAGGCTGCAAACTGGGGGGAGCAAACATAGGCATGGAACCCATGAACACGGGGTGGGAGGAAGGCAATGGAACAACATTAGAGGCCCCTTTTCCTAAGGACCTTAGCACCCTTGGACTGCTTGATGCATAAAGTAGGCACATTAATACTAAGTACCCAGCAATTATCTTACTAGCCCAGCCAGAAGCACGGAGTATCCTATACCCTTTTTGGGGTAGAAGTCAGGACCATCACTTAAAAACCCATTTAACACTATAAAGAAGTGGCCGGATGGTAATGTACCAAGTATTAATACTAACATAATTTGTAGTGACAATATCATCAACCTACACACTACCAACTTCTTCATCTGCATGCTAACTGGCTGTAACTGAATAGTGTGAAATGCACAATAAATTATAATATTACTCAAACCAGCAGCCATTTACAAGCACTCCTATTTCCTATAGTTGTGAGGTAATGGAACCTGTTGCACTACAGGTGCAGCATCATCGGTGAAAATGGCTGGGGAAAAAACACGTGAATTGCATAAGCACACCCACTGCACACATTATGCTAATGGCGGGGTGCAGGTATGACTCAGCATTAAGTGACCCCCACCAGTGACAAACTAAGGATTTCTAGAAAGGGAGGGGGTGGGTCTCCCAATGTGTGATTTCAGAATGAGTGTGGCCAGTCGCTAAAGAGAGAATAAATAGCACTTATCCAGCTTTAATATGTGTCATACAAAATATTTTGCGTGTTCATTAATTCCCGCATATACAGGACCAGCAATCACAATAAGCAAGTAGAGTCGGCAGTAGGGTCATCCTGCCTGAGCTGAATGTTTAAATTTTGGATGTGGGCATCATTCCAGATCGTTGGAGCAAGTCTGAGGTTCTGGGGGAGCAGCATAAGGACCTAGCACAGCCCTGGACATATATGTACATATTGGGCTGTATAGCAGCACATTCCGAACAGTGCATGGTTTCCAGATGTCCCAGTTGGTGCACAGGTTATTTATTACTGGCTGAAACATGTTAAAAGGTGGTGCTAATTAATTAATTTGTGATACTGATAAGAACAGGCAGCACTAGTAAACGTCTATTCTATTACTATTTTCTATTGTATTGGGCATCATATCACCCTGTACAGCAGCCACACGCTGCACCTGAGCTACAGGTCCAGCCTGGTCTGTTGGGCCATCAAAGCAGCTCTACTCCCCCTCCCTGGACTAGGGCCCCATAGCACCTGAACAGTAATGTGCAATAATGAGCTGGCCTGAACCACAGGCTGCAGTTCATGAGCAGCCATTTCCTCTCTAGCAACAAACACTGTGTAGCCATGCCCCTATGACACCTCTGTCCTCCTGGAAGACACTGTGTAATATAGCTGCGTGAGCCCCTTCCCCCACCACTGGTTGCCCTGGCCAGAGGCAAGGGGATCCACAGTAGCTGCACCATTACTATCCCCTATAGAACCCCGAGCATGGGATCTGGCTCCCTGGCTGGCAGTTGGTGTATGCAGAGCCTCTGCTGAAAGTACCCCCCCATGCCATCAAGCCTTGTACGACCCCCATGTCAGAGGGAGGAGATGTGCCTGCAGCCGCTGTGCAGGCCATGTTCCAAAGTAGCAGGTGGTGAAATGGAGGTCACCACCACTACACGTTACCACCAAGGATCAGGGAGGCCAGAGCTGACTCCCTCCCTGGCGGCATGCTCACAGCCCATGTCTCACACCGGTGACCCAGAGACACGGTGGGGAACGTGACCATGCACCACGCAGCTGCCTCCTGGCCCAACTCTGGGGGCAGAAGCTGAGCAGGAGAGCCGCTCTGCATGTGCGCAATGCAGCATGAGGTAGGTCACCGCAGGCCCCGCTCTGGCTAAGGAAGTGGAGCGGGCTGAACACTGGGTGACTAGGCATCGAGCAGGCTGAAGGAGCAAGGGGGAAGCTACACAACAGGAGGTGGGAGGGAGAAGCACTATAAGAAAAACAAGGTAAAATGTAAAAGTTAGATATAAAGCAAAGGGGGAATAAAAGCACAGACTGGGATACAGGAGGAGGAAGTATAAGAAGTATATAAAAAGAAATTAAGAGAAAGAAAAGACAGTATATGCACTAACTAAACTATCACATTGCACAGACACTTCCCTGACTCCTGGGCTGGAAATTTCCAGAAACAAAGAGGAGGAGTCTTTGGATAACAGACCTAATATACCAGCAAGGCCCAACCCCCAAGGATCCCTATAGGCTAACACTAATGACTGACAACAACATCATAATTCTTAAAGATATACTGCTACCACAACCACGGGGTTTAAACTGTCTCGGTCAGATTGCACCTGCCTTACGCTGTCCTACTATGAGGGAAATATCTATGGTCCCATAGAAACCACTGATGTCACATGTCATGTGACCGTGAATTGCCCAATTTTTTGTTTTAAGCTTTGTTGAAAATATTGGATACAAAAATTTAGCCTACAGTTTTTATGTTTGTATGCTGCTTCTAGTAAACTATTTTGTCAAGACTTTACTTATCTAAGATCTAATAAAATCCATGTAGCTTTTGACTTATACCAGTAGCTTACTAAAATATATTTGGTAATATTGGTATACTGCAATTCCTTTTGGCATGTCAGTTGATATTTTTTGTTATACAGTAGTTGTACTATAATATAATTCCCAAACTTAAATAAGCTGCCTTATACTGTATTACTTCATTAATGGGCAATTTTTTTAATTCATTTGTTTTATAAAGCATAGTATGAAAAGAGTCCTCTTTTTTGGTGTTACTTTTTAAATTCAATGTTTGTATGTAAATTGTACTTTATTCTTATTCTATAATATTGAGATTTTTTATATATTATACTTTTATTTCATTGTAATCCATAGTCTCACAGTGTGCAGCCACTAAACTTAAATGCATATTTGCTTATATACATTTTACAACTCATAAATATATGCAGTAGTTTCAGGAGCTTACTTAATGGTATTTTAAATATTGTTTTTAGCAGATATTTTCAATGTAAAGGAAATTCTCACTAAACAGTCTCAGTAATCGGTGAAATGCATTGTAGTTAGTTATCAATATCATATATAATAAAATATTTGTTATAGTTCGGAATATTGTACTGGATGGAGAGAGAAACTCAGTATGTAACATATGAAAAACTTTTTTTAGACTGTAAAATAACATTAGAATATGTGTTAAAAATAATAGTATAGGTTTTTTAAACCTTAAAAGGCTTATTCAGAGTTGTAAGGTTTGAAGATGGTTCTTGCTATGTTTCATACTGCTCATGCTCCGTAGTAAACCATATACATCTTGGAGCAAATACTGGTGACACAGAGTTGTACATATTACCAGGGCCGTTTACTAGTGTGGTGTGGCCGGTGCGCCTGCACAAAGTGCGCATGCCCTGTGCACGGAAATGGCCACCTTCACCCGTGATAACAGCCATGTACTGCCTGCTACAATGTGTGATAGTAGCGGTGTGCCCGGCTCCTGATCTGCTGGGTGCACCACTACAAATACACATTTCAGTAGGCAGAGCTGCAGCAGCCTTTCCCCTGTGGTCCGCCCCCTCCCCATCTGCTGTAGTCAGTGCTTGTGAGTGTTTTCTGGAAGGAGCTGGGTTGGGAGAGACCTAATCCAGTGCCAGAGTGCCCTGCACCAGCTGAGCCACTGTGAAACCTTTGCTTTGGTGCTGGGGTCATGCCTGCAACTTCCACTGCTGGACACAGACTGTGGCTTCCCTGCGGCTCCCATAGTGATGCTCTGAAGAACTTACTAATACAGGTAAGTGTGCTGTATTGTACTGGATTTATACCAGCTGGTATAATGTGTAAGTGGAGGGGGCAGGGGGGATTTGTACTGGCTGGCATAATGTGTAAGGGGAGGGGGCAGGGGGGATTTGTACTGGCTGGCATAATGTGTGAGGGGAGGGGGGGCAGGGGGAATTTGTACTTGCTGGCATAATGTGTAAGGGGAGGGGGCAGGGGGGATTTTTACTGGCTTGCATAATGTGAAAGGGAGGCATGGGGCATTTATACTGGCTGGCATAATGTATAAGAGAAGGGGCAGGAGGAATTTGTACTATCTGGTATAATGTGTATTACTACCGTTGACAAAGTGTAAAGAGCATTACTACTGTGGGCATAATGTGTAAGGGACATTACTGCTGTGTGGCATAATCTGTAAGGGGCATTACTACTGTGTGGCTTAATCTGTAAGAAGGGCATTACTACTGTGTAGCGTAATGTGTAAAAGGGATACTACAATGTAATGTACTATGAAAAAGGGGCTCCACTTTATCTCATAATATGAATTGGGGGTACTATAGTGTGACCATGCCCTTTCCCTATGAGAACACGATGCATGCTATCCCTGTTTACAATATGGGGGAGGACACCAATGCTCTTTCTGGCACAGGGCACCAAAATGTCTAGTTACGGCTCTGCATATTACAGACACACCTCCAATTGCAGCTGAGTGGCTGTAACCTGGTTATGACTAAGTTTCTGAGCACATCTTATCGGTATGAGGCAGCCCAAATATCTCCTGGTGCATCCTATTTGCACTCCCTATTTGCATTTTCACCAAAAAAGGATGTAAAAAAGAAGCCTGGTGCTAGCAAAGTCTCATGTTACCTGGCACCAAGAGGAGCTGTTTGGCGCAACTGCAGCAAAGAAAAGTGAGGACACACCTGTACCTTGATTACCATTTTAGGAGTTTTGTAACATCTGTAACTTCCTGTACCTGGTACACTTTGAATGTATTAGCCAAGCTGATTCAAGACATTGTGACTGATACAGGAAAGCTAGATAACAACCTGCAATGTAGAGTCACTCAACATGAGTTTCAAAGTATAGTAGTGAAAGCAGTTAAATAAATTTTTGATATGCATAAAGAATCAGCCCTAAATCAAACTTCTTAAATGTGTACATACCTCAAACTGTTTGAATTTGTATATACCAACTTTTCCCCTTTTTGCTAAAAAAGTATTTAATCAATTACAGAACCATAGAAAAAAATCTAATGAATTTCCTGCAGTTGCTCTAAAAAAATATTTGGGAATGACAATCAGACCACTAAAACAGTGAATTCTGGAGCCTGTAGGGAATATAAAGAATGCAAAATCAAATAAAGAAAAGCTGAATCCCCTAACAAGTGTCGAACACCACTTCCTGAAATACTGTGAAGGTCATCCATAAGATCTAAAGGCATTTGGGATGGAAAAGGTGGAAAAAAAAACCCTGAAAAGTTCATGACTAAACGCTATAAAGAAATTTGAAAATTATATTTCTATTTAATACTGTATCGCTAGGGGGATTAAATTAGAGGAACAATTATTACATCTTTTTACAATATAAAAAGGAATGTGGATTTATGAATACTGATAAGGTATCCACATTACTTACCTTCTGACGATATTTACTTTCATTTGCTCTCTCATTCTGAGTGACTTGCACTGAAATATATACTAGAGTGTCCATAGTAAAGCCACTCTGTGACAGCAGAAGCACAATTTATGTATAACATTTGTTTTATCATCTGCACATTGTACATATTTGCATTAAATGTCATGCTTTATCAATAAAAGATAATAATAATTGTTTATGTGCTTTTTCTCTTCAAGGTGGGGAGGAGTAGGAACTGCACTGCAGTGAACATGAACAAGCCCAGTTACAGGGTAGCAGTGTGCCTTGTGCTGCCACAACCTCCTGAATGCATTCCATCAAAAAGTCACACCTCAGGTACCACCATCGGTGGGTACCTATAGAACTGCCAGGAACATCCTGAGGATGTTCTGAGCAACTGTACAAGTCCCACGACTCTTTACAGAGCACTGTGGGAGACATTATGACATCTCTCACCACACAGTGCATGAGCTGGAGGAGGGCAGGTTGCGGTGGCAGGTGAGCTTGGCTGTTCCTTCCCCAGGACATTCCACCCTGTGTGATGGCATTGGCTGCACCACCCTTTCTACAGCCCTGATATTAGCAGCAGAGTCTACAGTGGATTTGAGAACAGAACTTGTAGCTCTGTAAAATAAAATACCTCAGAATGATATAGGTCTTACCTGACAGGTAAGTGCAATCATTGTGCACAAAATAACATTATTTTGTGCACTATGATTGTACTTACTTATCTGATAAGTTCTGTATCATTCAGAGGAACTTCAGTTCCCAGATCAACTAGTTATGTGTGCTAATATCAACTACATGCACACTTTCTGTGCATATACTAGGGGGAGAGAATGAAAGGGAGGCATGGCTGCTGTCACTCCTATCAGATGCTATTGCCACAGATGATTGATCACTGGTTACTGAGGCAAAATCTTCACAGGGGAAGATGAGGAGAGATTGCAGGGAAAGTAAAACAGGAGCAGGCCTTTTCAGCTCATGCAGCTGCTGGTGTGAGGACCACTGTGCACATACCTGGGTTATCATCAATGTGTGTAGCTGGGTAAAAGCAGACTGGGGGTGGAGACATGGCTGCATCGAGCTCCTGCAGTCACAGCTGTGCATTTTCACTGTAGCTGTGTCTGATCAGTGATTGATCTTTGCCCAATACTGCATGTTTAGTTGGGGTGGGAGGAGGAACTTGATGTCAGAGCCAGGGCTGTAGGGAAACATACTTTGCTGTGTGTTCCTGTTTGCTGCCAAAAGATTATATTCCAGCAGTCAAGGGTGGGCATTTTTGACCAGTTGTATGATATGTAATGATGTGTTATGAACCCCCTGGAGTGCAGTTGTAAGTCATGTAATAGTGATAATCATACAATGGTATTTATTATAGGAGAATGTATACAGATTGAACTGAAGTATACACTATTCAATAAAATAAATAAACACAGGATAGAAACATGGAGAAGTTAATCTGTTTGCATGTACAAATATACAGGGAGTCCAGAAGCTTACAAGAATAATAATCAAGCATAACAAATATTAGTGAAACATCAGTGAAAAGTTCAAGGCTTGGTAGATCAGAACAGACAGAAAACCTTAATCTAGAGCTATGGCAAATAGCATTAATGAACCAGCAATGAGTGCTGGGAACTAACAGACTAAAAGGTAGCTGAAAGGAGTAGTCCATGATGGTTTTTTACATAATTTACCTGACAACTGAATGATGAAGAGTAAAAAGATCAGCACTTCTGGTAAGGACCAGTACTGCAGCTCTCATAACAGGGCCCTGGCAACCCCTGGTGGCAAGAAAACATACTGACAGAAAACATAGCAGAACAGAGTCCAAACACCATGTCAGGTAAAGCCCAACTTGGCATGGTCACATCTGATCTGATGCAACCACGCCAGGCAAGTGGTTAAATAATAGTAAATATAACCTCTTAATAGTGATATTCTTTACCTTTTCACTCTGCTTTATGCTGTTGTATATATATTTTAAGGAAAAAACAAACGTTATGCTGTATAAGGCTATAATGTGCCCTGTGTTCACATGTCAGTAGGCATTATGGTATTGCTATTTTTCTTTATAACTTAAAAAGAGTGGGCATTAAATAATTTTGCTGTATACATTAAATCTGTTACATTTCAAACACCAGACTGACACAGCTACCCCACAATGTAGGTCTGGATGTTTACAATAACAGTTAACAATAATAAGGACTAGGGGTGAGCGGGTTCGGATTTCTGAAATCCGAACCCCCCGAGCCCCCCCGATCCGAGGCCGATCTGAGTCAAGCTCGACTTTTCCCAGCCTGACTCGGATCTGAAATCGAGGCAAAACGTCATCATCCCGCCGTCCGGGTCTCGGGGGTTTTGTATTCTATATAAGGTACCCGCGTCGGCGCAATTTTCTCACTCGGCTGTGGACAGTGAAGAGGGAGGGTGGGAGTTAGGGCTGGCTGGGCTGTGAAGTGTAGTGTAGTGTAGTGCAGTGTAGTGTTGTGCTGTGCTGTGCTGCTGTTATCCATAGGGGCTGTGTCCACTCCAACAAAGTCCATAGTGGCTGGCTGTGTTGTGCTGTGCTGCTGTTGTCCATAGGGGCTGTGTCCACTCCTCCAAAGTCCATAGGGGCTGGCTGTGTTGAGCTGTGCTGCTGTTATCCATAGGGGCTGTGTCCACTCCTCCAAAGTCCACAGGGGCTGGCTGGGCTGTGTTGTGCAGTCAGTCGTCCATAGGGGCTGTGTCCACTCCAAAGTCCTGTGCAGTGTCCCAGTCCTAAAGGGGTGCTGTAGTGTTGTTCAGGGGGTGCTCTGTCCATCAGGGGTGCTCCCCCCAAGAGCAAAAAAAAAAAATTCTGTTTGTGAATTGTGTGCGCAGTAGCCACACATGCACCAACAAAGTAGTGCCAAGCATGCGCCTGTGTCATAAGTAAAGGGCCAGCTGGCTCCTCCATTAAAGGGTGCTGCGACCCCCAAAGTGCACTCCAAATAATATATATTTTTTCTGTGTTTGTGAATTGTGTGCACTGTGGCTGCACGTGCATCAACAAAGGAGCAGCACCAAGCATGCACCTGTGTCCCACAAGTAAAGGGCCAGCTGGCTTGTCCGTTAAAGGGTGCTGTAACCCCCAAAGTGCACTGCAAACAAAATAAAAAAATATTTTCTGTGTTTGTGAATTGTGTGCACAGTGGCCGCACGTGCATCAACAAAGTAGCGCCAAGCATGCGCCTGTGTCATAAGTAAAGGGCCGCCTGGCTCATCTGTTAAAGGGTGGTGTAACCCCCAAAGTGCACTCCAAACAAAATAAAAAAATATTTTCTGTGTTTGTTAATTGTGTGCACTGTGGCTGCATGTGCATCAACAAAGGAGCAGCGCCAAGCGTGCATCTGTATCCCATAAGTCTGTTAAAGGGTGGTGTAACCCCCAAAGTGCACTCCACAAAAATAAACAATTCTTTTTTTTCTGTGTTTGTGTGCGAAATGTATGCGCAGTAGCCGCACGTGCATCAACACAGCAGCAGCGCCAAGCCTGCGCCTGTGTCATAAGTCAAGGGCCGGTTTGGACATCTTGTCCGGACTGAAGGACGTGCCAACAATTTCTGACATGTCTACTGTCACTGCATATGATACTGTCACCACTGACAGAATGGTGGAGGAATTATTTTCTGTGTTTGTGAATTGTGTGCACTGTGGCTGCGCGTGCATCAACAAAGGAGCAGCACCAAGTGTCATAGGTAAAAGGGCCAGCTGGCTTGTCCGTTAAAATGTGCTGTAACCCCCAAAGTGCACTCCAAAAAAAAATAAAAAATTCTTCTTTTTTTTTTCTGTCTTTGTGAATTGTGTGGGCTATAGCCGCACCTGCATCCTCAAAGCAGCAGCGACAAGTGTGAGTCTGTCTGTTAAAGGGTGGTGTAACCCCCAAAGTGTGCTCCACAAAAATTTTTAAATTCTTCTTTTTTTATTTATTTGTGAAATGTGTGGGCGGTAGCCGCACCTGAATCCTCAAAACAGCAGCGACAAGCGTGCATCTGTCTGTTAAAGGGTGGTGTTACACTCAAAGTGCGCTCCACAAAAAATAAAAAAATATTTTTTTTCTGTCTTTGTGAATTGTGTGGGCTGTAGCCGCACCTGCATCCTCAAAGCAGCAGCGACAAGCGTGCGTCTGTCTGTTATAGGATTACATCGGTGACAGCATCCAAGTAGGCATGTCAGACAGTCCATACCTGTACTGGCAGAAAAAGAGGCAATTTGGAGGCCACTGTACAAACTGGCTCTATTTTACCTGAGTTGCCCCCCCTCCAGTGTGTACTCCAAAAGAGTGTTTAGTGCAGCCGGGAACCTTGTCAGCGAAAGGCGTAGGAGGTTGCTTCCACAAAATGTGGAGATGATGTTCATAAAAATGAATTATCAACTCTTCCAGGGAGACCAGCCTCCAGAACATACAGAGGGACCTGTGGTGGTGGATTCCAGTGGGGACAAATTAATACTCTGTGAGGATGAGGATGTACACAACACTGAAAAGGGTGAGGAATCAGTGAATGAGGAGGATGAGGATGACATCTGCCTCCGTAGAGCCAGTTTGTGCAGGGACAGATTAATTACCAGCTTGTTTTGTGGGGGCCCAAACGAACCAATAATTTCAGCCACAGTCATGTGTCAGACCCTGGCACTGAAATGATTGGTTTGTTAAAGTGTGCATGTCCTGTTTATACAACATAAGGGTGGGTGGGAGGGCCCAAGGACAATTCCATCTTGCACCTCTTTTTTTTCTTTGCATTATGTACAGTTTGGGGCCTAGTTTTTCAAACTGCCATCCTGTCTGCCACTGCAGTGTCACTCCTAGATGGGCCACGTGTTTGTGCTGCCCACTCGTGTCGCTTAGCATAGTCATCCAGCTACCTTGGTGCAACCTTTAAGACATAAAAACACTATTGTGAGGTGTGAGGTGTTCAGAATAGACTGGAAATTAGTGGAAATGAAGGTTATTGAGGTTAATAATAGCATAGGAGCAGAAAATCCAACACATTCTGTGATTTTAGCTGTTTTTATGCTTTTTTTAAAAAAAATACAGATCCAAAACACAAAATCCAGAACCCAAAACATGGAAGGGTGGTTTTGGCAAAACCAATCCAGATCCAAAACACGAAGAAAGATCAAGATCCAAAACCACAACACAAAACACGAAAAGTGGCCGGTGCACACCCCTAAAAAGGACCTGCAATACATGTTGGTAGCTGCTCAATCACTTCAGTAATATCATGTATGTAAGGGAGGGGTTATTCTATATAAGAAACAACAAAATGTAATCCCCCAGCACTCAGAATTAAGTCAGCAATAACATTTGAAAAACTACATGGTGGTAAATAATTCAGAGATCTCAGTTGCATATATCTGCAAAAATATGGCTAAGTCTCCAGGCCACGCCACAGCTTCTCTGATACTGGAGGTCCCTATTACTTGGTCAGAGTCTGGGGTTCAGAATCCCAAAAAGTCAGCGAAGGCCAGCCACCTCAGGGAAGCACACCAGTGAAAGACTAAAGTGTTAGTTCTTGCGTTATTCTTACTAACAGATACTATGTGTTAATAGGTGAATGGTGTAATTAAAATGCTAAGAAAAAAATATATAAATATACTAAGAGAAAAAAATATAATTTGAAGGTGTTTGAAGTGCCACCCCAGAGCAGCCCAGCCACACTAACTCCGGGGGGTAACGCACCTCAAACTCATCCCCAAAACTGATAACTATATCCAATTTGGGTCATATAATTGCCCAATATAAGGCCACATGATAATGGCACATACAAATATACCTGAATTGAGAGCCAGCTTATATTGGAGTCACCCCTAAATCCTCCCAATGGCATTACAAGAACCAGCATGTCCTCCAAACGCTGGTCCCATCTATGCCTCTCAGTATAGCAATTTGGTAGCTGCTCTATCACTTCAGTAATATCACTTAGGTGCATATAAGGAGGGGTTATTCTATACAAGAAACAACAAAAAGTAATCACCCACCACTCAGAATGAAATTAGCAATAAGATTTGAAAAACTACATGGTGGTAGATAATTCAGAGATATCAGTTGAATATACTTGCAAAAATCTGGCTAAGCCTCCATGCCACATTACGGCTTCTCTGATACTGGAGGTCCCTCTTACTTGGTCAGAGTCTGGGGTGCAGAGCCCCAAAAATAATGACCTATTAAATCTAACAGTGCTCATAAATAGCTGCTGATTTAGAATTGTTAAAAATATTTATTGAAAACACATTTAAAAATGTAATTAATAACATCATAGTTAGTTGACACGTGTGAAACTGACTAATTGACTTTAAATAGATTAAATAGATTAAAAAGATTAACAGCTCAACTATTTGGTACCAGGAAGCCTGAAATAGTCACAATAGCAAGTATAATGAAGGCAGATAGCAAAGGGTATTACTTGCAAAGCAGGGTGGGATTAGTCCTGGACCAGTTGAAAAATTATAGCACAGTCAGGAGGGATTGAAAATAACCACCAAAGCTGCAGCTCATATCCCTGCATATATTTTTCCAGATGCAAACAATAATAATACTACAATGAAGTAACCAGCCACAATGGAGTAACCAGCCAGGTTACTCCAGCACTTGGCTGTAGTAAATGAAGGACTTCTATCATCATTTCTGACAGTCCTTCTTGCTAATAACCGGATGGCTGGATATGCTATTGGACCAGAGAGCACTGCACCACAAGGCAGAGGGTCCTCTCCTCTTACTAGGCGACCTTTTCCTCTCCAAAATACTGTTTCCACTTGTTTGATGGAAAAGCTGCTCACTTCCAGTTCCTGACTTCCGGTTTACATTCCACCTGCATGTCACTGTTCACCCTATAATTGTGATTGTAGTCATTAAATTTTAAATGTGTTTTTAAATAAATATTTATTTTCAAATCAGTCACATGCCTTTATACTGAGGTACATATTTCCTATTGTGCTCCTATTGTCTGATATCCTGGGTGCCAGGTTGGGAACTCTTGTCTTGGACCTGGGTAACATCAAACCTTACATCCAAGGTAAGACTTGCTCTCCCCTTCCTACCCCTTTATTAATAACGTTTTTGTTTAGTTAGGTGTTCTGTTCTGTAGTTAGTAGGTAAGGTATTTAGATATACAAGGTGGAAATGGGTATACAGGGTGGGAGTATGATTGGGGTTATTGTATAACATGTTTTATTTGCTTGGTTTGTTCATTCTAACTTAGGGGGTCATCCACAGTCAGTCACAAGCGCTGAGCGCTCGCAACCGAATCGATGTTGCCCCACTGGGCATACGCATGACGGAGCCGGCTCTGTCGAGCACATGTGTGAGACACGGCTAGCAACGGATGCTCTGTCGCTAGGGGTCTCGCAGCAGATGGGGTGAGCTGTTGATGGTGAGTGACAGCTCGCCCCATTTGGGAGGCAGGCAGGGGGCATGTCTGCCCAAACGGAGGCGTTCCCGCCGACACGCTTGCCATTTGGGGGCGGCCCCACTGACATGGGGAGCTTCCTGCTTGATCAGAGCAGGAAGCTCCCTGGGGCTTACGAGTGCCCAGACCCCATCTTAGGGTCTGGTCATAAGCCCCGATGGTCGCGATGGTCTTGACCATCGTGACCATCACCCATGTCGGTCGCTAGAGCTGTGGGTATTAACCCACAGCTTAGCGATTGACAAGGAGGCAGTCATTCAGGATGCAACTGGCTGCCCTGATTCAGTGCGACTGCTTGCAACTAACAACCACCTCTGAATGAGGTCCTTAATCTTTATATTGCCAATGATTACTGTGTTCTTTTCCTGATGTTTGTGCTGTGACTCACTGGGTGCCTCCCTTTAAATGATAGGGTTCAGCTCTTCCTTGTTTGGAATCAGGTAAAAAATCTGTAGCATATATTATATGCTTAAGTGAAACACACTTAATAGGAGAAAAGGGATCTATCACTGCATACATTACTAGTATCCAAGGGGGGGTATCCATTCATTTAAGTAGATCCCTTGGTTTTGTGCTTGAGGGAGTTCAAATTGACCCCTTAGGAAGATATTTCTTTATCTAAGCTTCGATTCACTCCTCATCACTCATTCTTCTTGCTATTTATATTCCCCCTCCATATTCCAGTGATGTCCTGAAGAAATCTGGTGAATTTATCTTTGTCCTCTAATACCCTGGTTATATGTGTTTGTGACTTTAATAACATACCACCACAATCTACCTTGGGTAGGTGACAGGAGATTTTTTGCTGTGTCTGGTATCTCCCCACATTCTTTTGCCAACTTAGTGAGCTTGGCTTGGTGGAAGTTTGGTAGATTTGACATCCTCACCTTGCTTGGTACTCCGGCTTCTCAGCCTCTCATCACTCCTTTTTTTAGGATTCATCTAGCTTTAAAATCCAAGAGGCTAGTGTCACAGGTTGTGGAAGTAGAATACATAAAATAAATAAATAATATCGGTCTAGTGGTGTGTCGGATCATGCTCCCCTGGTATTGTCTATTGATATTGCTGTTGGTGAGGTCACTCTTTTTGAAAATCCAATCCTTACTGGTTCATGTTAATGGGTGCTTGCTTGGAATTGGAGGTCCAATGCAGACTCCATTTCTCTTGATATTTTTGGGATGCCCATAAAGCTGGCCTGCAGGGCTCTTTGATTGGGAGGATGATCAGTATTAAAATTTTTCATAGGTTAAAGGAATTAGCATTAGAAAATGCAATTGTAAAATGCTTAAGCAGGAATATCTGACAGATGGCTCTCCTGTTACTCAGACCTCCTCTCTGGAGGTGGCTAAATTATTGTTTGACTTTCTCCTTGACAAATCTACGAGACGTCTATTATTTGCAGAGATGAACAGGTCCGGTTCTCTGAGAACCAGACCCACCTGAAAATAGGGGTTCCGAGTAGGATCCAAGTCCCGGCTCAGGTTCTCCAACCTAACTCGCAATCCAAAATGAGGCAAAATGTCATCATCCCGCTGTCGGATTCTACCGAATTTTGGATTTTATAAAGGTCCCGGTGATTGGCACCATTTTCATTCCAGCTGTGGATAGTGTACAGAGAACAGATGTGCTCTGTGCTGCTCTGTCTGTTCAAGGGTGCAGTTTTGTTGGGCTGGGGCTGCAGTAAATAATAGGGGGTGCAGCTGTGTCATTGTTGTCCTGTCAATCAATGGGCTGGGGTGGCTGCAGTAAATAAAGGACTGCTGCTGTGTTCTCCATAAAGTTGCTGGGACTGCAGTACATAAAGGGGGATGGGTGCAGCTGTGTCACTGTTGTGCTGTCAATCAAGGGGATGCAGTACATAAAGAACTGCTGCTGTGTTGTCCATAAAGGGCCTGGGGCTGCAGTACATAAAAGGGTCCTGCTGTGTTGTCCTGTCCAGCAAGGATCTAGGGCTGCAGTACATAAAGGGGTGCTCTGTCACCCAGGGGTGCTCTGTCAATCCAGGGATGCTCTTCCCCAGTGTTAAAAATATAAAAAGTTAATTAAAATTAATAATTATCATTCCACAAAAAATAAAAAATAAAGATTTTTTTTGTGTGTGTGTGCTAGGTACTCTATTATTGGTCAATAACACTGCTGGCCAGACTGCAGTTTAACATCCACATATTTGTGACTCTGCAGGTGGTCTGTCCGCACTCCACAGGGTTGCTTTGTTGTCCATAAATTGGTGCTGTGTTGTTCATCAAGGGCATGCTGCCTCGTCCATGGGTGCTCTTCCCCAGTGTAAAAAAAATGCTTGGTGACACTGCCGGCCAGACCGCAGTTATCATCCACAAATTTGTGCCTCTACAGGTGGTCCATTCGCACTCCAAAGGGGTGCTTTGTTGTCCATAAAGTGGTGCTGTGTTGTTCATCAAAGGGCTGCTGCCTCATCCAGGGGTGCTCTTTCCCAGTGTAAACATTTTTTTTTAAATAAAATTAGCATTCCACAAAAAATAAAAAAAAATCCAAGCTCCTGTCACCTTCTTCACCAACACCTTCATCAACAATATGATCAGAAGTAGTCCTGCTTCCAATTTGATAAGGTTATCTCAGTACTCCCCTATCTTGGATTCCTCAGAAGAATCCATGAGTGCTACACCTGCTGCTGCTGCTGCTGCTACTGGGAGTGGATCTTAATCTTTTAAGGGGGCCTGGAAGACTACTAGTATTAGTTCTATAAAACAATTTACTTTTAAATAATCCTTTGCAAGGGGGAGCAAGTATGACAACAGTCACCCAGTTGCACAGTGGATCACTGACGCCATAATATCTATGATGGTATGAGATGTGCATCCAATATCTGCCATAGGTGCAGTGGGTTTTAGACAGTTAATTGAGGTCCTGTGTCCCCACTACCAAATCCCATCTAGGTTCCACTTCACTAGAAAAGCAATTCCCAGCCTGTACAGAGATGTTAGTAAAAAAATTAATTAGTGTCCTCCAGAATGCCATTGTACCCAATGTCCACTTAACCACACATATGTGGACAAGTGGAACAGGGCAAATGCAAGATTACATGACTACAACAGCCCACTGGGTAGGTGTATTGCTTTCAGCGGCACCAACAGCAGCCACAGCAGCATCTTAGAAAAAGCAGCTTATTCAGAGGCAAGCTACTCTGTGTATAACTAGTTTCACTAAGAGGCATACTGCTGACAACATCTTGAAAAACTCAGGGAAGTCATTACATAATGGCTTACCCTGCTTGGACTCTCCTCGGGATCTGTGATTTCTGGCAATTCCACTAATATTGTGAGAGCATTACAGCTGGGTGAATTCCAACACGTCCCATGTTTTGCTCACAAAATTTTTAGATAAATTAATGGGCCGTGCAGGAGATGCTCTCTGTGGTATGCAAAATTTCTGGGCATTTTCGCCATTCAGCAGGTATACTGTATGTAGAAGTTTGCAGCACCTCCAAGAAATTAATTTGCCCTGTCACCAGCTAAGGCAAGAGGTAGTTACGATGTGGAACTCCACCCTTTATATATTTGAGCAGATGGAGGAATAGCAAAGAGCCATCCAAAGCTATACAACGAAGAATGACATACAGTAGGAAGAGGAGGGGGACTGTACCTTACTCAAGCTCAGTGGAAAATACTTTCCGTATTGTGCAGATTGCTGAAACCCTTCGAAGTAGTCACCAGTGAAGTGAGTTCAGACACTGCCAGCTTGAGTCAGGTAATTCCCCTCATTAGACTGTTGGAAAAGCAGCTTGAGAAACTGAAGGATGAGCTGAAACAAAGCAATTCTGCAAAGTATGTCGGACTTGTAGATCAAGTCCTTTATTTGCTTCACCAGGATCCAAGGATTACAAGGATCTTCAAATTGGACCTATACAATTTGGAGACCATGCTTGACCCTAGGTTTAAGTCATACATTGTGTCTTTTTTCCCAATGGACACAGATCTGAAGTGATGCAAACAGCTGTTGGTGAACAAATTGTCAACTCAAGTGGCACGTGATGCAGCAATGACTCCTCCTTCAGTTTCTCCAGCAAGTTCGGCTGCCAGGAAAAAAAAAAATCAGCTTTCCTAGGAGACCCACTGGTGATACAGATGAGTCAACACAACCTTTTGACATCTGGTCGGGTCTAAAAGAATTGCCACAATTAATGACATCTCTACCTTGACTCTATCTGATATGGTCACCAATCAAAGAATGGATGAGGATTATTTTAATTATAGCATCCAAATAGACATGTCAAAGAGTCCATTTCACTACTGTCAGGAAAAAAGGCTATTTGGAGGCCCTTGCACAAACTGGCTTTGTTTTACTTGAGCTGCCCACCCTCCCGTGTGTACTCATAAAGAGTTTTCAGCACAGCCGGGAACCTTGTCAGCGATCGGCATAGGAGGCTACTTCCTCAAAATGTGGAAAAGGTGATGTTCATCAAAATGAACTACAAATTTCATGAGGAAGACCTGTACCACCAATTACATACAAAAATGACAGAGGCACCTAAGGTTGTAATGGTGGATTCCAGCGGTGGATTCCAGTAGTCTCCTGTGAAGTGAATTCAGACACTGCCAGCTTGAGTCAGGTAATTCCCCTCATTAGACTGTTGGAAAAGCAGCTTGAGAAACTGAAGGATAAGCTGAAACAAAGCAATTCTGCAAAGTATGTCGGACTTGTAGATCAAGTCCTTTATTCGCTTCACCAGGATCCAAGGATTACAAGGATCTTCAAATTGGACCTATACAATTTGGAGACCATGCTTGACCCTAGGTTTAAGTCATACATTGTGTCTTATTTCCAAATGGACACAGATCTGAAGTGATGCAAACAGCTGTTGGTGAACAAATTGTCAACTCAAGTGGCACGTGATGCAGCAATGACTCCTCCTTCAGTTTCTCCAGCAAGTTCGGCTGCCAGGAAAAAAAAAATCAGCTTTCCTAGGAGACCCACTGGTGATACAGATGAGTCAACACAACCTTTTGACATCTGGTCGGGTCTAAAAGAATTGCCTACAATTAATGACATCTCTACCTTGACTCTATCTGATATGGTCACCAATCAAAGAATGGATGAGGATTATTTTAATTATAGCATCCAAATAGACATGTCAAACAGTCCATTTCACTACTGTCAGGAAAAAAGGCTATTTGGAGGCCCTTGCACAAACTGGCTTTGTTTTACTTGAGCTGCCCACCCTCCCGTGTGTACTCATAAAGAGTTTTCAGCACAGCCGGGAACCTTGTCAGCGATCGGCATAGGAGGCTACTTCCTCAAAATGTGGAAAAGGTGATGTTCATCAAAATGAACTACAAATTTCATGAGGAAGACCTGTACCACCAATTACATACAAAAATGACAGAGGCACCTAAGGTTGTAATGGTGGATTCCAGCGATGGATTCAAGTAGTCACCTGTGAAGTGAGTTCAGACACTGCCAGCTTGAGTCAGGTAATTCCCCTCATTAGACTGTTGGAAAAGAAGCTTGAGAAACTAAAGGTGGAGCTGAAACTAAGTGATTCCACTAAGCATGTCGGGCTTGTAGATCAAATTCTTTATTTGCTTCACCAGGATCCAAGGGTTGTCAGGATCTTCCAATCAGAGCAATACATTTAGGTGACTTTGCTCGATTCCAAGTTTAAGTCATACCTTGTGTCTTTCTTTCCAATGGACACATATCTGAAGAGATGCAAAGAGCTGATGGTAAGCAAATTGTCAGCTCAAGCGGCATGTGATGTAGAAATGGCTCCTCCTTCAGTTTCTCCAGCAAGTTTGGCTGCCAGGAAAAAACTAAACTTTCCCAAAAAAAGACCCACCAGTGATGCAGATTAGTCAACACAACCAAGGTTTGAAATCTGATCGGGTCTAAAAGTATTGCCTCCACTTAATGAGACCTCTACTGTGACTCCATCTGATACGGTCACCATTCAAAGAATGGTTGAGAACTATTTTAATTATAGCATCCAAATAGACATGTCAAACAGTCCATTTCACTACTGTCAGGAAAAAAAGGCTATTTGGAGGCCCTTGCACAAACTGGCTTTGTTTTACTTGAGCTGCCCACCCTCCTGTGTGTACTCATAAAGAGTTTTCATCACAGCCGGGAACCTTGTCAGCGATCGGCATAGGAGGCTACTTCCTCAAAATGTGGAAAAGGTGATGTTCATCAAAATGAACTACAAATTTCATGAGGAAGACCTGTACCACCAATTACATACAAAAATGACAGAGGCACCTAAGGCTGTAATGGTGGATTCCAGCGAGGACAAATTAATATTGTGTGAAGATTATGTACACACTGATGAGGGTGCGGAATCAGATGATGATGGCGACAATGTCTTGCCTCTGAAAAGCCAGTTTGTGCATGGAGAGATAATTGCCAGCAATGTCAGCTGCCCATTGGTAGCTTGTTTTGTGGGGGCCCAAACAAACCAATCGCTTCAGCCACAATTGGCAGTCCCTATCACTGAAGTGATTGGTTCGTTAAACTGTGCATGTCCTATATACAACATAAGGGTGGGTGGAAGGGCCCAAGGACAATTCCATCTTGCACCTCTTTCTTTGCATTATGTGCTGTTTGGGGCATTGCTGCCTGACATTTTTAATTTTATAGTTTATGAAACTGCCATCCTGTCTGCCACTGCTGTGTTGCAAAAGTTTAATAGATGTCCTATATTTTTTTAAACTGCTGTGCTTTTATGCTGCTTTTTTATAGTTTCAGATTGATTTAAACTAAAATCACAAATAGGTATACTTGCAAAATATTCTTATGCCATTTTTTAACCTTGATTTGTAGATACCAACCTGGTGGGCTTGGTTTTCTTTGATCATAACAGCCATGTTTGGTCAGATGCAACTCAAACACCAAATGGAAAAGTTATTTTCTTATTTCTATATGGAGATGTTTTCTCTCTTTTCCTCCTGGCCTTCCATAATCCCAGAAGCACAATGATAACAGATGTTTAGTACCAGACTTTAAAGACCCCTCTGCCCCCTTCCTGTTCAGAGCTTCCATTTTGTGTGCTGCCACAGACATAATTTCCTGCATGCCCCTTTCATTAAAAAAAAATACTGGACCACCACAAGAGCTAAACTGGGGCAAGGACTGATGTGAATGAGTCAAATATTATTTGAAAATGACTCCACACCTCCCTCCCCTCATAAATTTGCTTTGGAATCAAAAACTTAAATTAAATTTACTAAGAATCAACCCTTCCATTCCCTGCCTTCAACTACATACATACTCCATCTCCCTCAGGTCTCTTGATTAATGAAATTATATGTTTCCTTATGTGCCATGTTTGAAGTTGAACTGCCACTTGTTTGTGCTGCCCACTGCTGCCACTTACCTTAGTCAGCCAGCTATCTTGGTGCAAATTATGGGCTTAAACTGGATGAAAAAAATATTGTGAGCTGTGAGTTGGTCAAAATTGACTGGAAACTAGTGGAAATTAATGTTATTGAGTTTAATAATACTGTAGGAACAAAAACAGGCCCAAATTATGTGATTTTAGCTGTTTTTATGATTTTTTTGAAAAAAATACATATCCAAAACCAAAACATACAAGGCCGGTTTTGCCAAAACCAAATTCAGATACAAAACATGAAAGAGATACAGATCCAAAACCAAAACACAGTGGTCATCACTAATTATTTGTTCAACAAACTCAGTATATGGACTCAGATAGATCTGGTACTTTTTTGGCTAATTTCTCTAGAGAAACCAGGGCTACCTCTGACATACTATAGCTCAGATTCAAGATTTTGTTGGTAATTTACACACATCTAGCCCTGATATTGAAAATGCATTTTATGATTATTTTGCTGCTCTTTACTCCTCATAGACTCATTATACCTTGGAAAAACTGCTTGAAAATGTGGGTAGTATTTCTCTACCCTTCTTTTTCTCAAAAAGCAGAGCATTTCTAGAGTCTCCACTCACCATAGAAGAAATTGAATAGGTGGCTTTCTCCTTTTGGGGTGGTAAGGCTGCAGGGGTTGATGAAATTCCAATTGAGCTTTATAAAAAAACATGCCCTTTTATTTTTTTATCGTTAATTGATCTTTTTAATGAATTGTGTGACTTTGGTTTTCTCTCTCATTCTATTTCGGAGACAATTATTTTTTATGATTCCTAAGCCTGGCATGGAACATCTTGATCCTGGCTCTTATCACCTGAACTCTCTCCTCTCTATAAACATTAAAAGCCTGACTAAGATACTAGAAATGAGGCTTAATAGGGTAATTGGAGGTGGTGCACTCCGACCAGATGGGTTTCATGCTGTGGAAGTCTATCTCTCAGAATATTAGTAGACTATACTCTGTCTTTCAACAGATGGGGCATTTGTTGTGTTCTTGGATGCTACCAAGGCCTTTAACTCAGTGGAGTGGAATTATCTTTAGGAGGTTCTGTTTTGCTTTGGAATGGGCCCAACATATTCCTGTAGTATTCTTTAATACTCCTTTCCCTTTGGAGTGGAACTTTATTGATGGTTATGTTTATTTCTCATTTCACCTCTCTAGGGGTACAAGGCAGATAGACAAAAATGATTTTTTGACTCAAATTGGTGCTGATAAAGTGGTTATCTAGACATACAGTACATTGGAGAATAATTTGGCCAGTTCATAAGCTGCTCCAGATAAAACTTCTGTGTGTTTTATAAAGGAAAGTTTAAAGATATAAACACTAAGGAACTGTTTTCCACTAGACCAAAATATACAAAACAATACGCAATCAGAGTTAAATTTAATGAAATTGAAAATCTGAGCAAGCCCAATAAATATCAAAAGTCCTTGTAAAAGGCTTAGTATCATGTAGATCCCAGGGAACAGAATAGTAAATTCCTACAGTTGAAACAGTAGCAGTCACTATAGCAATTTTAATAGCTCAACACTATGTATGTTGATTTTTTTCCAGTAAATAGTTAATGTAAGTATCACATCCAGACACCAGATACAGTGTTCTAAACAGTAATAAAGCACTTAAGGATCTGGCAGACAATCCCTCCATCATTATTAAGCCTGCATATTAGAGTTTAGTGATGATCATGCAAGACTGTATTAAAGAGAGCCTGAGACAACTGAATGATAGCACTTGTTATTTGGAACAAAATGGTGATCCCACCAATAGATTCCCCATGGAACTTAGTGCATTTTTAGAATCTGCACTTGGGGAGGGAGTGATATTGAGGGAAGAGATGGCATGCCTGCTTCCTTTACACCCTGCCACTCCTATTTTGTACCACTAACCCAAAATTCACAAAAAACTTTAAACTTCCCTTGATCACCTAATTATTATAGGTTTTGGATCACACACAGTGAAACTTTCACATTTTGTGTATTTTTATTTGTGACCTTATGCTGCCTCTCAGAAATTACAAATAAAGGCTACTACAGAGTGCAGTACCTTAGTGTTTATATCTGGGTACAAGGCAGGGCTGCCCTATTTTCCTACGTCTTTTTGCTTTAGGCAATTGAACCTTTAGCATGCCTTATCTAGTGTTACCCGGGTATACAGGGGACCTGAATTAAGCAACGGGTGGACAAGCTGGCTCTCTACTGTATGTGGATGACATGCTACTCTTCTTGTCTGATGCATCAGAGTCACCTGTCATACTATTCCTGGTGGTTGATTACTTTGGCCAGTTCTCAAAATTGCACATTAATTGGAATAAATCTTGCATTCTCCCTCCCCATGGTCCTTTCTCCCATGTTGAGGCTGTGATAACTCCTTTGGAATGGACTCCCAAGTTTAAATATTTGGGAATCTGGATCACATCATCTATGTTGGATTTTGTACCACTTAATGTACAGCCACAAATTGATTATCTCAAATCTAAGCTACATGTTTGGTATAAACTTTCTATGACTGTTACTTGATAGGGAAATCTGATTAAAATTATAGTTATACCGACATTTTTATGTCTTTCAGCAGGCCCCTATTTATATCCCCACTCATATCTTTTGCCTGATAGACAGTTAGCTTTCTTCCCTAGTATGGCCAGATAAATATCATTAAACTTAAAACCCTATATATGCCTAGGGTTTTGGGTTGCATGGCACTTTTGAATCTTTATCTCTATTACATGGCCTCTCAGCTGGTGTATGTATTGGGTTGGGTTTTTGGGGGAGGAGAGTCAGAATATTCCTACATTATTGGTGTTGACTGTTTCTAGAGATCTTTCTCCATTACAACTCTTACTTGATGATAGTTGGCCTAGAGGGGTTGCCCCATTGGTCATGCAAGCTCACATACTTTGGAAGCAGGCCTGTGCTTTGGTGGGGGGAAAGGGTTTGGATCCTGAATTACCCTTGTGGAATTCTACTACTCTTGAAGAATTGACCCTGTTAGATATTGGTCCTTTAAGGTCTTGATGGGAGGTCTCTTCTCTTTGACATTTGTATAGTAAAAACTTTGATATTAAGACTGAATTTGGCACCTGAACTCTATTTTCTTTCACTATTTACAGCTTTGTGATGCCCTATCCTTCCAGTTTTCTTCCCATCCTCCACTTTTAAAACCTTTTTGCAAGCATTTGGTGAAAAGAGATTGATATCTAGGATGCACTCCAATATTCTTATTGAATGCTCAGATGCTTCACCGATGTCACTTTCACTTAAATGGATGGAAGACTTGGGCCCACTGGAGGAGAGGTCTTTGATGTTGTGCAGCTCTCTACTGTGACTTAGCTCTGTCTTCTATATACCACTGTGATGTTCAATTTACATCCCAAATTAGAAGCAAGCCATATGTTGCACACTGAGTCTGACTTTTTAATATGTACTGCAGTGATTCCCAACCATGGTCCTCAAGGCACACTATCAGTCCTGGTTTTAGTGATATCCATGCTTGAGCACAGATGGTTAAATAAAAATAACTGAGGTACTAATTAAGTCACCTGTGCCCAGCTATGGTTAGCCTTAAAACCTGGACTGTTAGTGTGCCTTGAGGACCGTGGTTGGGAACCCCTGACGTACTGGCTCTGAATTTTATTGTTTTTTCTTCTGTCTATAGAGCAGTACTTAGGCATTGCCTGTTTTATATGTCTACTGGTTCTTATTTGTACACCTGTGGCCACAGCTGATTGTGTGTGCTTGAATATTTATATCATATATTGTCACCTATGTATTGAAGTATTATATATTTTCATGTGTTTTATTATTTAGATTATGTAGTTACATTTTGCACTACCAGCGTGTCACGGCCAGGGTTTCTCGGCATGGTAGTCGCCGGGTATTACCTGTGAGGTCGTTATGGTGGGGGATCTCTGGCAGCGGTGCTGGTGTTTGGTGAGGGGCATTGGCAGCATGTGGTTCTGTGTGGGCACATTGTCACTATGCCAGGTGAGTTCTGGCAGTGTTTCCATTCCCTTGGCATGGGCGCCGCCATCTTGCCTGCAGCCATGTGATTCCGACTGTCCAATCCTGGTAGGTCATATGCTCATCCCAGCCAGTCACAGTGTGGCACTGAGTATTTAGGAAGGTCCAGAGCCTTCCTTCCTTGCCAGTGCAATGTGTTTCTCAGCTGCGGCTGAGAGAGAGTACCTGTGCCTTACCTGCCTGCCTGTCTGTTACGCTACTAGCCTGAACCTTGCCTGCTCCAACCTGCTGGATTTACCCTGCACCCTCCACATACCTTTCACCTGCCTGAGTACCTGAACCTGCTGTTCCCTGCACCTTGCCTCCCTTCAATCCCAGCTGGACTTCATTACCACAGCCAGCATTTGTTACAGCTCATCATATCTGCACTCTGTTACAGCTCACCATATTTGTTTACTGAACTGTTCCTGCCTGTCACTATCTGGACATTTCCCATTAACACCCACTACAGTTATCAAGTGCACTTTAGTGCTATACATGGACTTTTTATTTGCCATTCCCATGTCTTCTAAGCCATTTATTAAAAACTCCACTTTTTTATTTAAGTCTGCTTCTGTGTCTGCTCCTATCACCACCCCGGGTCCACAACAAATTCAGAACCTTACAGTTTGCACTGGCCCCATGGATCTGGCCACAGAACAGGAGTCTAGAGTGGATTTATTTTGCTGTATTGCTGGTCATTTAGAAAACCTGGAAGCTGTGCAACATCAAATGGCCCAGTTTCTACAGGAGATGTCTAAATGCCAAGATAATCTGCAAACCTCGTTAATCATCCCTGGGGTATCAGAAACTTCACCTCCTGCTGTGCCTGGTAATACAGGGACCAGGGTATCCCCCCATCTACATCTACCCATGACAAGCAAATTTGATGGCAATCCTAAGCTCTGTCATGGCTTTTTAAATCAGTACGATATACACTTTACGTTACAGCCTGATAACTTCCCCACTGCTAAAACCAAAGTGGCATACATCGTGTCCTTGCTGACCAGCTCAGCTCTGGATTGGGCCTCCCCACTTTGGGAGCATTCAGACTCACTGCTGGATAACTAAACAGACTTTGTATCTTCATTCAGGAGGATTTTTGAAGAACCTGGACACACAGTGTCAGCATCGTCCAGCATCATGACCCTGAGACAAGGAACCCATCCTGTCAGCCAATATGCCATACAGTTTCAAATCTTGGCATAAGAGCTTAAGTGGAATGAGGAGGCCCTCACCTCAGCCTTTTGGCTTGGTTTGTCCGACCGATTAAAGGATGATCTGATTACCCATGAGCTTCCTACCAATTTAAATTATATGATCTCACACTGCAACAAGATTGACCTACGCTTCAGAGAATGTCAGGCTGAAAAGCACAGAACTGACCGGCAAAGGTCATTTACGTCTCCCTTGCCTACCCGTCCACCCCATCCTCCTGTAGATGAGGAGCCCATGCAGGTGAACCAAACTCATCTCTCCAAAGAGGAACATCAGAGAAGGATGCAAAAAAACCCCTTCTGTACTGCGGAGATTCGGGTCACCTGGTGGCCTCCTGCTCCCGCAAGTCAGGAAACGCCCATTCCTAACTGACCTTGGGGACATCAAGTTAGGAGTTATTTGCCCGTCCCCAAACACTAAAGATTTCAAGATTTCCTTAGCTTTGGATCTCAAGCCCAATCCTGTCTTCGTCTCTGCTCTATTAGACTCTGGAGCAGCCGGAAACTTCATGACTTCCAGCCTAGTTGATAAACTATAGATTCTTTGTTTATCTCTCAAGCAAGCAATTTCCCTGACTTCTGTAGATGGATGTCCTCTAGCTAAAGGAGTGGTCACCAAGGAAACTCAACCAGTATTAGTTCGTGTTGGGGCACTCCACTCCGAGTCTTTAAAATTCTTAGTGACACCAGAGGCTTCTCAAGAAATCATTTTAGGACTACCCTGGTTAAGCCAACATAATCCCAGGATCGACTGGTGTTCAATGCAGAATCTTTCATGGGGAACTGACTGTCAGAAATCCTGTCTTCCCAAAATACGACCTGTAAAAAGACAGCTTCGTTACCATTTCCAGCTATACCCGAGGACTACCAGATGTTCTCTGATGTTTTTTCTGAGCAACAGGTGAACGTCTTACCTCCCCATAGAGAATGGGACTGTCCTATCGAGCTGCTGCCTGACAAGATGCCACCCTGTGGTCGCACCTATCCTCTATCCATGCCTGAGACTCAAGCCATGTCAGAATACATCCAGGACAACCTAGCATAGGGATTTATTCGACCTTCCACCTCTCCAACTGGAGCCGGCTTCTGTTTCATTGGCAAGAAAGACGGAGGCCTAAGACCTTGTATAGATAACCGGGGCCTCAATGATATAACGATTAAGAATTGGTATCCTCTTCACCTAATCACTGAATTGTTTGACAGAGTTAAAGGGTCAAACATATTCTCAAAGCTGGATCTGAGAGGGGCTTATAATCTCATCCGCATTCGTGCTGGCGATGAATGGAAGACCACCTTTAATATTAGAGATGGACACTTTGAATAACTTGTGATGCTCTTTGGGTTGTGCAATGCCCCTGCCATGTTTAAGGGCTTTGTTAATGAGATTTTCCGGGACTTGTTGTACGTCTCGGTTGTAGTTTACCTGGACGACATATTGATTTTTTCATCTTCTGTAACAAAACATCATGAACATGTGAAGGAAGTATTGTCCCGTCTGATAATAAAACACCTTTACTGCAAACTGGAGAAATGTGTCTTTGGGGTTCCCAGTGTGCCATTCCTTGGTTACGTCATCTCTGGCTCCAGTCTAGAAATGGACCCCAAGAAGGTGCAGGCGATTTTGGATTCGTCCCATCCTCAAACTTTGAAAGCCTTCCAGAGATTCCTTGGGTTCGCCACTACTATAGATGTTTTATTAAAGGATTTTCATCATTATTGCCTCCCATTACTGCATTGACCCAGAAAGATGCTAACACTGCCCTATGGCCACTTGAGGTAGAGACTGCCTTCCAACTTTTAAAACAGGTGTTTATTTCAGCTCCAGTCCTACAACAACCAGATTTGGATAGGCCATTTCTAGTGGAAGTGGATGCGTCTTCAGAGGCCATGGGTGCAGTTCTTTCCCAGCATTAAGACGATAATCAAGTTCATCCCTGTGGGTTCTTCTCCAAGAAATTTTCTCCTGCCGAGAGAAATTATGCCATTGGTGAGCAACTTTTAGCAGTAAAGTTAGCATTAAAAGAATGGAGATACCTGTTGGAAGGGGCCAAGTTTGCCTTCACTGCCTTCACGAACCATAGAAATCTCTTCCTCAAGAATTTTCAGTGCGTGAGTCCTCGTTTGGCCTGATGGGTGATATTTTTTGCTCAGTTCCAGTTCACCCTGACCTTCTGGTCTGGAGCCATTAATCAAAAGGCAGATGCCCTGTCCAGATCTTTCTGCTGCGATGACAAATCAGAGAATCAACAAAATACCCCTGTTTTGGAGTCAAGAGTCTTCGCCACCTTACAGCTACAACTTCCTACAGGGAAGTCCTTTGTGGCCCCAGAGTTAAGGCAGCAGCTCCTCACCTGGGCTCATTCCTCTCACTTTGCAGGTCACTCAGGTACTCGGAAGACCTTGGAATTTTTAAAGAAAGGCTATTGGTGGCCATCCATGAAAGCAGACATGTCAGAATTTATTTCTTGATGTTCTTCGTGTGCCCAGCATAAATCTTCATGTCAGGCACCGGCTGGGGAGTTATTGCCACTACCTATTCCATCACGTCCATGGATGCATCTCTCCATGGACTTTGTCATGGATCTGCCAAATTCTCAAGGGTTCACTACCATCTGGGTCGTAGTAGACCGATTCTCTAAAATTGCCCATTGCATACCACTAAAGAAATTGCCTTCTGCCCCTGGCCTGGCTCACTTGTTTGTTCAACATATTTTCCGTCTCCATGGTCTTCCAGCTGAGATAGTCTCTGACCGTGGTATTCAGTTCACAGCAAAATTTTGGAGAACCTTAAGTTCTGTATTGCAAGTAAAGCTTAATTTTTATATGGCTTACCACCCACAAAGCAACGGTTCCACTGAGAGGATTAATCAAGACCTTGAGACCTTCCTGGGGATTTTTATGACATCTTCCCAGGACAAAGAGACTTTGATTTTTACAAATTTGGAATAACAAAATCAAAGAAAATTAAAAATGGACAAAAAGAAGGAATACCCCCAAATAATTATAAAAAAAACGAAAAACATACAAGAAATATCCCACTTAATTGGAGACATCAGAATAAAGAAAATGATAGAAAAAAAGAAGAAAACGAAAATGAAAGACAACATGAAAGATGGAGAGAACCCTATCCCAGGTACACACCTAAGTGGAGAAAAAGACTGCATCACACACCACCTTTTCACCAGTTTACGTATAAGAATGAGCCATACTATCCCAGTCTGAGAATAAACAGAAGACCCTACAAGACAACAATAAAAAACAGATTTAACATTGGTTATAAAAGGTCGTTTCAAAGGTATCAAAGAACTCCAAGTCCAATAAAGACCTACACCCCGCAATGGAGAAACCGAAACAATGAAAAATCAAGGTTCCACACACCAAACAGAAGTAGAAGAGATTCCCACAGAAAAAGGACTCCAGAACGCAGGAGGAATAGAAAATCCTTAATAACCCCTCCTGCCGGCCACTATAGATTACACGGAAGAGGAGTGAGACACCTGGAAAAAGAAAGCACTTCAGAAAGCACCACACAAAAATCCAGAAATAGAAATAGAAGACACTCTGAAAAGAGAGAAAAAGGAGACATCCCCATAGTGTTTGAATTAAATTCAGACCTGGAAAACACAAACAGAGAATCATCTCGAACAAATAGGAATTATAAAAGTCCACACAAAAGAAGAATCACTATAGACAGATGGCCAAGAATAACCACTCCCTCAGATCAACACAACCCACGAGGAAACTCTATATTGGTAGAAGAAGAAAGCACCTCCCAAGGGAACAAAACACGTATAAGGAATGAACCCCCTTTTCGCGAAGAAAGGAAGGGAAAGAAAAAATGACAATAAAAAACGACACAAAAAGAAAAATAAGGTATAGGGGGAAAACTAAAAGAAAAAGAGGCACAAGAGCTGGGAAACCAAAAACAAATAAAAAGAAAAAGGAGAAGAAAACTGAAGAAACAACTATCATTAAACCAACAGGAGAAAGACAAATCATCTACAATCTAAGCTCTAGAGTTCTCACAACAGCCGAAGAGAATGTGCTAAAAAAGGGACTTAAATTTGCACCTACTACATCACACGACGAATTCGATAAGTTCATCGATGTACAAAAGTACATCAGGAAAATTTCTTTGAGAAAATTCTTTGAACTAAAAAAATTAAACACTCCAAATGAAGACCTATCAAATAATCATGTAGTAAATGAAGCAGAAGAAGAAAGACCCATTACATTTAAAAAAACATCGACCTTTGATCCGGCTCACATCAAAGGAAACTTTATAGAAACCTTCCAAAAATTGATTATTGAAGACCTCAAAACAATTAAAAAGCACAAACAACACACCCAGAACCTGAATAGAAAAGAAAGAGAAGCGATGAAATCCCTAAAAGAAGACACAAATATAGTAATTAAACCATGCGACAAAGGAGGAGGAATCGCCATCCTCAATAAAGAGGACTATAAAAAAGAAGTCCTGAGACAACTATCGGACACCACTACCTATCAAAAACTAAAAACTGATCCTTCACTACGCATTAGGAACAACTTCCAAAAACTCATCACAAGACATTTGGACAAAGGTGCAATAACCGTAGAAGAGTATGGTTTCATCAACATTGTAGAACCAGTCACTCCAACCATCTACGTACTGCCCAAAATTCACAAAAGCATTACGTCACCACCTGGAAGGCCCATCATCGCAGGGACTGGGAGCCTAACCTCTAACCTCTCCGCCATCATAGACTCCCTGCTACAACCTCTCGTCGTCAGAAATCCATCTTACCTCAAAGACACCTCGGACACAATTAGGAAACTACAAGGGGTATCCTGGGAAGAAGAAATGATCCTGGTCACAGCAGATGTAACATCCCTGTACACCATCATTGAACACACCCAAGGAGAAGAAGCCTTCTCTGAGTTCCTAAACGAAACAGAATATGACACAAACAAGAAAGATTTCATAAAAGAGTCAATCAAATTTAATTTAGAAAACAACTTCTTCTTCTTCGATGGTGAATATTATCTGCAGAAACGGGGTACAGCCATGGGTACCTGTTTCGCTCCCAGTTACGCAAATTTGTTCATGGCGTACTGGGAGCGAAACGAGATCTACACAAAAGAATGTTTTAGTAACAATGTGATAACTTGGAATCGTTATATAGATGATATCCTCTTCATTTGGAGAGGAACAGAAGAAACTCCTGATGATTTCTGCAAACAGATTAACAACAATAACAAGAATATAATATTGACATTCAATAAAAGCAAAAAATGAAACACACTTTCTGGATTTGTCTGTATACATCAAGGAGAATATGATACACACAAAGACTTTCAACAAACCAACAGACACGTATAACTACATCCCGAAAAGTAGTGAACACCACCAGAATTGGCTTAATGGTGTCCCCAAGGGACAGTTCACCAGGATCAGAAGAAATTGCAGTGAAAACAATGTGTGTCAACTCCAAATAGAAGAAATGAAGAAAGAGTTCTTAAAGAAGGGCTACAAAAAACAAGATCTCGAAGACACTGCCACAACCATATTACAGACAGAAAGATCCAATCTCCTGAAAACCAAACAACCCAGAAATATACAATCAAAAAAATCTAGACTCCAATGGTCATTCATTACGGGATATGATTCAGACCACAAAAAAATAGAATCTATCATAAGAAAACATTGGCACCTTTTACAAGAAGATCCTGTCTTGAAGACCATAATTCCCACTAAACCCCAGTTCACCTATAGGAAAGCACCCAACCTAAAAAACCATCTCGTCAGAAGTGCATTGGAAGTAAAACCCCCTAACCCAATCAGGACAAAAGGCTTTCATCGCTGTGGCATGTGCATAGCCTGTAGACAAATCAAAGACACAACCACCAAATACACAGAAATAGAGATGAATGGCTCTAAATTAAATATTAGAGACTTTATTACCTGTAACTCCATCAACGTAGTGTACCTGATTGTCTGTTCTTGCGAAAAAGGATATGTTGGAAGAACATCAAGACCTCTCAAAACTCGGTTAGGAGAACATCTCCGAAATATCAAGAAAGGGGTCATGACTCATAATCTGTCTGATCACTTTCGTACACACCATCAATGTTCAGCCAATCACATAAAATATTTCACAGGTCTCAAACAGATAAAACCCACCTGGCGAGATAGAAATGTTGAGAGAAACCTGGCACGTACAGAGATGAAAAGTATATTCAATTTACAAACCCTTGTACCAAAAGGCTTAAATGCAGATTTCGAAATAAAATGGTTTCTGTGATCATCCTGTATACCCCTATATCCCATCCCCACTTCATGTCACCTGATACATCCTCTAACTAATCTCACCTTCTTTCCTTTCACGAGGCTTCACATACCAAGAAAAGTCATCTACAAGTGGAATACAGAACACCAATCAAGCTAACAATAACATATATGGACACATTCTTCTATTCCTACAAAATGTCAGCTTTCAAAAAGGAGACATAGGAAGAAAGAGAGGAAGAGAACGGGGGAAAAGTGAAAAGAAGGAAGAAAGGGGGAAGGAAAGAAGAAAAGAAGAAAAAAAAGAAAAGAAAAAAAAAAAAAATCTTTTTTTTTTTTTTTTGCACTACCAAGATGGCCGCTGGAGCACTTCCGGTTTGGCGAACATAACCACACATTGATATGATAACCATCATCAACAGCCTTCAATAAAGATACCTACTCTGGTAATCAACACATTGCTATCCTGGGCCGCACAGAAAGATGCCAGGATTCCTTAAAAAGAAGATCTAAAGTACTGATGACATCACTTCCGCCCAAAACCGGAAATGGGGCAAGGAGGAAGCTTTAGCAAGTGCACCTCATACCCAGAGACTGCTATAAAAGACCCCCAGCAATACAGGTATGCTACAGCCTTGAAGAAGAGACCCAGTATCTCGAAACGCGTCGGAAAGCTACACCTGTAATCACTTCCAAGGACTCTGGACTTTTTCCACAGGATCTGATTTCCGTTTGGGTAAAGCATAAGGAGCCTTGCAGGGCAACCCGGGCACCCTGCAATTCAACACCCGCTGGCTCCCCATCACCCACCGGGTATGATATCCTGTACTTTTTTGCCTACTACCAAGTGTACAATTATTACCATTTATTTGTACATTGCACGATAGTGCTTATTTTAAAAACAGGAGTCACATTTCCTGCTGCAATCAGAACTCACCAGACCTGTCATTTGTCTTATGTTTCATGCCTTGATTCATCCACAATATATATAATTCACCTATTGCATATGTCTAATGTCCATGGCAGATACCATTTTTCTGCCTCACCCAGTATTTATCAACTGATTCTGTGAATTCTCATCCCTTTTGAATCTACAGCACGTCTTGACTGTATGCATTTATATTCCATGCATCACCTTGTATTCATTAATAAATTTTATTTTATGTCTACACTGACCTATGTCATCTATACGGTCGACTCCGTCACAGCATTTATGTTGAGGAGCGCCTAAATACATGGTAATTACCTACCTTTAGACACATAATTCAGACTTTGGTTTTCACTAGGGAAAACCCATTACCATTCACGGCCCGCTTACCCTCAACAGGAGCGCCCGGTTTCACCAATACACCACAAAATCTTCCCAGGACAATTGGTCTGCTTTGCTGCCATGGGCTGAATTTGCTCATAATGCCTCCTACCACTCTTCCATGAACCAAACACCATGCCAAGTGGTCTACGACCATCATCCTCAGGTCCCTGAATTTCAAAAACTGCCCGTCTTTGATGTCCCAGCTGTAGAAGACACTGCACAGAGATTTGCTTCAATCTGGTCTCAAGTTCGTGCTGACCTGGAGAAGGCGTCCTCCCGTTACAAATTTCAAGCTGATAAGAAGCGTAGGAAAATATCACATATGCAAAATGGAGACCAGTACTGGTTGTCCACCCAGAACCTACGACTTTGAGTGCCATCCATGAAATTTGCTCCATGCTTCATCGGGCCCCTCCATCATAGAAGTCATTAACCATGTGGCATATCGCCTTCAACTACCCCCTTATCTGAAAATTCCCAATTACTTTCATGTCTCCCTGTTGAAACCCCTGGTGCTAAACAAATTTCACAGAGTCCTGCCTGCTTCTCCCCATGTCCATACTGAAAGGGGCATTAAGTTGAGGTCTCCCAGGTCTTGGATTCCCGTCTCTGCAGAGGACATTTGCAGTACCTACTGGACTGGAGGGGCTATGGCCCAGAAGAACATTGTTGGACTGATGCCCAAGATGTCCATGCTCCTGCACTCATCCAGAGGTTTCATGCTGCCCATCCGGAGAAGCCTGGTGAGTATCCTGAGGCCACCCATAAGGGGGGGGTACTGTCATGGCCAGGGTTTCTCGGCATGGTAGTCAGCGGGTATTAACAGTGAGGTCATTATGGCGGGGGGTCTCTGGTAGCTGTGCTGGTGTTTGGCGAGGGGCATTGGCAGCATGTGGTTCTGTGTGGGCACATTGTCACTAGGCCTGGCAAGGTCTGGCGGGGTTTCCGTTCCCTAGGCATGGACGACGTCATCTTGCCTGTGGCCATGTGATTCCGGCTGTCCAATCCTGGTAGGTCATGTGCTCATTCCAGCCAGTCACAGCATGGCACTGAGTATTTAGGAAGGCCCAGAGCCTTCCTTCCTTGCCAGTGCAATGTGTTTCTCAGCTGCGGCTGAGAGAGAGAGTGACTGTGCCTTACCTGCCTGCCTGTCTGTTACAATACTAGCCTGAACCTTGCCTGCTCCAACCTGCTGGATTTACCCTGCACCCTCTACATACCTTTCACCTGCCTGAGTACCTGAACCTGCTGTTCCCTGAACCTTGCCTCCCTTCACACTCAGCTGGACTGAATTACCTCAGCCTACATTTGTTACAGCTCATCATATCTGCACTCTGTTACAGCTCACCATATTTGCTTACTGGACTGTTCCTGCCTGTCACTATCTGGACATTTCCCATTAAATCCCACTACAGTTATCAAGTGCACTTTAGTGCTATACATGGACTTTTTATTTGCCATTCCCATGTCTTCTAAGCAACTTATTAATAACTCCACTTTTTCATTTAAGTCTGCTTCTGTGTCTGCTCCTATCACCACATCGGGTCCACAACAAATTCAGAACCTCACACAGCACTCCCAGTCTTTTGCTTGTGTTCTATCATGTTAGTTTTCTTAATAAATGTTTAAATGTTCTTATTATCTAGACTTTGATCTAGACTATGCTTCTTTATTTCCTGTATTTTTTTATGGCATTAGCTATACTCTGTTTAATTGCTGATGTTTTTTTATATTGTATGGGTTTGGTGGGTGGTGGGTGGCGGGAATGTTTACAATTGGTGGTTAATTTTTTCATGCAAAATTTTCAAAATTAATCTCAATTTGAAAAAATATTTCTGAAATAGAAAATAAGAAATGTAGGGGCAAATGGGAAAATAGTAACTTCAAAATAGCTGCAACGCATACTGTATTGCAGATATCTGTTTGCTTCCTCAGGCACTTTGCAGATTTATTTGGTCCAATTCACCATACGCAACAGTAGTCAATACATTTTTTTCTGGTCTGTATCCCTTTCTGAGTATCCTGAAGAACACCTACCAGAAGATTTGAGTGCCACCAGTGCAAATTGCAATCATCTGTGGGTAAATGTTTCATTTATTACCCAAGGCTTGATTACATTCAAGAATCGGTGACCATATATCATATTACGTAATTTTTACCAATATTGAATAAAAGTTACAGTATGTATTAGTTTAATTTTCTGGGCATAGAGTGCATTCTTCTTTGTTTCCATGAACATGTACAATTTGTATAGTTACACAGCACCTGCCATTTTATTTTCTGTCATTACATTTGGAAAATAGAAATTTGATTAAATGTATGGAAATGTACAAGTTCATCTATTAACATACACCAACTACTGTGGTCAAAATTATCTCACTCTTCAACATATGCTGATTAACTTCAGCCCACCCCCACCCTGCTATACTTACCCTGTAGTGTACCTTGCACTGCAGGGTTATACTCGCTCCTGGCCAATCTCTATCAGACATTTATGATGCTAAATGTCTTTCCCTGATGTGCACAGTAAGAAAAGAACAATGAGGTGCCTAACCCACAACACCGACTGCTACCAGTGACACCTGCAATCACCATCTTGGGTCAGCTTGCCATGGCCACTTGCATATCTTTCACTTTCCAATAACACATATACTGTACCAAATTATTATTATGGAATCTGCTCTTTCTGCATTTTCATACACTGGTTCAAGCATGACCTTGCACTTCAGCAATAAGCATGATTGCAGATGGTTACGTTTTGCACAGATATAAACCAAAATAAGATAAACTGGAAGGAGCAGTGCAAAGTAGGGTGAATGGACCTGGAGAGAGCACAGGTGATTGTTGGGAGAGCAGTGTGCAGCAGGGTGAGTGGGTCTTGAGAGAGCAGAGAGGAAGATAGTGTGATGTAATGAAGCATGACTAAAGGCAGGAAGCAGAGAGCAATGCTGCACGGTGAGTGGGATTGTGGAAAGCAGAGTGGTGGAGGGTGAGTTGGACAAGTGGGAGTACAGGTGAGTGGAATGTAATGCTGCAGGGTAAGTGGAAATGGAGGGAGGAAGTAGAGTGCAATGCTTCAGTGTGAA
The DNA here is from genome assembly GCA_031769625.1 of Taudactylus pleione. Lineage (NCBI taxonomy): Eukaryota > Metazoa > Chordata > Amphibia > Anura > Myobatrachidae > Taudactylus > Taudactylus pleione. Next base: position 2,843,513 of record JAUIMM010000040.1, on the reverse strand, counting down.
TGGGATTGGAGGAACCATAGGTGAATCAGGCTTGAGCAGGGATGGAAAGAGCAGAGCTGATTGGTGTGCAGTGCTGCAAGGTCAGTGCTACAGGTAAGAGCATATTTGGGGTGCAGTGCTACAGTATGGAAAACTAAAATTCAAGTTACTCATGAGAGGGGAAATATGAGTCCAAAATATAAGTGTGTATGTATATATATGAGTCAGTGTAGGAACTGACCAGAAGGGAATACTATGACAGATTTGGCCTGCTTAACAAATTATTGCAATATTTTGGGATGCACATTCTGTGAATTTAAATGAAATACAGTTTGAAGTGTAATTAGGTAAATGGAGAGTATATATGATTTTTTTATTTGAATGGTATGGTTACATACCTCAGGCACTAAAGATAGTTTAGTGCCGTGGATTAAAGCCTAATAAAAGTTTGTGATTGCATTTTCTCTTTCACACAATTTTCTCATACAATATGCAATCCAATTCTTGGTAGCCAAATTCCTCAGGTGCCCATTAATTGACACGCTTTGTTAGGTTCACTCACATTAAGCCTATGAGCTAGCAGACCTCAATCCATGAAAAAAGGCATATCATGATATAGGCACCTCTGATGAAATGGCCCCTCTCATTGGCCGAGAAACACATCAGGTGATCATCCCTGGATCCTGACCTAGAGATCACCTGATTGGTCGCATCCACTGTGCCAGCATGCTCCACCTTGTCCATTCCAACCGGAGGTACTGGAGCACTTGAGACGCAGATACAGCACTGGAGATGGGGACGCTGTTCTTCTCCATCAGCCTCCCTCCCTCACTTGTTGCGGCCCATGGAGGCACAGACAGCTTACCCGCCACTGACAACACTTTGCTGGACACGCTGTCAGTGCAGCTCTACCCTCCCAGCTCACAGAGAGCCGCCACAATGCTGGAGACTCCAGGAACACAGGTAACTAATCTATCACTGTTTTGACTGGGACGCCGGCACACAGTGGACATACATAGAGCATCTTTATTTCCCCATGGGGACACGATTGTATGAATCATACCATACCCTGCTCTTCCACCTGTAGGAGTTCTATATCTAATTAACTGGAGTTTGGCTATATGTCCAAGACTTGTTGCCTCACACCCATGCAGCTTCATTTATATGCTTGCGGCTGATACAGTTGCTCTAAGTGCATTATGCTTTCCATCAAGCTTTGCTTCTACTAACATCTGCTGCTATCTTTATTTACCACCAATTGATCTGCACTAACAAACTGATCATCTCCAATCCTCGATGTGCTCATGATTACTGATTTTTCAGTTTATTTATTTGGTCGATCCTGGTTCTAGTTATACCACTCTGTCATTGCTTTTTTATTGCATTTATTGTGTATTTTTTAATTGTCTAAACTGATATTAAATATAAATATTACACCTCTGCCCAGCACTCTCCCTTCATTTCTTCATTACAACATATATATATATATATATATATATATATATATATATATATATAAAATATATGGACAAAATTATTTGGCCGCACCTGTTCATTATTGAATTGAAGTGTTTTAATCAGACCCGCCACAGGTGCATAAAATCTAGCACCTAGTCATGTAGTCTCCATTTGCAAACGTTTATGATACAAAATTGGTCATTTTGGTACTGTGATAGGATGCCACCTTTGCAATAAGACGGTTTGTGAAATTTCATCCCTACTGGATATTCCATGGTCGACTGTGATATTATTAGAAAGTGGAAGCATTTTGGAAAAACAGCAATTCAGCCTCAAAGCAAAAGACCACGTAAAATCACAGAGCGGTGTCAACGACTGCTAAGGTGCATGGTGCGTAAAAGTCACCAATGCTCTACTAATTCCATAGCTGAAGAGTTCCAAATTTTCACAGCATAAATGTAAGCACAAAAACTGTGCGGCAGGATATGGAATGAGTTTCCATGGCTGAGCAGCTGCACGCAAGCCTCACATCACCAAGTCCAATATCAAGCATCGGATGGAGTGGTGTAAAGCACACCAACACTGCTTGACTGCATTGTGCCAACTGTGAAGTTTAATGGAGGAGAGATATGGAGCTGTCTTTCAGGGTTTGGGCTAGGCCCCTTATCTCCAGGGAAGGGCAATCTTAATGTTTCAGCATACCAAGACATTTTGGACAATGCTATGCTTCCAACTTTGTGGCAACAGTTTGGGGAAAGCCCTTCTCTATTCCAACAAGACTGTGCCCCAGTGCATAAAGCAAGGACTACAAATACATGGTTTGATGAGTTTGGTGTGGAAGAACTTGACTGGTCCACACAGAGTCCTCAATTCAACCCCATCAAGCACCTTTGGGAGGAACTGGAACGAATATTGCAAGACATGCCTTCTCATCCAACATCAGTGCCTGACCTCATAAATGCTCTACAGAATGAATGGGCACAAATCCCCACAGAAACACTCCAAAATCTTGTGGAAAGCCTTCAAAGAAGAGTGGCAGCTGTTATCGCTGCAAAATGGTGACCAATTTTATATTAAAGTATATGTAGTTGAATACAATGTCATTAAAGTCCCTTTTGGGGTAATGGTCAGGCATCCAAATACTTTTGTCCATATAGTGTGTGTATATGTAATTTTATATATATATATATATATATATATATAAAAGTAGAAAAAAAGAAGAAAAAAAGGGGGGGTAGCACTCACCAGTCTTCTTAAAAACATTTCTTTATTACATCTCAGTAAAAATTTTACAGCATATCAAAATCCAATCATTAAAAATATTTCACCTGTTGAAAACAGCAGATAACTTTAACCAAATAATCAAAACAGCTAAATGAAATGCCAATATAAATAAGCATCATGTGAGGTCAATAAAGTAAAAAATCTAACTTCATACATTTCAACAATCATGTGTAGCCCTGCTGGCATGCATTTCACATACCTTCCACTTTCTGTGGTTTGAAACACACTACATCTGGTTGTCAAGGTAACCAAAACACAACTTCCCCTGCACCAGCCCTCAGAGTCAGTGACAGAGACACTATCTATACCAGAGAACTTAAGGTCATGATAAGCAACTACAACAGTGTCTGATCTCAGTCACATGTTGCAAAAGAATCTGCACTATCATAAAACAAACAAGGAACTAATACACAGCACCCATGTATCCCAGTAAATGTCTTGGTCACAGTTGCACTGTCAGGTAGTCATGGCAACCAGTATACAAATTCCTGTTATGCATTAGCTATATCAGCTGTGTTCAAATTCACTGCCAGCAAATGTAACTCTATTGAGATCTCATTAACCCCAATGAGTTAAACATAATATTAAGATATACCATTAAAAGCTTAAATGCCTCACAGTACAATATATAATAATAATACATGGACTTATTCACTGCCAGCAAATTTGACGATACACAGAAATGTGTCACCACTATAGACAGCTATCTTAGGGACACACAGGATTTGATAGACAAACTGAGATCCTTGCCTATGGTCTTAAATGGTATTCTAGTTACTTTAGACGTATCATCTTTATATACTGTGATCCCCCATTCAGAGGGTATGACGGCTGTTAGGAGGGCTCTCCTTGATACACATGTGGGATATCCACCCATTGAATTTTTGATGGAATTGCTGGAGATGACTCTAACATGCAATTACTTTAGATATGGTGACCGATACTATCTCCAGACGGCTGGGACAGCGATGGGCAGTAACATCGCACCGGCGTATGCTAATATCTATATGGATGCCTATGAGAGGAACCACCTGGCCCCGCTGTTTGGAGATAGTATCGTTTTTTACCGTCGATATATCGATGACATCATCTTGATTTGGAAGAGTTCTGAGGATGCTTTATTAAAGATGCTTGAATATTTAAATCAGGTGGACTCTCCTATTAGATTTACCATGACCTATTATAGTGCCCAGATTGATTTTCTGGACATTACCATATTTACCACTGACTCTGGGTATGGCTACAGACTTTACAGGAAACCGACCGACCGCAATACACTTTTAAATTACAGGAGTCATCATCCAGGTTCTTTAAAGAACAACTTACCAATTTCTCAATTTTTGCGAGTTCTTCGAAATAACTCCGATTCTGAAATGGCCAATACACAACTTATGGAGATGCAACAGCGTTTCCTTGAAAGAGGATATAGTTTGAAAATGACCAACAAATGTTTGGGAAAAGCAAGAAAGATTTTCATGGAAGGCAACAGCAATAGACAGTATCCTGATGTCACCAACCCTTTTGTCATTACCACAACCTTTGACACTGCTGGTTCGATTGTTCGCAATGCAGTGCGTGAACACTGGCATATAGTTGCTACAGATCCTGCGTTGAAAGGACATATACCTGAAAAACCATTGATGAGCTTCAAACGTGGTCAGAATTTGAAGGATATTCTAATGCGACCTGATATGAAGAGATCACATAGCAACCAAGGGTGGCTTAATCAACTTAAACCTGGTTGCTTTCGGTGTGTTAACTGTACCACATGCCGGAGCATGATGGTTGGACAGCTCTTTCACCATCCACACACAGGACGCAAGATCCAAATCCGACATCGTGTCACTTGTACATGTGACCATGTGGTATATATTTTGACGTGTCCATGCTCCTTATATTATGTGGGTAAAACCATCCGTCCTTTTCGTGAGAGGATGGCTAACCACAGATCTTCCATCAGAGCTGCGTTATCTAATGGATCATCCGATAAACCTGTGGCAAGACACTTCTATGAGGCACATCACGCCTTATCATCCTTAAAATGCATGATTATTGATCAGGTGCCTTTGCCAAGGAGAGGTGGAGATCGGGCAAAACTATTGCTGCAAAAAGAAGCAATGTGGACACACAAGCTGGATACGATCTATCCTCATGGCCTTAACAAAGCCATGCATTTGGGAATGTTTCTGGATTAATAGATTGCGGATATATATTGGGGGTACACTACCAGGACTCAATATACTATTCAGCACACATTTTTTGGAATTTTTTTATATATATATATATATATTTTTTTAATATTATTTTTTTGATACACTTTGATATTTTTTTGAAATTTTTTATATTTTTTTAGCAGCTGGTTTTTTCCTGTGGAGTCTGTGGCTTTGAATTCAAATGTTTATATGTGTTAATATTTTGTGTTGATCAGCTTGTGAGATATTTAAGCTTTTGATGTTAGATCTGGATAGGGCAATTGTATTTTGTCAATATTATGCCTATAAATATCGTGGGGGTTAATGAGATCTCAATAGAGTTAAATTTGCTGGCAGTGAATTTGAACACAGCTGATATAGCTGATATAGCTAATGCATAACAGGAATTTGTATACTGGTTGCCATGACTACCTGACAGTGCAACTGTGACCAAGACATTTACTGGGACACATGGGTGCTGTGTATTAGTTCCTTGTTTGTTTTATGATAGTGCAGATTCTTTTGCAACATGTGACTGAGATCAGACACTGTTGTAGTTGCTTATCATGACCTTAAGTTCTCTGGTATAGATAGTGTCTCTGTCACTGACTCTGAGGGCTGGTGCAGGGGAAGTTGTGTTCTGGTTACCTTGACAACCAGATGTAGTGTGTTTCAAACCACAGGAAGTGGAAGGTATGTGAAATGCATGCCAGCAGGGCATTTCATTTAGCTGTTTTGATTATTTGGTTAAAGTTATCTGCTGTTTTCAACAGGTGAAATATTTTTAATGATTGGGGGAGGAGTTCTTTGATTAACTACATGGGTATATATGTGCTGTACTTCACTTGATTTTTAACCTTGACAAAGGTCCATGCACAGGACCGAAACGTCGGATTTTGATATGCTGTAAAATTTTTACTGAGATGTAATAAAGAAATGTTTTTAAGAAGACTGGTGAGTGCTACCCCCCCCCTTTTTTTCTACTTTTGCATGAAGAGGATTATTGTGATCCCATATGGGTCTGTCACCCCAGCAATTTATTATTGAAGACGAGAGTGTGGACCTATTTGGACTATATATATATATATATATATATACATACATAAGGAATGAGAGTACTAAACAGTCTGCACACAGGTCTACCCCAAATCATTGTAACCAGCAGATATTGCACATACAGTATACTGGAAATCATGTACCCAATAATAAAATTAAGAGTATTATAGATTTCAACTAAGGTTTTACTTGCTGCTCCCTGAAAAGTTTTTTATTAGGTGGAAATATAACTGATTTGTAGCATCTTGAATAAGGCAATGAAAATAAATGCTGTCAAAAAGTAAAAATAAAATTCCATTTATTAAATTCTAAAAATGTTAGGAACTCACTTGAGCAGGATTTCCATATAAAATCAACTTTATAACTCGATGTCTTAAATTTAGGTCTTCTCAACATTTGACACTAAGATAGACTATGTAATTTGTAAATGTTATACATCTACAGTCCTGCTGCAAAGGATGGTAGGCTGTGTAACTACCTGCATTGCCCAAAGCTTTCAAGTGGAGAAGGAATGATTGAATACCTTCAAATGGTAATAATACTATGATTAATGTATTTTTTTTAAAGGCTCAACTTGTAACACAGATTTAGAATTAATTTGCACTATAGTGTAGATGTCTTTGGAATTTAATGCTTGCAATAACATTTCAGGAAAGATTGAAATTAAGGATTTTTCTCTTTTTGGAATTTATTATTTATCAAAGATGTCACACACATAGTGCAGCATTAATAAATTAACAGATGTGATGAAAATAAATGATACAGAATAAGTGTTTTCAAAAATATCAAAAAAGTAATGGAGATGATAATTTTAACCATAAACTGACACGTCACAAAAGTTTCCAGGTGAATGTAAGAACAAAAAAAGTGTAACAGAAAATAATTTCTGGTGTGTACATTTAAGGTGAAATACAGGATATACTGTAAAAACACTGGTGACAGCTCATGAAACTCCAGTATTCTGTTTAAGTAACACACCTCTTTTAAGCACTGATTTATAATACATATTTTTTAATTGGACTTTTTCTATTAGTAATTTTTTTTTATCTTGTTTTTAGCCCTAGTGTTACTTTTCAGATAATACAAATATCTATTTAAAAATAACAAAACAAAAACAATACATGTAAGTGCATGCTTAAATACTTTACAGTCTTAGGACTGATTTCAATTGTCCTCGAAGTGAGGATTAGCTGCGATGAAGTTTCTGGGGCTATTCAATTATAGCCCACAGCAGTCTGCAGGCTGAACTCTATGCAGATTTTTGTTTACCTTTTCCTGAGGCACGAACAAAAATCTTCTTTAAGTTGGGCTTTCTGCCCTTATTGCAGCCACTGCAAACACATTAACCGATAGCTCTTGGGGCTTATTCCAGAATCTTTCAGTTAACATGTGTTAGTAGCAGATTCACCTCTTGAGAAAAAGGCCTTCTAAAATTGAATAACTCTGGGTGTTAACAATTGAGGCTACAACCCATTTCCTCACGTGGTAACATATAGAGGATAATTGAATTTAGTCCTTAATGACACAATAAGACATAGCTGCCTTGCAATTGCAGTATGTAATTCTTTGCTGGTAATGTTACTGATGTACAGCACTTTATTTTCTGTACACTTTCCCTGTGTATAATCACGTTCTCATACTTTGAATCAATTATTTAATTGAGTTGATTTTAGTGCTAAGAGGCTCGAACCATAACCATTTAATTTACTTATTACATTTTCTTTCCTATGATAATTACTATCAAGATGCAAAAGAGACACATTTTGATATGTAGAAAGTGAAAATAATGACTAATTGTAAAATTGCAGGGAAGCAGAAGCAAGATGCTCTTATGTGTTAATATTATTGCTAAATTAATATAACTCCAGACTTTCAAAGATATGCAAACCGCTACTCTTCTTAATGTTAATTAATCAAACCCCATAGGTAAAAAAATACATTCTTTAAAATAAACTGTGAATTAATATGTGTAAAACCATTAAACCAAACCATTAATGACTTTATTAAAGCATGCCACCTTTAACATTAACCTTGCGGTTAAGGCATAAACTATAGTAAAATGTGACTACAGATGTGGCTTTATACATCTTTGCTGCCATCATGCTAAAAAGTCCCTCTTGGCGTGCCAGGCCCTGTGAAACTCTGCTAGCACCAGGCGTCTTTTTTGCATCTTTTTCACCAAAAATGCATCTTTTTCAATGGGAAGCAACTAGGATGCACCAGCAGACTGAGCTTATTAATTTGGTTGTGACACTTGTTTGTCTGAGTGTGACTGAGTCACTGAGGCTGTATGCAAAGTTCTATAATGTAGTGGCCACAGCTTTTTTCATTCCAAGTTGAGTTGTGGTTCATATACAGACTCAGGTGCACACAGATATGCTAGTGTCACATATTAAATTAATCAGTACAGTTTGCTGGTTCATCCTAGGCACATCGCACTGTGACTTAGACAGATATTCACCTACAAAAGACTCCCGACCCTAGCAGAGTAGTACGGGACCTGGTGGCTCAAGTCGAGGGAAGGAGTAGCCACCACACTGCCTGCATGGCTCTAAGCAGGCAGACTGACTGATCTCACTGACAACCAGGTGGGAGAGTTCCCATCCACATAATATTTTAATCATCGATTCAGTATCATTGAATAAATTTAATATTCACTCAGCATCTATATCTATATATATTTGGGGTGTGCATCGGCCATTTTTCGTGCTCTGGTTTTGGATCTGGATCTTTCTTCATGTTTTGGATCTGGATTGGTTTTGCCAAAACCACCCTTCCGTGTTTTGGGTTCTGGGTTTTGTGTTTTGGGTCTGTATTTTTTTTTAAAAAAGCATAAAAACAGCTAAAATCACAGAATTTGTGGGTTTTTCTGCACATATGCAATTATTAACCACAATAACATTAATTTCCACTCATTTCCAGTCTATGCTGAACACCTCACACCTCACAATATTGTTTTTAGTCCAAAAGGTTGCACCGAGGTAGCTGGATGAATATGCTAAGTGACACGAGTGGGCGGCATAAACACGTGGCCCATCTAGGAGTGACACTGCAGTGGCAGACAGGATGGCAGTTTGAAAAACTAGGCCCCAAACAGGACATAATGCAAAGAAAAAAAAGAGGTCCAAGATGGAATTGTCCTTGGGCCCTCCCACCCACACTTATGTTGTATAAACAGCACATGCACACTTTAACCTACCAATCATTTCAGCGCCAGGGTCTGCCACACGACTGTGGCTGAAATGATTGGTTCATTTGGACCCCCACAAAACAAGCTGGCAATTAATCTGTCCCTGCACAAACAGGCTCTACGGAGGAAAGATGTCGTCCTCATCCACCGATTCCTCACCCTCTTCAGTGTTGTGTACATCTTCATCCTAACAGAGTATAAATTTGTCCCCGCTGGAATCCACCACCACAGGTCCCTCTGTACGTTCTGGAGGCTGGTCTCTCTGGAAGAGTTGATAATTCATTTTTATGAACATCATCTTCTCCACATTTTGTGGAAGCAACCTCCTATGCCTTTCACTGACAAGGTTCCCAGCTGCACTAAACACTCTTTCGGAGTACACACTGAATGGGGCGGGCAACTCAGGTAAAATAGAGCCAGTTTGTACAGGGGCCTCCAAATTGCCTTTTTTTCCTGCCAGTACAGGTATGGACTGTCTGACATGCCTACTTGGATGCTGTCACCGATGTAATCCTCCACCATTCTGTCAATGGTGACAGTATGATATGCAATGACAGTAGACATGTCAGAAATTGTTGCCAGGTCCTTCAGTCCAGACCAGATGTCCTAATTTGGTCCTGCCTGCCCTGCATCACTGCCAGCGGGTTGCTTAGGATACCTAAGTTGTTTCCTGGCAGCCCCAGTTGCGTAAGAAAATGAAGAAGGAGCTGTTGACGTGTCACATTCTGCTTCAGCTGACAGTGGTTTCACCAGCAGGTCTTTGCACCTCTGCAGGCATGTGTCAGCTGGAAAGAGAGACACCACATAGGCTTTAAACATAGGATTGAGCACGGTGGCCAAAATGTAGTGGTCTGATTTCAACAGATTGACCACCCTGGAATGCTGGCAAAGTGAATGAAGGGCTTCATCCACAAGTCCCACATGTCGAGTGAAATCGCTCTGTCTTAGCTCCTCTTTCACTTTCTCAAGCTGCTTCTGCAAAAGCCTGATGAGGGGAATGACTTGACTCAAGATGGCAGTGTCTGAACTGACTTCATGTGTGGCAAGTTCGAATGGCTGGAGAACCTTGCACAACACAGAAATCATTCTCCACTGCGCTTGAGTCAGGTGCATACTCCCTCCTTTGCCTATGTCATCAGTTGATGTTTAGGCTTGAATGGCCTTTTGCTGCTCCTCCATCCTCTGAAGCATATAGAGGGTTGAGTTCCACTGCATCACAACCTCTTGCTTCAGGTGATGGCGGGGCAGGTTCAAGAGTGTTTGCTGTTGCTCCAGTCTTCGGCACACAGTCGATGAATGGCAAAAGTGGCCAGAAATTTTTTGGGCCACCCAAAGTATCTCCTGCTCACCCCTGTCATTTTTCAGAAAATTCTGCACCACCAAATTTATTGTGTGAGCAAAACATGGGATGTGCTGGAATTTGCCCAAATGTAAGGCCTGCACAAAATTGGTGGCATTGTCAGATATCACAAATACCCAGGAGAGTCTAGGTGGGGTAAGCCACTGGGCTATGATTTCCCTCAGTTTCTCTAAGAGGTTGTTGGCAGTGTGCCTCTTACTGAAACCAGTGATACACAGTGTAGCCTGCCTTGGAACGAGCTGGTGTTTCTGAGATGCTGCTACTGGTGACGCTGCTGTTGTTGCTGCATAAGGTGATACATCTACCCAGTGGGCTATCACAGTAATATAGTACTTAGTCTGCCCTGTTCCACTTGTCACCATGTCCATGGTTAATGGACATTGGGTACAACCGCAGTTTTTAGGACACTGAGGACACTTTTTCTGACGTTTCTGTACAGTCTCGGTATCGCCTGCCTAGTGAAGTGGAATCTAGAAGGGATTTGGTACCAGGGACACATTACCTCCAGCAATTGTCTAAATCCCACAGCACTAATGTTGGAAACCGGATGCATGTCTAACACCAACATAGCAATCAAGGCCTAAGTTATCTGTTTTACTTCAGGATGACTGCTGTCATACTTCATCCTCCTCGCTAAGGACTGTTGGAGAGTCATTTGTTTAGTAAAAGTAGTGGTGTTCCTACTTCCTCTCTGGGATGATGAATGACTCCCAGCAGCAACTGCAGCAGCGGCAGCAGTAGGCAAACCAATGCAGGATCCTCCAGAGGAATCCCGGATAGGAGAGTCAGTCATGCCAGTGACATGGCCTGCAGGACTACTTCCGATCCTGACTAAGGAGGAAATTGATGGTGTGGTTTGCAGGCGCTTGGATACAACAGGACAAAGGGATTTAGGTGTCCCTTGACTGCTTACAGTCTTAGCCAAAGTTTCTGAACTTGACAGTAACTTTTTATGAATGCGCTGCAGGTGATATATAAGGGAGGATGTTCCTAGGTGGTTAACATCCCTACCTCTACCTATTTCACCTTTCCATATGGTACATATGGCAAGACAGTTGTTGTCCAGATTTGGATATAAATATTGTCAGACCAAAGAGGTGGAATGTTTGGTCTTCTGCCCAGGCATGACCGTAATGGGCTACTGTGCATGTGCGGCTACAGGTGCACACAAACACAAAAAAAGAATTGTTTATTTTTTGTGGAGCGTGCTTTGGGGCTTACACCACCCGTTAATAGACTTATGACACAGGTGTACACTTGGTGCTGCTCCTTTGTTGGTGCACGTGCATCTACTGCACATACATTTCACACACAAACACAGTAAAGAAGAATTTAAAAAAAATTTTGGAGTGCACTTTGGGGGTTACACCATCCTTTAACATACTTATGACACAGGCATACGCTTTGCTCTGCTCCTTTGTTGATGCACGTGCATCTACAGCAAACACAATTCACAACACAGAAACAAATGTTTTTTTTTGCACTTGGGGGAGCACCCCTGATGAACATTTCACCCCCTTGACAACACTACAGCACCCCTTTAGGACTACAGCCTTTATGGGTCACTGCACAACACAGCCCAGCCAGCCCCTATAGACTTTTGGAGTGGACACAGCCCCTATGGACAAGTGACTGCACAACACACCCCAGCCAGCCCCTATGGACAACAGCAGCACAACACAGTCCAGCCAGTCCCTATGGACAACAGCAGCACAACACAGCCCAGCCAGCCCCTATGGACTTTGGAGGAGTAGACACAGCCCCTATGGACAACAGCAGCACAGCACAACAAAGCCCAGCCAGCGCTAACTCCCACCCTCCCTCTTCACTTTCCACAGCCAGAGTGAGAAATGGCGCCAACGTGGGGACCTTTTATAGAATCCAAAAACCTGTGAGATCCAGAAGGCGGGATGATGACGTCTTGCCTCGATTTCAGTTCCTAGTCAGGCAGGAAAACCCGAGCCGGACTTGGTTCCCGACTCGGATCGGGGGCGCTCGGGGGAGTTCCGAACCCGCTCATCCATATATATTTATATATATATATATATATATATATATATAATTGTTCATTTGTTTGTATGTTTGAGATAGATTCGAGAAGTACTGAACCAATTTTGATCGAGTTTTCACTGAAATATTCCTTGAGATCCTCTGAGTAACATAGGCTGTACACACACTCACACCAATCCCTTCTCTTCATAAGGAAGCCATTACAGAGATAATTGACTAGTCTTCTTCCAGCAGCAGCTCCTTGTGTAGTCTGAGGGGTGGAGCTTGTGACTAACAGGCTACGGAGGACCCCAATGCAGAAGAGGGAAGGGGTGGCCACAACAATGCCTGCATGGCTCTAAGCAGGCAGACTGAGCTCACTGACACTTAAAAACAATGTCCAATTATAGCGCTAAAAAAAGTTCCTTTAGAGAAGTTTAACATAGCCAATGAAAATAAAGATAAGATTTTTACTTTCCTTTTGTTATGTAGGATACTTTCCCACGTTCCAAAACTCTTTGCACCGGTGGCTGTTACCCAAACTGTGGGGTGTTCTTGCTGGTATCCATCTTGGGGGGATTGTTATCTTGTGGAATTTGTACCTAAAGACCATTTGGACAATCTAAAGCAAGAAGATTGAGGAACCCTACTTTAACCACTTGGAGTGGTGATATGCTTTTATCATTATTACTTTTGTGATTGTCATGTATTAATAAATTGTTATCCATGTGTTCAACAATGCTGCACAATTTTTTCCTGTCTCTATTTACTTTTGAGAAATTGTTCTGATATATTGGGAGTGGATCAAAGGTATACGTGGAAAGAGACAGTAGCAAAGAAAGAAAAAGAACAAGAGTTTTGGAACATGGTAAAGTGTCCTATATAACAAAAGGAAAGTAAAAATCTTACCTTTATTTTAATTAGATACATTAAACTTCTCTAAAGGAACTGTGTTTAGCGCTATTATGGAACATTGGCCCTCATTCAGAGCCGTACGCTCTGAGCAGAGCGCACGCTCTGAATGAGGGCCGGCCTCCATGAAAATGGAGCGTCCTCCTGGATGCTCGTATAGCTGTGGGTCACCACCCACAGGCTATACGAGCGTGCATTTTGATGGCCGCGATGGTTGTGACCATCGCGACCATCGAAACTGCGAGCCGGAGCCTGCGGTTGAGGTTTTCAACCGCAAGCTCTGGAGTGATTTTGGCTCTATCAGAGCCAAAATCACTCCCACTGACATCACTAGTGATGTCAGTGGGCCGGCTTCTGACAGGAGGCGTTCCCGTGGGAACGCCCCCATCAGGGAGGCACGCCCCCGGCACGCCTACCAAAGGGGGCGTGCTGTCAATCATCATCGACAGCATGCCCCCTTTGATCAGACACAACGAGCGAAGGACTTTCCTTCGCTTGTCGCGTCTGGCGCATGCGCACGACGGAGCTCCCTCCGTTGTGCGCATGCTCAGTCCAGAACATTGACTCACTTGCGAGCGGACAGCCGCTCGCGAGTGGGTCTGAATCTTGCCCATTGTTTTTAAGATTCAAGTTTTTGGGAGTATATGAAGCCTCTTTTTTTTGGTCCTATAAGCAGCAAACTACAGATTTTGCGCAGTGTGATAATTTTTACTTTTATATGATCTCACTGATAACCAGGTGAATAATAATACTTTAATTGTTGACTCACATATAATAGAATAAAATTAATAATCACTCGGCATCAGGATGGGTATGTAAAGCTGACAGTCTGGCATCCCAGTGGTCAGAATCCCGACGCCAGGATCCTGACAGGGTTAAGATACTGACACTTGTTGGTTGTTATGCTAACCCTCACCCTCTCCCTTACCCTAACCCTCTCGCTAGTGCCTAACCCTAAACCTAACCTCCCAGTACTAACCTTCGGCAGGCCGGAGGTCGGCATTCTGGAGCCGGGATCCTGACACCCCACTACTGCACTAATCAGTTCCATGCTGACTTCATTCTATCAGACATACTGTAGTTTCCTGACACACTCCCCACACTAGGTCTGACTATTACTATAAAAAACTTGAGCAAAACACACCTAACACTTCTAGAGGACAGAGAAATTGAGAAACCTGGAATAAATTGAGGGGATAAAGGGGGACAGAGAGAAATGGAGAATGGTAGGAAACAGTGGGAGGGACACAGAGATACAGAGAAAGGTGTGAAAAAGTTAGGGGAGATGAGGGGGACAAAGAAAGATTGATAAAGGTGGGAGAAAGAAAGGGGAGGTGGGGGTACAGAGAGAAATGTAGAAAGATTGGAGAAAGTGAGGGGAGGTGGGGGATATTGCAAGATTGAGAAATGTGGGAGAAAGTGAGGGGAAATGGGGGAACAGAGAAAGATTGAGAAAGGTGGGGAGAAAGTGAGGAGAGGTTGGGTGACAGAGAGAGATGGAGAAAGCTGGGAGAAGGTGATGAAAACAGGAGGTTGGACAGAAAAAAATCTAAAAAAAACTACGAAAAAAGCCAGGTTGCACCAGGCACAGTTTTTAGTTTTATTCTATACATACATTTTAATTAAAATGTAAAATATTACCAATGGCATGTATTATTCTAGACAAAGTTTCCATATTAAGATTTATGAATTATATCATTATAAAGAGAAAAACACTCTTTGTAGCAATGCAATGTATGACACATTAGAGAAGTACAAATTACTTCAGGTTAAAATACAACTAGCCAAAATCTACAGAAATACACACTTCTTGATTCACTATTTACTCTGGGATCTTATATTAACCATACATTTAGAAGTTACTTTATATTATCTATAATATATGACATTGTAACATTGTTTATAATCTTTGCTAATGTAGGCAAACTTTCAATGTAGTTGTAAAACCCCCTTCTTTCATTGCTAGTGACATTGAGTTACACTAGATACTGCTATGAGTTTATTGTAACAAGACCACCATTCATTGTATGTACTGTATCTGTTCATTAATTTCTTTATTCCTGAACAGTAAATTATTTCTTGACGATAAAAACATTCAGGTACTCTGTTTTGTAGATCATGTCTATGACCTCCAAATCTCATTCATTGTAGCTACAACCCAAGTAATCTCTACAGAAATTACTGTATTCTTTCCTATAAAATTTGGTCCAAAACCACATAAATGACCTTCTACTGTACATGTCAGTACTTGTACAGCATAATAAATATATTCATAAGCATATTGATTACATTTAACTTGGTATTGCTTATAGCAAGCCTATTACAGTACACATAAACAATCGTACCACCTCTATTTGCAACTTTTAGCAAGCTTATTTTAAAGGGCAAATGAGACATATGTGCATGCAATTTTTATTTACTGCACACACACTTACTGCATGTCTCATTTGCTTTTGAAAATAAGGTTGCAAAAAGTTGCAAATAGAGGTTTCACAATAGTTTAAGTGTGCAGAAATGTACAGAAGTATGCAGAAGTTTGTTGAATATACACATTGTTAATAATACATATGCAGTAATAAAAATATGAAGGGATCCTTGTGTTGTCTTTGATCTTGTAAGTTTTTATTAACGATAAATAAAGCTGCACTATTATAAAGATTTTACACATGCTGGGCTCTTCAGCCCATACTAGCCGACATTCAGCTCCCTCCTTCCGGGAGTGAGCTGAATGCCTGCATACAGTGGGGGGCATGGCCAGGCAATGGGTCAGTATTGGGGGCGTGGCCAGGGGTGGGGCTGTATGATCGCATCATTGTGGCCCTGCCCCCTCCTCACAATGCTGAAAATAAAGGCATTGTGAGGCAGGGGGCGGAGCCACAATGATGTGATTCAGCACGAATCGCATCATCGGGCCCCCCCCGCTGCGGGGGTTTCTAGTAGGTAGTCAGGGGGGCAGGTGGCAGCCGGGAGGCTTGCCTGCCTTTCCAGGGGGTCGGGAGCGGCACCCGATATTCAGGAGTCTCCTGACCAAATCAAGAAGGTAGGCAAGCCTGCTTCAGCCTTTTTTACTTTATAGATTATTAGAATGATTTGTACACTACAGAGAATCAGCCTACATGCTGTGGTTATCACTATATCATCCACTCTCCAAAGGTACCAACAGATAAACCTATAGATAATAACATAAAGTACACAGATATAAAACTGAGTGACTACATGGTTTTAAAAACATGTACTGCACCATGAGGGCTCTTCTTTTTGTCCTCTTTATCTCTCTTTCTCTCTCTCTCTTTCTCTCTATCTCTCTCAGGGGCAGATGTACTAAGCTCTGAAAAGTGCTAAACTGGAGAGTGATAAACTACCAATCAGCTACTAACTGTCATTTTTCAAACACAGCCTGTAACATGACAGTTAGGAGGTGAGTGATTGGTCCTTTATCACTCTCCAATTTATCACTTCCCAGAGCTTAGTACATCTCCCCCTCAGAGAGATGTATCAAGCTTTGGAGAGAGATAAAGTGGAGAAAGATAAACTACCAAACAATCATCTAACTGTCATTTTCCAAACATAGCCTTTAAAATGGCAGTTAGAAGCTGATTGGTTGGCACTTTATTTTATTGGAGTGCTGGATCCTTACTTGTGTTATATTTGTATTGTTTCTCCTACTACATATCATGTCATGGCACCCAGGTTCCTCTTTTGAGAAAACATTATGGTCTTCACTATTGTCTGCACAAGGTTTTGTTTTTATGGACCAACCTTTTTAGTTTTTTGTGTTAATTTTGCACATTTTTTCACTGGGCTGATTCATCTGCACTGGTACAGTTTATTTACTTTTTTTCTTATGGTTATCTGACTATTGGAGATGTTCTATAGTGATTCATTGGCAGTAATGGCAGAATCATTAGTGGATTAGGGAGATGCATTATATAATCCTTCCAATTATCCCATTGGGGATGCATTTAAATATTCAAAATCAGAATCAGAAGCAGAGGATAGATTGTATAAGGAATGTCTGCAAGATCAAGCTGAATATTTGTCTATGGACATTATCACAATTTGTTATGTTTAAAAAAGAAGTAAGTTGACTTTAATCTACATGGCATCTCTTTAAGCAAATATTTTAAGTCCAAAAAAATATCCAGCATTTTGCAAAAAATGAATCGCAATTCTGAACAAATGTTCATTACTAGTCATAGAGCAATCCAAGTAGGAATTTACATCAATACAAGAAAAAATATTAATTATGAGAAAGTACATCTATCACTGTTACAGGCTGACAATGATATTGATTGGATTGAAAAATAATATAACCAAATCAGTGTGTATAAAAAGGAACTGATTAAGTTCAAAAAAGAAAAACTTCACAAAGTGGAGATGGACATTAGGTTTACTAGTGGCTATCGGGCAATCAGTCTGATTACAATACAAACACATAACCAAAAACATTTTTTCACAGATATTATAATCCTAAGAGGGGTATTCAATATGGGAGCGAAAAGTCCATGCTGGACTTTTCGCTCCACATCGGAGATTTTTCAGGGATAAAGTATTGGGCGCGCGCCCGCATTATCCCCGTATACAATATAAAGTCTACGAAAAGGGGACCTGGCGAAGTGGGATTTGTGATAAACTACGAAATTTTCCTGGAAAAAATTGTAGTACCCCCCTAAAGTTGTAAAAACATGGGGTATCACTATGGGTACCCCCGTTTTAGCCTGCAAATGAAAGTCGGGGATTTAAATAGCCGCAGCTGGTGTTTTTTTCCCGACATTGAAGCAGTGTTGCAGAAGAGCACTTAGGTTATTTTTTTTGTTTTTTTAAGTGGTCCCATCAAATTTGGGGTACATGAAAATAGGTACTATCATATTTTTATGTCCCTAAAATAAGTTTTTAAAATTTTGCAACTATGCACCTGCCGCTAATAGCCTATTCTAGAATACACCTGCCGCATACTTGCAGAATAGCCCTGAACCTATTTTCCTATTTTTAAACACTTTTTTCCCATTTTTTTTTCACCCCAATTTTTAAATAAATTTTTTGGGGAGTCCCTATTTTTTTTTAATGTTTTTTGACAGTTATTTTTAAAATGTCATTCCCAGGGGTGCAGGCTATTTTTTTAAGCCTGCACCCCTAAACCCCAATTCAGCACTTTTTTTCACCACCTATACAGTGGTGAAAAGTTATCCCAGTTTTTTTTCAAAGACTTTTCGAACCTGCGAAAAGTCTTTGAAATTGAATACAGTGTAAAACTAAAACCTGCGATAATGACGTCATAGGTGTGATATTAACGCACACCAGATATGGGGGTCCCTGCTTCCGAAGACAAAGTAATTTTTAACCTATCATCTCATACTTTATCTAACAGTGAATTAAGCTTACTAAAAAAGGGCTTATAGTTTATACCATCCTGCTAGTTTGATAAATTTGGGTGGCAAATTGAAAAGTACCAACTACAGAGGAATCTAGGATTAAAAGAAGTCTTTAACAAAAATCTGAGACCCAAAGAGGGAGTTTATATGGTTCCCACTAATCTAAGGGGCCTTAAGGAGAAATCAACATTTGACCCCATTTCCTATAATGCTACTATCAGAACATTTGCCCTCTCTTTGAACTTTGAGGTAGCTGAGACTCTCAAACAATGTCCTCCCATTCATCCAAATTTGACTAAATTGGAGAGAGAGGCTTTACACTCACTCTCCAACAATCGCAATCTAATTATCTGTCCAGTGGGTAAAGGAGGGGGTATTGTACTCCAAGACACAATTTATTAAAATAATTAAATACCCTGAAGTGTACATTAAATTGAGTTGTGGTCCTACTTCTTGTTTTATGAGAGAACTTAATGACTTATTGCTGATGGTGAAGGATGCAGGTCTGATTAATGATGAGGTGTTTTCGATTTTACTACCAACTTTTCCAGTCACTTCAGTATTATAAACATAGGTATTATACAAAGGTATTAACCCCCGCCTGGCCATCCAATTATCTCGGCCACAGGATCATTATTCCAACCTACCTCTATCCTATTATACTCCATCCTTCAGCCTTTGGTTCAAGAAAAGGCTCACTTTCTTCTTGACACCACTATGCTTTTGAATAAATTGCTAACAATTGATTCAATTCCTGAGGGACTGTGGTTGATCATGGTTGATGTTTCTAGTCTTCAGACAGTTATCCCACATACAGAGGATTTATTGGCGGTTCAGAATCTTTTAATCTCCAGTGGAATGTTTGCTTCTAGTCACATCAACATCTACCTAGCACTTTCGGAATTGATATTAACAAAAATATGTTTTATGTTTGATGGGTTCTATTATCGGCAAAAGACTGGGTGTGCTATGGGGTCGCCCATAGCCCCTTCTTATGGTAATACCTAAATGTTTTATATTGAGAATATGGTATTTATTGATGATCAGGCCATTGTTTCTAACATCCTAATTTATTCAAGAATTATTGATGATGTATTTATTTTTGGAAGTGCTCAATAGAAGCATTTCTTTCTGTTATAAACACACATAATGCCATAACATGCCTAGTTAAATACACATTTTCTATGAGCCAATAATACATTACATTTTTAGATGTAAGAATTGTCGAAGATGGGGAAAAATTTTCTACAACCCTATTCAAGAAACTCACAGACCGCAACACCCTCCTTCACTACCAGAGTTGCCAGCTTAAGGGTCTAAAGTTGGACTTGCCCTACTACCAGATTATTAGGGTATTCCAGATCAACAGTGATAGTAATATAGCTAGTATCCAGATTTATGAGATGATCAATAAATTTGTTTGTAGGAGGTACCGTAGACAGCATCTTGAACAGACCAAAATGCAAGTTCTTGCTATGGATAGACAACAATAAATCTAATAAATTCACCTGGGTTACCAGATTTAATAATCTGTCATTAATAGGGTTTCTAAGAAACTGTGACCTTTGGTCACCTCTGACCCAGAATTGGGTCTATCAAATCATCATTTAAGGCCATGCTTCTCAAGGGGTAACAATCTTAGGGACATATTAGTTAAATCCTAGTTTGAGTCTAGTGCCCATTCAGAAGCAAACCATTTTTTGGCAGCAGAGAAGCTTTGTTGTTTTAGATGTACATGTATTACCTGTTAATTTCTTATCCCAAGTGCCTCTTTCAATCACCCACATATGGTTAAGAAACTATACATTTGTCACCACCTAACATGCAACTCCTGCTTTGTCATTTACAAACTAATTTGTCTATGTGGATTATCTTATATAGGTAAGACGTAAAGAAAATTTAAGAAAGAATGGCATCCATAGATTGTCCATTTGTGCCGCCTTGGCAAATGGCTTTAGTGAACAACCGATAGCATGGTACTTTTTAGAATTACATTACCCTTTGATGCCATTAAAATACAGAATGTTAGTCCTTCTCTTGTGGTAAGTGGTCTATGTGATGACTATGTGATATCAGTTATATGCCCGAATAAGTGAATGTATGATGAAGTTACTGACAGGCATTTTTCTCTGAATAGTTTCTCTGTGAGTGATGCTATTGTTTACACTTATGGAGTGACAGTTGGAAGTAGTTCAGCCATGTGGTTATGCTGAGAGGTATGTGGTCATTGGGTAATACTGCATGGTCATGTGATTTAGTGTGTCCAGTCATGTTAGTGGAATTGCTAGTAGTCATTGTAGCACACTATTTAAAATATATATATATATATATATATATTAGGGATGTGCACCGGCCACTTTTCGTATTTTGTGTTGTGGTTTTGCATCTGGATCTTTCTTCGTGTTTTTGATCTGTATTGGTTTTGCCAAAACCACCCTTCCGTGTTTTGGGTTCTGGGTTTTGTGTTTTGGATCTGTATTTTTTTTTTTTAAAAAGCAGAAAAACAGCTAAAATCACAGAATTTGTGGGTTTTTCTGCTCCTATGCTATTATTAAATTAATTTCCACTCATTTCTAGCTTATTCTGAACACCTCATACCTCACAATAGTGTTTTTATGTCCAAAAGGTTGCACCGAGGTAGCTGGATGACTATGCTAAGCGACACGAGTGGACGGCACAAACACGTGGCCCATCTAGGAGTGACACTGTAGTGGCAGACAGGATGGCAGTTTGAAAAACTAGGCCCCAAACAGTACATAATGCAAAGAAAAAAAAAAGGTGCAAGATGGAATTGTCCTTGGGCCCTCCCACCCACCCTTATGTTGTATAAACAGGACATGCATACTTTAACAAACCAATCATTTCAGCGCCAGGGTCTGCCACACGACTGTGGCTGAAATGATTGGTTCATTTGGGGCCCCACAAAACAAGCTGGCAATTAATCTGTCCTTGCACAAACTGGCTTTACGGAGGCAAGATGTCATCCTCATCCTCTTCATCCACCGATTCCTCACCCTCTTCAGTGTTGTGTACATCCTCATCCTCACAGAGTATTAATTCATCCCAACTGGAATCCACCAACACAGGTCCCTCTGTACGTTCTGTAGGCTGGTCTCCCTGGAAGAGTAGATAATTCATTTTTATGAATATCATCTTCTCCACATTTTGTGGAAGCAACCTCCTATGCCTTTCACTGACAAGGTTCCCTGCTGCACTAAACACTCTTTCGGAGAACAAACTGGAGGGGGGGCAACTCAGGTAAAATAGAGCCAGTTTGTACAGGGGCCTCCAAATTGCCTCTTTTTCCTGCCAGTACAGGTATGGACTGTCTGACATGCCTACTTGGATGCTGTCACCGATGTAATCCTCCACCATTCTGTCAATGGTGACAGTATCATATGCAGTGACAGTAGACATGTCAGAAATTTTTGCCAGGTCCTTCAGTCCGGACCAGATGTCCTAACTTGGTCCTGCCTGCCCTGCATCACCACCAGCGGGTTGCTTAGGATACCTACGTTTTTTCTTGGCAGCCCCAGTTGCGGGAGAAAATGAAGAAGGAGCTGTTGACGTGTCATGTTCCGCTTCAGCTGACAGTGTTTTCACCAGGAGGTCTTTGCACCTCTGCAGGCTTGTGTCGGCCTGAAAGAGAGACACAACATAGGCTTTAAAAATAGGATCGAGCACGGTGGCCAAAATGTAGAGGTCTGATTTCAACAGATTGACCACCCTGGAATCCTGGCAAAGCGAATGAAGGGCTTCATCCACAAGTCCCACATGCCGAGCAGAATCGCTCTGTCTTAGCTCCTCCTTCACTTTCTCCAGCTGCTTCTGCAAAAGCCTGATGAGGGGAATGACCTGATTCAAGCTGGCAGCTGGCAGTGTCTGAATTGACTTCACATGTGGCAAGTTCGAAGGGCTGGAGAACCTTGCACAACACGGAAATCATTATCCACTGCATTTGAGTCAGGTGCATACCGCCTCCTTTGCCTATGTCATAGGTGGATGTAGAGGCTTGAATGGCCTTTTGCTGCTCCTCCATCCTCTGAAGCATATAGAGGGTTGAGTTCCACAACGTCTTGCTTCAGGTGATGGCGGGCCAGGTTCAAGAGTGTTTGCTGGTGCTCCAGTCTTCGGCACACAGTCGCTGAATGGTGAAAACTCTGCACCACCAAATTTATTGTGTGAGCAAAACATGGGACATGCTAGAATTTGCCCAGATGTAATGCCCACACAATATTGGTGGCATTGTCAGATATCACAAATCCCCAGGAGAGTCTAAGTGGGGTAAGCCACTGGGCGATGATTTCCCTCAGTTTCTCTAAGAGGTTGTCGGCAGTGTGCCTCTTACAGAAACTGGTGATACAAAGCGTAGCCTGCTTTGGAACGAGCTGGCGTTTCTGAGATGCTGCTACTGGTGACGCTGCTGTTGTTGCTGCGTAAGGTGATACATCTACCCAGTGGGCTGTCACAGTCAAATAGTCCTTAGTTTGCCCTGTTCCACTTGTCCACATGTCCGTGGTTAAGTGGACATTGGGTACAACCGCATTTTTCAGGACACTGAGGACACATTTTCTGACGTTTCTGTACAGTCTCGGTATTACCTGCCTAGTGAAGTGGAATCTAGATGGGATTTGGTACTGGGGACACACTACCTCCATCAATTGTCTAAATCCCACTGCACTAATGTCGGATACCGGATGCAGGTCTAATACCAACTTAGCAGTCAAGCCCTCAGTTATCTGTTTTACTTCAGGATGACTGCTGTTGTACTTCATCCTCCTCACTAAGGAATGTTTGAGGGTCAATTGTTTAGTAAAAGTAGTGGTGTTCCTACTTTCTCTCTGGGATGATGAACGACTCCAAGCAGCAGCAACAGCAGTATTGGCAACAGTAGGCGTAGCAATGTAGGATCCGCCAGAGGAATCCCGGATAGGAGAGTCAGTCATTCCAGTGACATGGCCTGCAGGACTACTTCCGATCCTGACTAAGGAGGAAATTGATGAGGAGGGAGTTGACGGTGTGGTTTGCAGGCGCTTGGATACAACAGGACAACGGGATTTAGGTGTCCCTTGACTGCTTGCGGTCTTAGCCAAAGTTTCTGAACTTGACAGTAACTTTTTATGAATGTGCTGCAGGTGCCGTATAAGGGAGGATGTTCCTAGGTGGTTAACATCCCTACCCCTACTTATTTCACCTTTACATATTATACATATGGCAAGACAGTTGTTGTCCGGATTTGGATAGAAATATTGCCAGACCAAAGAGGTGGAATGTTTGGTCTTCTGCCCAGGCATGACCGTGATGGGCTTTTTCATCCCACGGACAACAACTGTCTCCCCCGGAGCCTGATTTAAACAAACCACATCACGATCAGAATCCTTCTCGCCAACTTCCTCTTCAGCGCCAGCTACACCAGTATCCTCATCCTGTTGTACTTCAACAATGACATCTTCAATTTGCATATCAGCAAGTGGACTGTGGGTGCTCCTTTCAGCACTTGCAGGGGGCGTGCAAATGGTGGAAAGAGCCACCTCTTCCCGTCCAGTGCTGGGAAGGTCAGGCATCACAACCGCCACCACACTTGGACTCTCCTTGGGGATTTGTGATATCTTCTTAGAACGCACAGTTCTTCACTGTGCTTTTGTCAGCTTAACTCGTTTGATTTTTTTAGTGGGAGGAGGGCTTCCATCGTCATGTGAAGCTGAACCACTAGTCATGAACATAGGGAAAGACCTTAGCCGTTCCTTGCCACTCCGTATCGTAAATGGCATATTGGCTAGTTTACGTTTCTCCTCAGATGATTTAAATGTTTTTTTTAAGGTAATTTTCCTGAACTTTGTCATTTGACATTGTATTTGCCGTCTACTATGACATTGGGCATCGGCCATGGTAGACGACGTTGATGGCATGTTATCGTCTATGTCATGTCTAGTGGCAGCAGCTTCAGCACTAGGAGGAAGTGGTTCTTGATCTTTCCCTATTTTATTTTTATCAGAGAAAGTTTGGTCCTCCATTTATGTTATATTGATATATACGTGTGGCTAAGGCGCACACAAACACAGAAAATAATTTGTCATTTTTGTTGGAGACTAGTGCACTTTGTGGGTTACACCACCCTTTAAGAAATTAGCCAGCTGGCTCTTTACTTATGGGACACAGGAACACGCTTGGCGCTGCTCCTTTGTTGATGCACGTGCAGCTACAGCCCACACAATTCACAAACACAGAAAAAATATATTTTTTTATTTTGTTTGGAGTGCACTTTGGGGGTTAGAGCACCCTTTAACGGTCAAGCCAGCTGGCCCTTTACTTATGACACAGGCGCACGCTTGGTGCTATTTTGTTGATGCACATGCAGCTACTGCGCACTCAGTTCACAAAAAAAAATTATATCTTTTATTTTTTTTGGAGTACACTTTGGGGGTTACAGCACCCTTTAATGGACAAGCCAGCTGGCCCTTTACTTATGGGACACAGGCACACGCTTGGCGCTGCTCCATTGTTGATGCACGTGCAGCCACAGTGCACACAATTCACAAACACAGAAAATATTTTTTTATTTGGTTTGGAGTGCACTGTGGGGGTTACAGCACACTTTAACAGTCAAGCCAGCTGGCCCTTTACTTATGACACAGGCACACGCTTGGCGCTACTTTGTTGATGCACATGCGACTACTGCGCACACAATTCACAAACACAGAAAAAATATTTAGTTTTTTTGCACTTGGGGGGAGCACCCCTGATGGCCAGAGCACCCCCTGGACAACACTACAGCACCCCTTTAGGACTGGGACACTGCACATGACTTTGGAGTGGACACAGCCCCTATGGACAACTGACTGCACAACACAGTCCAGCCAGCCCCTATGGACTTTGGAGGAGTGGACACAGCCCCTATGGACAACAGCAGCACAGCACAACACAGACAGCCCCTGTGGACTTTGGAGGAGTGGACACAGCCCCTATGGACAACAGCAGCACAGCACAACACTACACTACACAGCCGAGTCAGGTGGGAAAAGTCGAGCCTGACTCAGATCGGCCTCGGATCAGGGGGGCTCGGGGGGGTTAGGATTTCAGAAATCCAAACCCGCTCACCCCTAATACATATATATTTATGTGTGTGTGTATGTAGATATTTATATATATATATATATATATATGTGTATATATATATATATATATATGTATATATATATATATATATATATACACACACAGATGTGTTCTCCTACATATATCCTCAATACAACACCCAGCATTACATGCCTGGTCTAAGTGAGCTACCAAGTCATGTGCAACTCTGCTAGTATCTGGCATCTTTTTTTTGGCAAAAACGTGTCTAAATCACAATGCAATGTGACTACAATGCACCAGGAGACTGTTCTGACTAATTTGATATGCAACACTTATATATCTGAGTCTGTAAATGGAACTTGGCATAGATAAAAGCCACAGCCACTGTATTGTAGCACTTCGTATGCTGTTTCAGAGACTCAGTAGCACAAAGAAATATATATATCGCATATCAACTTAATCAGCACAGTCTCCTGGTGCGTCCTAGTTGCATTGCGAAGAAAGATGTGAAAAGACATGTGGCGCTAGCAGAGTATTCCAGGACTTTGTGCGCCGAAAAGCAAAAATGTATGAGGACAAATCTGTATATATGCATGTACTAGCTGTGGCCTTAAATCTGATCTAATAGTGTCTCTTTAGTTTTAACATATATTTTTAGATATTTGAAAGAATTCTTTATTCTGTTCCCTTTCATTTGTCTATGACTCAGCACTGTTCTTCTAGAATTGTGAATGTGAGTTGAGAATATTGTGTTAGTCTTTCAGCATCACATTTTGTTACTATATCTTTGACAAGTGCTTTACAGTTTGTAATGACCTAGATTAGAATTTGTCTTCACTATGCTGTAATCTCCAAAAAGGTTTAAGGAACAGAGTGATCACTTCACTTCTAGCAAAGCTGCATTTTTGTAAAACTCTACTGAGAATCCTTCAACGCTAAATACATAATCTTTCTGACAAAAAGAGGAGATAAGTATAGGAAATCCCTTTTCATCTTTTTTGTTCTTTTATTCCATGAGGATTTGTAAAGTATATTTCTAATACTAGCTGGATAAACCACGTTGATGCTACCTAGTATTCACATTCTATTATAGCAATAGTCTTACTAAATACAAACAATCAAGGATTAGAGGAGTAATCTTGATCCATGCATAGTGTAATTTAAAATTAGTATTGTAGTATTAGAGAGTCAGTTTTTTTAGCCATTTGCAATTTTTCTGGCTGCACATCAAGTAGGAGGCTGGAGTCCAGAATACAGAAATCAAAATTTCAGGTGGCATCTGAATGAAGATACAAATTTTTCTGCACGTCTTATATTCTGACTATACAGTATATAGTAACGTCAATAAACTTTTGCTAGTCCACCATAAAAAAGTAACTCAGCTATTGTGCCCCTAAACTCTAGCAGTTCGCCTTTTTCCCTTTTAAAGCTAGACATGCTTACTGGCTTATACAGCACAATAATCTAACCAGGGTATCAATCATAAGGCTTTCCTATATCGAGGAGGAATGAACACATTATTGATGGTATATTTGCATTCCATTGCTGAATACATACACATTTACCAGATTCAAGACTGTTTGTATTCAACACCTGGACACAGACATACTGTATAAGCTGATTGTTGCATCACCCTCAGACAGAATGGGGGGAATTCATGATGTCCCCTTGGGGAAATGCAAATGTGTATGTGGACTTGTTGCCTACAGTACATCTCAAAGCTTGCACCATTTTAGTTTGTAAAGTGTGAAGAACCCAGGAAAAATCTACACCACTAGACTACCATTATTTTACAATACTTTTAGTGATATAAGCAACTAGTGTTAAATCACTGCTGTACTTGGAGTTATTTAATCTCTTTTATCTATGGTAATTGACAGATGAGTGGGCATTCAGAGAATAGAGATCACAAGATGGCAACATTTTACTGGTACAGTAGATATATAATATTAGAAGGGCATTGTTTGGAAGTGTTCTCTTAAATAATAGCACAGAGAGCAAATAATTTCAAATGAATAAAGTTGTCAAAGCATATGGCAAAACATTTGTAAGTACAAACGGCAAACAATGAGGTTAGTGTGTATTTTTTCAACCTATTGTATATACAGTATAACTATTTACAGAAATAAAAAAAACTTGCTGTAAAAGAGGACATTACAATCCTGTGAATTGGGAATATTGCACTATATATAGAACCAAGATAATATGACTACAATGATGATTTTGTTTACATTAATATAAGGAATCCTAAAAATTGCATACATTATTCTTTTTCATGAAAATGGATTATCTGCTGACGAAATGTGAATTTGTGCTCAGTAGGGAACTTGCAGAAACTCAAAAGAGACTGTTGCGCTTGAAATATATATATATATAGAAACATTGTAATTAAAAAAGATCAATCAACCCTAATGACACTAAAGAAAAATAAACATGTAAACTAATTATTTGTGAATAATTAGACAAACTAAATGTAGAATAAGTACAAGCAAAACTTTTTAACACAAATTCAATCAACTTTAATGAAACATGCTAAAACATATAATAGAGAATACTGTCCTCAGCTTTATGCAGTGTTAATGAAATAAATAATATACATCCATACACTGAAATTCCTAGCTATTGGGTGATTTAAGGTAAAACTAGCATTACCCAGGTTTAAATCTTCAAGTTATTAAGTTTTATTATGTGAAGTCATCCAAATCAAAGCAGTGGAAGGCCCAGAACAGGCTCCCTGAGTCAAATTTCTTCCCAGCGCACTCTGCTGTGAGGTCTGACCAGGACCCCAATTACTCCATTAGGCATCCCATAAAAAATCTCCACCCCTCTGAAGTTTTCATCCAAATCCATCCAGTAGAAGGCCCATTACCGGCTCCCCGGGTCATAGTTGTGCCCAGCATACACCAATGGGAGGTCCGACCAGGACCCTAACCCCCCCTAAAATCTAGCCAACTGGACAACCTTGTGTTGGTTTCATCCCAGTCGGTGCAGGGATGTCTGAATGCATAACCTGACAGACAAACAAACAGACCAATGAATTGTATAAATAAGATATCACAGCAATTGTGTTTCTTTTTACCAGGACTCATAAGGTGCTATACTCACTTGCTTCATTCAAATAAATGTTGATATATAGATTTGGGAGAGACTAAGAAGATAGTGTCCTACCAACAAGCTGTACATAACATACCACTTAGGTACATATCACTTAAATACACTGCTACTCATCACAAAAACTTTAAATAATCCAACAATCCCAAAATTTTACAATAATCCAACAAGAGCCCATACAATCAATAGAAATTAAAAAGAAATTAAAAATGAAATGGGGGAACTCAATTCAGTGCAATGTGCTTCTGCAATGTTTTGCTGCACACAGCACCTTTATTGTAACCAATAATTTTCTGGAATCGGTATGAAATACCAACAGTCGGGATCCTGGTGGTCAGAATCTCTAAAGCAGGGATCCCAACAGGGTTAAAATACTGCCACTTGTTAGTTGGTATGCTAACCCTCCCCCTCGCCCTACCCTAACACTCCCTCTTTGGTGCCTAACCCTAACCTACCCCCCTAGATCCTGAACCTAACCTCCACCTCCCCGTACCCTAAACCTAACCCTAACCCTTAGTACCTAACCCTAACCATCCCACTAGTACCTAACCCCTAAACCTATCCCTCCCCCCAACCCTGTTACTTACCTTCGGCATCCCAACTGTCAGGATGCAGGCACCGGGATTCTGACCAGTGACTGTATTCTGGTGCTGGTATTGTAAGCGTCGGTATCCCGACCGCCAGGATGCCGAATGCATACCCATGTTCTAACGGGTGTGAGAGAAAATTAGTACTTTTACTTGTCTTGATGTGACTTCACCTGGTTGTGTCAGGACTCAGAAGCAGCATACATCACACTGAATTAAGTTCCCCTCAATGTCTGGCAAGTTTAAACACTATGGGCCTGATTCTGAGTCACAAACAAGTCTGAATGCAGATGGCTTCCTATTTTATTGTTAATACACCTATATGTACAACAACACTTTTCCTAGAGCTTGCAGAGTCACAACTTTGATCACAGTGGCAATTGGTAAAGTAACCAGGTGTAAGATCCTTTTCTTCATCATTACATTGGACGGGCTCAAGTTGCAAACACACCTATATAGAGGAGGGAATTTTTCTGCTATTCTTGTTTTGAAAAACACTCCAATCTGTGGAGAATCATTGGTGATTATGGGGGAGATTTAATAAAGTCTGGAGAGAGATAATCACTGTTGTAAAAAAGGTTTTTATTTCCCGGTATATTATCCATCAATTTTAGAAAGGTAGTGGTATTACCATCTCCAGCAGCATTAGCAAGGTGTCCTAGCAAGAATAAAAACTGGACTACCTCCATCATCACAGGATATTATTCTTGTGTACTTGGTAATACCTCTACCTTTCTAAAATTTATTGAAAAACCTTTCACAAACCTTTTCTACAACAGTGATTATTATAGAAGTGTGGGACATCCTAACAAGCAAAAGCTAATATCATCATTTGTTCTTATTTAAGCACAAACCAATTTTTATTTATGTGTTTATATTATTATTCCTCTCTTTGGAGAAGATAGGATATTATTGTGTCTATTAAATGTTTTTTTAATCAAGCCATGTAAATTATATTTGGTTATAGGGTCAAATTTTTTGAACCCCACTTTATAAATGACCAAATACGCCTCTCATTAGCGCTGCATCTATTTTAATCTGTTTTGTCTATTTTTAGGAGATTAACACCCTCCTTTTAACAGCTGCCACTCCGATTTCTTTTTTCAATCAGGTTCTTTAATAATATTTTTTTTATTAATTGCATACAGATTCACTTTCCCATATAAAATTTGGATGGATGTAGCCTCCTTAAAAGTTGGTGCTTGATTGCCACCACCTCAGATGCAGTGTATTCTATAAGTAAAGTTGTTTTGTATAGTTGAAATACCCTCAAGCAAATATTAAACTGGGATTGTCTCTTTCAATACACATAGTCCACCTTTTGAAGTTTATTAATGGAAAACTCCACTCCACCCTCTACTTTGTTTTGACATCACCATTTTTTAATTGTATATTAAATGTTATATTTTAACATAGGTTAATTGCTCCACCCATAAAATATTATTTTTCCTTTCTATTTCTATTTTTTTATCAATCCAGTCAATCCAAATCTTAAAGCAGTAATGAAAAGTCAGCCTGATCCTTAGCTGTAATAGATATAACGTCAATTCTAGCTTTTAGTTGATATAAATTAGGGGTGAGCGGGTTCGGATTTCTGAAATCCGAACCCCCCCGAGCCCCCCCGATCCGAGTCCGATCCGAGTCAGGCTCGACTTTTCCCGCCTGACTCGGATCTGACATCGAGGCAAAACGTCATCATCCCGCCTTCCGAGTCTCGCGGGTTTTGGATCCTATATAAGGTACCCGCGTCGGCGCCATTTTCTCACTCGGCTGTGGACAGTGAAGAGGGAGGGTGGGAGTTAGTGCTGTGTAGTGTAGTGTAGTGTAGTGCTGCTGTTGTCCACTACTTCAAAGTCCATAGGGGCTGGCTGTGTTGTGCTGTGCTGCTGTTGTTAATAGGGGCTGTGTCCACTACTTCAAAGTCCATAGGGGCTGGCTGGACTGTGTTGTGCAGTCAGTTCTCCATAGGGGCTGTGTCCACTCCAAAGTCCTGTGCAGTGTCCCAGTCCTAAAGGGGTGCTGTAGTGTTGTCCAGGGGGTGCTCTGTCCATCAGGGGTGCTCCCCCCAAGTGCTAAAAAAATAATATATTTTCTGTGTTTGTGAATTGTGTGCGCAGTAGCCGCACGTGCATCAACAAAGTAGTGCCAAGCGTGCGCCTGTGTCATAAGTAAAGGGCCGGCTGGCTTGACCGTTAAAGGGTGCTGTAACCCCCGAAAGTACACTCCAGTCCAAACCAAAAAAAAATTATTTTCTGTGTTTGTGAATTGTGTGCGCAGTAGCCGCACGTGCATCAACAAAGTAGTGCCAAGCGTGCGCCTGTGTCATAAGTAAAGGGCCGGCTGGCTTGATCGTTAAGGGTGCTGTAACCCCCGAAAGTACACTCCAGTCCAAACCAAAAAAAAAATTATTTTCTGTGTTTGTGAATTGTGTGCGCAGTAGCCGCACGTGCATCAACAAAGTAGTGCCAAACGTGCGCCTGTGTCATAAGTAAAGGGCCGGCTGGCTTGACCGTTAAGGGTGCTGTAACCCCCGAAAGTACACTCCAGTCCAAACCTAAAAAAAAATTATTTTCTGTGTTTGTGAATTGTGTGCGCAGTAGCCGCACGTGCATCAACAAAGTAGTGCCAAGCGTGCGCCTGTGTCATAAGTAAAGGGCCGGCTGGCTTGACCGTTAAAGGGTGCTGTAACCCCCGAAAGTACACTCCAGTCCAAACCAAAAAAAAATTATTTTCTGTGTTTGTGAATTGTGTGCGCAGTAGCCGCACGTGCATCAACAAAGTAGTGCCAAGCGTGCGCCTGTGTCATAAGTAAAGGGCCGGCTGGCTTGATCGTTAAGGGTGCTGTAACCCCCGAAAGTACACTCCAGTCCAAACCAAAAAAAAAATTATTTTCTGTGTTTGTGAATTGTGTGCGCAGTAGCCGCACGTGCATCAACAAAGTAGTGCCAAACGTGCGCCTGTGTCATAAGTAAAGGGCCGGCTGGCTTGACCGTTAAAGGGTGCTGTAACCCCCGAAAGTACACTCCAGTCCAAACCAAAAAAAAATTATTTTCTGTGTTTGTGAATTGTGTGCGCAGTAGCCGCACGTGCATCAACAAAGTAGTGCCAAGCGTGCGCCTGTGTCATAAGTAAAGGGCCGGCTGGCTTGACCGTTAAAGGGTGCTGTAACCCCCGAAAGTACACTCCAGTCCAAACCAAAAAAAAATTATTTTCTGTGTTTGTGAATTGTGTGCGCAGTAGCCGCACGTGCATCAACAAAGTAGTGCCAAGCGTGCGCCTGTGTCATAAGTAAAGGGCCGGCTGGCTTGATCGTTAAGGGTGCTGTAACCCCCGAAAGTACACTCCAGTCCAAACCAAAAAAAAAATTATTTTCTGTGTTTGTGAATTGTGTGCGCAGTAGCCGCACGTGCATCAACAAAGTAGTGCCAAACGTGCGCCTGTGTCATAAGTAAAGGGCCGGCTGGCTTGACCGTTAAGGGTGCTGTAACCCCCGAAAGTACACTCCAGTCCAAACCTAAAAAAAAATTATTTTCTGTGTTTGTGAATTGTGTGCGCAGTAGCCGCACGTGCATCAACAAAGTAGTGCCAAGCGTGCGCCTGTGTCATAAGTAAAGGGCCGGCTGGCTTGACCGTTAAAGGGTGCTGTAACCCCCGAAAGTACACTCCAGTCCAAACCAAAAAAAAATTATTTTCTGTGTTTGTGAATTGTGTGCGCAGTAGCCGCACGTGCATCAACAAAGTAGTGCCAAGCGTGCGCCTGTGTCATAAGTAAAGGGCCGGCTGGCTTGACCGTTAAAGGGTGCTGTAACCCCCGAAAGTACACTCCAGTCCAAACCAAAAAAAAATTATTTTCTGTGTTTGTGAATTGTGTGCGCAGTAGCCGCACGTGCATCAACAAAGTAGTGCCAAGCGTGCGCCTGTGTCATAAGTAAAGGGCCGGCTGGCTTGACCGTTAAAGGGTGCTGTAACCCCCAAAGTACACTCCAGTCCAAACCAAAAAAAAATTATTTTCTGTGTTTGTGAATTGTGTGCGCAGTAGCCGCACGTGCATCAACAAAGTAGTGCCAAGAGTGCGCCTGTGTCATAAGTAAAGGGCCGGCTGGCTTGACCGTTAAAGGGTGCTGTAACCCACAAAGTACACTCCAGTCCAAACCAAAAAAAAAATTATTTTCTGTGTTTAGCCGCACGTATATATCAAATCGATATAACATAAATGGAGGACCAAACTTTCTCCGATAAAAATAAAATAGAGAAAGATCAAGAACCACTTCCTCCTAGTGCTGAAGCTGCTGCCACTAGTCATGACATAGACGATAACATGCCATCAACGTCGTCTGCCAAGGCCGATGCCCAATGTCATAGTAGAGGGCACATACAATCCCAAATGGCAAAGTTCAGGAAAATGACCTTGAAAAAGACATTTAAATCAGCTGAAGAGAAACGTAAACTTGCCAATATGCCATTTACGACACGGAGTGGCAAGGAACGGCTAAGGTCGATCCCTAGTATGTTCATGACTAGTGGTTCAGCTTCACATGACGATGGAAGCACTCCTCCCACTAAAAAAATCAAAAGAGTTAAGCTGGCAAAAGCACAGCGAAGAACTGTGCTTTCTAAGAAGATATCACAAATCCCCAAGGAGAGTCCAAGTGTGGTGGTGGTTGCGATGCCTGACCTTCCCAGCACTGGACGGGAAGAGGTGGCTCTTTCCACCATTTGCACGCCCCCTGCAAGTGCTGAAAGGAGCACCCACAGTCCACTTGCTGATATGCAAATTGAAGATGTCACTGTTGAAGTACAACAGGATGAGGATACTGGTGTAGCTGGCGCTGAGGAGGAAGTTGGCGAGGAGGATTCTGATGGTGATGTGGTTTGTTTAAATCAGGCTCCGGGGGAGACAGTTGTTGTCCGTGGGATGAAAAAGCCCATCACGGTCATGCCTGGGCAGAAGACCAAACATTCCACCTCTTTGGTCTGGCAATATTTCTATCCAAATCCGGACAACAACTGTCTTGCCATATGTACCATATGTAAAGGTGAAATAAGTAGGGGTAGGGACGTCAACCACCTAGGAACATCCTCCCTTATACGGCACCTGCAGCGCGTTCATAAAAAGTTACTGTCAAGTTCAGAAACTTTGGCTCAGACCGTAAGCAGTCCAGGGACACCTAAATCCCGTTGTCCTGTTGTATCCAAGCGCCTGCAAACCACACCGTCAACTCCCTCCTCATCAATTTCCTCCTTAGTCAGGATCGGAAGTAGTCCTGCAGGCCATATCACTGGCATGACTGACTCTCCTATCCGGGATTCCTCCGGAGGATCCTGCATTGCTACGCCTACTGCTGCCGCTGCTGCTGTTGCTGCTGCTGCTGGGAGTCGTTCATCATCCCAGAGAGGAAGTAGGAACACCACTACTTTTACTAAACAATTGACCCTCCAACAGTCCTTAGCGAGGAGGATGAAGTACGACAGCAGTCATCCTGAAGCAAAACGTATAACTGAGGCCTTGACTGCTATGTTGGTGTTAGACGTGCGTCCGGTATCCGCCATTAGTGCAGTGGGATTTAGACAATTGATGGAGGTAGTGTGTCCCCGGTTCCAAATCCCGTCTAGATTCCACTTCACTAGGCAGGCGATACCGAGACTGTACAGAAACGTCAGAAAAAGTGTCCTCAGTGTCCTGAAAAATGCCGTTGTACACAATGTCCACTTAACCACGGACATGTGGACAAGTGGAACAGGGCAGACTAAGGACTATATGACTGTGACAGCCCACTGGGTAGATGTATCACCTTACGCAGCAACAGCAGCAGCGTCACCAGTAGCAGCATCTCAGAAACGCCAGCTCGTTACAAGGCAGGCTACGCTGTGTATCACCGGTTTCAGTAAGAGGCACACCGCCGACAACCTCTTAGAGAAACTGAGGGAAATCATCGCCCAGTGGCTTACCCCACTTAGACTCTCCTGGGGATTTGTGATATCTGACAACGCCACCAATATTGTGCGGGCATTACATCTGGGCAAATTCCAGCACGTCCCATGTTTTGCTCACACAATAAACTTGGTGGTGCAGAATTTTCTGAAAAGCGACAGGGGCGTGCAGGAGACGCTTTGGGTGGCCCGAAAAATTTCTGGCCACTTTCGCCATTCAGCGACTGCGTGCCGAAGACTGGAGCGCCAGCAAACACTCTTGAACCTGCCCCGCCATCACCTGAAGCAAGAGGTTGTGACGCGGTGGAACTCAACCCTCTATATGCTTCAGAGGATGGAGGAGCAGCAAAAGGCCATACAAGCCTATACATCCACCTATGACATAGGCAAAGGAGGGGGTATGCACCTGACTCAAGCGCAGTGGAGAATGATTTCCGTGTTGTGCAAGGTTCTTCAGCCCTTCGAACTTGCCACACGTGAAGTCAGTTCAGACACTGCCAGCTTGAGTCAGGTCATTCCCCTCATCAGGCTTTTGCAGAAGCAGCTGGAGAAAGTGAAGGAGGAGCTAAGACGGAGCGATTCCGCTCGGCATGTGGGACTTGTGGATGAAGCCCTTCATTCGCTTTGCCAGGATTCCAGGGTGGTCAATCTGTTGAAATCAGACCACTACATTTTGGCCACCGTGCTCGATCCTAGGTTTAAAGCCTATGTGGTGTCTCTCTTTCCGGCCGACACAAGCCTGCAGAGGTGCAAAGACCTGCTGGTGAACACACTGTCAGCTGAAGCGGAACGTGACACGTCAACGGCTCCTTCTTCATTTTCTCCCGCAACTGGGGCTGCCAGGAAAAAACTTAGGTATCCTAAGCAACCCGCTGGCGGTGATGCAGGGCAGGC
Source organism: Taudactylus pleione (assembly GCA_031769625.1). NCBI lineage: Eukaryota > Metazoa > Chordata > Amphibia > Anura > Myobatrachidae > Taudactylus > Taudactylus pleione. Next base: position 2,807,121 of record JAUIMM010000040.1, on the reverse strand, counting down.
AGGACCAAGTTTGGACATCTGGTCCGGACTGAAGGACCTGGCAACAATTTCTGACATGTCTACTGTCACTGCATATGATACTGTCACCATTGACAGAATGGTGGAGGATTACATCGGTGACAGCATCCAAGTAGGCATGTCAGACAGTCCATACCTGTACTGGCAGGAAAAAGAGGCAATTTGGAGGCCCCTGTACAAATTGGCTCTATTTTACCTGAGTTGCCCCCCCTCCAGTGTGTACTCCGAAAGAGTGTTTAGTGCAGCCGGGAACCTTGTCAGCGAAAGGCGTAGGAGGTTGCTTCCACAGAATGTGGAGAAGATGATGTTCATCAAAATGAATTATCAGCTCTTCCAGGGAGACCAGCCTCCAGAACGTACAGAGGGACCTGTGGTGGTGGATTCAAGTGGGGACGAGTTAATACTTTGTGAGGATGAGGATGTACACACTGAAGAGGGTGAGGAATCGGTGGATGAGGAGGATGAGGATGACATCTTGCCTCCGTAGAGCCAGTTTGTGCAGGGACACATTAATTGCCAGCTTGTTTTGTGGGGGCCCAAACGAACCAATCATTTCAGCCACAGTTGTGTGGCAGACCCTGGCGCTGAAATGATTGATTTGTTAAAGTGTGCATGTCCTGTTTATACAACATAAGGGTGGGTGGGAGGGCCCAAGGACAATTCCATCTTGCACCTCTTTTTTTCTTTGCATTATGTACAGTTTGGGGCCTAGTTTTTCTAACTGCCATCCTGTCTGCCACTGCAGTGTCACTCCTAGATGGGTCACGTGTTTGTGCCGCCCACTCGTGTCGCTTAGCATAGTCATCCAGCTACCTCGGTGCAACCTTTTGGACATAAAAACACTATTGTGAGGTGTGAGGTGTTCAGAATAGACTGGAAATGAGTGGAAATTAAGGTTATTGAGGTTAATAATAGCATAGGAGCAGAAAAACCTACAAATTCTGTGATTTTAGCTGTTTTTATGCTTTTTTTCAAAAAAATACAGATCCAAAACACAAAACCCAGAACCCAAAACACGGAAGGGTGGTTTTGGCAAAACCAATCCAGATCCAAAACACGAAGAAAGATCCAGATCCAAAACCAAAACACAAAACACGAAAAGTGGCCGGTGCACACCCCTAATATAAATGCATGTATGGCTATTATGTGCACCCGCATTATAGGTACCATGCACGCTTATGCAAGTGTTTTTACATGTGTATGTGTGTGTGTATGTGTATATATATATATATATATTCACATCGCTTCTCTTTTTCCACATTTTGTTATGTTACAACCTTATTCCAAAATGGAATAAATTAATTTTTGTCCTCAAAATTCTACACACAATACCCCATAATGACAAAGTGTAAAAATGTTTTTTAGATTTTTGCAAATTTAATTAAAAAAAACAACTAAGAAATCACAGCCACTAGCAACAGCCCTGGTTAGGGGATGGTTAGGGTTAGGCTGTGGGAGGGGAGGGTTAGGGTTAGGCTGTGGGAGGGGTGGGTTAGGGTTAAAGGGAGGTTTAGGGTAAGGGTTACAATATTTACACAAATCTGTTGGGATTCAGACTGTCAGGATGCCGCTGTCGATATTCTGACCATCGGCATCCTGACCGTTGAGATTCCATACCCAGCACCCTCTGAAGAAGCTGTGAAATACAGTGAAACATGTTAGACTGTTGATCTATTTGAGCTTTCATCTCATTGAAAATGCTCCGATTTTCCTATCACAGGTTTACAATACAATCTGACAAACACAGCAAATCAGACTCCACTACAAATGAGAGGATCTTTTTCTTTGCAACCCCAGCAATTTTAATTAAAAGCAGTTTATTACCTTTAGTGATGGTTTGGGAGACTGTTGGTCAGAACTTTCCACAGAACACCCAATTAGGCGAAGATTGGGACATCTTTATGTAAGGTATGTTTAATATAATGTGTGCATTCCCAAAATGTATTAATTCTGGGGAATGACCATAGACAGTGGTAAATGTCCACTTAAGAAGAAAAGCACTTATAACAGTTTGAGTTGTCAGATTGCCCTTTCAAAAACTTTAATTCAGGAGTATAGTATGCTCAATGTCATATTTTGTAAATCATCTCTGCGTAAGATGTAGCAACTAAATTTTTCCTTAGTTTCTTGGTAGCTGTTACAATCTGGGTTAGAGTGAGATCTGGAAAGGTCTCTTCCATTTGGTCAAGCCCCCAGTGACCTTCTCCAAATCAATAGTGAGAAGAATAAACATATATATATATATATATATATATATATGAGGAGGAAGAGGATTCTAGAGAAACATAGCACACCATCCAGTCTACCTTGTTTATCATCATCAGTCATCAATCTTAATGTCATTTGAATGTAACTCATCACTTGTAGATAGGGAAGGAGCAAGATGTTAAGATATAGAAAGTTGTTTTGAAGCTGGCTGAGGGTATAAGGCTGTAACGTATTGACATCTAAAAATTGATACAAGTATTTCAATCCTTGGAGAGACCAAGTTTTAAAATATTGTGAGGAGCAAGCACCAAAGAAAGCAGGATTTCCCACCAGTGGGAGGAAAAGGGAGACATTTTTAATGAAGTACGGAGCTACCTCCAAATGCTGATAGTTATGGCAAGGAGTACATTATTCCTAATTTCTTGTGGTAACAAAGTAGGTTGGGTATGAAGCAAAGTGGCAAGGTGTATATCAGGAGTAAAAGCCTCTTAAAACGAACAGAGCATTGCCCACACAGATATAACATACACAATATTTGCCCCATAACAGCAGTATACACAGCAATCCCTCTACAGATGTAATATGCACAATAATATTACCCCAATATCAGTGTTATGGGGGTAATATTATGTATATTAAATCTGTGGGGGCAATGCTGTATATACTGTTGTTATGGGGGTAATATATTGTATATTACTTCTGTGGGGGCAATACTTTGTATACTGATGGCATGGGTGTAATATGCTGAATATTACATATGTGGGTGCAATGGTGTGTATACTGGCAATTATATATATATATCTCTGGGGCAGCACAGATGGTGTAACGGTCAGTATTACTGCCTCCAAGCATTAAGTTCCAGGGTTTGATTCCCACCATGGCCCCTACTGTGTGGAGTTTGAATATTCTCTCTAAACAGTACTTGTCTTTGTGTCCTCTGGGTACTCTATAGTACCCATTGAAAGACAATTTCCTATTTATGTCAAGGTGATTATCTGGCATTAATGGATGGCTGGTAACGGTCACTGATAAGTGAGCCATTTCTTATCCAAAGTATGTTTAATTTTGGCTTTTAATTGTGTGTAATACATGTGTGTATATAATACATTATGTACCTGATCAGGGCTGCACAGAATGCAGATGTTGTCGTATTTGAGTGATGTTTTGCTACTGCGCATTCACGAAAATCACTATAAATTGGTACAACGCATGCGTCACACTGTGTGTATGCAAAAAACGCTTTTGTGATTGAGATGCATGGTATCAGAACTGTCTTGGGAAAGTGATAAGTGTTCCTGGTCAGTGACTGGGAGGTGGCTATTGCTGCGCACAAATATGGTCTGTGTCAGCTTTTGGATTTCTTGCATCAGAAATGTAGTCTGGGTATTGACAAACAGTTAATTATTTTGTGGGGAATGGGGAGAGTGGACCCAATGGATCTCTGCCAGTCTGCTAAATGCAGTCTATATGATGCTCCAATGTCTAAGGTAAAGTTATTATTATAGGGTATATTTCTGTTAATAAAATAAAAATTGTTGTATTTTATTTATAACCATAGTTTGTATTTTTACTATTTATTTTTTATTCAGTGGTCAATAATATAACAGGTGAACTATGCTTCATATTAGCAAAGAGGGGAGGGAGATTGAGGTGGATGAAGGTAGGCGAGTAGCTATACCTTCCATGGTGCTAGCCACACCCCACAGTACAGACCACACGTCCACAATACTGGTTACATTCTCATATCACTAGTCACAGCCTCGTATCAGTTATTACATCCCTTGCGGCAGCACACAATAGGCCCTTCATAAATTTCAGCTCCAGGCCCATGAAGACATTAATCAGGCACTGTAGAGGCTGTCCACTTAAATGAACTGTCAAGAAATAATTAGCAGCTTAGAAGCTCTTCCAACTCTTGAGAAAAGTTTTGCCCAGTGCATTCTGCTTTGAGGTCCAACCGGGAACACAACTACTGCATTAGGCACCCCAGACTAATTGCCACCCCTCTGTGAAGATTTCATCAAAATTCTTCCAGTGGAAGGCCCAGAACAGGCTCCCCAGGTCAAAGTTCTGCCAGTGTACACCAACGGGATGCCCAACCTGTTCCTCAACCCCCTGGTATGTATTCATGGATCCAAAATTACCACTCAGTGAAGTTTTTCTATAATCCATTTAGTGGAAGGCTCAGAACAGGCTCCCCGGGTCAAATTTCAGCCCAGTGTACACCAACAGGAGGTTAAACCAAGACCCTAACCCCCATAAAACCCCACCAGGATCCAACTGGACCACCTCACATTGATTTATTCCCAAAAAGACAAACAAACAGACCAATGAAATTTATATATATAGTAAGATACACCATTGAGTGCTTATCTCACATGGTTTTTATTAATTGTCTTTTCATTACTTTTTTCTTTTTGCACTATATTGCACTATTACCTGTTGCTACATATTGATTACTCTGGAGAAACACTTTAAATATTGTTCTCCACTAGTTCATGAGTGATTGCACAACAACTGAAGTGCTGCTGGTAATGTCACTACTGGTGGCATTACATGTGTTTCATAATCAGGTGAGTGAAGATTGTACTAATAGTTCTATAGGTTCTTAATGGTGATGCTTGTACTTTTTAGCTGAACTTTCTGTCTTGACAAAGGTCTCTGAGCAGACCAAAATGTCGACCTGTGTTTGTGATATGAGACAATAAATTTCCATTTTATTTAACTATGAAGCCTGCTGAGTGCACTCTTATACCTCTTTTCCACCAAAAACCCAGGTCCGACCTGGGTTTTTGGACATGGTGCCAACCCTGGTCAGACCCATTTACACTGCAGCTTCGATCTGGGTTACTCCCAGGTCAGCCCTGTTCACACTGAACTCAGGACTGCCCTGCTAAACCTGTGAGGTCATAAAAAGTGGGAGGTGAATGCCCCACAACCACCAATCAGCTCATTTTAGGCATGACCCAGGTCAGATAACCTGGGTTGAACCGTTTACACTGCACCATTACCCAGGTCCATCCTGGGTCCAACACTGGTAGCTACCTGGGTTGGATTGCTGGGTCACTTGACCTGGGTTATTTTTCAGGAACCCTTTTACACTGAGCTGCGACCCGGGTAGACCCAGCAAAAAACCCAGGTTTTTGCTCTGGTGTAAAAGGGGTATTATTTTTATTGGAATATAGTAGTGGTGCTCCTTTCTGGACTTGCTGAACTGTCTTTACTACTGCTATTGTGAATTATTGTGAACACCTGGAAATATACTTTGTGTGATTCAGTATAAGTATATGTTTTTGCCTGCAACTTTTTTTTGGTTCTTTCTATGCTTTGTGCATCAAACATTTGGGGCTAAATGTAACAGAGTGTTAGCAGTTGCCACTGTGGGAATACATGCAAGTATGCCCAATTTTTCTAAAAGAGCAAGCATGTTCAAGGCAAAACTAGCTCTGCTTTGCATTTAACATGCTTGCAGTTTTAAATTACCAGGAATACTCGCAGATATTCCTGCAGCAATGCTGGCCCACACTCTATTACATTTAGCCCAGAGTACTTAATACATATTGATAACAGTAGTGTGTTTCATTTTTTTAAGTTTCCTTTATTTATTTTCTTTGCTTCACTCAGAGCACGTCTTTTTGTGACAATATTTGTGCTTGGGAGATTCCTTGATAAGGTGTTGTTGAGTGAAGCAGAACACAGTCAAATTAGTTTTAATGATGCCACTGCCACTGATAGAGTGCTGTTTGACCAGGTTGAATTTAATTAATTAACCTCGCCAACAGCCCTTAACCTTTTCCACAAATTAAACAGACTATGCAAAATGGAAATAGATATAGTCCTTCATGGACATTATTTGTCCAAATACTATAGGAACAATGCTTACCATTCTTTGAAGCAAATGGATATAGGTAGTTACCGGCACTTATGGTTTTTGCTGTTTTCTGCTGGAATGCAAACTGAAACTGGCTCAGTGCAGTGATCCCGTGGTCACTTTCGACTCTGTTTCCTTCCTTGGAGACAGTGTGGCTGCTTTTTAGTTAGAAATAACCCTTACTCTGGAGATACACTATAAATATTGTTCTCTAGTAGTTCAGGAGTCAACACCTGAAGTGTGGCTGATGACGTCACTTTTGGTGGCATTACCCATGTTTCACAACCAGGTGAGTGAAGAGAGTACTGTACTTATAGTTCTATACGTTCACAATGGTGGTGTTTATACTTTTCAGCTGGACAAAGGTCTCCGAGCAATCCAAAACATCAACCTGTGTTTGAAATATGAGCCAATAAACACCCCTTTCATTTAACTACGAAGCCTGGTGAGTGCACTGGAATATATACATATATATATATATATATATATATATATATATATATATAATTCAGACATTACATCAAAACTACTGATAGGTGAAATTAATAACATTGGTTATCTTGTAACATTGGTAAGTGTCAAGGGGTGGGATATATTAGACAGCAAGTGAATGCCCAGTTCTTAAAGTTTATGTGTTGGAAGCAGGAAAAATGGGTAAGCTTATTGATCTGAGCATCTTTGACAGGGGCAAATTGTGCTGGCTAGATGACTGGGTTTGAGCATCTCCAAAATGACAAGTCTTGTGAAGTGTTCCCAGTATGCAGTAGTTAGTTCCTACTAAAACTAATCCAAAGAAGGACAACCAGATAACTGGCAACAGGGTCATGGGCATCCAATGCTCATTGATGCATGTGGGGAGCAAAGGCTATTCCATTTGGTCCAATCCCACAGAAGAGCTACTGTAGCACAAATTGCTGAAAGAGTAAATGCTGGCTATGATAGAAATGTGTTAGAACACACAGTGCATCACAGCTTGCTGCATATGGGGCTGCTATCTGTCCACTGCTGAAAGCACCTAAAATGGGCACATGAGCATCAGAGCTGGACCATGGAGCAATGGAAGTAGGTGGCCTTGTCTCATCACGTTTTCTTTTACATCATGTGGATGACTGGGTGCGTGTGCATCATTTGCCTTTTGTCATGTTCCCAAAGCCATTCCTGAACAATGTTTGCAGTGTGGCAAAGCACATTAACCTGCTGAAAGAGGCCACTGCAATCAAGGAATACCATTACCATGAAGGAGTGTACTTGGTGTGCAAAAATATATAGGTAGGTGGTACTTGTGACAGCCACATGAATGTCAAAACCCAAGGTTTCCCAGCAGAACATGGCAAGTAGCATCATACTGCCCCTACTGGCTTTCTTCCTTCCCATAGTGCATCCTGGTGCTATCTTTTACCCAGGTAAATGATGCACATGCACCCTGTCATCCACATAATGTAAAAGAATACATGAATTATCAGAAAAGGCCACATTTTTCCATTGCTCCATGATCCAGTTCTGCTGCTCACATGCCCATTGTAGGTCCTTTAGGGAGTAGACAGGGATATGCATGGGCACTCTGACTGGTTTGCGCATATACAGTACTGTGCAAAAGTTTTAAGCAGGTGTGGAGAAAATGCTGCAAAGTAAGAATGCTTTCAAAAATGGAAGTGTTAATAGTTTATTTTTAACAAATAAAAAAATGCAAAATGAATGAACAGAAGCTAAATCTAAATCAAATCAATATTTGGTGTGACCACCCTTTGCCTTTAAAACAGCATCAATTCTTCTAGGTACACTTGCACAAAGTCAGGGATTTTGTAGGACTATAGGGCCTGATTCATTATGGATCGCAACTATCTCAGCTGTGATTATGCAAGCAGTCTCACTGTGAAAATATGTCATCGCCTAACATAAGGACATCCACTTCACCTTACACACATCCATAATACATAGCTAGTCTGCAAAACCATTGGTAACATAGAGTACCATCAGAGCCTCATGCACACTTGCACAAGGGCTGACCAAGCTTTATGCATGTCCCTAATTTATAATGACGTACAAATGCACTGGGAAACCTGGCTTTTGCTGACCACCCCCCATCACCACTGCAACGCTCACTTCCTGTCAATCACTCTGCGATGGGTCTGCATAGTCACTGTAATCGCAATCCGGTCGCAGTGAGGCCTTCATGCACATGCTCTGCGATGCATGCGCAGAACACAATAGTTGCCCATCTGCATGCGTAATTGTAGTTGCATTCGGTAATGAATCAGGCCCATAGTCAGGAGTATGATTAATCAGTCATACCAAACAGGAGATAATGGTCATCATTTTCATATGTAGGCTGAAATACAGTCATTAACTGAAACAGAAACAGCTGTGTAGGAAGCTTAAAACTGGATGAGGAACAGATAAACTCTGCTACAAAGGTGAGGTTGTGGAAGACCGTTTCATGTCACAGGTCCTACACTATGGCAAGACTGAGCACAGCAACAAGACACAAAGTAGTAATACTGCATCAGCAAGGTCTCTCCCAAGCAAAGATTTCAAACAGACTGGGGTTTCAAGATGTGCTGTTCAAGCTCTTTTGAAGAAGCAAAAAGAAATGAGCAATGCTGAGGACCGTAGATGCAGTGGTCGGCCAAGGAAACTCAGATGAAAGACACATTATGCTTACTTCCCTTTGAAATCGGAAGAGGTCCAGCAGTGCCATCAACCCAGAACTGGCGGAAACCAGTGGGACCCAGGTACACCCATCTACTGTTTGGAGAAGTCTGGCCAGAAGTGGTCTTTTGGAGGAAAAAGCCATACCTTCGATGTGGAAACAAGGCAAAGCAACTCAACTATGCACGAAAACATAGGAACTGGGGAAAAATGGCAGCAGGTGCTCTGGACTGATAAGTCAAAATTTTAATTATTTGGCTGTAATAGATGGTAGTTTGTTCACCAAAGGGCTGGAGAGCGGTACAATAATGAGTGTCTGCACGCAACAGTGAAGCATGGTGGAGGTTTAGGGCTGCATTTCAGCAAATGTTGTTGGGGATTTGGTCAGGATTAATGGTGTCCTCAATGCTGAGAAATACAGGCAGGTACTTATCCATCCTGCAATACCATCAGGGAAGTGTCTGATTGGCTCAAAATGTATTCTACAGCAGGACAACGACCCCAAATATTCAGCCAATTTCATTAAGAACTATCTTCAGCGTAAAGAAGAACAAGAGTCCTGGAAGTGATGATATGGCCCTCACAAAGAACTAATGTCAACATCATCGAGTCAGTCTGGGATTCCATGAAGAGACAGAAGGATTAGAGCAAGCCTACATCCACAGAAGATCTATGGTTAGTTCTCCAAGATGTTTGGAACAACCTCCCTACCGAGGTCCTTCAATTACTGTTTGCAAGTGTACCTTGAATAATTGATGATGTTTTGAAGACACAGGGTGGTCACACCAAATATTGATTTAGATGTCTCTTCTGTTAATTCCCTTTGCATTATGCTAAGTGATAAACTGTGTGTGTATATATATATATATATATATATATATATATAAAGTCTCCAGTTCCGGCACTCCAGATAATAAATCAAATCCTGCAGGGGTGCCCTCACATAGGGATAAATAGAAGCATGAAGGTGCAGCACTCCCCTCTCAATAAATCAAGCAGAGACCAAAGGATCAATAGATCCTTTGGTCTCTGCTTGATTTATTGAGAGGGGAGTGCTGCACCTTCATGCTTCTATATATATATATATATATATATATATATCCACAGTAGGTTCATGATCTTACCTTTCATGAACCTACCTCATACTCTTATTACACTCAGCACTTTGGCCCTCATTCAGAGCCGTACGCTCTGAGCAGAGCGCACGCTCTGAATGAGGGCCGGGCTCCATTTTCATGGAGCGTCCTCCTGGACGCTCGTATAGCTGTGGGTCACCACCCACAGGCTATACGAGCATGCATTGTGATGGTCGCGATGGTCGAGACCATCGCGACCATCGAAATTGCGAGCCGGAGCCTGCGGTTGAGGTTTTCAACCGCAAGCTCCGGAGTGATTTTGGCTCTATCAGAGCCAAAATCACTCCCACTGACATCACTAGTGATGTCAGTGGGCGGCTTCTGACGGGAGGTGTTCCCGTGGGAACGCCCCCATCAGGGAGGCACGCCCCCGGCACGCCCACCAAAGGGGGCGTGCTGTCAATCAACATTGACAGCACGCCCCTTTTGATCGGACACAACGAGCGAAGGACTTTCCTTCGCTCGTCGCGTCTGGCGCATGCGCACGACGGAGCTCCCTCCGTCGTGCGCATGCTCAGTCCATAACATCGACCTACTTGCGAGCGGACAGCCGCTCGCGAGTGGGTCTGAATCAGGCCCTTTGTTTTTATCTTTGCATTTTTTATGAAAATATTTAATAAAATGCTTTGAGTGTACCAATTAGGCTGCCAGTATTTTCACAATTATTTTCCTGTGATTTGTTTTTGTCTTTATATGAAAATAGTTTAAATAAATGTGTTTTTAACTTTTCAATTTCTTGCATTGTCATTGGTACCTAATAAATTAGCTAGAAAGTAAGGGAGGGTTAGGTTTAGGGCACCCGGGGGGGACTTAGGGTTAGGCACCATCCGGGAGGGTTGGGGTTAGGCTAGGGGGAGTGAGGGTTAGGGTTAGGCACCCTCGGGGGGTAGTTAGGGTTAGGCACCTCCGGGGGACTTAGGTTTAGGCAGTGGGGAAGGGGGGGTTAGGGTTAGGCACTTAGAGGGGGGATTAGGGTTAGGTACTTGAGGGGGGGAGGTTAGGGTTAGGCCCCCCTAAGGAGGGTTAGGGTTAGGGGGTTAGGTTAGTCAATACTTACCTATCGACAATCGGAATTTCCAGCGCTGTCGGGCTTCCGTTGCCAGTGGTATTTCATACCGATTCCGGTTGTTTACATGCACCCACATCAACTGATTTATGTGATATATTGAACATTTTATTAAGAAGGTTTTAACCCCTTCTTTAACACTATTAACCTCATTTTGGACACACTTTATTGCACAGCATTTTCAGATTGTAGTAACCTTTCTAGCACTGACACTTCAAATATCTTGCACATGATACCTTATTTAACAAAAGGTTATTCTTATATTATATTGATTTGAAGCATTGTTTGGTGTTGGTTATCAAGTCCACTGCTCACTCTTCTTATGCACATTGCAGATCACCACTTTAAATCTCTTGATTCAGCTGACACCCATAACCCTGGGGTAGTGCACTGTTAAATCTCTTTTAGCTACTACGTTATTATTGTAAAACATAGGTACAACTAGACTCAAGTGGTGCTCATAATCCTCTACATATATACATATATATATATATATATAGCAGTCCATAGAAAATCTCACACATTATTATCAATAAATGGGTGCCGGGTCAGGAATTCTTCATACAAAAAAGACTATTTAACTGCATCTACAGGAACAGTAACAGTAAACCAGCACACAAGCCTTCTAGCAAAAAAGTTGATGCATTTATTTCAAGACAGATAAAAAGCCATTTAGCTGCATACAATAGTATTCAATTGCAACTTAGTACATATCATAGTAGTGCAGTATCAGGCATAATTATAGCTCCCAGCCCAACAGCTCTTTCGGTGTTACCACCTTCATAAAGGGTCAGCTATATTAACTCAGTCAGCAGAGGCCATATATATATACCAGACTACCTAATGGTGAAGACACTCACCTGTGTGTGCATCTGGCATGTGTCACCCCACAAAGACTGGACATCCACCCCCGGACAGCGGAACCCATGCAGCTTCCCCATCACCTCCGTGGTCAGCCGCAGAGTTCTGTCTGAAGTGACGTCCCGGATACGATGGAACTACTGCAGCTTCCCCACCAACACCAACACTAGCTGCAGAGTTCCGTCTAACCGGAAGTGACATCCCAGCCATGACCAAATGTAAACAAATGACAAGTGTCTGGTAGCGTGATCTACCCCGGGTCACCATGGTAACAGGAAGTGGTCCAAAAGGACAGCCCCACTGAAATACAGGGCATCGTAGGTTGCAACGACACTCAGATCAGAAACATACACAATATGCACAAAAAAAAATTATCACCAATGACAATCATTAAAGGACAAACAGTATATAGGAAAATACCCATAGAAAAATAAATTACATCACTTACACCATCTATACCATATATATAACATAAATTTAAATAGAACATAGATTTAAATCCAAAATATGGAAAGACCATTTATTGGGATATTAAGATCATTTGACAGGATTTTCCAAAGATACCCCTTCTTTATATATTTTGGAAAGTGCACAAGTCATTAACTAAACCTCCTGGCAGACCCATAATTTCCTGCAGGGGCTCCCTAAGTCAAACCCTCTCACAATACTTGGATTATTATTTACAACCAATTGTACAACAAATTCCTTATTATGTGAAGGATACTACCGATTTTATTAATAAATTGAAATAAATTGAAATCCTTTGGACAGCCACCGGAGCAATGTCTACTTGTAACATTGGACATTAGTAGTCTTACACAAATATTGATAACACTGAGCATATGGATGCCATTAGAAGGGTAGTGGGCTTAAGTTCTCACTACAATGGCCCACCCAGTGAATTTCTTTTCCTTCTCATGGAAATTATTCTGCATAAAAACTATCTCCTGTTTAAATATGCAAGTACATAATGTCAAATCGAACTTATTCTCAATTCATTTCATTTTATTTATGTTATATTGATGATTTGGTTTTGATTTGGACTGGTAGTGCCCTTGCGTTGGAAAATTTTGTTGATTCCTTGAATTCTTTACCTGGTTCCATTAGATTCACTTTTTCCTGCAGTTCACTCAGCATTTAATTTTTGGATGTGTTGGTTTCGATTGAAACAGGAAGCAGTTTTCATCCCTAACCCTTAAAAAAGGGATTACCATATTCACAACTGGTGAGAGTGATGAGAACTACCTCTAATATGGATAGAATTCCAGAAGCCCTACAAAGGATGGGTCAAAATTTCATTGACAGGGGTTATGATGTGAAAGAGGTGCAGGGAGTCATTCATAAATGCCTAAAGTTGAAAAGAGAGGATCTAATAAACCCTGATATAAAATTGGACAAACCTGAAAGGATGATCATTTCAAGTACATACTCATCAACATTTATGAGGAAAGTCATCTTGAAACACTGGCACATTTTACGAACTGATCCTATAGTGGGCCCACATTGCCAGCAAAATCCACTTTTCTGCTATAAACACACTCCAATTCTGATAGAATGCATCACTTTTTCAGATGTAAGTCTGAGGGTCAGCACCCATACTAAGTGGCTCACACCCAAGACAGGAGCCTTTAAATGTGTGGATGTATTAATTGTCGACATCTACAAATGGGAGAATATTTTTGTCATCCCACTACTGGCATACATTACCAGCTCCGATAATGCATGACTTGTGAGTCAAAGTTTGTGATCTATTTAATCATATGTCCATGCAAGAAAATATATGTGGGTAAGACCATATGAATGGTCAAGGAAAGCATTGTGCTCCATTTATCCTCAATTAAAAAGCTGCTACTTATATTGACACCAGCACACCGCCTGTAGCTAGGCATTTCATTGGCCATGGCCACAATATGAAGGACTTTGTTTTCATGCTGATAGATCATATACCACCACTAAAAAAGAGTGGCGATAGGCATAGACTGTTTCTACAACGTGAATGCGAATGTATATACAGATTGGACTCCATGTCTGATTCTGGACTTAGGGGTCTATTTACTAAGCAGTGATAAGAGACAGAGTGAAAAGTGATAAGGTGCCAGCCAATCAGCTCCCAACTGTCATTTTTCAAACATAGCCTGTGAGATGGCAGTTGGGAGCTGATTGGCTGGCACCTTATCACTTACTTATCACTTTTCACTCTGTCTCTTATCACTGCTTAGTACATAGACCCCTTGATGAGGAATTTACTTTTTCACCATTTTTGGGATGCATTGAGTGGAATTGCAGGAGTTGTTTATAACTGTGGGATAAACAGAGTTTTTTCTTTACTTAATCCTTCTTTAAATGATCTGTTCTTACAATGTGTGTACCTATAACAATGACTGGCATTAAAGCTAGATTATTCAAGTATGATTAAAATACACATATAATCAAGGGCTGAATTTAAATATACATTATGAGGATATGCCCACAAGATCTTAGCATATAAACACGATTATCATTATCGCCCCAAATTATCTTAATATCCCAATAAATGGTCTTTCCATATTGGGGATTTAAATCTATGTTCAATTTAAATTTATGATTTATATATGGTGTATGTGATGTATGTATTTTTCTAAGGGTATTTTCCTATATACTGTTTGTCCTTTAATGATTGTCATTGCTGATATTTTTTTGTGCATATTGTGTATGTTTATGATCTGAGTGGGGTTGCAGCCTATGATGCCCTGTGTTTCAGTGGGGCTGTCCTTTCGGACCGCTTCCTGTTACCATGGTGACCAGGGTAGATCATGCTACCAGACACTTGTCATTTGTTTACATTTGGATGGAGATTGTAAGCTCCTAGGAGCAGGGTCCTCCTCCCCACTGTCTCACAGACTTCTTCTCTAGCACTTCTATGACACCCTTCACTTTCCCAGCTGTATTGTGTATGGAGAATTGCTACTTGTGCTCTGTTTATAAGTTGGTTACTGTATTGTAATGTAATGTTCTGTGTACCCTTTACTGTATGTAAGGCGCTGCGGACCTCTTGTGGCGCCCTATAAATAAAATGTAATAATAATAATAATTTGGATGTGGCTGGGACGTCACTTCCGGTTAGACAGAACTATGCAGCTAGTGTTAGTGGGGAAGCTGCAGTAGTTATGTCGTGTCCGGGACGTCACTTCCGGTCAGACGGAACTCTGCGGCTGACCATGGAGGTGATGGTGAAGCTGCATGGGTTCCGCTGTCTGGGGGTGGACATCCGGTCTTTGTGGGGTGACATGCGCCAGGTGCACACACAGGTAAGTGTCTTCACCATTAGGTAGTCTGGTATATATATATGGCCTCTGCTGACTGAGTTAGTATAGCTGATCCTTGATGAAGGTGGTAACACCGAAACAGCTGTCGGGGCTGGGAGCTATCATTATGCCTGATACTGCACCACTATGATATGTACTAAGTAGCAATTGAATACTATTGTATGCATCTAAATTGCTTTTTATCTGTCTTGAAATAAATGCATCAACTTGTTTGCTACAATGCCGGTGTGCTGGTTTACAATTAATGTTCCTACGGATGCAGTTAAAAAAAATAAAAAAAAATATATATATATATATATATATATTCCAAGAAATATAGGCAACACTCACATCTGATATAGCAGTCCTTGCCAGCAAATGGGGTGTCATTTCACACTAAGGACTCCAGCAAAAGTCCAGCAGAAACAGAGGAAAATGAGGGGCACTCACCAGGGTTTTCACAGAGCAATAAAAGCAATTCTTCAGTGGTCTTGCATCATAAAAGTGGTTGAAGTTTCGGTCACCAACAGGGAACTTTCTCAAGAGAAGCAGCTGCACAACATCATGTAAACAATTCAAGCAATAACCAAAAGGAGATTCCTATTCCTTTTCCTACAGCAGCTCTGTCTGATGCACTCACTGGTGTGAAAAGATTTGGAAACAAGGATATTACTCCCATGAGGTATAATCTGATCTGTTGGAGTTGTGGAAAAGAAAGATTGAGTTCAATTTACACAGACTCTAAATAAACACATACCTATAGGTTTCTGTATTCATAACCAGCCTGCCAATGGTAGATCTAACACTACTGTCCGCAAACAATGGTGTGAAATTCTCAATGATTTTTCATTTATAATTGAACAAGTGAATGGAGATATAGAAATGCTTGACAAGGAAATTGTTACCTGTGAGAATACAGGATTGGATATTATAAAGGTAGATACAAGGGTTGATTGGCTTTCTATGATTGGCAATGCTGTTGGTTAGTTTTACAATGAATTATTAGCATTCATAAAGAACAAATATAAGAGGGTCAAGGATGATTACAAGGAATTAAAAGTATATATTTGGATTCAGGGAGATGGTTCCAGGTTTTCATGGAGGGATGGTGGTATTTCCAAAAGGAGTAGACGAGATAGACCGGATAGAATTCATTCTAACATAGACACTTACACTTCAGCCAGTGACTTGGATAAATTACAGTCACAAGCTTTTTTAAATGGAAGTACCACAAGTTCCAAAATAAAAAAACAACAAGGTAAGGGTCCTGTAGAATGGGTGGAATTAGATGCCGTAAACAACAGAGGTCAGGGACAGAGGGGACAGGGGAAATAGTGATCTTCAACTTGTCCTCTTACACACCAACTATATCTGAGATGTCTCTGTTTTCCAAAGGACTCTCATTTGTTAGAAGCTATAGACAACAGTCATTTGATTTTGAAATAGAACTATGCCGATTTCACCGCTTGTTAAAACTTAGAGACCATTTTATTAAACATTCCCAGACTTCTAATACTGATGGTAAATTTGAATCAAAGATTTCTTTTGAGCCCCACAATTTGATCCCTCCATTGAGACTTTTGTGAGATTGGCCAAACATGATGTGCTTCCCTTTATGGCAAAAATATGTATTTCCTTTTATAATTAAACCAGAGATTAGAATTTAGCCATTGATTCTCTTAGAGACAATACCAGTATCATTATCCATCCATCCATCTGATAAGGGGGGCGGTATTGTGATTTTAGACCAATTAAATTATATATTAGAAATCGAGAGGCAAGTTTCTGATGTAAATAAATCTCTTTCATGTATTCCTACATTTGTGTATAAGAAGGAAATTGATGCTGTTATAAAACTTTGATTAGTTAATGGTTGGATTGTTAAAACAACTTCATTTTTGTGACCTACAGTCACAATCATCCAAGGGTTCCAATCATCTATGTATTGCCTAAGGTACATAAAAACCTAATGAAACTGCCTGGCAGGCTAATTATTTCTTTGTGTGGCTCATTTTGGCAGCCTTGAAGCCAAAAATCTGCATTTTGGCAGATTTTTGGCTTCAATCAGTTGTAAAAAAAACACTGCTTATTACATTAGGGACACCATCGGCTTTATTTTTAAGTTAAATGGACTGGAACCACTCCCTGAATCCTTCTTACTGGTAATGTTAGACATTATCATTTTGTATACCAATATCAAACATGTTGAAGGTCTGAATGCAGTCAGTAGCTTGATCTCTAATAGTCACTATTACAAAGGTCCTACTGTGGAGTATCTGTTATTACTTATGGAGATAGTTCTGAGTAAAAATTATTTTCTGTTTGAAAATTGTGACTGTAAATGGTCTTGATGTATGTGTATTCAAAAATGGTAACAAACTCGCTGCCAAAATTTACAGAAAACCAACAGATAAAAACCTTCTAGTGGCAGGAGAGAGCTTTCATCCATTGCCACTTAAGAGTGGTTTTCCATTATCTTAATTAATGAGAATAGTACGTACAGTATCACCTCTGATTGTTCTGAAGTTCCATTGGTTCTTAAGAAGATGGGTGATAAATTTATCAATAGGAGTTATTCCCCCAAAGAAGTTGAAGAGGCAATCTACTATTGCAGAACTTTGACAAAGTCACAAGCTTTGATAAGAAAAAATCGTATTGAGTAGTCTAATACATTTAATACAATTACATTCTATTCCACTACATCCAAACATATTCGTGATGTGGTCTTAAAACATTGGCACATTATCCAAATGGATATGACCATTGGACATCTATGCCAAAAGAAACCCAGTTTGTGTGTATAAGGTGTATAGGAAACATAAATGCATTCTGTGTTTAGACATTCCCAAGATATTTCATTATGGTAAGCAAATATTACAAAATACGGAATATTCCAATATTCAAAATACCCCTGGTCCAGTGGTGGCTCCTACCCTCTTAGATGAGAGGGGCTGCCGCTGCTGAAAATGTGAAGGTCACTCACCTCTTTATGCGGGTCCCGGCGTCAATCTGTCAGGTGCCAGGATTGGCGCATGTGCACTAGCGGCTAGGACCCGCGAATGCAACCAGTCTCCAAAGGGATGCATCATCTGCAGCCCCTAGGAGCCTGTTAGGGCTGGTCAAAAGGCAGAATATTATCTTCCTACTGGAAGCGGCTATCTGCTAACAGCAGCCCGGACTGGCAGTCCCAGGGGGAAGAGACACCTCCCCCTGAGACTGCCTGTTGTATATCTGACTGGCAGGTGGCATTTCCAATAGGAAGCCACTGCCAGTCACAGTAGTGTAGAGAGTGCAGTTACGGACTGCACTCACTTTACATTGAAGTGGCTTATTTTACTGGGGTGGCTGCAGCCTCGCAGCCCCTAGGCAAAATCCGCCACAGCCCTGGTCCCAAGCATTTTGGATATGGAGACTCAACTTGTATTACAAAATGTTGGGTGGCTATTTTTATTAAGTAGTGCCATGACTTGATCCTAGCAGGGTTGTTAATATACCACTATTTAAGTATACTTTGTTGAAGTTACTATGACATTTGTGTCAACCCATTTGATTGAATCATCCACACTGCAATATGTTCCTTTGTGCCCTTTACCATGTTTTACATTGCCGTGTCTTGTTGCCTAGGTGATGCACGATTATTTCTAGCTTTTGCAAGACTGTCTGCTTCGCCATTTCCGGTTTCCTGTATGTGGCATATTTGTCTCCTCATGTTGCCGGGGTGACAAGTAACACCTTCCGGCTGTGTTTGTGTGGTCGGTATGTCACCTCAGGCTCCTTGATTGCGGCTAGCATTTGTTTTGGTAACCGACATTGACTTCTGGTTGATTCTGACACATGGTTCTGATTTCATTATTTTGTACAGCTGAGTATATTTATCTATTCTAGCAGGTTGGTATATATGGGGCTATACCACACTTGATCAGTTAGCTCCTATTGATGGTGTCATTTATACACCATCCATTTTTGCTTATGAGGAAAAGGCGCTATATCATCTGATGCTAACACTTTTGGATGCTGATAAGTATTAGCCCTATGTCATACCACTATGTAAATTGCTACTAAGTTGCCTGATATCCTTCTCATTGCACTTTATGTGATGTCTACTAAAGATTTTCTATTCAGATAAATGTTTTTTGCATGAACTTTGGATGTGCTGGCTCTATTTTCTTCTACTTTGTAGCGTATATATTTGCTAGGCACTCCTTCAATTTTTATCTCAAGGTGTGTGTGCAGTTTGCCTAATATATACACCTATATATCAAATGGCAGGGGGTAATGTTGTTATTGAGTGTCTATTTGAATCCACTATACAGATGGTCCATGAAAAGGCCATTAACTTTTTTTCTTTATTATATTAATATACAATTGCAAGCATTATAATTTAAAAGTATTGTTACCTACTGTAAATTTATCACATAGTGATGAATTGTATAACCTTAGCTCAGTGGCTTATCTATAATGGGTGCAGTGGCATATCTATAATGGGTGCACTCTAGTGCCCGGAGTCTACTAAGGCTCCGGTGGCTGGCTAGCCGCATCAGTCGGCTGCTGGCCACCGGGGAGAGAGGAGAAGGCCCCGTATGGGGTGTGCACACGGGCCCCCTCCTCTCTTAAGATGCCCCTGCTTCAGCTTTGTTTTTCATGGGAATACTACATGATTTTATAGAAAGCAAAAGTGGTATTTACTTAAAAAAAAAGTTCACAAATTAACAACTAATTATTTCAGCAGAAACAATCACTCACCTCCTTTCTTAAAATGATTGCTCCCTCATTAGACAAATTTCTGGTTTCCAGGATTTGACAATAATTTCCTGCCATAATACTTTGTGCTATAGACCAGATAAGTGTAGCTACTGTAGTAAGACACCAGACAGTAGTCCTGCATACTTTTTTTGCAACACACTTGGTGGACAAAACCTTTAACTTTATAGGCCTCTGGAATATGTTGTTTATCTAAATTACTATTTCCCCTTTAATGTAAAGCAATTTACCCTTTATATTTAGTGTATCTTTAATCAATTTTAGCTGCATACTTTCAAGGAAAGTTCAGTATTATGGAAGAATTTTTTTCTAGCAGTAAATGGTGCACAATCATCCACCATGAACGTGTGTAAAAACTGATGTTGTCTTTCATTGTAGCAAATGTTACTGTCTGTTATTTTGCATTTAGATTGTGTTCATCACAGATGGTCATAAACTGACTTCACCACTGCAAGTTAAATAATGTGATGCAAACAAATGGTTTTGGTCCTTATAAAAATTTTTACAGAATACAGTAGGTAGATGTTTGACGTCAAAGACATATTATAAGAAGCAAAAATGAATACTGCATCTACTGATGAAATTGAAAGTACTTTAATACAATAATAATAATTTGTCTTTGACTAAAAATGTAATAGATAGAATGAAGTCTTAACAAAATCACTATGTAGCAGCAGCAAAATGTAATGTTATATGTTTAAAGTCAGTGAGCAGGGTGTACTAATGCTAAAATGCTATAATAACTCCAAAAACTACAATTTTTGAAGGTTTGACTGCATTACCCATATGTACAAAGCTACCCCGTAGGCAACAGCATCTATAGATGGCGCTGTCTAATAGAAGCCTATGGGCTTCTTTTCAAAGCATTGCCTGAAAGGAATGCAATATAATCCTTCCCAGGGTCCCCTGCTTCTCGCACATGCACTAGCTGATGGCCACACCTGCACAGAAGGACTGCCAGATAATAAACTCGGAAGTCCTCTCATTGCTAAGGACAGCTCTTTTCATAGTGATTTTCTACACGTGATCAGTGGCGGGATGTATCGCATACAAAATTCGATGCTTGATACATCCAGCCCAGTAAGTCTTATGGAATTTTCTATTGATTTTACCATTGTTATAGACAAGAAGGCAGACTACACCAGGGCAGTGTTAACATTATATGTACAATTAAATGTGATTTATCTATTCTTGCTAGTTCTGGACATACTGTAATATGATGTCAATGTGAAGTGTAATATGCCTGGCACTGTTAGATATGATACTGCTGTTTTTATCATGCAGTACTCTGCTGTATATGATATAATAGGCTATAATGGCTATACGTACTATACTGGATATAATGTGTTGGCCACTAAGGAAATAGATAGAATATTAATTGCTGCATTTTACTTTTGATATAGGCCTCATTTTTGTAAAGTGCTGAAATCACAATTGGTATCATTGCTCATGAAACATAAGCAAATTGAACTTTAATGAGGCTTATGTCAAACATACCCCACTTTCGAAGTTGCAGTGTCCTTCTCTTGCAGTAATTCTAACCAAAGCTACCAGCAACCATTTAGTCCCACATTATTATACTTGATGCTGACAATGCAGAAATGTTATTTGCTTAATGTATACAGTGGCGGCTCTAGGCATGGGCTAGCAGGGCCGTCACCTGGAGCGCAGCCCTGCTCCCTGCCTAAGCTCACCATCGGCTGGCTCCAATGGAAAAGCCTGCCCCCCAACCTTCTGCTGACACTACTGGGTAAGCACTCAGGGGGAGGGAAGGGGCATGGCTATGCAGCACAGGATGGCGCTTGGCGAATGGAAGCCTAGCGCTGGTCCTGAATGTATGAACCACACCTGTGAAAAATTCCTCACTCTCAACATGCATAGTTCATCATTTACCCATTTTTTTTCGTTGCCCAGTAACTTTCTGATATTTTTTAATGCTTACATATGAGTAAATCAATTTTGCCAATTATTAAATGCAATCAAATTTCACTGATTCAAAAATTCATGAATCAGTACAGATTTTTTTTAACTTTTACAATATTTCCATAACATTTACCTCACCAGGAGAATCACATGGAGCATAAAGAAGCCAATCAGCAAAGATCAATAATTATCACATGTATATAATAGAGATGTGTGCAGACCCACTTGTTTTGGTTTTGGGTCTAAATCATTTTGGTGTTTTGGCAGATTTACTAATGCCAAAACCACAGCTAAACCACCGTCAAAGCACACTTTAGAACAGAATAGAACACAATTGAATACCAAGGACCATCAATGTTTTAGACCATAGGGCAAAATTCATTAAGCGGCGATTTGGCGGCGGGTTCTATTCTATTCTAAACCCCGTCGGTTTGGTGGTGGGTTCTATTCTGTTCTAAACCCCGGGGGTTTGGTGGTGGTTTTTCAGCAGTTTCTAAATGACAGCCCTGTTCTATTCTATTCTAAAATGTGTTTTGACTGTGGTTTGGCAGCAGTTTTGCTATCTGCAGATTTACTAAGGCCAAAACCGCTGCAAAGTTGCTATTAAAACACATTTTAGAATAGAATAGAACAGAGCTGTCATTTAGAAACTGCTGCAAAACCACCACCAAACCCCCGGGGCTTAGAACAGAATAGAACCTGCCACCAAACCGCCGGGGTTTAGAATAGAATAGAACCCGCCGTCAAACCGTTGCTTAGTTAATTTTTTCCCATAGAAAGAAAAGAATAGAATAGAAACCCCTGATTTATCAAGCAGGGGTCTTCAAAACCACCATAAAAGTGGCAGATAACCCACTCAAAAAATTGACTATACTTAGACAGTCGTGTTTGCTGAAACAGCAGGTAAATTAATTGATTTCAATAGGCAATTTTGACAGGAATATCATCCAATTGGACTATAGAATATTATGCTGTCTCTTACTAGACTTGACTGGTCTTTAACAAATATACACAAACAAATAACAATATAAAACAAAAAAAAACCACAAAAACACAATCACACTGCACTCACACAAAAAAAAAATTACACACGACTTAAAAAAAAATGACTATATGGAAAACACAGCTCAAATAGATAAATAAAGACCAAGAAAAATACAGCTTATAAAAAATATCATTACAATTAGCAATCACGTTATATATCTTTCTCCTTATACTTTCCTACAACTTTCTCCTTCTCCACTTAAGGTGCGTACATACGGTATGATTAAAATGGATGATATGAATGATAATGATATTGATCAATATCGTTATCACTCATAGCCTGAATTTTTCAGTGCCCAACGACCTGCGATGTGCGGGCACATATTGTTGATATCGATATAGACCATCGCCTGTGCATGCAGGCCAACCTGGTCAATATCGAGCAGGTTACTATAGGGAACCGCGATCATTGATCACGGATCGCTATAGTCGTTGAGTTGGTGGTGTACTGGATGATTGATATCAATTGTCCAGCACTCCCGGGAGATCGAACAACGATATCATTATCGTTGTCGATTGTCCTGTCTGTACGCACCATAACACTCCTCACAGACTGGCAAAGTGAAACATACTTGCCAACTCTCCCCGATTGTCAGGGAGACTCCCTGAAATAGTAACAGACTACCTGATTACACCTTACCCCCATTATTTAGCTGTTATATATATATATATAAATGAAACATAGATATATACATTCAATTGTGATCATTAGTATCATTTCCCTGCATTGGTTATAAGGCACAATTATCCCTATGGCTACATGCATTTTCTGAAAAGTATCAGTGTGTTTTCATCAATAAGTAGATCTTGCTAACTGCTTTCAGCTCATTTACATTTGTATGTAAATCATTGTTATGACACGCCTCTCAGATGGAGCAGTACACGCTCACTTTACCGATGCGCTCATAGGTGGTGTTTTCATAATCTCCCTTAAATGCTTTTTCAAAAGTAGGCAAGTATGAAGTGACAGTAGCCGGCTGTCTGTTTTTTATGATGTCAGGTAAATACTGTTTCTGCAAAAGCACCATTAAATGAATAGGAATTGAATAGCATCTTATCCACTGTGGTCTGTTTCTATGATAAAAATACTTTGCTGCTTTATATGACAAATAGAGTAGCACAAATGAATGACTATCATTAGAATAGCTTCTATTTCACAGTGGTCTGTTTCTATAATGATGAGTCAGGTGAATGTGATTTCTATAAAAGCACTATTAAATGAATAAGAATAGAATAGATTCTAATCTGTAGTGGTTTCAACATGTAAATAGAATAGAAACTACTGCCAAATAGAACACGCCATGGCGGGTTGTCATTTAGAAACCGACGGGGGTTTCTGTTTAGACATCAAAACCGACCTTTAGTAAATGCTGTCAATTAGAAATAGAAACCGCCATCAATTGGCAGTGGTTTCTGGCCATTTCTAAATTACTTCAAAACCGGCGCTTAGTAAATTTAACCCTTAGAGTCTGGAGGAGGCATGGCCTAACTCAACTCTAAATTGCAGTGTAAAAATAAAGTTGGCAAGTATTTGTGTGCTACATGCATACATATTTTCCCTGTACATAAAACAAATAAATACATTTGTTTGCACCCTCTTGAATTGCAATATGGTTAGTCAGAAAGATAATTTGTTTATTGTTTTTTTTGCTTTGCTCCTAAATGTAAATAAGGCTCAGTGTGCTTAACATCACATTTATTTTACCTTGTATTGACTCGCCATCTATTGTTCAATTGTGTGGATTTAGTTTCCATTGTAGATATACTGTATAGTGCCCAAATCTGCATGTCTCTTTTTTAACTCTTCCAGTTCTGTAAATGTATTGTCTCTGTACAAGTTATTAAACCTATAGTTAAAACACAGACCCAGATTATATTGTGTGATATTGGCAAATCACAATACCAACTTTACTATATTGACATGTTACTTTTTAGAGAATGGTTACTTCTTAAAAGCTCCCCTTAAACCAAAGCAGTGGTTTTGTTAATATGTGTCAAACACAGAAATATATGTATTGGACAAAGAGCTTTTTTTTATTAAGTCAAATTTTTGCAGACTCACTAGATGTCAGACCCTAGCATTGTTGAAAACAAAGTACATCTAAAACTGTAATTAAGTTATTACACTATTTGAGTATGAAGAGACAATAGAATTGTGATGTAATTGTCATGCACAGAGGAATAATTACGATAACTATCTCTCCTCCCATGCTCAAATCTGATCAGAAAATCTTACATTTGGAAACTTTTTTTATGTGTAACAGTGATTGTCAAATTCACTGAGTAGAAAAGGTCACTTATGGTCACTCTTCAAAGCATATTGGCTTAGATTCAGCAGGTGGAAAGATATCATATTGTGCACTCCTTCGGAAGGAAAAAGTAAGGGGTTGTAGTCAGGTTACCAGCGGACGGTATCCCGGCCCCCAAAATCCCAACACTGATAGCCCGACATGGGACTAAAGATAAGCGTCAAAATCCTAATGCCTATCATTAGCCCCACGATGAAATCCTGACGTGGGATCTTAGGTTGTAGCCACGGGGGGGAGGGTTAGGTTTAAGAACCCCTGGACGGTTAGGCTAGGGAAAGGGGGGTTAGGGTTAGGCACCACTAGGGAGAGGTTAGCATTAGGCACCCCTCCCAGGAGGGTTAGGGTTAGGCACCAACAGGGGGAGGTTAGGGTTAGGCACTAGGGGGAAGGTTAGGGTTAGGCACCACTAAGGGAGGGTTAGGGTAGGGAGAGAGGAGGGTTAGGGTGCTTACCAGACCCAGTCGGGATTTTGATCTGTCTGTCATCCTCTGTCAGTATTTGATCCAGCGGCTATTCAGTTGCCGGGATTACATACCGACTCCAATGAAAGACCTGATAAACCAAATTGAAATTCCTAAACAAAATATATATGTTAATTGTACACCTAGCATGGTTGTCATAGCTGCCAAGTGTTGATGGTAATTTCTATTAAAATTTTATTTGTTAAAGCACCACAGAATGCATGGAGTACCATACAGGGTAACCATATAAAGTAGTAACTGGGAAACAGACTAGAATACAGTATACAATAGCTTACCATAGTATAAGTACATAGAACAATGTAAGTTCCAAACTTAAATCACACCACAAACTGGGTTGTAAGTGAGGTTGAGTAGTTTTCACTGGATTCTCAATGGGATAGAGAACCAGTGAAGCAACTAGTAGAGGGGGGAGGCATGTGCCATATGGCAGTAAATGAAACCAACATGAGCTGCAGCGTTGGGAATATTTTGAAATGGAGAGAGGTAATAATGAGGGAGACCAGAGAGCAGGAGGTTTTAATAGTCAAGGCAGAAAATGATCATAGAGTGTGGGGGTCCTGGGGGGGTCAAAGTAAAAGCAAAGTTGGGGATGATGCCAAGGCAGCGCACATGAGGGACAGATGAGATGATGATGTTATCTACAGAAAGTGAGATAAGGGGAGAGATGGAGGGACCCTGTAAGGAAGAAAAACAATGAGTTCAGTCTTGGTCATGTTGATCTTCAGGAAGCAATGGGATATGCAGGAAAGGATGGAAGACAGGCAGTTCAAAACACAAGAGAGGATGGAGGGAAAGATGTCTGGGGAGAAGAATTAGATCTGGGTATCATCAGCATTAAGATGGTCTTGAAGGCTAAAGGAGATGGTGAGGTCTCCAAAAGAGCATTTATAGAGGGAGAAGAGCAGAGGCCAAGAAGAGACTCATAGGTGACTCCTACAGGTAGAGGGAGAGGTGGAAACAGAGATATAGTCTGAAAAGGTGAGGTTATATATGAACCATGACAGGATGACAGGACAGAGGACAGAGGCCAATGGAGAGGAGAATGTGAAAGTGTACAGCATGGTGAGTGTTGAAGGCAGCAGACAAATCAAGAAGAATGAGTAGAAAGATGTGACCCTTAGGTGTGACCCTGATGAGTGCACTTTCAATAGAGTGGAGAGCCAAGAAGTAAGTGGCCAGAGAGGAAGGAAGTGAGGTGGAGATGGAGACTCCTCTCCAGAATCTTAGAGGCAAAGGGAAGGTTGAACATAGGTTAGTATTTGGAGAACAATGTACAAGTTGATTGTTCTGGTACAGGACTAGCAGCTGTCAATTGCCAAGTGTGAATTTTCAGTTTTCTATTATGAAAAAAATCAATCCCAACCACCAAAATTGGACTAATGGATCCATATGCACTAGAATTGGACTAATGGATCCATATTCACCAGTCATTAATATACCTACAGTACTTGCAGCAGCTAGAAAAGAGGGAAACATTTGCTAACCCAAAAATCTAATTGTTACAGCACACAATAGGAAAGGGTTTACAAATCAAGCTGATAGGAGGGGTTAACAGATAAAGCTGTTTTCATCACTTAATGTTTGGCTGAGAGAAGCACATTCAGCCTGATAGCGGTAAAATCCTGAGGCAATTGCTGAGCTTTGCAAAAGTCAGATAGTGGGGTTTTTCTTTAGGCAAGTTAAGCAATGGGGAGTCAGTTAGGGGAAAGGTTGCGATGGTTCTTATGGTGATCCAAGGCAGCATCTACAGATGTTGCACTCTGATCGCAGATGCAGAAAGGAGGCACCTCCAGCTGCATTTGCATATTGTCCATCTCTGTATCAGGCCCTCTGCTCTGTCTCAGAAATTGGTGGCTTGTGCAAAATGGAATACTGTTTATGAAACAAAACTACCTGCCATATGCAATGATAGTAAAAAAAATTCTCCCTTTCATTCTCTGGGGTCTATTTACTAAGCAGTGTTAGGAGAAGTGAAAAGTGAAGAGTGAAAAACAGTGGCATAACTAGGGTATTTGGAGCCCAGGCAAATGTAAAAATGGAGCCCCCCTCCCCCCTATGAAGGCGCGTGCAGTGAAAAATGGGCGTGGTCATCTAAAAATGGGGCGTGTCAACATGACACACCCCTTTATCATCACATTACTTTCCATATGCACCTTAACCTCAGCAGTGCACCTTATACAGTACCCCCAGTATGCAATGTCCCCAGTTGTGGTCCCACTTATGCAGGCACATAGTAGTGCCCCTTATACAGTACCCCCAGTAGTGGTCTCCCTTATGCAGCCCCTCATTAGTTCCCCTTATTCAGTGCCTCCAGTAGTGGTCCCCCTTATCCCCCCCTATCCAGTGCCCCTTATACAGCTCCCCCTGTAGTGGTCCTCCCTATCTAGTGCCCCCAGTAGTGGTCCCCTAGTAGTAAGCCCCTTATATAGTGCCCTCAGCAGTAGCCCCCCCATGCAGTGCCCCCAGTAGTGGTCCCCCTTATGCAGGCCCTCAGCAGTGATCCCCCCCTATCCAGTGCCCCTTATACAGTGCCCCCAGTAGTGGTCCTCCCTATCTAGTGCCCCCAGTAGTGGTCCCCTAGTAGTAAGCCCCTTATATAGTGCCCTCAGCAGTAGCCCCCCATGCAGTGCCCCCAGTAGTGGTCCCCCTTATGCAGGCCATCAGCAGTGATCCCCCCCTATCCAGTGCCCCTTATACAGTGCCCCCAGTAGTGGTCCTCTCTATTTAGTGCCCCCAGTAGTGATCCCCTAGTAGTAAGCCCCTTATATAGTGCCCCCAGCAGTAGCCCCCCCATGCAGTGCCCCTAGTAGTGGTCCCCCTTATGCAGGCCCCCAGCAGTGATCCCCCTATACAGTGCCCCCTGTAGTGGTCCTCCCTATTTAGTGCCCTCAGTAGTGGTCCCATAGTAGTAAGCCCCTTAAATAGTGCCACCAGTAGTAGTCCCCCCCAGTAGATGTTCCCCCTCCTGATGCAGTGCCCCCAGTAGTAGCTCCCCCAAGTAATAGTGCCCCCAGTAGTAGCTCCCACCTAATAATAGTGTCCACAGTAGTAGTAGCTCCCCCCAGTAATAGTGTTCCCAGTAGTAATAGCCCCCCCAGTAATAGTGTCCCCAGTAGTAGCAGCCCCCCCAGTAATAGTGTCCCCAGTAGCAGCAGTCCCTCCATGTAATAGTGTCCCCAGTAGTAGCAGCCCCCCAAGTGATATTGTCCCCAGTAGTAGCAGCCCCCCCAGTAAATAGTGTCCCCAGTAGTAGCAGCCCCCCCAAGTGATAGTGTCCCCAGTAGTAATAGCAGCATCCCCCAAGTGATAGTGTCCCCAGTAGTAGTAGCCCCCCAAGTGATAGTGTCCCCAGTAGTAGTAGCCCCCCCGTAGTGCAGACACACAAGTTACAAAAAAATAAATAAAAAAAATACACTTACCTGAATCCATGCTCCAGCTCAGGCCACAGCTCCCACCGCCGCACATCAGTCCTCCCAGGCTGGTGTGCTATGCATTATGGGAGAGACATCATGACCTCATGATGTCTCCCATTACCCACTGCAGGAGCCGGACGGAAGCCCGGCTCTTGCAGTGGGCACGCAGCAGTCAATGAGAGTCTGCCCCCCCACACCACCGGTCCCATGGCACCCAGGGCATGCACCCTGCTTGCCCTGTCCTAGTTACGCCACTGGTGAAAAGTGATAAGGTGCCAGCCAATTAGCTCCTAACTGCCATCTCACAGGCTGTGTTTGAAAAATGACAGTTGGGAGCTGATTGGCTGGCACCTTATCACTTATCACTCTTCACTTTTCACTTCTCCTAACACTGCTTAGTAAATAGACCCTTCTGTGTTGTTGTACCTGCCACTCTTATAGATAATGCAGTTGGCTAATTGCACTGTAAGTAACAGAACAAATGAGAGCTGGGATTCACTAAAATGAAACAAATTTTGATTTGCTGGCATATATTGAAAGAAAAAACAAATTGTGCCAATATTAACATATTTGAGCATACATTTAGATACTAACAAGTATAGAATTTGAAATAATTGTATTTGGTTTGTTTCTTATTTTTAAAATGATACTAATGCAAAATGTATCAGTATCTTTGGTGATATACTATAATGTAATATAGCCAGAAAATGAAAAAAATATTAAAATATCAGTTACTCATGGAATATTGGAGACAAGGGAGTACATTTACTAAGAATCGTGTCTGGCCAAGATTGTATTACCGTGTGAGTTTATCCTGATTTTGCAACTTGGAGATTTACTAAAGACAGACACTCATGTAAAAAGATGATGCCACACACAAATAGATGACTAAACATACAAATAGAAGTCAATAGACCAACAATAACCAACACACGAGTATTTTCCATAAACACAAATACAACTCATGGATTTTCTAAGAATCAATCTTGTTTAAAAACACAATAGAACACAGAGCAGAATAGAAAAAATCAATAGAAGAGCCTGTGAGCAGCGTGTTGTGCTGAAGCACGTAGCCCAGGTCAGCGCCACAGTGTAAAAGGGGGTCTGTCCCAGGTCTGATCCGGGTTGGAAATGTGTTCCAAATCCTGGGTCAGACCCGGGACTTTGGTGTAAAAGGGGTATTAGAAACTAAGGGGGAGATATGAAACATTCTAAAGAGGACAGTTAGAGAAGTTTCCCATTTCAACCAATCAGGTTCTTGCTATCATTTTATAGAATATACTTGATAAATGATACCATGATGCCAATAAGCTGATTATTTGCTGTGCATACTATTATGTGGTCTCCACTGCCTTGAGAAAGACCATTATGCTTAAAACACATACTGTATATATGTGTCCTTGTACATTTAGGCTCAATATGCAAAGCAGCACAATAAGCCTGTCTTGAGTGAGCCATCAGGTCCCGTGCAACTCTACTAGCACTGGGCATCTTTTATTTGTAGAAAATGCATCTAAGTCGCAAAGTGATACAACTAGGATGCACCAGAAGACTGTGCTTATTGGATTGATATGCAACACTTTCATGGCTGTGTGCAATTGAGTATGTAAATAGCACTTGGTGTGGAAAAATGCTGCGGCCATTACATTGTAGCAATTTGCATGCTGATTCAGGGACTCAGCCACACACAGATATGCAAGTGTTTCATTTCAATTTATTTAGTACCATCTCCTGGTGCGTCCTAGTTGCATCAGAAGCATTTTCTGCAAAAAAGAAGGCCAGCGCTATTAGAGTCTCATGAGACCAGGTGCGCCAGGAGGGGCTGTTTGGCACAACTGTGTACTGGATGTTGCATACCTTGACTTACCATATTGCTGTTCTACTTTGATGCTATACTGCCGTGTTCATAAATTACTCTGCATGCTCCTGTGTAAGATGCCAATGCACTGGCTGTACTTTTTCACTGGAATATAAGTCTATTTATTTTAAAGCATTTCAGTCTCAAGTGGTCACCGGAATACACCCACCACAGTCAACATTTCCAATGTCACAGTGACATTGTCAACATTGTCAAGATGGAATATTGACACACAAAATTAGGGTTATATTTAGGGTTAGGCATCAATTAGGGTTAGGCTGCTATTAGAGTTTGATTAGAGTTAAGCTGTAATTAGGGTTAGGCTTAGACTAAGGGGTATATTTACTAGAGTGCAGGTATTTAGAATAAATAATATCTAAGGGTAAATTTACTAAGATTCGAGTCTGATCGAGTTTGTTTTTTTTTAAACTCAATTCGTATCAACGAAACTCGGGTGATTTACCCGTTTTTAAACTCACAAATTTACTAAGAATTGAGTTTATGTGAAAGTGAGTTTTCTGATGGTGAAGCAGATCGAGATTTCTCCCCCGAGTAGCAAGTTTAGATGAGATTGCTCACCCGAGATTGCAGTGTTTTCTCTCTGCAAAACTCTCCCGAGCAAGCAGCCTGCACATATCAGTAAGATATGTGAAGGCTGCTTGTGTGTTATACCTGTTAAAGAATAGTTAAATATTTTAAAAAAATTATGTAGGGTCCCCCCCAAAAGCATATCCAGCCCAGGACTGCTCAGCCAGTCCTGATTCCAAAAATTATGGGGAACAAAACAAGTAGGGTTCCACCATAATTTAGGAACCAGCACCTGGCTGCATTGCCAGTGCTGGTTTTAAATGTAGGGGGGAAAAAAGCATAGGGGACCCCCTATATTTAAAACCAGCATCGGACCCAAGCCGACCAGGGTGTAATGCCACAGCCAGGAGACCCTATTAATGGGTCTGCATGGCCAAATAATTTGCACCCCAAGACAGTCTTGCCAAGCTGGGAATCTCAAGGGAGGTGAGAGCCCCATAAGAAGGGGTCCCCCTTCTCCCAAAACTGCAGGCTTGGTCTGAAGCCCAGGGCTTTTCCCCACACCCCTGGGTTGTAGGTTTGGGGGTAATAATGTGTTAAATAGTTATAAACTATTGTATTTTACAGTAGAACTACAGGTGCGAGCATGCCTGCCCTTTTGCACTTGTGAAACTACAAGTGCCAGCAGGCAGCCAGCACCCATACTTTCACTGTAAAAGAAATAGTTAAAAAAAGACAGTACACACACTCTGTATGCAGTAAAACTTTATTACACACCTACCTCACTCACTCATACTGTTGCCAGGTGGTCTACACTTCTATCTATTGTTAATAATTCAATACATAAAATAATATTTAAAGACACATTTTTGTTTCAACAATTTATTTTTAGTCATAAAGATCATTTTATATTTCACTTAAAAGGTAAAGTGAATTTTAAGCATTAATGCAATAAAAGTTAAATTTTATATAATATGTGTTTCTTCTTATGTGCGCCAACAAATAGACAATACTTTTCTCTTTCATCTTATATGATCATTTTCTTATTGTCTTTGACAGCACCCCCCGAGATTAATTATCCATGTGATACATATCAGCTATTTGGGGCCATTACACAAATAAACAAAAATGTTTTTGTTTAAACCAAAACCTAGTGCAGAGGTGTCTCCTTAAATCCCCATTCCCAATTAAACTAGTAAATATACTCCTAAAGCTGCATACACACACAACGATTGAGTTAATGAACGATTTTAGTAAAGATTTTCTACCTTGAAAAAATGAACTAAAATCGTTTACTAAAGTTGTTCATTTACTATGTTCATTTAAATGTAATGAATGATTTTTATGAACTACAAACGATTTTTGCATATTAACTTAATGAAAATCGTTGAGTTGACAAGTCTGACTGAACTACAAACTACAAACGTGAACGCGCATGAACAATAATCGTTCATCGTTTGACTCAGAAAGTGAACGATAATCGTTCTAAAAATCGTGTGTATATGCACCTTAAGATTTAATGGAAAATCCCATTGTTGACATGATGACGGTAGACAATCTGTCAATGTAGACATTATTTAAGTGTCGATATTACGAATGTCAACATCTGACATGTTGATATTCTGTACATGTTGACACCCTGACGTTTGATATTCAGAACATTTCGACATGAATCTGTCAAAATTTTGACATTTTGACATTAATGTTTGTCAACATTTTGAATGTTGACAAAATATACCACACCCAATTTTTTACAATGTTTCTAAATGCATTTCCCTATTTTTAATTATCTCAATAAATGTCAAAAGATAATAAGCCAGGATCACAGGTCATCTGTATGTTTGGATATTTTCTCTGAGCATACACAGAAGTGAGGTGGAAACCTTTTGATTGGAAAAATTCCCAAGATCCATCTGAAGAGTAAAGAGATTGCAAAAGAAGTTAAATCATAACAGAGTTATACCACATGAGAGTGCATACAGAACATCTATGGTCAAATCAGCATAGACACATATGGGCTTATGAAGAAATTAACATGTCTGGTTGTGGAGCTTATCTTATATATTTTCGCACTGAGCATGCTCCATAACTGTTTTCAGGCAATACAGAGTCATATGCATGTGATAACTAAGGCCCTCATTCAGAGCCGTTCGCTATTTGCGGTCGTTCGTTTAAAAACAAGGGGTGGCTATTCAAATGATCCGTACGCACATTGCAGTCTGTTCACACCTCTAAGTCTGAACGAACGAGCAAAACATACGCTCGTTTATTTGTTAAAAACGCCCCCTGGCCGCTCGCACCATACGTCATGTCCGCTATTTATTAGATTAATCGAGTACATCGACCAGCGTATGAACTGCTCGCTATTCTTGTGGTTGGTGTTTGCTACCACAAATTTGCGAGCAGTTCTGGCTATAAAATAACCCAGTGACGTGGGCAATGACGCTGCTGTTTTAAATATACACACCCATAAAACGCCCGTTTTGACCTTTAAGCACGCCTGCGTTCGGATCTCCACTCCCCATTTTCAAGCACCTTCCCCTGTTACCACCCACATACGCCTCATTCTGTCACTCAAAATAGCCGGCACTCGCAATATAGCGTACAAACGATTTTCGGCCGCACTGACTGGTTCGCGCATGCGTACTAAAAACCGTACGCATGCGCAGATGTGCAAACATCGCTCGGAACGAGCGTACTGCCGCTAACGAGCGGCTCTGAATGAGGGCCTAAGTTATAACAAGGCATTCTCAAGTAAACAACTTTCAGTAAAGATGTGTCAATGAAACTACAGGCTGTGCAGAGTTTGATGAAACTATAGATATTAGAAAAATAGACTTGGTGCAAAGTGACAATAGTGCTAAATAGTGGATAAATTATTATGCATAAGCAATAGATCTTATAAAGTGTCTGTGCAATAGTGCAAATTGAATGTTAGTAGACCTCCACATATAAATGGCTTGTATACCTTATTTTAAATAAAAGGGCAAATAATTAATATACACACAAAAAAATATTTTTAGAAGTATGTTTAGCCTTCAATAAATAAAGTGTCAGTGCAATAATATGGTTAAGTGCTAATAGACCTCCATGTTTGAAAATTTAAAAATAGATAAGGCGAATATATTTTTATATTTTGAGGCAAGTTCATATAGGACAGGTGGGAAGCTCCTCAACTGTCCTATATGAACTTGCCTGAAAATTTTAAATAAGATAAGCATTTGGCACTTTATCCTATTTTTGCATATATTGCACTTGGAAATACCTACTATATTTATTACTAGGCTAATTTCTAAAAACACTTTTTTTATTGATTCAGTATTTTATGTCTCCTATATTCTATGTTTTAATTATGTTTTTGGTTTAAATTAGGGGTGAGCGGGTTCGGATTTCTGAAATCCGAACCCCCCCGAGCCCCCCCGATCCGAGTCCGATCCGAATCAGGCTCGACTTTTCCCGCCTGACTCGGATCTGAAATCGAGGCAAAACATCATCATCCCGCCTTCCGAGTCTCGCGGGTTTTGGATCCTATATAAGGTACCCACGTCAGCGCCATTTTCTCACTCGGCTGTGGACAGTGAAGAGGGAGGGTGGGAGTTAGGGCTGTGTAGTGTGGTGTAGTGTAGTGCTGCTGTTGTCCACTACTTCAAAGTCCATAGGGGCTGGCTGTGTTGTGCTGTGCTGCTGTTGTTAATAGGGGCTGTGTCCACTACTTCAAAGTCCATAGGGGCTGGCTGGACTGTGTTGTGCAGTCAGTTCTCCATAGGGGCTGTGTCCACTCCAAAGTCCTGTGCAGTGTCCCAGTCCTAAAGGAGTGCTGCAGTGTTGTCCAGGGGGTGCTCTGTCCATCAGGGGTGCTCCCCCCAAGTGCTAAAAAAATAATATATTTTCTGTGTTTGTGAATTGTGTGCGCAGTAGCCGCACGTGCATCAACAAAGTAGTGCCAAGCGTGCGCCTGTGTCATAAGTAAAGGGCCGGCTGGCTTGACCGTTAAGGGTGCTGTAACCCCCGAAAGTACACTCCAGTCCAAACCAAAAAAAAAATTATTTTCTGTGTTTGTGAATTGTGTGCGCAGTAGCCGCACGTGCATCAACAAAGTAGTGCCAAGCGTGCGCCTGTGTCATAAGTAAAGGGCCGGCTGGCTTGACCGTTAAGGGTGCTGTAACCCCCGAAAGTACACTCCAGTCCAAACCAAAAAAAAAATTATTTTCTGTGTTTGTGAATTGTGTGCACTGTGGCTGCACGTGCATCAACAAAGGAGCAGCGCCAAGCGTGCGCCTGTGTCCCATAAGTAAAGAGCCGGCTGGCTCATTTCTTAAAGGGTGGTGTAACCCACAAAGTGCACTACTCTCCAGCAAAAATAAAATAATATTTTCTGTGTTTGTGTGCGCTTTAGCCGCACGTATATATATCAATATAACATAAATGGAGGACCAAACTTTCTCCGATAAAAATAAAATAGGGAAAGATCAAGAACCACTTCCTCCTAGTGCTGTTGCTGCTGCTGGGAGTTGTTCATCATCCCAGAGAGGAAGTAGGAACATCACTACTTTTACTAAACAATTGACCCTCCAACAGTCCCTAGCGATGAGGATGAAGTACGACAGCAGTCATCCTGAAGCAAAACGTATAACTGAGGCCTTGACTGCTATGTTGGTGTTAGACGTGCGTCCGGTATCCGACATTAGTGCAGTGGGATTTAGACAATTGATGGAGGTAGTGTGTCCTCGGTTCCAAATCCCGTCTAGATTCCACCTGCATCCTCAAAGCAGCAGCGACAAGCGTGCGTCTGTCTGTTAAAGGGTGGTGACACCCTCAAAGTGTGCTACACAAACAATTAAAATATTGTTCTTTTTTTTTCTGTCTTTGTGAATTGTGTGGGCTGTAGCCGCACCTGCATCCTTAAAGCAGCAGCGACAAGCGTGCGTCTGTCTGTTAAAGGGTGGTGACACCCTCAAAGTGTGCTACACAAACAATTAAAATATTGTTCTTTTTTTTTGGTCTTTGTGAAATGTGTGGGCTGTAGCCGCACCTGCATCCTTAAAGCAGCAGCGACAAGCGTGCGTCTGTCTGTTAAAGGGTGGTGACACCCTCAAAGTGTGCTACACAAACAATTAAAATATTGTTCTTTTTTTTTCTGTCTTTGTGAATTGTGTGGGCTGTAGCCGCACCTGCATCCTTAAAGCAGCAGCGACAAGCGTGCGTCTGTCTGTTAAAGGGTGGTGACACCCTCAAAGTGTGCTACACAAACAATTAAAATATTGTTCTTTTTTTTTTGGTCTTTGTGAAATGTGTGGGCTGTAGCCGCACCTGCATCCTTAAAGCAGCAGCGACAAGCGTGCGTCTGTCTGTTAAAGGGTGGTGACACCCTCAAAGTGTTCTACACAAACAATTAAAATATTGTTCTTTTTTTTTCGGTCTTTGTGAAATGTGTGGGCTGTAGCCGCACCTGCATCCTTAAAGCAGCAGCGACAAGCGTGCGTCTGTCTGTTAAAGGGTGGTGACACCCTCAAAGTGTTCTACACAAACAATTAAAATATTGTTCTTTTTTTTTCGGTCTTTGTGAAATGTGTGGGCTGTAGCCGCACCTGCATCCTTAAAGCTGCAGCGACAAGCGTGCGTCTGTCTGTTAAAGGGTGGTGTAACTCTCAAAGTGCTCCAAAAAATAAAAAACTATTTTTTTAATGTGTTTGTGACTTGTGTGCGATGTAGCCGCACCTGCATCCTTAAAGCAGCAGCGACAAGTGTGCGTCTGTCTGTTAAAGGGTGGTGACACCCTCAAAGTGTGCTACACAAACAATAAAAATATTCTTCTTTTTTCTGTCTATGTGAATTGTGTGGGCTGTAGCCGCACCTGCATCCTTAAAGCAGCAGCGACAAGCGTGCGTCTGTCTGTTAAAGGGTGGTGACACCCTCAAAGTGTTCTACACAAACAATTAAAATATTGTTCTTTTTTTTCGGTCTTTGTGAAATGTGTGGGCTGTAGCCGCACCTGCATCCTTAAAGCAGCAGCGACAAGCGTGCGTCTGTCTGTTAAAGGGTGGTGTAACTCTCAAAGTGTTCCAAAAAATAAAAAACTATTTTTTTAATGTGTTTGTGACTTGTGTGCGATGTAGCCACACTTGCATCCTCAAAGCAGCAGCGACAAGCGTGCGTCTGTCTGTTAAAGGGTGGTGACACCCTCAAAGTGTGCTACACAAACAATTAAAATATTGTTATTTTTTTTTCTGTCTATGTGAATTGTGTGGGCTGTAGCCGCACCTGCATCCTTAAAGCAGCAGCGACAAGCGTGCGTCTGTCTGTTAAAGGGTGGTGACACCTCAAAGTGTTCTACACAAACAATTAAAATATTGTTCTTTTTTTTTTGGTCTTTGTGAAATGTGTGGGCTGTAGCCGCACCTGCATCCTTAAAGCAGCAGCGACAAGCGTGCGTCTGTCTGTTAAAGGGTGGTGACACCTCAAAGTGTTCTACACAAACAATTAAAATATTCTTCCTCTTTTTTCTGTCTTTGTGAATTGTGTGGGCTGTAGCCGCACTTGCATCCTCAAAGCAGCAGCGACAAGCGTGCGTCTGTCTGTTAAAGGGTGGTGTAACCCTCAAAGTGTGCTCCACAAACAATAAAAATATTCTTTTTTTTTCTGTCTTTGTGAATTGTGTGGGCTGTAGCCGCACTTGAATCCTCAAAGCAGCAGCGACAAGCGTGCGTCTGTCTGTTAAAGGATTACATCGGTGACAGCATCCAAGTAGGCATGTCAGACAGTCCGTACCTGTACTGGCAGGAAAAAGAAGCAATTTGGAGGTCCCTGTACAAACTGGCTCTATTTTACCTGAGTTGCCCCCCCTCCAGTGTGTACTCCGAAAGAGTGTTTAGTGCAGCCGGGAACCTTGTCAGCGAAAGGCGTAGGAGGTTGCTTCCACAAAATGTGGAGAAGATGATGTTCATAAAATGAATTATCAACTCTTCCAGGGAGACCAGCCTCCAGAACGTACAGAGGGACCTGTGGTTCCAGCAGGGATGAATTAATACTCTGTGAGGATGAGGATGTACACACTGAAGAGGGTGAGGAATCGGTGGATGAGGAGGATGAGGATGACATCTTGCCTCCGTAGAGCCAGTTTGTGCAGGGACAGATAAATTGCCAGCTTGTTTTGTGGGGGCCCAAACGAACCAATCATTTCAGCCACTGTTGTGTGGC
This sequence comes from Taudactylus pleione, assembly GCA_031769625.1. Classification (NCBI taxonomy): domain Eukaryota; kingdom Metazoa; phylum Chordata; class Amphibia; order Anura; family Myobatrachidae; genus Taudactylus; species Taudactylus pleione. Next base: position 2,768,513 of record JAUIMM010000040.1, on the reverse strand, counting down.
AGACCCTGGCGCTGAAATGATTGGTTTGTTAAAGTGTGCATGTCCTGTTTATACAACATAAGGGTGGGTGGGAGGGCCCAAGGACAATTCCATCTTGCACCTCTTTTTTTTCTTTGCATTATGTACAGTTTGGGGCCTAGTTTTTCAATGCCATCCTGTCTGCCACTGCAGTTTCACGCCTAGATGGGTCACGTGTTTGTGCCGCCCACTTGTGTCGCTTAGCATAGTCATCCAGCTACCTCGGTGCAACCTTTTGGACATAAAAACACTATTGTGAGGTGTGAGGTATTCAGAATAGACTGGAAATGAGTGGAAATTAAGGTTATTGAGGTTAATAATAGCATAGGAGCAGAAAAACCTACAAATTCTGTGATTTTAGCTGTTTTTATGCTTTTTTTCAAAAAAATACAGATCCAAAACACAAAACCCAGAACCCAAAACACGCAAGGGTGGTTTTGGCAAAACCAATCCAGATCCAAAACACGAAGAAAGATCCAGATCCAAAACCAAAACACAAAACACGAAAAGTGGCCGGTGCACACCCCTAGTTTAAATACAATCTTGTATATTTTTGTGTATATAATATATTCGCCTTTTCTATTTTTAAGTTTTCAAACATGGAGGTCTATTAGCACTTAACCATATTATTGCACTGACACTTTATTAATTGAAGGCTAAACATACTTCTAAAAATAATTTTTTTTGTGTATATTAATTATTTGCCCTTTTATTTAAAGTAATGTATACGAGCCATTTATATATGGAGGTCTACTAACATTCAATTTGCACTATTGCACAGACACTTTATAAGATATAGTGTTTATGCATATTAATTTATTCACTATTTAGTACTATTGTCACTTTGCACCAAGTCTATTTTTCTAATACCTTTTTACTTAATAGCATATTACCACTGCTATTTCTATACCTCTTGTTTTAAGCTGACACCCAGAACCGATTGGGACAGTGCAACTAGTTATCAGTAAGGTTGTATATTTATATAGAGAGAATCCAGGTGGTGCTGATTGATCTTTCACTTGTCTGAAACCATAGATATGCCTGTTTTCAGGTGTATCATTTGTAGAAATAATATGCTGATTCAAGTGTGCTTTAATGATGAAGATGATGAGCGGCAAACCAAATTTACCGCTAGTGTTGCTGGCATATTGCAAGATGCATACAGCTCTGTTTAATATTTGCTGTGAATGATTTATGTACAACTTTGCATCAGGTCTGTATTGCAGATACACACATTATTACCAATCACTTATATAGCTCCAGCAATTGGGAGTAAACAGTAATAGAACAAGACTGTAATAACAGAGAGTCCACATTTGAGGTTTCCTTAAGAGGATATTATATTAAAGATTCACCAGTCTATATATATCTGCAATGTTAGAAGGACATTTTGATAAATTACAATTACTACTGTTTGAAATCTTGTTTGAGATATATATATATATATATATATATATATATATAAATTAGAGATGAGAGGGTCAAACCTAGCGAATCTGAACTGGATCTGAGTCAGGCTCGACTCTTCCCACCTGACTCGGATCCAAAAAATGAGGCAAAACGTCACCAATCCCAGTTTCTCACGTGTTTTGGATTACATATAGGGCCCTGATCAGCGCCATTTTTTTCACTGCTGTGATACTCTGCTGTGTGGGGTTGTGCTGTGTCCGCCTGATTGCTGTGCTTTGTCCATCCAGGGGCTAAGCTGTGTCCATCCAGGGCTGTGCTGAGTCCATCTAGGGACTGTACTGTTCCATCCAGGGACTGTACAGTTCCACCTAGGGGCTGTGCTGAGTCCATCCAGGGGCTGTACTGTTCTATCCAGGTGCTATACTGTTCCAATCAGGGGCTGTACTGTTCTATCCAGGGGCTGTGTCCATCTAAGGCTGTGCTGAGTCCATCCAGGGGCTGTACTGTTCTATCCAGGTGCTATACTGTTCCATCCAGGGGCTGTACTGTTCTATACATGGGCTGTGTCCATCCAGGGGTGCTGTTGTGTTCATCCAGTGGTGCTGTTGTGTCCATCCAGTCCCTGTCCACTGTCACACACTGGTGCTGCAGTGAGTCTGCAAGCCATAGCCCACTGCATTCAACAACTTTGAATATGCAGCACTGTGACTCAGAGCAGAGTCAGTTAAAAAAACACCTGTTTAAATTTAAAAAGTGGAAAAAAACAAACATAAAAAAGTAAAAAAATATATATAGTTGCTGGTTTGATGTTGTACTGTTCCATCCAGCAGTGCTGTGTCCATCTAGCTATGCTGTGTCTGTCACACATTGGTGCTGTAGTGAGTCTGCAGGCCATATCCCACTGTCTTCAACAGCTTCGAATAAGCACTGTGACTCCCAGCAGTGTCATTTTGTTGTAAAAAAACAGTTAAAAAAAAATATATTTTTGAATCTATATTGTTTGTTACTGGTACTGTTAGGTGTGCTATACCCCAGTGAGTTTGTAAAACTAAAAAGCCCTTTGAATCCCCGCAGTGTGAGTTGAGCTGCAAATTGAAAAATGGATAAAGATCAATTTAGAGAAGAGCAGGAGCAGCAAGCAAGTACTTTTGCTGCAGCTGCTGCCATCAGTTATGATACTAGTCCTTCAACATCATCTACTAAAGCCGATGTCCAAGGGCATAGAGGGTTTAAGTTAGGGCATCTAAAATCAAAGAACCAATATTTTACAATGGTAAAGAAAAAAACATTTCTAATAAAAGGAAAGTATAGTACAGAAAAACATAAAATTGTCAACATGACATTCACCATACAAAGTGGCAAGGAAAACCTGAGGCCTTAGTGGTGGTTCCACAACTGTCAGTGAGGCATCTTCTGCCTCTCATGAGGATGTAAACACTTTTCACTCTAGAAGAGGTGTAGAAAATGAAAATCACTAATGCAGAATAACCAACTGTGTGCTCAGAAATGTCACAAATCCCTGAGGAGAGTAGAAGTGTGTCCGAGGGTGCAATGTGTGACACTGACCTTTCCAATACTGTACTCAAATAGGTGCCTCCTTTCACCATTTGTGAAACCTCTGAAAATGTGGGGAAGAGCAGCACAAGTCAACAAGCTGACGTAGAAATTGAGGATGCTAGTGTGGAAGTGCACCAGGAAGAGGGGGATATTTATGTAGCTAACACTGGTGCTAATAAAGATGTTGATGAGGATGTTGTTGATGAGGTTGTTTGTGTAAGTCATTCACCAGTTAAAACAGTTTTTGCCTATGACAAGAAAAAGCCCATTGTCATGCCTAGGTATAAAACTAAACAATCCACCTCTTATGTGTGGTATTATTTCTGCCCAAATCCAGACAACAATTATCAAGCCATCTGTAGCATTTGCAAAGTCATATTGTCTTCAGCAGCACTAACAGCAGCATCAGCATCTAACAAACAGCAGCACATTCAGAGGCAGGCTACTCTGTGTATCACCGATGTCACTAAGAGGCATAACACTGACAACCTCAGGGAAGTCATTGCAAAATGGCTTACCCTGCTTGGACTCTCCTCTGGATTTTTCTTTTCTGACAACACCACCAATATTAGAACATTATAGCTGTGTGAATTCCAACACATCCCATGTTTTGCTCAGCCAATGAACTTGGTGGTGCAAAATTAAAAAAAAAGTATAGGGCCATGCAGGGGATGCACTCTGTGGCCTGAAAAATGTTTGGACATTTTTGCCATTCAGCAGGTATATGTAGATTACTGCAGCATCTGCAAGACCTGTTGAATTTGGCCGGCCACCAGCTGAAGCAAGAGGCAGCAACAAGGTGGAACTCAAAAATCCATCCAAAGCTACACAACCACCTATGACATAGGGAGAGGAGGGGGAATTTACCTTACTCAAGCGCAGTGGAAAATACTTTTTGTGTTGTGCAAAGTGCTGAAACCCTTCAAAGTAGTTACCTGTGAAGTAAGTTCAAACACTGCCAGCTTGAGTCAGGTAATTCCCCTAATTAGACTGTTGGAAAAGCAGCTTGAAAAACTGAAGGATGAGCTGAACCAAAGCAATTCTGCGAAGTATGTCGGACTTGTAGATCAAGTCCTTTATTCGCTTCACCAGGATCCAAGGGTTGCAAGGATCTTCAAATTGGACCTATACAATTTGGAGACCATGCTCAACCCTAGGTTTAAGTCATACATTGTGTCTTTTTTCCCAATGGACACAGATCTGAAGTGATGCAAACAGTTGTTGGCGAACAAATTGTCAACTCAAGCGGCATGTGATGCAGCAATGGCTCCTCCTTCAGTTTCTCCGGCAAGTCCGGCTGCCAGGAAAAAAAATCAGCTTTCCTAGGAGACCTACTGGTGATACAGATGAGTCAACACAACCTTTTGCCATCTGGTCGGGTCTAAAAGAATTGCCTACAATTAATGACATCTCTACCTTGACTCTATCTGATATGGTCACCAATCAAAGAATGGATGAGGATTATTTTAATGATAGCATCCAAATAGTCATGTCAGACAGTACATTTGACTACTGTCAGGAAAAAAGGTTATTTGGAAGCCCTTGCACAAATTGGCTTTGCTCTACTTGAGCTGCCCACCCACCAATGTGTACCCAGAAACAGTTTTCAGCACAGCTGGGTACCTTGTCAGCCATCAGCGTAGGAGGTTACTTCATCAAAATGTGGAAATCATAATGAACTACAAATTCCATGAGGAAGACCATTACTGCCAATTACATCCACAAAATACAGAGGTACTTGTAATGGTGGATTCCAGCAGGGACAAATTAATATTGTGTGAAGATGATGTACACACTGATGAAGGTGAGAAATTAGATGATGATGGCAACAACATCTTGCTTTTGTAGTGCCAGTTTGTGTACATATGAGATCATTGCCAGCAATGTCAGCTGCCCATTGGTAGCTTATTTTGTGGAGGCCCAAACAAACCAATCACTTCAGCCAAAAGTGGCAGTCCCTCTCACTGAAGTGATTGGATTTTTAAACTGTGCATGTCCTTTTTATTATATACTACAGAAGAGTGGGTGGGGGGGCCCAAGGACAATTCCATCTTGCACCTCTTTTCTTTGCATTATGCACTGTTTGAAGCATTGCAGACTGCCTTTTTGCTTAGACAATAAACATTTTTATAGTTTATTAAACTGCCATACTGTCTGCCAATGCAGTACCACTCATGTTTGCTTAATGTGCCATGTTGAAAGTTGCACTGCCACAGCCGGTGAAATCTTCTACATGCAGTTGATGACTTCCAAGAATGTCCAGAAATTGTTATGGCCACAGGCAGCATCTCCTGCATGCCCCTTTCATTTTTTAAAAATATTCTGAACCACCAATTTGATTGGGTGGGCAAAACATGACAGATTTTAACATTTACCCAGTTGTTTTTTAAAATTTTTCCTCCCTTCCTCAACCCCAACCAGTTGCTCCAGGACCCTGGTGAATTGATAGGCTGTTATAAATAATGGTTGAGCTCAATAAACACCTGCCTCCTTTGTATGTAAGTGACTCTAAGTGGAATAACTGGATAATGTAGATGGTGGGTGTCATGCAAGAGACCAGAAATATGAACAGCAGCACAGAGCATCTTCCTGCCAGGATTTGTGCAATAAAGTGCAAATACATTTAATAAAAAAATGTGTTGTGTATATTGGTCACATACATACATATTTACATGGTACATACCATGCGTAAAGCAGGCTGAGGCAACCTGAGGCACTCCGCCCATTCTTGACAAAAAACTTCCAGCAGGCCCGGCAAACAGCAAAGATGCTGGGAGTTGTAGTTTAGCCAGAGAGCCACACGCTGCTTTCCTCTGATGTAAACAGTAAGTATTGGTCCCATTATACCCAAAACCTCACTGACCACAAAGTAAACATCTGTTTAGAGTGTGTAGTATTCAGCACCTCCACAAGCAAGGCCACCACATTTCTATTAGATGTATAAAAAATATACAGCATGTATGGGCTGAATCAGTATTCAGTCAGGATGTGGCACAAAATGGCTGATCTCAATGTGTGTTGGCGACATGTGCTCTGTAGATGTCACTCAGGTGATCAGGTTTTAGGTGGTTGGTTTACATAGGATTGGACACAAGTGGGCTTCAGTGAGCCTGCTCCCATATACGCCCCAAGCATCTCTGTGCGATGGTGCAGACACTACATAATATCTTCTGACAAACTCTCCACGCTTGAATAGTGATCCTTCTCCAGATCAAAGATGTATTCCAGGAACTTAAGAACTTGATCCTACATTGATCCTCCCTCATAAATTTTCTTCAGAATCAAAAAATGTAAATACATATACAAACTAATCAATCCTTCCTTCCTTTGACTGCCTTCAACTACTCCATAAACATACACCTTCTCCTTCGTGCCTCTGATTAAGATTTTATTTATTGAAAATATTCTTGGTTTCTCTATGGGGTTGTATAGTTTATTTAAACTGCCATCTTGTCTGCCACTGCAGTGCCACTCTTGTTTCCTAGATGTGCTATGTTTCAAGTTGAGCTGTCACAGCTGCTAAAATCTGTGTCGTTGCTAAATACCGAAAAGGTCCAGAAATGTTTCAGTCCAAAGCCAGCATCTCCAAGTACCACTTGCTCACATATCTCAATGTAAGGGTCAGCATTACTGCCTCACAGCACTGAGGTCTAGGGTTTGATTCCCACCACAGCCCTAACTGTGTGAAGTTTGTATTTCTCCCTGTGCTTGTGAGGGTTACCTCCAGTTGCTTTAGTTTCCTCCCTCCATACTATCCCCTTCTCCCTCATAAATATTAAATTAAATTTACAAACTAATCAATCCTTCCTTCTTTTCCCTGCCTTCAAACATTCCTGGTTTCTTTCTATGGGGTCGTATAGTTTATTAAACTGCCATAATGTCTTCCACTGCAGTGCCACTCTGTTTCCTGGATGTTCCATGTTGGAAGCTGAACTGCCACATGTTTGTGATGCCCACTGCTGTTGCTTAACTTAGTCAGATAGCTAGCTCTGTACAACCTTTTGGCCTAAACTGGATGAAATCAATATTGTGAGCTTTGAGATGGTCAAAACTGACTGGAAATGTATGTAATTGAGATTAGTATAAACAAAAAACAGGCACAAATTATGTGATTTTAGCTGTTTTATAATTTTTTTTATAAAAAACAAAACCAAAACACACAAGGGCAGTTTTGACAAAACCAAATCCAAAACACAGAGATATAAATCCAACACCAAAACACAGGGGTCGGCGCTAGAGATGTGCGCTGACCCCCATGTTTTGGTTTTGGATCTTTATCTCCATTGCTTTTAGATCTGGATCTGGTTTTGGATCTTCTTCCTAGTTGTTTTGTTTTTAGGTTTTTGTTTTGGATCTGTGTTTTCCCCAAAAAATTATATAAACAGCTAAAACCACATAATGTGGGCCTATTTTTGTTCCTACAGTATTATTAACCTAATAACAAATAATTTTCATGCATTTTTAAACACCTCACAATATTGATTTCACTATTTTTCACCAATATAGGCCAAAGGCTGCAGTGAGCTGGCTGGCTAAAGTAAGCAACAGAGCAGCGGCACAAACGCACGGCAGTTTAAAAAAATATGACATCTATGAAACATTGCCACACAGCAGTGGCAGACAGGATGGCAGTTTAATAAACTATAATAATGTCAGTCAGTTTTGACCCAAATTGTGCAAAATGTAAAGAGATGAGGTGCAAGATGGAATTGTCCCTCCCACCCACACTTATGTGGGATATTAAAAAGTACATGCACAGTTTAACAAATTAAGCAGTTTAGCGACTAGGACTGACACTTTCGTTGTCTGAACTCCTTGGTTTGTTTGGGCCCCCACAAAATATTTTTTGGAAGGACTACCTTCAATTAGTGGTGGAGTTTGCATGTGCTGGTCCAAACTGCTGGTAGCTGATACTGGACTGCTTGTTATTAATTTACAAATTATTATAATTTTGTTAAACAGAGCATGAAATCACTGCAAATGACGTTACAGGGAGGCGTTGCCTAGATGGTTAACTCCCTTCCTCTGCTAACTTTGGCTTTACAAATGGAACAGATGCCTTCACAACTGTTGGAGGAATTTAGATTAAAATAATTACACACAAAAGACGTGGTTTCCCTGGATATTTTTTTATCATGAGCAAGAGCTGTTGCCACAGGTGGCTGATTTACACAAACCACATCCTCATCATCAACATCCTCATTAGAGTCAGATAGGACACAAATTTCCCCCTCATTCTCCTTTTGCACTTCCTCCACATTATTATCCTCATTTTCTATTATTTCACAATCTAATACTAGCCATCATGGCTAGTCAGTGATCTGCTGTGAAGCTGGGTGACAGCTGTTATACTAACTTCCTCTATCAAAGGACTGTTTAATAGTCAATTGTTTTTTTAAATTACTACTACTAGTAGTCTTCTCGGTCTGTTTCTGGGATGAAGATCCACCCCCAACAGCAGCAACAGGCGTAGCACTCAAGAATCCTTCTGAGGAACAACGGATAGGAGAGGAGTCAGTCCTTTTGAAATTGGATGCGTGACTACTTCAGATCATGAATGAGGATGTTGATGATGATGCAGGTGTTGGTGGTGGAGATTGCAGGCATTTGGATCCAGATAGACATTGGGTCTAGGTGACATTGGGATGATTGTTGTTAGGTATTTTGTCCCCAAAGTTTTAGAATTTGAAATACCCTTTCCAATTTGATGAATGTGCTGCAAGTGATGTAACAGGGAGGAAGCTCCAAGATGGTTAAGGTCCTTATCTCTACTCACTGTTACTTGACAATGGTTACAAATGGCTTGGCAAAGGTTGTCCGGATTTGGGAGGAAATAATTCCACACAAAGGAAGTGGATTTTTTGGTCCTTTGTCCAGGCATGGCAACAATGGGAATTTTCCCACCATGGGCAACAACTGTTGCCTCATTTACAGTTTTTACACAAACATCATCCTCATCAACATCCTCATCATCCTTGTTGTTATCACCAACTACATAAATATCCTCCTCATCCTCCTGGTGCAATTCCACAGAAGCATCCTGGATTTCTTTGTCAGCATGTTGACTTGTGCTGCTCATCTCCACATTTGCAGAGGGCACACAAATGGTGGAAGGAGGTTCCTCTTCAAGTACAGTATTAGAAAGGTCAGGCTACTGCGGACACACTTGCACACTCCTCGGGGATTTGTTATTTTTCAGAGCACACAGTTGGTTCCGGTGTCTTATTCGTCTTAACAATTTAAATTTTTTTGGTACCACTCCTACAAGCAGAGGGGCTTAAATCATCACTAGATCCACCAGTCATAAATAAAAAAGGCCAAGGCCTTATCCTTTCCTTGCCACTTCTGGTAGTGAATGGCATATTGCCAATTTTTTGTTTCTCTAAAGCTGACTTAGCTTTAGATTTTTTTTTCTTTAACAGGGTAAAAGTAGTTCTTTTTACCCTGACTTTTTGGCCTGACTTACGCCCTGTCACATTGGTCTTCATAGATGATGTTGACGGCCCTGCATCATCATCATGACTGCTGCCGGCAGCTACAAGACTGGTATGTGGACCCTGCTCTCCTGTCATGTGACTGTCCTCCATACTCACTGCGGTCTTACAGCAGTGTCACCAAGCAATTATAGTGTAGCTAAGTTGCAGCTAATGCACACAACCGACCACAGACAAATAAATTGTTTTTATTTTAACACTGGTGGTGTGGTAGGCTAACACGCACACACAAAAAATTGTTTTTATTTGAAAACTGGTGGTGTGGCAGGCTAACATTCACACACAAATTTTTTTTTTTAATTTGAACACTGGTAGTGTGTGACAGGCTAACATGCACACACACAAAAAATGTTTTTACTTGAACACTGGTTGTGTGACAGGCTAACATGCACAAACAAAAAATAGTTTTTATTTGAACACTGGTAGTGTGTGGCAGGCTAACACACACACGCATTTTTTTTCCCACTGCTGGTGAACAGCACCCCTGAAAGAGACAGCAGCCCCTTGACAGGCAGCTGTACAGCACCCCTGCGCACCTTCATTGATGACAAGTGTGGCTAACATGCACACAGAAAAAAAAATTGTTTGTTTGTTTGTTTTTTTCACACTGGGGGTGAAGAGCACCCCTTTTGGACAGAGCACCCCCTGGACAACACAGCAGAACAGCCAGCCCCTATGGACAACAGCCAACCAGCCCCTATGGACTATAGCCAGCCAGCCCCTATGGACAGGACAAAAGCCAGCCCCTATATATGGACAACAGACAGCCAGCCCCTATGGATGGACAGGACAACCTCAGTCACAACAACAGACAGTCAGCCCCTATATGGACAAGAGCCAGCCCCTATGGACATTAAGCAAAGCAACACAACTGTAGACACAACTGTAGCATGCACAGCAGCACAGCATAGCTCCCAGCTCCATCCCTCTTTACTTCACAGCCAGAATGAAAGTTGGCTGCGATCGCGGGACCTTAATAGAATCCAAAACCCGTGAGAATCCGACAGTGGGATGATGACATTTTGCCTCCTTTTCTGATCCGAGTCAGGTGGAAAATCTGAGTCGGCTTGGATCTGACTTGGATCCCCTAAGTTCAGGTGGGTTCGGTTCTCAGGGAACCGAACCCACTCATCTCTAGTTGGCGCACATCTCTAATATATATTATATATCTATATATAAAACACTCAAGATTTATGCATTTGAGTATGTTCTGAGAGAAGACAAGACATATAACATACTTCCGCAGCATTGTTATTGTCAATGTTGCATTAAAGCATGGCGGCACTTTTAGATACATGTTGAACAACTTTTAAAGTTGCATTACAAGTTTGTAAAAGTTTTCACTTAACTACAATATCAATGCCTTTAAAGTGACACTTACTAGACTTATGATTTTATGCTCACTCCCGTATTGGTTAATGTATTTCTTCTCTCATGACATGATAGCACATTGGACTCCAATATGTCTTCTTTTTTTTCAGCACCAATAGATCCAATGAAAAATTTACCTAATCATTTATCATATACATTGTACAGCATGATGAATTCTGCATAGATCCGTTAGTTTAGCTTATCATGATGGTACTAATTCATGTCTCTCATGCATTGAATAGTGCATCTCCTTTTATTTAAATAAAGTGCATCAGACTTCCAAATGTATTACTTGGCATTCACTTTGGTCAGTTTACCAAAAACCACTGATGAAAAAAAACATTAGATGGGAGTTAGCCTTCCAAAGCAAAAAATATCCAAAATGTATCCTTTCTTGCAGTAAAACCGATTTTACCCTTACTGTCATTACACAACAGCTAATGGTGAAGATGTTGATGTGCTGAGAATACGTCTACAGCAAAATTAGTATTTAATGAAAATTATAACAGTTAATAATGATAAGATACGAAGGAGAGGTCTATAAATAAAGGATCATCTGTATAGGCTGATGTCTTTTATGGCTGAGGTAATGATGCAGCTTTAACACTATCAAAAATGAGTATAGCACTATAGCCCATACAAAAGGTATAGATGACAATGACGAGGAGTAGGCTGTTAACAACTATGTAAATGCATTTCAACATTACTATATTCTCTACTCACAAGTCTACATTAAAACCACCCATCTTTCCAACAGTAGCAGTGATTACAGCAATTTGGCACTTTTCTAGGCTCTCTGAATTTCAATGATTCTGAGCTGAAATGGTATTAATCAGAATTCAGGGATTCATCAGATTTCCAGTAGCTATATTTAAGTTATACTGCACTGACTTAGGCGGAGATGTAGTAAAACTTTTAAAGAGAACAGGTTGAGATGTTTCCCATAGCAACCAATTAGCTCATAAATATCATTTATGCAGTGCATTATATAAAAAGATAGCTAGATGCTGATTGGTTGCTATGGACAGCTTCTCCATTTGTGCTCTTTAGAATGTTTGAACTATCTCGCCCTTAGTTTCTAAGACATATAAGGGGAGATGTACTAAGCCCGGGAGAGAGATAAAGAGGAGAGATATAAAGTACCATTCAGTCAGCTCCTAACTGTTACTTAACAGGCTGTGTTTGAAAAATGACAGCTGGGAGCTGTGTTTTTGATACTTTATCTCTCTCCACTTTATCACTCTATAAGGCTGAGTATATACACCCCATATTGTTTGCTACATTGTCAGATTGTGCAATTACACATTCACTTTCCAATGTAAACCTGACAGAAATTCGACTCTGTGAGTGTCACAGAAACATGTACTAATTCACAGATCCATGATCCACAACCAAGTATTTTGGAATACATTACAGATAAGGTTAAGGAACAATGGGCCTGATTCAGAGCCGCTCGTAAGCGGCCGCTCGTTCGCTCCGAGCAATGTTTGCCCAACTGCGCATGCGTGCGGATCATAATACGCATGCGCGAGCCAGTCAGTGCGGCCGAAAATCGTTTGTTCGCTAAATAGCGAATGCCTGCTATTTTGAGTGATAGAATGAGGCGTATGTTGGTGTTAACAGGGGAAGGTGCTTGAAAACGGGGCGTGGAGATCTGAACGTAGGCATGCTTAAAGGTCAAAACGGGCGTTTTAAGGGTGTGCATAATTAATACAGCAGCGTCATTGACCACGTCACTGGGTTATTTTAAAGCCAGAACTGCTCGCAAGATTGTGGTAGCAAAAACCAACCACAAGAATAGCGAGCAGTTCATAAGCTGGTCGATGTACTCGATTAATCTAATAAATAGTGGACATGACGTAGGATGCGAGCGGCCAGGGGGCGTATTTTTTCAAAAAACGACCGCAAGTTTTGTTCGCTCGTTCAGACATAGAGGCGTGAACAGACCGCAAAGAGCGAACGGTTCATTTGAATAGCAACCCCTATTTTCTCGACGAACAACCGCATATAGCGTCCGGCTCTGAATCAGGCCCAATATGTTATTAGGAGACAGCATGCACTCATTTCCATAGGTGAAACTAGAGATCTGGTAATGGGTGGTCCCAGTTTTAGCACTTTGTCAGATATTGTGTTACTGTTTCTTGGAAAACATTTTTATCACATATACAGTGTGTATATATATATATATATATATATATATATATATATATATATTGTGATAGGATCACTGGTAAAGTAGTCTGTGGCAGGTACATTTGTCCCAGATTCCTGTCTTTTGTGTTTTAAACCCCCAGGAGAAAGTCTGCAGAGTAGCAGGCTTGAGTTTCGGCTTTTTGAAAAGCCGGATTGGGACCTGGGGGTTGTGGGTGAGAGGAGAGGGAGGGCTCCACCCACGGCCACTCCAGGTTTTGGTTCTCACAGCCTGGTAACAGGCTTGATTGGGTTCCCACCTGAGGGTGGCCAATATAAGCCTAGTGTGTTGAGGGCTGATTGTCTCACCTGGGAGAGCAGGCAGGGAGTTTGCTCAGAGACACTTGAAAACCTAACTGTGAGTGTTGTGCTATGCCTTTGTTGCTGGTGCGGGCATTAGGCCCTGCCAGGTTCTGGTAGTGAGGGAACCACCTGTGAAGTTAGTGCCCCGACAGGGCTAGGATTTATGTTTATGTTTTCTTTATGTTATTTCTGACATTGTACAATAAAGACTGGCGCCGACCAGCTTGTACTTGCATCCAGACTGGTGTGCTGCTTCCCTGCTGCTGTGTGTGAGTAAGGAAGGAGTCCTCTACCCAGGAGAGGGACCCCTAACCTAACCGTGTCACAATATGGTGGAGAATGCGGGCACCCACACACACTGAAATCGCAGCGAGAGGAAAACTTTCCATTTAAAAATTAAAGGGACAGACACCCAATTTGTGTGGAAATAACGCTGTGTCCTTGGAGCCCCATAGAGGAGGCGTCAGCCAATGCTTAGAGAGGCAAGGTTCAGCTTCCAACCTACACCCCAGGACAAAATGGAGGACATAATTAAGGCCTTGCTCCAAGCTACAGCAGCTCAGCAGGAAGCTAGCAGGGCTAAGCAGGAATCCACTAGGGTGCAACTGTTGGCCTTGGAGATAGTCCAGGGGCAACAACAGGTTGCCATCGAGGAAACCCACCAGGCCTTAGCGGAAAACAGCCAGGCCATAAAAGAGATGGTACAGCACCTGGTCGCCCGGCCCAGAGATGTTATTACTGGTCCTCCCACCACCACTCACTCCGTACGAGCCAGTCACTTCCTCCAAAAGATGACTTCGGGCGATGATGTGGAGGCCTATCTCGCCGCATTTGAAAGAACGGCCAAAAGGGAGAGTTGGCCCCAGGAGCAGTGGGCAAGTCTGGTGGCACCTTTTTTGTCTGGGGAGCCACAAAAGGCCTATTTCGAATTATGCCTGGCTGATGCCAAGGACTATAAAAAACTAAAACAGGAGATCCTAACTCGCTTGGGAGTCACCACCTTTGTTCGTGCCCAACGGGGCCACCGCTGGGAGTTCCATAAGGACAAGCCTCCACGTTCACAGATGCATGACCTTGTCCATCTGTCCTCAAAATGGCTACAGCCCGAGACGCTGATGGGACCACAGATCGTGGAAAGGGTTGTGATGGACCGGTACCTGCGATCATTACCTGTGACTCTGCGCAAGTGGGTGAGCCATGCAGACCCTAAGTCCGCGGACCAGTTGGTCGAGCTGGTGGAGAGGTACGTGGTGGCTGAGGAGCTGATGAGTATGCCCCACCGAGCCCCGATGGCGCACCGGCGAACTCCCACAGACACTGGTAAGACTGTTCCAGGGGAGAAGGGTGCTGGGTGGTGGAATGTACCTAAGAGGGTGTAGAACCTGGAGATAGGCCTGCCAGGCCGGGAAGGTTCTTGCCCCGTAAACAACTAGACATTAATATGACTCAGTGTTTCCGATGTGGTGGCTTCGGCCATATTGCCGCTAATTGCTCACTTGCAACTGAACCTATGCAATGTGATTCTGCTCATGTCTACCGCAGGGGGTCTTTCTTTGCACAGATAGCCTGTACGGCTGACCGGCAGGCTGAGACTGATAAGCACATGTGTGTACTCACTGTAGATGGCAACCGAGTAGAGGCACTGTTAGACTCTGGTAGCTTGGTGACACTTATAAAAGCTGAGCTGGTGAACCCCTTGCGGCGTGAGGGGAAAACTGTTTTTTGTGACCTGCATACATGGGGATACTCGATATTATGTTACTGCCGAGGTGAACATCGAGACACCATGTGGTTCTGCTATAGTTTCTGTGGGTTTGGTGCATGGTCTGATGTATGATGCAATATTGGGGAGAGACTTTGCTCACTTCTGGAAGTTGTGGGAAAGCCGTTTTGTTCCAGAGGTGAACAACCCCGATCCATTTGAGAAGGTTGTCAATGTAGTGGAGGAGGGAGTTTCTTCTGAGTCAGAGTTATTCCCTTTTTCTACTATGATTGGTGAACTAGAGAATGCGGAGCGTGACGGTGGCCCGCCAACTGATGTGCCTCCCATTGAGGTGGGAAGTGTTGTTGGGCCAGGTGATCGTCTGCCTGACTTAGAGGTCAGAAGAGAGGTCTTTGCCGTGGAGCAGTTGAATGACCCTACTTTGGTAAAAGCCAGGGAGAATGTAAAAGTAGTTGATGGTAAACCTGTAGACCCTGATAGTCCTTTGTCCTATCCCCACAAGGCAATGTGGCAGGATTTGTTATATCAGGTGACTAAGAAGGGGGAAGATGTTGTGGAACAACTAATAGTTCCCAAAGCCTACAGAAGAACAGTGTTGGATCTGGCCCATGGTCATATAACGGCAGGCCATCTAGGGGTAGAGAAGACCACTGAGCGAATAATGCAGAGGTTTTTCTGTCCCGGGCTGCATAAAGAGGTTTCTGACTTTTGTGCATCCTGCCCTGAGTGTCAGTATCATGCTCCCAGGCCACATTTTAAGGGTCCACTAGTTCCATTGCCTATAATAGAGGTGCCGTTTGAAAGAATAGTGATGGATTTGGTTGGACTCTTGATGAAGTCTGCCAGGGGACACCAGTATATTCTGGTCATAATGGATTACGCTACCAGGTACCCGGAAGCGATCCCCTTGCGCAATACGTCAACCAAGACCATTGCCAGAGAGCTAGTTCATGTCTTTAGCAGGCTGGGTATACCTAAGGAGATACTAACTGACCAGGGTACACTGTTTATGTCAAAAGTCATGAAAGAATTATGTCACCTGTTCAAAATTGAACAGTTAAGAACTTCGGTTTATCACCCCCAAACCGATGGGCTGGTCGAGAGGTTTAACAAGACGTTAAAACACATGCTTAGGAAAGTGGTTGACAAGGATGGTAGGGATTGGGATTACTTATTGCCGTATTTATTGTTGGCCATAAGAGAAGTTCCCCAGTCCTCCACCGGGTTTTCACCCTTCGACTTGTTGTATGGGAGACACCCAAGGGGGTTACTAGACATTGCCAAAGAGACATGGTAGGGGCAGTCTAGTCCTTACAAAATGGTGATTGAGTATGTTTCTCAAATGCAGGAGAGAATTGCTGCGGTATTGCCGATAGTGAGAGAGCACCTGGAACAGGCTCAACAGGCACAGCAGAGGGTATACAACCGCAATGCTCGGTTACGCAGCTTTGCTCCTGGGGACAGAGTGTTAGTATTGGTTCCCACTGTGGAAAATAAACTTTTGGCTAAATGGCAAGGGCCCTTTGAAATCTTAGAAAGAGTGGGGCAGGTCAATTACAAAGTTTACCAGCCGGGGAAAAGAAAGCCGGAACAGATATACCATATAAATCTGTTAAAGCCCTGGAAAGATAGAACGGTATTGTCGGCCAACCGAGCCCCTCCAGTAAATCCAGGGCCCTTAGTTCCCGAAGTGACTGTGGCAAAAACCCTGTCGGCAATTCAACAACAAGAGGTCAAGGAGTTTCTGATTAGAAATAGGGTGCTGTTCTCTGACGTACCTGGGAAAACCTTGGTCATTAAACATGACATCATCACTGACCCAGGGGTTAAAGTTAATCTAAAGCCCTATAGGTTACCAGAAGCAAAAAGAGAATCGGTGTCGAAAGAAATTAAAAATATGCTAGAGTTAGGGGTTATTGAAGAATCACATAGTGAATGGTCAAGTCCCATTGTGTTGATTCCAAAGCCCGACGGGAGTGTGCGTTGAACAGCATTTCAAAATTCGATGCCTACCCGATTCCAAGAGTGGATGAGCTGATTGAGAGACTAGGGACAGCAAGGTATTTAACCACTCTTGACCTAACCAAAGGGTATTGGCAAGTACCGTTAACCGAGAGCGCCAAACAAAAGACTGCTTTTTCAGCGCCAGAGGGCTTGTTTCAGTACAAGATGTTGCCCTTCGGGCTACATGGGGCACCTGCTACCTTCCAAAGAATGATGGATAGGATTCTAAGGCCCCATAGACGGTATGCGGCTGCTTATCTGGATGACGTGGTCATTCATAGTCCTGATTGGCAGTCTCACTTACCCAGGGTACAAGCAGTATTGTACTCCATCTATAAGGCAGGTTTGACAGCCAACCCAAAACAGTGTTGTCTAGGCATGGAGAAAGTAAAATATCTGGGATAGACCATTGGCAGAGGCCTGATAAAGCCTCAGCTCAATAAGGTTGATGCCATACAAAACTGGCCACGGCCTCTGAATAAGAAGCAGGTGAGAGCCTTCTTGGGAATTACAGGGTACTACAGGAGGTTTATACCCAACTTTGCCACCATGGCAGTCCCACTGACTGACCTGACCAAAGACAAACAAAAAGTCATGGTAGAATGGAGTCCTGAGGCAGAGAAAGCTTTTCAGGAGTTGAAAGTAGCGTTGTGTTCCCAACCAGTCCTGATGACTCCTAATTTTGAAACGGAATTCATAGTACAAACCGATGCATCAGAAGTAGGTATAGGAGCGGTCCTGTCCCAGAACAAGGAGGGTGAGGAACACCCTATTTTCTATCTTAGCAGAAAGTTGAATGTACATGAGAGAAACTATGCCACAGTGGAGAAGGAGGCGTTGGCCATAAAGTGGGCGTTAGAGGCTCTCAGGTACTACTTGGTCGGAAGAAAGTTCAAATTGATCACTGACCATGCCCTTCTGAAGTGGATGTCTGAAAAAAAGGACAGTAATGCGAGAATTACAAGATGGTTCTTGGTGTTAAAAACTTTTACATTTTCAGTGGAACACAGGTCAGGAAGCCAGCTGGCCAATGCTGACGCGTTTTCACGCATTCATTGTTTGGGGGCTTCAGTTGTTCCGCCCCACAGGTCGAAACAAAGGGGGGATATATGATAGGATCACTGGTAAAGTGGTCTGTGGCAGGTACATTTGTCCCAGATTCCTGTCTTTTGTGTTTTAAACCCCCAGGAGAAAGTCTGCAGTGTAGCAGGCTTGAGTTTTGGCTTTTTGAAAAGCCGGTTTGGGACCTGGGGGTTGTGGGTGAGAGGAGAGGGAGGGCTCCACCCACGGCCACTCCAGGTTTTGGTTCTCACAGCCTGGTAACAGGCTTGATTGGGTTCCCACCTGAGGGTGTCCAATATAAGCCTAGTGTGTTGAGGGCTGATTGTCTCACCTGGGAGAGCAGGCAGGGAGTTTGCTCAGAGACACTTGAAAACCTAACTGTGAGTGTTGTGCTATGCCTTTGTTGCTGGTCCGGGCATTAGGCCCTGCCAGGTTCTGGTAGTGAGGGAACCACCTGTGAAGTTAGTGCCCCGACAGGGCTAGGATTTATGTTTATGTTTTCTTTATGTTATTTCTGACATTGTACAATAAAGACTGGCGCCGACCAGCTTGTACTTGCATCCAGACTGGTGAGCTGCTTCCCTGGTGGTGTGTGTGTGAGTAAGGAAGGAGTCCTCTACCCAGGAGAGGGACCCCCTTCCCTAACTGTGTCACAATATATTTATATATATATATATATATATATATATATATATATATATAGCACTAATCCACGGCACTCACCATTTCTAGATTTGGGGTGCAACATGGTATGTGACCACATTGTTTAAATAGAAATCACAGGGGTTCTGCAATCACCATAATAACTAACAATAATAATAATACACATAATAAACAATGGGGCTTTGGTTCATGAATTGATCAATTCATTTAAGCTTGCAGCCCCCGTCACGGGTCCCCACTTTACTACAAGTCTCTACTCTATTGCTCAGAATTTTGACATGGAACTAACCAACACATTAGTGTTAAACTCAGGGTATGCTATCAAGGTTTAAAGCTCACAGCAACTTTGCTTTTAAATGTGAGACAGTCACCAAGCACACCTGTTGCAAAGCACCTAGGAAAACCTTTAAACCTTGTTAAAAGGTTTAAAGGTTTAACACTAATGTGATGGCTAGTTCCATGTTATAATTCATAGCAATAGAGTAGGGACTTGCAGTAAAGCGGGGTCCCATGACAGGGGCTGCAAGCTTAAATGCATAGATCAATTCATGAACCAAAACCCCACTGTTTATTATGTGTATTACTATTATTATTGTTAGTTATTATGATGAGTGCAGAGCCCCTGTGATTTTTATATATATATATATATATATATATTAATATAGGTGTGTGAGTCGGCGGCACACTCAGGACTTATAAACATGTAGATAAAAGAATCAACTCTAGGCCATGATATAAGCCAATGTTTCAAACTCTTTTACTGGAGATTTTCCTCAGGGACCAACAACACCACTACAATACATACATTTATATAAACAAAGAAAAGAAGAACTCACCCATGTCAAACAACTGGAGGCCGGGGGAGGTGACTTCATAGTGCCGCGACCTGCTGCAGACATCCTCACACCACGGACAGCATCCTTGTTGCTATAGTGACAAAAGGACCATCACCAACAATAAAATGTTTACAAAATAATATATATAACATGGTAGATAACCAAAAACCTGATACTGTAAGCATGAGAATGAACCTGCTGTAGAATCTAAGGCTATAACTGCATGGCCTAGAGTTGATTCTTTTATCTACATGTTTATAAGTCCTGAGAGTGCAGCCGATTCACACATCTATTCTGTATATGGTGAGAGATCCCTGGGGAGTGCACCAAGGCAAGGTAATCTTTTCTTTTGGATAATTGTGGAGTGTTGGTGTTTGGACTTATATATGTATATATACAGTGGTGTCCCTCCCCGCAGTGACACCCGGGGAGGGATGCCATATCGCCCTACCAAAAAGGGGTCATGGCCTCATGGACAGGCATGTCCACATGAAAAGGGGGAGTGGCCTCGCAGCAACCCCCCATGGTCCCGTTATTACTGGGGTGCAGGGGGGGGTGCCAGACGTGTGAACTGCCCTGTGTGCAGTGCCAGCCGGCTCCCTCACAGTGACAGGAGCCAAGTGCTGCACTTAATTATATGGTGCATCACCCGGCTCCTTTCCCTGAGTGGGAGTCTGCACCTTGGTGTCACCCCTCGGCGGGTGACACCTGGGTGCAGCCCAGACCTCCCTTGTGATGTCACTGCTTGTATGTATATATATATATATATTCTAGAGTTGCAGCGGCAAGTGCTACTACTACAGAAAAGATAAC
Organism: Taudactylus pleione; assembly: GCA_031769625.1. Taxonomy (NCBI): domain Eukaryota; kingdom Metazoa; phylum Chordata; class Amphibia; order Anura; family Myobatrachidae; genus Taudactylus; species Taudactylus pleione. The sequence continues at coordinate 2,748,069 of JAUIMM010000040.1, read as the reverse complement.
TTTTGCACACGCCGCAGGCTTGCTCTCAAAATAAGTGGCGTGGCTACTCCACAGCACTTTGCAGAGAGTATTTGGCCTTCAAATCAGTTCCTATCCCAGAGGAGCATAAAAAAAATGAAAAGGCCAGATTCACATAAAGTACCACCATAACACTTGTGAAGCCTTCACTGGCACAAACTGGCAAATTTTACAGCCATCAGGGTTTTCACCAGCAATAGCAGAATTAGAGGGAAAAAATGATTTAAGTAAAACAATTGTGCTTACCTGCCATGCCTAGGTTTCTCCACGTTGCTTTTAATTGTCAGCCAGTAGGACTCCATCACCTTCAGCAGAAGAGGAGAGGAAAGATGAAAGGGGGTGGTGGGATGAGGTGCAGGGCAAGAGTAAAAGTGGTTTTTGAAGGGCACAGGGGAAAGGTGGGTGGTATATATTTGAGACCAGTGATGTCTGCATATGGAAAGGCAGGGATTGATGCTACTGCAGGACAGGACATGATGGTTGGTAGGGTGAAGGCACCATCTCCAGGGAGGAGTTTTGTACTTTGTGCTGGGTACTGGCATTGGAGTCGGGCATAAAGGAGTGTGAGAAGTTGCTGGATAATCTTCCAGAGCGCCTCACCTTTTGACACTTCCATGCCAGGCTCTGTGGATACTTCAGCTCTAAAGTGAGAGGACCCTGCCTCCCTATGGGACAGGAAAGTGAACACATCCAGGCTAAGATCCAACTGCATTACTCATTGAGAGGAAGGAAGACTCCACGAATGACTGGAGCAGAACATGAGCTCCAGATACTGTTGGATGAGAACCACAGTCTCAGGGAACTGGTGGAGGGCATGAGGGCAGCTCATCAAAGCAGTAATGCTGCTGCATGTCATTGCAGGTGTTAAAGTAAGGGGGCCCACGATAGGTAAGAACACAAAGAGAAGGGGACCCAAGTGGCAGCAGTGCAAATTTTAGCCAGGCATGGTGAAACAGCGCCATGTCAAACATGGCACTGGCCATGAGCCAATCACAGCTGTTTCACTATGACCGGATGCAGTAGGCTGCCCGGCTCAAATTCGCACTGCTGCCTACCTCTCTCTCTGGGCCTAGCAAATCAGCAAACTGGGCTAATGGGTGGTCCATTTCACCCCTGGACCACCCCCCAGTTTCACCAATGCCCATTTTTTGTAGCCTGCACTGCATACATGTTTCACAAATAACTGTCTCTGTGTGATTATGATTGTACAGTAGTCTCAGATTTTGTTGCAAGTAACCGTTGAATGGGATAGATATCAGTAGTTCACCGTTACTCACAGTGACTGATAGTTTTCTTGTACTCCCATTTATTCAGTCCTGTGTGCAGTCATACTTGAAGAAATAGCTCTACACTCATTCTGCATTATTCATTCTGGGTACATTGGGCCTGATTCAGACTTGGGAATAGAGTAAGATAGCTCAAGTAACTGTGTACCTGGATACACCATGTTCCAATCAAGGGGGTGCAAATACTTACAGTTTTGCACACAGGGTAAATACTGGCTGCATTTGCCTGTAGCCTACACATGCTGGACATCTTTATTTTTATACTGCAATTTAGATTTCAGCTTGGACACACCCCTCCCAAATATAAATACCTGCAGTGCAGCATAGTGTTACCAAGATGCCCAGTTACTTGCTGTTTCTTACTCTATTCCCAAATCCAAATCAGGCCCATAGTGCATTGGATATACAAGAAACATCAACATGCATTTTGCTGTTTAGATTTCTCAAGTCTACTCCACCATGCATACCATACGTACATGTGAACTAAGTGCCTGAATCAAAACAGATTGCAACAGCGTACGCAGATCAGTTGAATGTGCGCACTGTGCATGTATATACATGAGTTAGCATTGCGATCACTCTGCAATCATGCATATAGAAAGAAAGCCATTGCAGAGTGAGTGAAGGGAGGTCTGAATTTGGGGGTGGTGATGTGGGAGTGGTCAGAGAAACACAGGTGTGCCTGCCCATTTTAACACTGTTGCATGGGTGTGCATAAATTAGCCACTGCAATGACATATGCAGCTTGAGTGCTCACTGCATGCAATGAGGTTAGCAATTTCTGAGTAAGGTCAGACCTGCTGTAATTCTGTTTTAGGGGCAGATGTCATCGATGTTTCCGATGCATATGCAGGACTACAAGGTATTACAGATGAGAGATAGTGGTAGTGGACGTCTATATGATGGCTGTGCAACAGCTTTGCAATTGCATAATCGCAGCCGTGATCGCAATAGCGAAACATAATGAACCATGCCCTAAGTGCACAATATTAACAATGTAACAGACCATGCGCCCACCAGTAATACAGATCACACCCAATGAATAGGCCCCCTCTATTCATTTGTTGTGATATGTATTACCAGCGGGCGCATGGCCGGCGGTTCAATTCCCGACAACGGCTACCCGACAGTGCTGGAAATCCTGATCGTCCTAAAGGTAAGTATCAACTAACCTATCCCCCCTAACCCTAAGTGCCTCTAAGTGCCTAAACCTAACCCCCCCTTCACCACTGCCTAACCCTAAGTCCCCCGAGGGGGTGCCTAACCCTAACCTCCCCTCGGGGGTGCCTAACCCTAACCCTCCCTCCCCCCAGCCTAACCCTAACCTCCCGGGGGGGTGCCTAACCTTAAGTCCCACCCGGGAGCCCGAAACCTAACCCTCCCCCCCGCGGCTGTCCACTGCGGCGCCCGGCATCCTCTCGATCGGAATACAGGGCGCCGGTCTCCAGATGTTGGGCAAATTACAGGTGTCTACATTTAGACACCTGTCATTTGTCCCTAGTCGGGATAAAGCAGTCTGGAAGCCAGCGGTCAGGCATTTAGACCATCGGGTTCCAGACTACATCCCATCTCACCATCACTTATTTTTCACAAAAGCAGGTGAAGGTTTACATTTCCTCATACTATTGTGAAAAATAAGTGTCAGGATTATTCATCAAGTTCCGAAAAAACATTTTTTTCGGACCTTGATGATGTTCCTGAACGCCACCCTGAGATGCCATTCAGCCCCAGATAATCTTCCCAGGCTGCTGTTTACAAAGAATTACAAGGCAGCTGCTGCAGCAGAGGGATCTTCTTTGAGCCCTCTTGCTGTAACTCTCTCCTTACCTCTGGCTGCTCTGTCTGGTTCTCCAAGCAGGTCTGTCCTATGCTTCTCCTGAAGGAGTGCAGGAGGACTGTCGCAGCAGGGAAGGGTGAAGTGAAGGTGAACATACAGCGGTACAGCTGTGGGACAGAGTGACATCTTGCAGAGAAGTGGGAGAGTGGGGAGCATCAGTAATGTCTGGTGGGGGAAGGGCGGCCATGGGGTCACAGACACCAGGGGAGGACTTACATATAGAGAGGCAGTGGGATGGACACCAGCGAGGAAGGAGGAGAGTGATAGGGGAAAGGGACAGACACCGGGCCCGGGGAGGATTTACATACAGTAAGAAGGGGAAAAGTGGTTAGATCATGCAGGGGCGGGGTCTGTGACAGAGGAGACACAGGGCTGTGACTGCTGGCTGGGAGAGAGGAGATAAAGGACTGTGGGCTGGAAGCTAAAAGGAGGAAAGTATCACAGTTCCGAAAAACTTACCCCGCAAAAAAAGCAGTTTTTCGGAAGTGATACTTTGGGCAAAGAGGCATGGTGAACAACTCCGGACTGTACTTTGTACTCGCAGAAAGTTCAAAACATAATTATCACTAATGATAATTATGTAATGATGAATAGAACCCTATGTCTTATAAATTGTTATTTATATGAAGAGGGTGATGCAAATAAGAAGATGCAATATACTTAGTGGCTACACTGTGGGAGGAGGTGAGGAATGGAGCCTTTCTGACACGGGGAGAGTGCTTGTGGGACTTGGATGAAGAGAGGCAGGAGTTACAGCCAGGCTTGTGGAGCTGCTGCTAGACATGTCGGGCAAAATGTATTAAGCGGCGGTTTGACGGCGGTTTCTATTCTATTCTAAACCCCGGCGGTTTAGTGGCGATTTCTATTCTATTCTAAACCCTGGGGGTTTGGTGGCGGTTTTGCAGCGGTTTCTAAATGACAGCCCTGTTCTATTCTATTCTAAAATGTGTTTTGATTGTGGTTTGATGGTGGTTTTGCTTTCTGCTGACTTACTAAGGCCAAAGCTGCTGTAAAACTGCCATCAAAACACATTTTAGAATAGAATAGAACAGGGCTGTCCTTTAGAAACCACTGCAAAACTACCACCAAACCCCCAGGGTTTAGAATAGAATAGAAACCACCACCAAACTGCCAGAGTTTAGAATAGAAACCGAAGTCAAACCGCCGCTGGGTAAATTTTGCCCGTCATCTCTAAACAAGCGGTAGTGGTCATACGGGAGGGGACTGCTCCGCTGACTAAGGGGTGGATAAAAATCTGGACACCACCCTCCAAGATAGACGGGTGTGTGTGTGTTTGTAGAAGGACTCTGGGGCCTTAATACTGTGGAAAAAGAAAGGTGTAGATGTAAAATCAGCACACCTCATTCAGTTAGTGACAGTCTAGCCCATATGGCAGTAAACTATATGAAACAGGGAAATAATACACTCTTTCACTGCTCAAAGCGGACTTACTTAACAATAAATTAACAATTTTGTTACCCAAAACTTTCAAGGTCTTACTTGGGTAAAGTATCTTTCATCAGTTAACCTACTATATAAACAACTAAAAGTGAACGGCTGCAGAAGGCAGCAAACTAATTCAATATTTGCAGAAGTTTAAAGTAAACCACAACGAGCATATAAATTGGATTGCTTCATAGAATTTAATAAACATATATTAATATATGACTAAATTCTATAAATAAACCACTCATAAAGCAGAATTATAAACTGTTATAATAAAAGATACATATGCAAAGTTGATGCCTGTCAGAAAAATGCTTATACGAGAAATAGTTATTCTACTCTGCTAGGCTCCTGGACTCTGAAACACCATTGCAATCTAACTCCAGGAAAAACTACACTGAAACATAGTGAGCATCTGCAGCTCTTTATGAACAGTACATTGCTTTGGATTAATTCATCTTAATGTGCACCGCCTGAAATGGCCATAAAAAAATCACTGTTCAAACTTTTAACTTGGAGATGGCTTTGCTTATACAGCATGTATTTGTTGAACTTGTTTAATGCTGTAGGGTAGAATTCCAGCAATAACTTTCTTTAATTAGCTATAGTAGTAGTTCCATAGACCAAAAAAAATGTATAGTTTCACATGTCCCATTTAGGGCCATAGTCAATTAGAGGCAAAAAGCCATGATCGGCGAACAACATTCGCCAATGAGATGGTTTTGCCACATTCCAAAGTATTGCCCTATTTCAATTCCAGCACGGTTTTCGGATGTGCAAAATCCCTATTTTTGCCTAAAAATGTGAGGACTTGGACACACCCCCCCTCCTAATGACTAATTAGGCATAAATAAAATTATCTAAATTCACCCCAAAATACACGTTATTTTTGTGGCAAAAAAGGCAAAAGTGTTTGAAAATGGGTATAAACTACTGGGTCTGGTATTTTGGGGTGCTGTATGGATACGACAGGTGTTTTTATAGGATTGCAGGTGGCTGCACCAGGTGTTTTTTTAAACCTTTTTTTTTATAATGCACTTTATAGACATGAAAATATATTACAGGTTGAGTCTCCCATATCCAAATATTCCAAAATATGGAATATTCCAAAATACAGAATTTTTTGAGAATGATTGAGAAAGTAAAACCTTTGTTTTTTTGATGGTTCAATGTACACAAACTCTGTTTAAAGCACAAAATTATTAAAAATATTGTATAAAATTACATTCAGGCTGTGTGTATAAGGTTTATATGAAGCTTAAATTAATTTCATGTATGTACACAAACTTTGTTTGTGCCACAAATTTATTGAAAATATTGTATAAAATTACCTGCAGGCTGTGTGTATAAGGTGTATATGAAACATAAATGCATTCTGTGTTTAGATTTGCGTCCCTTTCCCAAGATATTTAATTATATAGTAGTATGCAAATATTCCAAAATACGGAATATTCCGTTATCCAAAATACTCCTGATTCCAAAAATTTTGGATATGGAAGACTCAACATGTAGTACCCATTTAAATGAACCCCCAATTTAACTACAACAATTATTTTTCACAAAAGAAATAGCTTTTTATAATTTATCCACACTTAAGCAAGTGTGCAAATAACAGCCCTTTGACTCAATTTAAGAAGCTAAAATATTTGTATTAGGTCTATTAATACACTTCTAAATTGATTTCCAGAGTCAGTTAGGCTTTTTATGGGGTACAGACTGATATCCCCAAAAACAGCAGTCCTTTTAGCTAGTTTCACCTTTCGCTGCATTTGCACCTGTTTTGGAATTGAATAGGGTGAAAAGTGGGAATGCACATTGTAAAAGTATGCGATACCTTTGCATACAAACAGGCAAATGAGGCAAAAAGATTGCAGGGGCATAAAACATATCACCGGCCGCAACTTTTCGCCTCTAATTTAATCCAGCCCTAAGGCTTCTTCAATATGATCAGAAATTTCACAAAAACTACTCAATTTCTACCACTCAAACTAAAAAAAGCAATTAAATTCCAATCACTAAGGCTGACGCCTTAATGGACATGTTCCTTGTGCAATACAGATATGGTTTGCCATCATACCCTGTGGTTAACTGCAGATTCAGCACTCTCACAGTGTGAGATTGCTGTCACTCACAAAATGGTGGAGCTGCTAATTCACAGCATTGTGTGATCATTGGAATACACACATGCAGTCTATGCAACTGAGGTCTGAGCAGAAGATAGAGCTGCGCAGATGGGAAAAGAATGGTGTGGATAGGGGGAAGAGACAGAAAGTTCCCCATTCACATGGAAGTCTCTTGCTAAACTGCATACTCTGCCTAAAGGATAAGGGGATGCAGATGAATGAGTTGATTTGACGCTAAAACTAGCTACACACTTTACAATTATTGGGCCAATTTGCTAATAATCAGGTAATCAGCCTGATTTATTGTGTAATATGTATGAACGATCATTTTAGTGTTTCAAAGATAAAACAATTTAAAAATATCCACGAATGCATTGTTTCGATTATCCAATCGATTGGCCATGAATGAAAATCTAGGCCACAATTTTCTAATATCAAACAGTGTGTATGCATTCTCAATAATCTGCTATTTCCTGTGTTCTCCTGTCACTATGCCATTCTCCTTGTGGGTGAACATGTGCAAAATCAGTGTGGTGTGGTGGAAAATCAGTAGCTTCTAATAAATAATTGCTTAGTGTGTAGCACAGATATTGTGCTTGTTCCGATCAAAACAATCTTACAGTGTGTAGCTAGCTCAATACTAAGTCTCTGGACACAGTAATCGTAGAGGTCCCTTTTCTGGTGGCAGTCATCGGACTGGTCTGCAATAAAACACCTGTGTACTGCACGCAAATGTCTCAAATACATAGGATTTACTACAGAAACTGAGGAATCCCTGCAGACATGCCATACTCCTTACTATTGTGAAAGGTCTGTGCTACATGGATCTTTGTAAAAAAAAAATTAATAAGACACAGATGCAGAGATGGATCAGTGAGATCCATTAGTGCATCTGTGTTAAAAAAAAAATATATAGTGAAAAAGAAAACAGCATGCCCCTTCCCCCCCAAAGAACAACCAGCCCTGGGTTTTTAACAGCTGGTCCTGGTTGTGAAAATACAGGGAACAAACAATATAGGGGTAACCTGTATTTAGCACAACCAGCATCGGGCTTTTCAGAGCCAGTCCTAGTTGTCAAAACACAGGGGACAAAAGATGTAGGGGTCCCCTGTATTTAGCACAAACAGCACTTGGCTCAGCCAAGCCGGTCCTGGTTTTAGAAAAACCTAGTGGGGGTGTAATGCCACAGCTACAGAAACACTTTCACCAGGTCCAGCGGCCTAAGCATTACCTCTGACCGCTAGTCAGCCCAGGCCGGGATGCCTGGGGAAATGGGGAACACACTGTGGGTGAGGATGAGAGGAGGAAGCAGTGTCCTCCTCTCATCCTCACTCAAATCGTCCCACAGGTGACAGGCTCTCTGCTATGCAGCATGCGTGATGAGCAGCGTGTGCCCCTCACCCAGACTCTGTGTGCCGGAAGGCATAAGCTTGGCTTCCCTTGGGGCTGCAAAATAAAGAATCCACAACTGATGCATATGAATATATTTTCCATAGACAATAACCCTTATGATTTCACGTCTCCTGTTAAGGCTTCTTAGACATGATCTGAAATTTCACAACACCTATTGAATTTCTGCCACTCAAACTTCAAAAGCATCTTCACTTAGTGGGTGGTAGCCTGTGTCAGCTCTTTTTCATGGTCACCACCCACTAGGACTTCCAGCATTTTTGCCTGGTGGGCACCAACCTGCCAGAGCTTTGGCATCTTCACCTAGTGTGCACCAACCTGCCAGGGCTTTGGCATCCTTGCTAGGTGGGCGCCAACCCACCAGGGCTTCGGCATCTTCACTTAGTGGGCGGCAGCCTTTGTTAGCTCTTTTTCATGGCCACCACCCACTAGGATTTCCAGCATTTTCTTCTGGTGGGCACCAACCCACCAGGGCTTTGGCGCCTTTGCCTGGTGGGTGCCAACCCACCTGGGCTTTGGCATCTTCACCTAATGGACAGCAGCTGTGTCAGCACTTTTTCATGGCTGCCACCCACTAGGACTTCCAGCATTTTCGCCTGGTGGGCACCAACCTGCCAGGGCTTCGGCATCTTCGTCTGATGTGCACTAACCAGCCAGGGCTTCGGCGCCTTCGCCTTGTGGGTGCCAAACTGGTAGAGCTTTGGTGTCCTTGCTAGGTGGCCTCCAACCTGCCAGGGCTACAGCATTTTCACTTAGTGGGCGGCAGCCTGTGTCAGCTCTTTTACATGGTCACCACCCACTAGGACTTCCAGAATTTTTGCCTGGTGGGCACCAACCTGCCAGGTCTTTGACATCTTCACCTGCTGTGCACCAACCTGCCAGGGCTTTGGTGTCCTTGCTAGGTGGGCGCCAACCCACCAGGGCTTCAGTGTCTTCACTTAGTGGGCGGCAGCCTGTGTCAGCTCTCTTTCATGGCCACCATCCACTAGGACTTCCAGCATTTTCGCCTGGTGGACACCAGCCCACCAGGGCTTTGGTGTCTTTGCCTGTTGTGCAACAACCTGCCAGGGCATTGGCGCCTTTGCCTGGTGGGTGCCAACCCATCAGGGCTTTGGCATCTTCACCTAGGGGACAGCAGCTGTGTCAGCTCTTTTTCATGGCTGCCACCCACTAGGACTTCCAGCATTTTCGCCTGGTGGGCACCAACCTGCCAGGGCTTTGGCATCTTCGTCTGATGTGCTCCAACCCGCCAGGGCTTCGGCCTTTGCCTTGTGGGTGCCAAACAGCCAGGGCTTTGGTGTCCTTGCTAGGTGGGCTCCAACCTGCCAGGACATCAGTGTTTTCACTTAGTGGGTGGCTGCCTGTGTCAGCTCTTTTTCATGGTCACCACCCACTAGGACTTTCAGCATTTTCGCCTGGTGGGCACCAACCCACCAGGGCTTTGGCGTCTTTGCCTGGTCTGCACCAACCTGCAAGGGCTTTGGCACCTTTGCCTGGTGGATGCCAACCCATCAGGGCTTTCACATCTTCACCTAATGGACAGCAGCTGTGTCAGCTCCTTTTTGTTGCTGCCTGCCACTAGGACTTCCAGCATTTTTGCTTGGTGGGCACCAACCTGCCAGGGCTTCGGCATCTTAACCTGGTGGGTGCCAACCCACCAAGGCTTTGGCATCTTAACCCAATGGACAGCAGCTGTGTCAGCACTTTTTCATGGATGCCGCCCACTAGGACTTTCGGCATCTTCACCTGGTGGGCACCAACCTGCCAGGGCTTCAGTATCTTCACATGGCAGGTGGCAAGCCAGACTTTTTCTAGTGGGGGGCTGATACCACTGCCAGGGGAGCCCTTTCACTGGGCCCCCCAGCCAAAGCATTAACCCTGACCACTAGTCAGTCCAGGCCAGGAATCCCTGGGGAGCTGGGGACCCCCCAATAAAGTGGTCCCCCTCTCAAGAGTACCCCAGGCCCAAGCTGATAACCCGGGGCTATCCACGGCACCCTTGGGCAGTGGGTGCCAGGTTGATTGTGTAATGTGGTGCATTTTAAGGAATATTCTCTTTTGCAGTTAACTATAGGTCTCAGCAAGCCTCCCCCGCATGCTGGTACTTGAAAAACCACTGGCATTTAGAGGCCAATGGTAATATTAAAATGAACAAACTACACTGAATTTTTAAATAAAATTTATTTTGTCTGCACCTTCACCTGGGGGTGGCGGGCTTTAAGCTCTTTCTTGTGGAGCTCCACCACCCCAGGACTTAGACATCTTTGCCAGATGGATGCCAATCCACCAGGGCTTCATCATCTTTGCCTTGCAGGCACCAACCCGCCATGGCTTTGGCATCTTCGAATGGCGGGTGCCAAATCGCCTGGTCTTTGGTATCTTTGCCTGGTGGGCGCCAACCTGCCAGGGCTCTGGTGTCTTCACCTAGTGGGTGATAGCCTGTGTCAGCTCTTTTTCATGTCTACCACCCACTCGGACTTCCGGCATCTTTGCCTGGCAGGCATCAAATCAACCCCCCAGGGCTTTGGCATCTTCGTATGGTTGGCACCAACCCACCAGGAATTTGGCATCTTCAACTGGAAGGTGCCAACCTGCCAGGGCTTCAGCATTTTTGCCTGGTGGGTGCCAACCCAACAGGGGTTCGGCATCATCACCTAGTGGGTGGCAGCCTGTGTCAGCTCTTTTTTGTGGCCGCCACTGACTAGGACTTCTTTGCCTGGTGGGCACCAACCTGCCAGGGCTTTGGCATCTTTGCCTGGTGAGCGCCAACCCACCAAGGCTTCAGCATCTTTGCCTGGTGGGCGACAACCCACCGGGGCTTTGGCATCTTCACCTAGTGGACAGCAGCTTTGTCAGCTCTTTCATGGCCGCTGCCCACTAGGACTTCTGGTGTCTTCACCTGGTTGGGCACCAACCTGCCAGGGCTTCGGTATCTTCACCTAGCAGGTACCAACCCGCCAGGGCTTTAGCATCTTCACCTAGTGGGCGGCAGCCTGTGTTAGCTCTTTTTAATGGTCACCGCCCACTAGGACTTCCAGTGTCCTTCTTCTTCAGCAGCTCTTATATAAGCCAGCTGAGGTGGCAAAGCTATGACATTCTCGAGCCATTATTGGCTCACAGTGGCCATCTTTGAATTTTGAAAATGGCGCTGAGGTGCCATTTTTGAAAAGGGCTCCGCTGCCAAACTCTGCAGAATGGCAGGCAAGGACTGGATCCTCTCAGATCCAAGCCCACCACTAATGCACGCACTGCTGCCAGTACCCCTGATGCCTTCCTGACCACTGCTCACACTCACACTGCCTCCATTGCTGATACCAGCACCACCGTGGCTGATGTCCACACTGCCGCCACTGATTTCTGCACTGCCGCTGCTGAATTCTGCACTGCCACCTCTGCTACTGCCTGCTTACACCATCCGCTTTCATTGCCGGGTCGCTCCACCACTAAAGGCAGCCATCTTGGTGCACCCAGGTGGAGCCACAGTGAGTATACCTGCTGAAGGCACCTACTGAGGCTTCACAAGGTATTGAATCTTCTTATCTTTATAATGGCACATTCTTGAGGTAATACTTTAAAAACTGTAACTTTCTCAATAACTGAACACCAAAATCCTTACCCTGGAAAAAATAGATACCTAATAAAATAAACCCCAAGTCTAAATTTGCCCCCTACCCTGAGTTATGCCTTCCCAAAAATCCCCCATAGAGAACAGCAGAAAAGTGGTCCTGAGAGTGTCAGAAAATACTGACAGTTGGAAATTTAGATTGTTTCCAAATCCTAATTTTTTTATTTTTTGCCCTGAAAGTTGGCATGCAGCACCGAGCGACAGTTCTACCTGCCTGAAACAAATTTCAGCCTGGTACCTCCAATAGCTTTTGAGGTGTAGCCCCATAAACACCATGCCCCTCCCTCCAGAATTCTCTATGGAGATTTCCATTTTTTTCTATAAGTAAATACAGTAGATGTTATTTTGCTAAATGGCATAACTTACCTTATCATTTAGCCTTTTTAGTAGCGGACATCAAGAGATGCAGGAAAATAAAAACTCATATTGTTTATTGATTTAATTGTATAATTCAACAATATGCTTGTACACAATCAAACATCCTAGTATCTAGATAATTCCTCAGGGTTATCTCAAGACAGCCCTGAGTGGATCCTAAATTGGCTTGGATGGAGGCACTACCTTAACTATTATTATTTCCAGCTGACATCCATAGTAAGTAACTCACTGGATATTGAAAAAGCAGTAGTTACTAAATTAAACAATGTAATTTATATTTTCCTGCTTTGATATTTTGCAACTCCCTCCATCCCACCATTATAGTTCTATAGCCCCCCCATAATTGAATACTAGGGTTGTGCAGCGGACCATTTTTGCTGGATCTGGATTTGGATTTGGCTATGATTCATCGTCTGGATTTGTATTTGCCAAACCTGCCGTGACTGGCTTTGGATTTGGATTTGGATTTTTTTACAAAATTTTACAAAAAAAAGTTAAATCACATTATTTGGGCTTTTTTGTTCCTAGAGTATTATTAACCTCAATAGCATTAATTTCCAGTCATTTCAGTCAATTTAGACTACCTCACAGCTTATAATATTGTTTTTACTATTATTGGCCAAAGGTTGCAGTGAGCTGACTGGTTACTAAGTGACAGAATAGTGGTGCAGCAGCATAGAAACCACATTTTAAAGCACATCTATGAAACACTGCCATACAGCAGTGGCAGAAATGAAATGTAGTGCAAGATGAAATTGTCCTTGGGTTCTCCCATAAACCCTTATGTTGGATATTAAAAAGGACATGCACACTTTAACAAACCAAGCACTTCAGCAACAGGGACTGACACTTTTGTGGCTAAAGTGCTTGGTTTGTTTGGGCCCCCACAAAACAAGCTACCAATCAGCTTAAGGCAACTGCTCTACAGTGGCAAGATGTCATCATCATTGTCATCCTCACCCTCATCAGTGTGTACATTATCGTCACACAATATTAATTCATCCCCGGTGGAATCCACCATTACAGAAGACTCTGTACTGTGACATAATTGCTGGGAAAGTCTTCCTCATGGAATTTCCAGTTCATTTTTATGAACATCATCTTTTCCACATTTTGAGGAAGTATCCTCCTATGCCGTTTGCTCACAAAGTTCCCAGCTGTGCTGAAAACTCTCTCTCTGAGTACACACTGGAGGGTGGGCACCTTAAGTAATGCAAAGCCAGTTCATACAAGGACCTCCAAATTGCCTTTTTTTCTTCCAGTACTCGAAGGGACATGTAGTGATCAGATTTCAAGATCATATCCACCCATGGTTCCTGGTGAAGCAAATAAAGGACTTAATCTACAAGTCCGGGAAACTTTGTTGATTTGCTTTGTTTAATCACCTCCTTTAATTTCTCCATCTGATTTTCCAAAAGCTTAATTATGGAAATCACCTTACTCAAGCTAGCAGTGTCAGCACTCACTTCACATGTGGCTACTTCAAATGGTTTGAGCACCTTGCACAAGACAGAAAGTACTCTCCACTGTGTTGGGCTAAGGTACATTCCCCCTCCTCTCCCAATGTCATGGCTTGTTGTATAGCTATGCATTGCTTTTTGCTGTTCCTCCATCTGCTGAAACATTTTGTTACCACCTCTTGCTTCAGTTGATGGCAGGGCACATTAAACTGTACTTGCAGGCACTGCAATCACCTGCATGCTGCTGCTGAATTCTGAAAATGTCCCAACATTTTTCGAGCCACAGACAGAATCTCCTGCACTCCACTGTCATTTTTTAAAAAACCTGCACCACTAAGTTGATTGTGTCAGCAAAACAGGGGATGTGTTGAAATTCAGCCAGCTGCAATGCTTTCACAATATTTGTTGCTTTATCAGAAATAAAAAATCCTGAAGAGAGTCCAAGTGGGGTAAGCCAGTGGTCTATGACATCTCTTCTAAGAAGTTGTCAGCGTTATGCCTTTTATCGAATCCGGTGATACACAGAGTAGCCTGCCTCATAATGAGCTGGCATTGTTTGTTAGATACTGTTAGATACTGTTTCTGCTGCTGCTAAAGGTGATTCACCCACCCAGTGGGCAGTCACAGTCATGTAATCTTTAGTTTGCCCACTACCGCTTGTCCACATATCTGTGGTTAAATGGACAGTTGTTACAATGGCATTTTGTAGGGCAATAATTAGGTTCTTTTTAATGTCCTGGTACAGCCGAGGAATGGTTATTTGGGTAAAATGAAACCGAGATGGAATTTGGTACCGGGGACACAGGACCTCAATTAACTTTGTTAAACCCACTGCATTACTTGCAGATATTGGACGCAGATCTAATACCAGCATAGTTGTCATGGCATCAGTGATTTGCTGGGTGAGAGCTGTCATACTTGCTTCCCCTTGCAAGATATTCTTTAACAGTCAATTGTTTTGTTAAGCTACTACTAGTAGTCTTCTTGGTCCACTTCTGCCATGAAGATCCACCCCCAGCAGCAGCAGCAGCAGGCCTAGCACTCATGGATTCTTCTGAGGAGTCCTGGAAAGGGGATGAGAAACCTAGCAAATTGGATGCAGGACTACTTGTGATCGTTACTGAGGATATTGTGGATGAGGGTGTTGGTGGTGGAGATTGCAGATGCTTGGATATAATAGAGAGAAGGGAGCTAGCTGATGCTAGCTCCCTTCTCCCTATTGGGCAGCACAGATGGTGTAGTTAGCATTACTGCCTCAAAGCACTGAAGTTGTGGGTTTGACTCCCACCACAGCCCTAACTGTGTGGAGTTAGTATATTCTCCCTGTGCTTGCATGGGTTTCCTCCAGGTACTCTGGTTTCCTCCCACACTCCAAAAAATATACTGGTAGGTTAATTGCCCCCCAAACAAAATTGAACCTTAGTGTGTATGTGTGTGAGCATGTGATAGGGAATATAGATTGTAAGCTCTGCTGGGGCAGGGACTGATGTACATGGCCAAATATTCTCTGTAAAGTGTTGCGGAAAATGTATGCGCTATACAAAAAACTGGTAATAAATAAATAATGCTGGACTGGTTGTTGTTATATTTTTAGCACCAGATTCTGATGTTATAAAATACTTGTCATGAGCTTGCGCAGATAATGTAATAGCGTGGAGGATCCTAGATGCTTAACATCCCTACCTCTACTTACAGTGGGTCCACAATGGCTACAAATGGCTTAACAAATGTTGTCAGGATTTGGGTAAAAATCATTCCCGACATAAGAGGTGGATTTGTTGTTCCTATGCCCAGGCATGACAATGGCCTTCTTCGTGTCATAGCCAAGAGCTGCTTCCACCAATGCCTGACTTAAACAAACAACATCCTCATCCTCAATATCCTCATTAGTGCCAGTGTCAGCCACAAAAATATTTCCCTCATCCTCTTACAATTCCACATTGGCATCCTCAATTTATATGTCATCTGTAATACTTAAGCTGCTCATCCCCACAAATACAGAGGGAGCAGAAACTGAGGAAGGTGGGTCCTCTGAAAGGTCAGGCTCACACATAGCTCTCATGGACACACTTAGGGGTAAATTTACTAAAGTGAGAGTTTTTAGAAGTGAGTTTTAAAAGTGATGTTGCCCATAGCAACCAATCAGATTCTAGCTATTATCTTCTAGGAGGTGCTAGTTAAATGTTAAGTAGAATCTGATTGATTGCTATGGGCAACATCACTTCTAAAACTCACTTTTAAAAACTCTCACTTTAGTAAATGTATCCCTTAGACTCTCCTCAGGGATTTCTGCCATTTGTGTTTCTGAATGCACTACTGCCTTAGTGGTTTTCAGTTTTTTTACACTTCTTCTTAAAGGTCTTTCATTATCATCATGAGAGTCAGAAGATGCCTCACTGACAGGTTCAGAACCACCACTAAAAAATAAAGGCCAAGGTCTGAGCCTTTCCTTGCCACTGCGATTGGTGAATGGTATATTGCCAATTTTCTGTTTTTCTGCACTAACCTTTAGAGGTTTTTTGTGTACCTGTGTGAAATTTTTTTGATTTCAGATACCCTCATTTTTTGAAAGCCTATACACCCTTGAGCAACAGTTTTAGATGATAGTGAATGACTAGAATTATCATCATGACTGGTTCCAGCAGCTGCACTGCTAGCATTATCTTTCTGCTTCTGCTCTACACTCAGTTGGTTGTCGTGATCCATATTGATGAAACTTGAAAACACACTGCGGGCTACTGTCCAATTATTCATGGTGCTTACACACAGTGAGGGCTTCTACCCAATTATTGATGGTGCTTACACACACTGAGGGCTACTGCCCAATAATTCATGGTGCTTACATACACAGAGGGCTACTGCCCAAGGAGTCACTGTGCTTTTATAATCAGAGGGGTAAGGCCCAAGAAGTCACGTTGCTTTTATACACAGAGGGCTAAGGCCCAAGGAGTCATGGTGCTTTTATACACAAAGCACTACTGTCCAAGGAGTCATGGTGCTTTTAATTTATACACAGAGGGCTACTGCCCAAGGAGTCAGGGTGCTTTTATAAACAGTGGGCTACTGCACAAGGAGTCATGGTGCTTGTACACACAGAGGTCTAAGGGCCCAATTCAGACTCATTCGCTAGGAAGTGTTTGCACGCAGCCAGATGACTTTTGCATTCTGCGCATGTGTATGCATCGCAGTCCGCATTCGCAAACCTATTCGAGCGATCGGTAAGCGTCCGCTCACTGCGCATAAACTGCCCAGCATAATGAGTGACAGCAGAAGTCATTTGTGGGTGGTAACAGGGTTTGGCCATTAAAACGGTGGAGTGGAGGTGTGAATGCAGGTGTGCCTGAGCGTCTCAATGCCGAAGAAGTCACAGAGCTTTTATACTCAGAGGGCTAAGGCCTTAGAAGTCACTGTGCTTTTATGCACAGAGGGCTACTGCCCAAGGAGTCACGGTGCTTGTATACACAATGGGCTAAGGCCCAAGGAGTCATGGTGCTTGTATACACAATGGGCTAAGGCCCAAGGAGTTACGGTGCTTATATACACAGAGGGCTAAGGCTCAAGGAGTCACAGTGCCTGTATACACAGTGGGATATAGCACCAAAAATGTGTCCTTTTTTTTTCTTTTTAAAGTTTACATTCTTTTAAAAGTGCAGTTTACTTTTTTAAACTTTTTTTTGTTCACAGCCACTTGCAAGTCTCGACACTTTAATCAGCAGAGTATATCGCAGCATACATCAGTGTGCCCCCTATACATAGTCATGTTGCCAGCACAGCCACTTGTAAGTCTGGACACAGTCACTTTAATCAGCAGAGTATAGTGCAGCATACATTAGTGCGCAGTGTGCCCCCTATACAGTCACTATACCAGCACAGCCACTTGTGAGTCTCTGGACACAGCCACTTAATCAGCAGTGTATAGCGCAGCATACATCAGCATACAGTGTGCCCCCTTACACAGTCACTTTGCCAGCACAGCCACTTGTGAGTCCCTGTATACAGCCAGTGAGTATCACTATCAGCAGAGCAGTGCGCAGTGTGAGGAGCGTGGGAGTGAAATGGTGCTGAGTCCCAGTCTTGGCACCTTATGTAGAGGCGAACTCTACATAATCCGACATCAGAAGGCTGACGTTCGGCCTCGCAGTGGGATCCGAGTCAGGGGGGAACACTCGAGCCACTGGACTCGGATCCCCACTGTTTGGAGCAGTTAGGATTCCACAGAATCTGGACTGCTCATCCCTATTTAATACATGTCTGCAGACCTAATGAGAAATATAGTAAGCTATGGTTAGCTACACATCTTTCAGTTTGGGTTTGGGTTTACATACACACATTTTAAAAGACTTTGGGGTAAATTTACTAAGAATCTTGTCTGGTCCAAGAGTTTAACAAACAGGATCGCAGGTACATATGCGACTTTGTCAGCTGAAACACTCAAAATTTACCAAGAATCATGTTTTTCGATGGTGTATGTGATTGTGTTTTATCCCTGTGTTCGCCATAGCCTAACACTTCCGGACATGCAGTCTGCACATGTCAGTGAGATATGTGCAGATTGCATATGTGCAGGTTGCATCTGTGTATTGTGAAAAGAAAGTTTTAAAAAGTGAAAAAAAAATTAAGGCGTGGGGTCCCCCCTCAAAAGCATAACCAGCCCTGGGCTGGTTGTTTTTTTTTTAACCAGAACTGGCTCACAGAGCTCGAGGCTGATTATGCTTTTAAGGGGAGACCATATGCCATTTTTTTTAGCCCTTTCTTTGCTTTATTACAGGCAGAAACATGCACAGATCACACTGATCTGTGCATGTTTGAGAAAACACGCTGCTCCAGAAGGGATCTATTTTAAACTTCTATTTTTTAACCGAGTTTGCTACATTTACACCCATGATTGCAATCATGATTCTTGTTGAATTCCCGTGTTGTATTCCTGTCTATAGAATGTACTTGCAAGTATGGCTGATGGTGTATTTATTTCTATTTGTGTTTCCACACATGTCTTGCAGAGAGAATCATGATTTCACACCCATGCTTCCTTTTAGTAAATTTCTGAGTTTTAAAAAATGGCCAAACACACCCGTGATTGCAATCTTGACCAGACATGATTCTTAATAAATATACCTCTTCTATTGTTTTCGACATAAAGATGAGTCTTAATGCAAAATTGATGCCCTTGCTTCTATATTTAGAGTTCATTGCCCTTGCATCCCCTTGCACATGGAGAGACAGATCAGAGCTGTTTCTCTAACAGTATAGTACAGCAAGTATGCATATAGCTCTTTGAGGTGCACTTTTTTTTCATTACACAGACCTTGAAATACTATTAGCTACAAGCTGTACAATTTACACCAGCATAAACCATGTGCAAGTTTTGATATTGATGATGATTATTGAAACAGCTTTGCTATCAACTAATCTCTAGACTAGATTTAAGGTAGCATACTGGACATCATTTTATTTGTGCAATTCAAAATATAGATGTAGAAAAGTAGATGTGCAGATATTTGCTCATATAGTACTTAAATAAAGCATCTGAACTATCTAAATTAAATACAGATCCTTTGTCTTAGCACCCCTAGTAACTGACATAATAACTAGTGAAGTTGGCTTGCTCTTTTTGATATACAGTATAGTCTAAACAAAGCTCAACATTAATATGTCCAGATGGCACAGACACATAGAAAACCATTCTATTTAGCCTCCTTCCAAACCCATACAATCTGTCCAGTGGTAAAAGAAGATGATAAGGTATTGAACATGAGACCACTAAAAAGGAAAAACCACCCATCTTCTAGAATTCATACCAAGCTATGCTGAAACCTGCAAATTAACCAAAAAGTGACTAATATTCAGTACTTCATCTCAATATTATAAAACATCCTTATGGCATAAACCCATTTACCATTAAATCTAGAAACTGAGTTTGTTTTAGGAACATGTTAACTATTCCATATAAAGCTGCAAGCTCCAACATGACATTAAACTCTTGAAGGCTGAACAGGAAATATATAACAACGATTCAATAATACTTTCTCAATTGTACATATGCTTTTCTCAACAGCACTGATGCCAGCGTTTGAACTGTGAATTTATGTTTAGAGTCGAAGAACACATAGAAAGCTATTTAACCTGCCTGTATACATAGGAGGTAATCTAGAGAAGGTGATCTCTGGCCTCTAAAAGAAACAGTTCAACTGATGTGCATAATTTTAATGGTAAATATTCATTGTTTTATTGAGTTTCCAGGTGTATTTGAAGAAAATGACCACACTGATAGAGGTGGTTGGTCATGCAAGTGTGATTTCTTCACCCTTCCCCACAGAATCCTAGATGTTGCCAAGTAGGAAAGGCTTTTGCCAGTTGTGCCATCTACCAATGTATGCATTCCATGTGTACTAAAATATCAGTGAAAATGTGATTATACAGTACTGACACCTTCTTTTTGACATATTACTGACTACTGAGATAAACTGATCATAAATGATGGTTGACTACTATCATTCAGGTATTGTCGTATAAGAGGCAGAACATGACAGTTTGGCACACTGGCAGTGGCACTACAATAGCCTTTTCATTATAATTTAGTCTTAAAAAATTAGAAGTATGCATTTATCCGCACCTGTTCACTTTTAGAAGGCTTGATACATCTGTCACAAAAACCTTTATAAATAAATAATAATATAGGCTATGGATCTCTGACTGGATTAAGAGTTGACTGCACCAGCTTTTGAAATAAGTCGTCATCACTATTAACCCTGTCCCTAGTGCAAGAAATTTGACTGAAATCAGACTGAACTCATCTGCAGATGGAGATGTGGCTGAGATCCATAGATGTTTAGTTGTGTATGTTCTACTGCTTAGCATGCAGGGTTAAAGACCAATCTGCAAAACTGACTTGCATGCAATACTGATTCAGCTTCCATGTCTGCTGACTAATAATAAAAACACTAAAAATATTTTAGTATAGTAAGTTTTATTAACTCAAAGAGAGTACCAGATGATAATTGTAATTCATATTAATTTCTAAATACAGATATTGTGTGGATTTTATTAAAGTGGGCTAAAATGAACTATGGCTGTTGTATTTCTACCAGTGGTACAATTTACCACAGTACTAGAACGAAAAACGACAGCAATATAAAGCACCAGAATAGTAGATGAAAAAGCCATTTTGACCACATAAGTCTATTTCACAGACATAGTAAATCTGTTTATAGTGGATGAAAAAGGCATTATTCATGTTAACTTGCAGTGTAAAATAGATCATGGCATTAGTCTAGAAAATTATTAAAAGTGAAAGATCCTCAAAGAGAAAGCAAAAAATAAGTAAAACCATGATTTCAAGCATATATGTAATGAAATTTAAATTGAATTTAGTTCAAAATCATTTACCTTTTGACATTATACATCAGTGTACTAAGCATCGGTTAAGAAAGTAAATAGCCTTTCCATTTAAATGAAAAATTGCCCTGTCTCTTTTGATTTAGCTGTAATTTCCAAATTTAAAGTACTGCAGTTGTTTATTTTAGACTGACTTGAAAGTACTGTTCATTTCAGAAGTGCTGTTTTGTCCTTCACTACTACAGTATTTCTGGGGTTTTTATTGCCAGCAAATAGCGTTGTCAGTCCTAATTATCAATATTAATTGTCATTGCCTATTGTCTACCATCATTCAGTTTGAGTTTTATTAAAGCTGCTATTTCAATGGTAAGTGTGGTCCAAAAGTTAAGACACAATCACAATGGCATTTTAAACTAGTCTTTAACATTCCAAACTGTATCTCTCCATTTTCATTTTAATCGTTTACAGGACTAATAAGGAAATTATATGTTGTAAATATAAGAAATGTACACATCAATAAAGTTTTTGTACATCTTGTTAGACTCTGCAATGCATCTATCTATCTATCTATCTATCTGTCTGTCTGTCTGTCTGTCTGTCTGTCTGTCTGTCTGTCTGTCTGTCTGTCTATCTATTAAATGTAAGATATGTTGGAAGGGCAGTTTAAATTCAAACTCCAAACTCTGCAGATTCCACCATTTGGGGGACTGGGAAAAGACGAGCAACTTTTTTTTCTGCTTTAAATCAACAGAATGTGAACAATGGGACTTAGAAAAATACAATCAAGATTGTCAGCTTGATTTGTCAGGGTCCTCCTTACTCAATACATTTTAATGTTAGTATACGTTTGTTTACTACTATTGTTTGCACTGTTAACTTTATACTGTTTATTTTTATGCATTTAATTTTAACTTTGTGTGATTTTCTATAGCATTTCACTATAAAACTAACTGTTAGTTTCAGTGAAAAACTGTTGATCCTTAATATTGCATTGTGGAAACAAAAACAAGTATTGCTTGATATTTGAGTGACGTCAATTGCTGATGATATGAAATAGCAGTTATTACCCCTCCTTTAGTAAATGACCACCTTGCTCTAATAATAAAGAACAAGCCTCAGGAAATATGCATTGCTGTACAGAGAGATGTAACATACTTGTATTGCTTTACTGCATTTAGCAACATAAGCAGCTGTTTTGCATTTATTTCTAAAATTAATGCACCCCTATGGAAATCCTGTTTCATGGTATGCCAATGATATAATTTAAGCACTTAATCAATTATTACAAGTTACAGTGGTTAGAAATTATCCCTGTAGTAGGCAGTTAGTCTGAGATTGCATGGCTAGACCTTGAGGAATAGAAATGTGACATCAATCATCAATCCCCAATCACACTCTGCAGAGAACCATTATATACTGCATAGAACTACAGTGCACTTTATCTACATAATGTTATAAAGGTGAACAACTATCCAGATAATTCTGCATATTTTTTCTTTTAATTATATTTTTTTTACTCTGGCACTGAGCAAAGGTACAGAAAATGTGATGAATAATATTGTTCATACCATACAAATTACTATAATACTGATAGATAATGCTAATCAATGATAGCATTTTATTTAGAAATTTAACATTTCTCATTTTAATGTCAGGTGTTTTCTGTGTGAAGATGTAGCATATAATTTTTCAGTGAAATATGCTGGGCGACTGTGGTTTCTGATTTTACAGCAGACTGATACACCTTTCATAACAAAACCGCGGGTCCAACCCGGCATTATGAAAAAAGGCCAGTCCTGGGTGATACCTGGGTCAAACCCCATTTGCACTGCACCTTCGACCTGGGTTATTCCCAGGTAGGCCCTGTTCACATTGAACCCGGGTCTGCCCTGCTAAATTTGTGAGGTCATAAAAAGTGGATGGTGACTGCTCCACAGCCACCAATCAGCTCATTTTAAGGCTTGCCTCAGGTCAAATAACCCAGGTCAGACTGTTCACAATGGACTGTGACCTGGGTCATTCCCATGTTCAACCCTGCTTGCTACTGTACCTGGGTTGGATTACTGGGACACTAGACCTGGGTTATTTTTCAGAGACCTTTTCACACAAAGCCGCTACTTGGGTCAACCCACCAACAACCCAGGTTACTTTGGTAGTGTGAAAGGGGTATAACTTTGATAAGTAACCAACTTCAATGCACAGAAATTCCAGTGAAAAGCTAATTACATTTGTAAGTGACCAGTTAGTATTTTTGTGCATACAGCTACAAGTATATATCTTATAGACTCACAAACCATATAATCTATACTGAAACCTAATGTAAAAGATACATTTAATATTATTATTCAATGAAATTAGAAGTTATGTAAATTACGGGATAGGTATGAATGACCACCGGAGTTATGATCGGCAGTTCAAATCCCGATACCGGAAGACCGGCACCAATGAAAATCCTGATCGGTAAGTACACTAACTTTACCTAACCCTCTCCCCACTAACCCTAATCTTCCCATAGGGTTGCCTAACCTTAACCTACCCCCTAGTGCCTAACCCTAACCCCCGTAAGTGCCTAAACCTAACCCCCATCCCCTCAGCCTAAACCTAACCTTCCCGGGGGGTGCCTGACCCTAACCTCCCCCCAGGGGTGCCTAACCCTCCCTGAGTCCCCCTGGGAGCCCCTAACCTAAGCCTCCCCTCCGCGGCTGTCCACCCCCGCCACCCGGCTTACCTTCATTCGGTATGCCGGACGTCGGGCTCCCGGCATAGGGATAGTGATAGGCATTGGGATTTCAATGCCTATCATTTGTCCCCTGTCGGGATTGCACAGTCGGGAAGCCGGCAGTCGGCACTTCGACCATCGGCTTCCTGACTACATACCGTAAATTACATGCTACATTTGTAAGGTGGCTGAATTGACATTCTGTGTAAGATTCAATAATATTGAAACTGTCCAGATATACTAAGGGGCTAATACAATTGGGCGTGAGGTTTAGCGAGTTAAAAACCTTGCGCACCTCGCGCCCAATTCCGGAATACTGCGGGTATGTACGCTCCCGCTACCCATGGTATTCAATTAAAAAAATAGTGGTCGCAGGGTTTTCAGCTCCAAAAACCCTCTGCCGCATAAAATGAAAAAAACAAACACCTACCTGGCAGGGAGTCTCCAATCTCCCAGTGGCTTCCCCTCTCTTCCCCGGCTCCCAGTGGCTTCCCCTCTCTCTTCCCCTCTCCCATCAGCCCCTGGAGTCCCAGGGGCTGATGGGAGGAGCAAGGGCTGCTGGGAGATGTAGTTCTCCTAGTGCCCATCCCAGGGGAGGCCACACACACCGCACTGGGGGTCACACACACTCATGCACATGCACACACTCACTCATACACACTTACATACACCACACACACTGACATACTCACCCTGCTGCAGAAGAGCCGGCTCCCGACGCTGGATGCAGAAGAAGATGCAGAAGACAGCGATTCGGAAGGTGAGTAATTAAGGACTAATTAAGCTAATTGGATACTTAGGAAAAGACAAGCTTTTTTTTAAAAAACCACGCACCTAACAGAATAGCAAAAAACCCGCACCTGCAGGAAAAACTTTGCCGGTGCGGGCTTTTTGCTATTCTTGCACACAATTGAATATGCCTCTAAGAGTAGCTAGTTAGAGATATGAGAGAGAAGGAAAATAAAGGATAATAAAGGAAAGAACACACCAGCCTTTTCATTTTATTTAATACAAACAGTATAAAAAAAAAGTGGAAATGACAATGTACAATAAAATATTTGCTAATATTTGAAAATATTTCATAGGGACATATTTGACGTCTACAGTTGAGGATAAACAAATTAAATGGGGCCTAAATTCAGAGGTGGGTGCTGCTGCATCTGCTCTTGCATCTGTTGCCAGAGTCTCAAATGCTAGAATAAGCTTCCCCTGGTTTAGTAGCCTGTGTCTGAATGAGCAAGCCCTGAAACTCCCACTTTTAGCACTTCTGCATGCTGTAATACTGCTGGTTATTCTAAATTCTAATAATAGGTTATTATTATTCTTGAGATGCCACCATCAGCAGCAGCACTTGCATCATCTGAACATGGCTTCTGTAGCTGCGACTCTACATCTGAGAATGCAGCCACTTTCACTAACACACTCGCAACACTCCTATAATATGCCCATGACACAGACTTTTTTTTGCATTAACTTTAGGCAACCTCTTATTTATCACCCACGAATCCCTTTCACTTTGCCACCCCATATCTGGTACCATCTGACCCGATCACAACAACTTCTTTGTGCATACACATTTATTGCATAGGGGTTATTGCACATGCATAGTTGCAAACAGCCACTCAAGTATGTGAACATCATGATTGTATTCGAATTGCATCAGGCCCATGGTGTTTAAATTACTGTAGGTAGACATAACAGAGGTACTAAAAAACAGTTACTTATAAGGCATTTAGAATAAGAACAAGTGGCCAGTATTGGATACAGTATACAGACCATTAGAAGCTGAGCTTTGTATTCAGTCAGTACTAAATATCAAAGATACTTATTTCCAGGAGTACTGTACTGTACTTTTTCAAGCCTTCTGATTTACCCTTAAAATTATAGCCTTCTATTTAGGATGGAGGCTTAGATGAGAGCATTGGAACCATAGTTGCAATAGCTGCAGCATATTCCAATCTCCCACAGAATATAACAAAACTCACCTCCTCAATATATTGAGTTCCATTCTGCAATGATGAGCTGTACAGCAATCAATATTATGGGCCTTTACAGAGTTGAATGCATGGCGGCCATAATTTCTCCAACACAAAGTGTGTTTCATCTATATTTAGATTAACACAATATTCTGTACAAATTCACTAATATCAGGATCATATGACCTGATTCAGAGATGGACAGAGTTCACATTGCTGCTGGGTCTTTGGACTAATGCAATGTTAATGCAGCAGGAGGTGTCTGAGCAGAAAAGAGCAGAAAAGACACTGCACAGGTGAGTGCCGTGCACCCCCAACAAGGGGCAGATCCAGGGGGAGGTGATTAGTGTATTTACCACTCCTCCGCACATGAAGACAGAGGAGACTACAGCAGTCTCCCTAGAATCACCTGCAGCCCAGCACTAGGGTAAGAGGCTGCTGCCACTGACAAGTAATTAGTACCCACTCCCCCCTCTCTGTGTTCCTGTTTGTGTGTGCCTGTGAGGAGTGTAGTATTAGTTTTAGAGTAGTTTTGATTTTTGTTAAGATGGAGAGTGAGAGTAGAAGGAGTAGACAGTAGGATAGTTAGCCTGAGGTATGGGAGGATGTGCAGGAGTTAGAGCAGGAGAGGTGAAAAGAGCCATACATACAAAACAAAGTGTGGCCATAACATATGTTTTTATTACGATGAGAATGGGGCCCTGGTATCAGTAAAAGTGCCTAACTATGATTTAATTCTAGGTAGTCAGGCAGTTAGGACCTCAGGGCCTGATTCAGAGCCGCTCGTAAGCAGCCGCTCGTTCGCTACGAGCAATGTTTGCACATCTGCGCATGCGTATGTGTCGTAATGTGCATGTGCCAACCAGTCAGTGCGGGTGGAAATTGAGCACTTGCAAAATAGTGTGTGCCTGCTACTTTGAGTGACAGCATGAGGCGTTTGTGGGTGGTAACAGGGGAAGGTGCTTGAAAATGTGGAGTGGTGATCCAAACGCAGGCGTGCCAAATGATCAAAATGGGCATTTTAAGGGTGTGCATAATTAACAAAGCAGCGTCATTGGCCATATCACTTGGTTGTCTCTTATCCTGAACTGCTCGCATGATTGCTGTAGGAAAATCCTACCACAAGCACTACGAGCAGTTCAGACGCCTTTCGATGTACTCAATTAATCTAATAAATAGTGGAGATGACATAGGATGCGAGCGGCCAGGGGGCGTCTTTACAAAATAGCGAGTGCATGTTTCGTTCGCTCGCTCACACATAGAGGCGTCAACAGACCGCAAAGAGTGAGCGCTCAATTTAAATAGCTGGCCCCTTTTTCTGAATGAGCGAGCGCAAATAGCGTCCAGCTCTGAATCAGGCCCTCAGTTAGGAGATAGTGGTAGATCTGGTCCTCAGTGGTGAAGGTTGTCAATGACGGGGGGTTCACATGGACGACTGTCATTTGCTCCCATACATTCATTCCAACCAGCCAGATTGGACAGATATCTGACAGAAAATTGTATAGTGGATGCCCAGCTTTAGATAAAGCAAGTAACTATATACCTGGACAAACCTTGTTGCAATGCAAGGGGTGCAAACACATACATTGTTTGCATATCGGGCTTTTGCCTGTAGCCCACAAATACTGGACAGCTTTATTTTTACACTGCAATTTAGATGTCAGTTTGGACACACCCCTCCCTAATCTAAAGCTCTCTGCACATTTTACACCTGCCCAACCTGCAATGCAACATAGTTTTACCAAGATGCACAGTTACTTGCTCTTTCTTATGCTGGGTACACACGTAAAGATTTTCTGTCCAACCATCCAACTAGTTGATTGGTTGGAATGAAAATCTGGTAACGTATGGGAGTAAATGATGATCAGTAATTTGCTCCTAAATGCCAGAAAACAGATGAAAATGGTCGTCAGACAAGTTTGTTAAATGTTTGATCTAAACAATTTGTTCAAACAACAGTTTTTGTCCATTTTCCGGCGTTTGGGAGCAAATTGCTGATTGTCATTTGCTTACATACCTTACCAGATTTTCATTCCAACCAATCAACTAGTTGGATGGTTGGACAGAAAATCTTTACATGCGTACCCAACTTTATTCTATTCCCAAAATTGAATCAGGCCCAATATATCCTTTATGCACATTAGAATTAAGGGGGACATTTTGCAAACCTTCTATAGAATGGTTTTGTGGACAAGTGAATTTGTTATCCATAGCAACCAACCAGCTTTAATCTAATACGGTATAGAATGTACTTTATAAAAGACAACTAGATTCTGTTTATAGAAGACAACTAGATTCTGTTTATTTGCTGTAATCAACGTCTCCACTTGACCACAAACCAAAAACTCTTTAAAAGTTTTAAACTTTCTCTCCTGTATTTGTTTCAATATCACAACATTATAGAACTACTACACTTACCTGTTTTGCTCTCCAACAGGATGTCCTTATATCCTGATCGAGGATCAGTCACAAAACACAACTGCAAGGCCTAGAGACAGAGATGAGGTATAAATCATTAGCCTTCACTTATTTTCCTTGACTCCACCTGCACAACACCCCCAAGAAGAGCCAACTACTCCAACCATGCTCTCTGCACACAAAATATTTAGCATTGGACATGATTGAGGCAGAATTCCAAAAGACTAAAGCTGGGTACACATTAGTCGATGTGTACCCAGTACGATATTACCGGCAACAGGACCCGGCATGCGGTAAGTGCATACACGCTTGCTGATGCTGGTTTCAACTTTGGGGAGGAACGTGTCATGCTGCATTCTGCATATCATTGGTACACACTAGATGGTGTACCAGATAAGTTGCTCCGATCCGTGGGTTTGGACAACATAACATCTAGTGGATACCCACCTTTAGGTTCAGGAGTGTTCAGATTTTTTCAAAAGCCAAACCACTCATCTCTAGTTGCTAACTCAATTTAAGCACTGTTTTGAAATGACCAAATGGGCAGTAGTCAAATTAGTTACGGCCTGCTCCTTAGACCGTTGGGCTGTTACTGTCCATCTATTGCCTCACCCTACCATAATCTCAGAGCAACAGTAATGTGGAAATCAACAATATACAAAAGCAGTGGGCAGTAACCAAGTTGTCAAAGACACAGTATTTCTACTTGTATCTTCAAAAATATAATAACATTTTTTGGACACAGTCACAGATGGGAAAGCATTATGGGGTCCACAGGCAGTAATCTGTATTTCAGAGATGGTGCTGCTTGTTACCTTAGAAGATGACAAGGAGAGGAAGCAACATCTCTTTCTCCCTTCAGTCATGGAGTGTGGCAGTGAGTAGTGAGATTATAACCCAGTGCCACTCTCACAGACAATTATTGACATTGAGGAACAGCAACCAACAACTTCTCAAGTAGGAAGCTGCCAGCTGCTTCCAATTCATATCAGTGTGCAGCTTTCCATTAGGAACATTAGAAACTCTGAATGAATGACTTTATGTCACTTTTTCAGTGTATCTATTGTTTCAGAAACAATGAATAAGAGTTAGTACACTAATACTGCTTTTATATCTAAATTCCGGGTCTGACCCAGAGGTTGGAACAGGAGGCTTGACTCAAACCCGCTCACTGGATGCGTTCACCTGCAGCCAGAGTATTCAAAACCCGCAATCGCTAGCAAGACATTAGCACGCCCACAATGTCTCGGCGTATGATCACGGTGTTTATTTAGATGACCACCAGCCTGTCTTAAGATGTCCACTTTCCCTTAGTGAAGCCCATTGCCTCCAGGAAGTTTATGCAACAATCGGTAACATTGAGTAACATCGGATCCATACGTAGCACTTGTGGCTGACCATACCCTACCACAAGCACTGCGAGTGCTTCAGTGTGTAATTCAGCCATGTGACATATATTCTGATGCTGCATCCTAATTATGCACACCTTTGAATCGGCGTTAAGACGCTCAGACACACCTGCATTCGCACCACCACATCACCACACCCCGTTTCCATCGACCATCCCCAGTCACCACCCACAAACGGCTCGTCCTGTCACTCATTAGAGAAGGTGGCTATGCACTGCAAGTGAATGCTTCCTGATTGCATGGACTAGTTTGCGCACGCGCACTGCGTCTTGTACACATGCACACATTGCAAACATCGGCAGACTATGTTCAAATGCAGCCTAGCAAGCGGGTCTGAATCAGATCCCAGGTTCCAAACCAGATCAGACCTGGAATTTAGCTGGCGCTGACCCAGGAAATTCCTGAGTCAGCGCCGTTCACACAGAGCCAGATCTGCAGTGACCCGGCTGTTCCAGCGTGGAAGTGGACACTAGGAGATGACGTCATCTCCAAGCGCCACTGAAGCTGACTAATCGGCCCGCATGTGGTGCTCTCCAGGTCATCGTGACCTGGATCACGCCATTTACACTGCAGGGTTTCACGGGTCATTCTCATGTAAAACTCTGCAAGTTACCTGGGTTGGATTGCTGGGTCACTCGATCAGGGAATCCAACCCCGTCCCTTTTACACCAAGGAGCTACTCGGGTTACCCTGCAATAACCTGGGTTTTAGCTCTGGTGTAAAAGGGGTATAAGTAACCTTTTATGCTCACCTCATGGTAGCACCGACCCTGGTAGTAGTAGTAACAGTAGTATTCACAGTATTTGTTTGCAGTTGTAGTATTAAAATGTTGTGGTAGCCTACACTTATCACCATAAATGTTATTAAATGCTGTATTTTCTATACCAAAATTAGAATATTGATTACTGTTTCCATTGGAAAAATTACCCTTTAAATTTAAGATGTTTATATTACACATTTGTGTAAAGGGCTCTTTAAGAACCTTTAACTATATATAGTGTTGTTTTATCCAGTTAATTTAATTATTTAGTAAGCAACTGTTTGAAAAGAATGAAGTACACCAAGCACTCAAAAGCAACATTGGAGAGTTGGACAGAAATTAGTTATTCCGAAAAATGATTGACCTACTGTAACAACTTCACACCACATGGAAGGCAGAAAAACAACACAAATTGCAGACACACAGTCCTTAGATCACCATGAAACATGAACTGGAAGGTAGTAAATAAGCATCTTAATGTAAATTAACATATGCTGTGCTACACAACTTAAAGCATTTTATCTGTAAAAATGCCTCTATCCTTTCAGTTGGGTTTATAACACCATCTGTTTTAATTATACTTTTGGTGGTGTGCTATAAAGTTAATAGAACTTGTACTGCAAAGTCAATCTTAAAACAATGGGGCTTTTCGACGAAGTTGCATCTCTGTAAACTCATTGCTGGGGTCTCAATGTAATAAACTTCAAAATTGTTAGATTACTGTTAGAGCTCAACAGATGCTCCTTTATTTTTTTCTCCCTTATGTGAAATGCATGTTTCAGCCAAGTCATGATATTAGTCAGGTAATTATTTAGTGAAGACAAATACTCTTCAATCAATCATCCATTCACTTTTCATTTTGATTTGTGATTTCTTTCTTGCTATACTAACAATTAGAATTAATGCAATATACAAAATGCAAACTAGCATACGTTAACCCAATTCTGTAGTAGAAGAGTAATGAAAACTGTATTATCTCATTTTTATTTTAAGTGTTCATTTAATAAAAAAAAAATGAACAGAGAATTGTTTGTGCTACAGTATACCTGTAAAAAATGGCAAAAAAATAGCAAGCAAATTAAGTGCATGCAAACATATTATGCGTTCCAGTAAAATTAAAAGTTAGACATCAAATCAATATTTTTTGAGAGTTTTACCCTTTGTATTTTTCCAAAATAAATATTAAGGCATGACTGTTTGCAACATTTTTGTTATCAGACGATTTTTGTATTGACGCTAGAAAGTTTGATATTAGAACTCACAATTGAATACACTTTGGTTATGTGCTTTCTCTTTCCCATAATGTCTTTATTTCCTACCAAAGGTCTATCCAATCAATCTACAGTAATTGAGGTTTTAAAATCCACTCGCAATACAATAGCTTGGGGCTATGAAGGATGGGTGACATCCTTGGGGGTAGGGTATGACTTAATTGAAGATGTTGCTAAATCCATATACATTAAACATTAAGAAGGATTGTTGGCAAAGAGGATGCAGTCACAATGCCATGCTTGCTAATAGGTTACAGAGTGATAACTTACCTGGTTCCTTTGACCTATACATAGCCTATCAATTCACTATGAAGCACTACTACATAATGGGTGAGCGGGTTCGGTTTTACTCGGTTTTACTCGGTTCTTATCGCCACTTTACCGCAATTTCGGCTCGATTTCATTCGCTATCCAAAACACGTGTTCGGCGATAGCCAATAAAAAGATCTGAGTAAAACCGAGTAAAACCGAACCCGCTCACCATTAAGTCTGGGATCATAATTATGTCAGACAGGGCCTCCACAATTTCTAGAAAATTGATAGGTTGCATACAGTACTTGACCCACAAAATGTCTTCAATGTGTGTAGCTCACAGGTTCAATAAATATTTGCAGCTTATGCCCTGAAAACACACATTTTTGGGGGGTAACTGCAAATATTTATTATCCCCTGATTATATGACAGAGTGACCGCAGCAAGTATCTCCAACACCTGCTGAAATCCCTTCATTCCCGCTGGCAGCCGCAGCCCCTAAAGGTTTCTATGGGGGATGCGATGCTGCCAAATTTACCAACCTCCAGAATGTGATGCATTCCGGAGATTGGCCCTCACAGCTAGCTATTGGCTACACATTGCATAATAACTGGGAGAGGGTTCCATAGGAACCCTCCCATGGCAATGACCGCAGGATATGTGTGGTCTGAATGCATGCACTGGAATCTCGGCACAAAAGTGAAGAGACTGCGCACATGGGGCCTGATTCAGACCCGGTCGCAAGCGCTGTGCGCTCACAACCGGGTCGATGGTGGGCCAGCCAGCTCTGTCGTGCGCATGCGCGAGACCCGGATAGCAATGGGTAATCTGTCGCTCCAGGTCTGGTACCAAAGGGGGCGTGCTGTCGATGTTGAGTGACAGCACGACCCCTTTGGTGGGCAGGCCAGGGGAGTGGCTGCCCAAACGGAGGCATTCCCATGTGAACGCCTCAATTTGGGGGCAGCCCCACTGACATCACGAGTGATGTCAGTGGGAGAGACTTCATCTCTGTTAGAGCCGAAATCTCTCTGGGGCTTGCGGCAACGAGACCCTACCACAAGGGTCTCATCGCAAGCCTGATGGTTGCGATGGTATTGACCATCGCGACCATCTTCTTGGACGCTTGCTATAGCTGTGGGTGGTCACCCACAGCTATGCGAGCGGCCA
This sequence comes from Taudactylus pleione, assembly GCA_031769625.1. Taxonomy (NCBI): domain Eukaryota; kingdom Metazoa; phylum Chordata; class Amphibia; order Anura; family Myobatrachidae; genus Taudactylus; species Taudactylus pleione. Next base: position 2,715,179 of record JAUIMM010000040.1, on the reverse strand, counting down.
GGAGGCCGTTCTAAAAAAAAAAAAGAGCGGCCCTGATTCAGAGCGAGTGCTCCGTCAGTGGTCACTTCATTACCAGCACATTCCAGGGATGGGCTACTTTCAGAGCCCCTGTCCCTGTGGGTGGGGTTTTGTTACAGTCTGCAGTAATGTTGTGCCCAGATCACACTGCAAATGCGATCATCTATGGAAAGATACATAGATGCAGATGATAGATTTGATTAAACTGAGTTAATACTCCTTGAAAACCCTTTGATATTGCCACATTTAGCAATATGTGATGGGCTATCTTAGCATTCATTAAAAGTATGTGCCACTTACTCCAGGAAGTTAGCTGCCTAATATGGCTCTAAGCTGTTTGAAGACATGTTCGTAGGCTGAAATTGGTTTCCATTTTCAGATGTTGTTTGAAAGTGTTTGAACATGTGCTACTGTACCTACTAAACTGTCTGTGAGCAAAACTCATCTTCAAAGCATTTATAATGAGACCTAAACTAGCAGTCAGTGCTACATGAGTGTTCTGTGAACCTGCACACGTGCACACCCCATGAATTTTGAATAAACATCGACTTCTGACTGTCTGCTCTGTTAATGTATTATCATGTACTACTGTAGCTTTGATTCTTACATGACCTTTGTTAGCTAATATAATTTTCTGCAATTTTCACCACTGTATACCAAATATTGGACTTGTCTCTGGATTCCACTCTTGCATTTTTCCTGTATACTGTACTTCTACTAGCTACCCATGTATCACACTATTCAACCTGTCACTGGACCTTGCATTGCCTAACCCTTGTCTGCTGATCCATGCTAGTGAACCAACCCTGTACTGTGTGTATACAAATTGTTTGTGACCGGATACTTTAAAACAGGTGAGCAACATTTTAAGATGCCTGTCTCAGTGTTGATTCTCACTACATATTGCCATATCTAGACTAGTGTCTTTGCCTTTAGGATCCAATGTGTGAAAGAGGGTAATGGTACATAATTGCCTGTGAAAGATATGTGGTAGGTGAAGAATTGTATATTGATTCATTTTACCAAATACCATAACAGCACTGCAACTGTTTCTATGCCTGTTTTAATAAATACCTGCTACTGTTTCTTTTTGCTCTGATAGCATAGCATAGTACTGCACACTTTCATTTTATTGTTTTTATTTAAAAAAAATGGTAATCAGAACATTAAAATAAAATTGTGGTGGGCCTCTGTGCATGGAGGATTTATTTTGTGGATAGTGGTGTTAGACCATCTGAATGAGTGCTATTAATATTAGGTTAATTATTATAGAATTCACTTTACACAAAAGGAATAATTAAGGCACTCTTGGGCCCCAAAGTAAAATTTAGCATAGAGGAGGCAATTGAGGTAGTTAAGTGAGTGGAATGAAGGGTATAAGTAACTAAACACATGTGGTCTCTTCAATAGCCTGCTCCAGATTCTGCAGGTTTCAAGCTAATCCACTATATTAAACTCAGGCCCTGATTCAGAGCCGGACGCTCTAACAGAGCGCTCGCTCTGAATCAGGGCTGTCCCTGCTCCTTTTTGGAGCGGCCTCCTGGCCACTCGCATAGCTGTGGGTTACCACCCACAGCTATAGAGAGCGGACAAAATGATGGTCGTGATGGTCAAGACCATCGTGACCAACGGGCTTGCGATGAGACCCTGCGGTAGGGTCTCGCTGCCGTAAGCCCAGGAGTGCTTTTGGCTCTATCAGAGCCAAAAGCACTCCCACTGACATCACTAATGATGTCAGTGGGGCTGGACACAGACAGTAGACATTCCCATGGGAATGCCTCTGTCTGGGCAGCCACGCCCCCGGCACACCCACCAAAGGGGGCGTGCTGTCAATCACCATCGACAGCACGCCCCCTTTGGTGCTAGACCCATAACGACGGCTTGGCCGTCGTTATTCGGGTCTCGCGCATGCGCACGATGGAGCCGCCTCCATCGTGCGCATGCGCACTTGGGCACCATGGACCCACTTGCGCGCGCTGTCAGAATCAGGCCCTCAGCTGCCTCAATTTGAATGTCAAAACCAAAGAGTTTATAAGATATTGTAGTTTACACTAGTTTATTAAAGCAGATAAATGTGTTCATTGTTCTCTTACCAAGCTATGATACAGTTCAGGTAGAGTTTCTGCTGTATAATCCAGCCTCACTATTCTTTCTAAGATTTAAAGTGGAAATTAGAGATGTGTCCACATACAGCTATCCTCAAATTTCTCCAAATAGCCCTGTTTGGTGTGCCATGGAAAAAGCATTTAACTCTTTCATTTCCAGTTTGTCCATTTTATAAAGAACATTGCCCATGTTAGTCTTTTTTACTAAGCAGTGATATCAGCTCCTATTTAGAGAACTTATAAAATTTTGATCAACTAAATTATTAGAGGCATATTCAATTAGGTGACAGGATAGCAAATATTTTTGTTATTTAAATACATGCATGGTTTTTGATTTTTTGAGTGCTGGGAGGTTTTTTCTGCGCACCTGAAGAGCATGACCAATTGTTCCTAAAATCCAAATTTTGGCTAAAAATGGTCGGGAAATGCTCTAGGACCCCTCCTAATGACTAATTAAGAAACTGGAATTCAAATTACCATAATTAGTCAGTAAATACTCACCTTCTGAAACACTGTCTTCTTCCTCCAGCGTTTGGACCCAGTCTCCTGCAGCACTTGTGTGTGTAAGTATGTTGTGTCAGTGCATTTAAGTATGTGTGAGTGTGTGTAAGTATGTGTAAGTATGTGTGAGCGTGTGTAAGTGATTGTGTGTGTGTGTGAGAGAGCACCCCTGGAGGTAGCTGCAGGGAGAAATACATCTCCCAGCAGCCCCCTCCCTTCCCAGCAGCCCCCTTGACTCCCAGCAGACCCCTACTAAGTACAAAGATGGAGTGGAGATTACCAGGAGCCGTGGAGACCACAGAAGTCCAACAGGTCAGTAAGTAGTTTTTTTTTCTCACACCATGGGGTTTTCAGTGCTGAAAACCCTGCATTTTAAAAAAAAATTGAATACTGTGGTTATCGAGAGCACGCATACCGATGGTATTTTAAATTGGCCATAAGATACACATTACTTTTTTGTGAAGAAAACCTTTCTCCCAAATGTATATGCCCCTTGCTAAATTTGAGAAAGTATGACAATGTTAAAGCAAGTTCTTAATATTTTGAGGGCAAATGTTGAATGCGAAAGGCCAACTATGTACACCGTTGCAGTAATTATATATGTTTTGAATTCTACCAAGATGGCCATTACTCCAATAATCATACCTACCAAATAACACAGGAAGTGCTTCACAGGAAGCTACTATGTATTCCACATGCATTCTAAGTGGTTGCTGGAACCAGGAAATACTTTGGGAACCTGAACATGCACCATGGACAAGGAAGTATGGTGAATGTGCAATGATACCAATCAATGACTGGAAGTCCTTCTTATTTTTTATTCACATAGTTATAATCTATGATTGTTCCATCCACTGGTTTTATATTTAATGTTTCTGAATTATGTCTACCTCACATCAAGGTTTTTAAACACTATAAATTATACGTGATATCAAACAGGAAGTGATGTCACCTTCACCTAACTAATTGATATGGGTATAAATATGAGCTCTGTCCCACATGTAATAACACCCCTTTGATAAAGTCCATTGGACAAAACGCATCAGGCTTTCCCAGACTGCACATCTCCTAAAAGTTAAGAATCTAAATTGCTAAATTTTTTACCTTAATGTCATTCATTATTTGTAATTGATTTTAAATTTGTAATGATTGCTGTTGCAGTATTATTATGTTGTAAATAGAGATGAGCGGGTATGGTTGCAAAACCAAAATCAAAACCTGAAAGTTAATGCAGATCCAAAACCAAAGCACGAGGGTCGACGACAGTCTCGAATTATAATACCTTCCTATTCAATCTTTTCCTATGCTATATACTGTATATGTTAATGTATTTTTATCTTTGAACTGCTGCTATATGCTATTTTATTGTCTGAATTATTTTTAACAAATTAGATATTAAATATTCTTCAAACATAATTCTCAGTCATATTTTAATGTGGTTTGGACAACTATTGTTGCTCTGTTACCATTTTCTTACTTTTCGACCCCATGAGGGTCTGTTTCAAGACAAGTCACCATGACATCCAGCATGCTAACCAGGAGCATGCTGGATGTCATGGTGACTTGACTTAAAAAAGAGCCTTATGGGGTTGAAATGTCGACTGAAATGGTGATATTGAATCTTTTATATTAAAAAATATCTTTGAAAATCTGACTAAATTGCGGTGAGTGCCCTCTCTGGCTGTACAAAGCCTATGTTTGGATATTTAAATGGAGCACCTTTGTTTTTCTCCCTAGTGGAGCACCCTGTGGACTGTGCAGTACTAGATGTGAGTGCAATATAATACCTACTTTATATATATATATATATATATATATTAGTTTAGATGGATTATGCCTTAAAGAGCTATACTGACAGTTGCTCCATTAGAGTCATGAGAGTTACTTTTTACAGATAGGGATCTTTGACTAGTATACTATGGGTTAATAATGTAATGAGATGATGTTATTCTATCCAGCTGTATGTGCAGTGTTCCCTTTATTATCCTCAATGTGTTGTCTAGATGTATACCTGTATTTGTTATGGTGAAGTTGTTATGTATATTTATTACCATGGCACTGGGCCATTTCTCTGTTTCCGGTGTCATGTCCATGACCGGAGGTAGAGTGAATGCTGGCAGTTTACATGTTGGTGATGGTGTGTATATATAGGTGAGTGTTTTCTGTGTTTCACTTGTCCTTAAAAAAAGATGTAGTAAATATCTGAAATGTTGGCATTAAGGAGCTGCATGTTGTGTCCATTATTTTGAAGTCCCAGGAGTGCTGCCATCTATCTATGGTATGCAGTCGGGAAGCTGGCAGACTTAATCCCGACAGCCGGCTTCCCGACTGTCACATCCTGGCAAGGGTCTAAAGACAGGTGTCGATATGCTGATGCCTGTCATAAGACATACACCGGGAGCCTGATGCCCAGCATACCGATCAAAGGGGTGCCGAGCGTGGATAGCCACAGGGGGGGGAGGGTTAGGTTTAGGGTTCCCAGGGGCGACTTAGGGTTAGGTACCCCTCCGGGGGACTTAGGTTTAGGTGGCAGGGAAGGGGGAAGGGGGGGTAGGTTTAGGCACTTAGAGGGGGGATTAGGGTTAGGCACTGGGGGGAAGGTTAGAGTTAGGCACCCCTAAGGGAGGGTTAGGGGGTAGAAGTAGGTTACTATAAACTTACCTTTGATGATCGGGATTTCCTCCTCTGCCAGGATGCCGCTGTCGTGATTCCAACTGCCTTGCATGGTTCCAGCAGTAAATCATAACGATTCCCTATCTATGCCTATGCTACAGGTCTGACGAGGGCCTTTGGATGTGCACCCATGCTATACCCTCAGTATTTGGAGTGCCGGCAGTCACTTTGCATATATATATATATATATATATATATATATATATATATATATAAGCATATAGACAATATATATATATATATATATATATATATATTTAAAATGAAAGTGTTTAAGATAAATATATTTAAAAAGCCAAAACACAAATTGTGAATAACAAAACCAAAATCAAACTTCCAATGCCGTTGGCAACCCCAAGTCCCAAATTATGATCCACACATTCATAGCAGGAATAATTGGGTGTGATACCACATACATTTTTATGGCAAAGGAACTGGTGGAATTTAATCAAATTTCTAATCAGTTCAAAGTTTTTCTGCATCTCTATTTGTAGTAAGAAATAAGTTATCAAACTTTTGCTGTACTGGAACTTTTTTATGCAGTCAGAGCAGAAAATGTTGAGGTGATATCCTAGAGACCTGTTAGAGTGAAACTAGCCCCATAGTTGCATTGCTCTATGAGCCTGATTCAGGTTGGATCGCAAGGCCACAGACACATGCAACCAGTCGATGTATGCATTCTGCGCAAAGAAATGAATGCCAGGAAGTGCCATTTAGGGGTGGAGAGAGTGGGTGGTCAAAGGAACGCAGGTATGCTTGTGAATTTAAACACCATTACAGGGGCATGCATAATTAAGCCTCAATGATGGTATATGCAGCCAGAGCTCTGCATGGCAACAGGAAGCTTTGCAGGTTGTACGGCATGTCAAGCTTAACCACAACTATGCGTATGGGTCTGATGTTTCTCGATATTACCAATGTTTGCACTGACTTGCAGATGTATATAATGGGAAGTGGGCAGCCTTATAAGCTGAGGGGTGTCTTGATATAGTGCTGCAATAGCAATCATTTGCATATTTTTGCTCCTTGCGGGTGCGTGTGATTGCAGACTTGCGATCCGTGCTGAATCAGGCACTATATCCCTTATTTTATATGTAAATCTCTGTTACAGATAATATATTTAGTTGTGTAAGTGGGCTTTATTTGTTTGCATTGAAATCTTCTCTAGATAGCACCTGATACTTGCTAGTTCAGCTACAAGTACATTAAACTATTATCCATTATATTATGGGGGGAGTGTAACCATTGGTCATATGTGGTAGGTAAGTGAGTTATGTTTTCTGGTTTGCTTTTCATTCAACACAAGCCCCACTGCCTATCTGCATCATGGCATAAATTCCAACACTGTTGAATTAAATATAAATTACAGTTTTGTCAAAAACGTTACATTGTTTTGATCATATGCTCTGATTCTAAAATGGCTGTAATGAATAGACATGATTTTTTGTCCCTAAACCTTCATTTTAATTTTGCTTCCTTACTGTTGATTTAATTGCCAGGTGTTGAAATAGGCTTTACATTGTCTTCAATTTGAAAAACATAAAATATATATTTACTCATATTTATACCTTTCAGTTGTTGGTGCAATGCACAATAAAAGTGCCACATTATTATTAAGAACAAAAAATAATAAATAAACCCTACTTTAAATGTTTATAATATTCATCTTTCTTTGTATGATTATTAGCTATTGATTTATTTATATTAATTTTAAGATTAGTGTTATTAGATTATTATTTTACTATTTAATATAATTAATTTAGATAGATATTTTGCACCATTTAAGACCCAGAGTACATAAAATTTGATTGGTATTTGACCGGAAAACAACCTCTGAAAACAGTTGTATGAATATGTATCTTTAAGTCATAATTAAAAAAATATTAGGTAAAAAAAGTTAAGTGACTGCAGCTCACAAACCAATTATAATTTATATTCTATTAAACAAATTTAAACTTGTATCTATTATTTTGTGTGGTGTTTCAGCAGTACTATACTGTATAAAGATTTATAATGTCATGTAATCCATAGTAAACAAAAAATCATTGGTTACTACGGAGTACAGCACATAATTGCTTGCACTTAAAAAAATATTAGACATTGATTAGAGCATTTTAGATGAGGCTCCATCTGGTTTTATGAATTTACTGTGACTGTAATTGAATTATTCAGATATGGGTCCATAGGTAAAGTTCAGTGTCATATTATTGGAGCAACCACTTCCTTCTCATGTGACCACACACTGCACAAGAGGGAAGAGGGAGTATAGACCAGATGAAAAGATTATCCAAGGCAGGCAGCACCATGTAATGTACCTCTTTACTTTTACAAGAAAGAGCATGATTCTTGATCCTGACTGACAAGGTAAGTGCACATTTTTGGCATCGTACTGTAGTATGAACTAGTGAAAATTGTTATTTAGTTGACATTAGTTGTTAACTAGGGGTAAAAATGTCTACAAATGGTTCAGGAATATATGTAATATCTGAAAGTATATAAGACATTTTGTGGCAAGTTGCTCAGTCCATGCAAAATCAACCACAAGTAAAGTAAACCACCAATTCCATATTTATTCAATTTTAGACATACACATTAGTATACCAGCTAGAAAGCCCTGACAAATTTAAATTTCCCATGATTGATAGGCTTTCTGTTCTATGGGCCTATAGAAAGACAACAATTGTTCATTGGATGCAGACATTGGGTTCATTTTTTTCCTATAATTTTTACAACTCTGCTCTCACTTATAATAGAAAGTTCAAAGTATGGTAAAATGTCTAAGATTTCACCAACATTGGAGTTTGTGGGTTACAAGGCATAGTTGAAGGGCATGGAATGACAAATGTGTGGGTCTAAGTGTATGTAGGAGTGCAAAAGTATTTGTTATTTTGCATTTCATAAAAAATATATTTGTTTTTGGGGATGGCCAGATCTGGAGATGCAGAGGGAGTAATAGGTAGCCAGAGAAAATTAAATGAATTGTGTGTGTACATAAATGTATTTCTTTAACTTATTATTAAGATTAAGTGCCTGATCCTAAGATTAACATATAGATTTTTGTGAATCACATCTTACAAGTTATACACTGTTCATGGTCTGGAACCAATCATACACAAGTACAGGCGATGTAGAGTCATACACATTTCTATTGAATCTACAGTTAGAAGAGACAAGGCATAACTGGGCTTTAACATGGCTTTTTCACAATTCATTGATTTTAAATAAAGGTTATATTTAATTTGTTTTTTTCTGTGCACCAAATACAGTCTTCATTTTTCTCTCCTCCTCCAAAATTGTGCTATATTTGGTCTGTGGTAGCTCTCTCTCTGCACAATACTAGATAGAATAACAATAAGATTGTGATAATACGGGACATCATTATGAAGTTATTATAATATTTGTTCCCAGTGCAACAAATATCTTTTTCTTTCTTAGGTTTTCTCACATAGGGGTATATTTACTAAAGTGTGGGATTTTAGAAGTGGAGATCTTGCCCATAGCAACCAACCAGATTCTACTTAACATTTATCTAGCACATTCTAGAATATGATAGCTAGAATCTGATTGGTTGCTATGGGCAACATCTCCACTTCTAAAAAAACACACATTAGTAAATATACCCCATAGTCAAAGTTCAGTAAGAGCTATACAAATTGGACAGAAGTGGAGCTACATCTGTTTTCACAAGTGTCTTTTGTACCTGGTATAGGGGTTGCACAAGTGTGCACTGATGATGATGATAACTAGTAAGTTTAAGGACACAGGATGGATACACACAAAATGCATAAAATTCTGCATATAGAGAATATTTTTTTTCCATGCATAAAATGTAGAAGCAAATTCAGTCAAACTCAGCATCAGGCTCTAAGGGTACTATGTGACCCTTTTGAATGTCAGAGGGTTACAGATGAGGCCCTTGAAATGTGTCAGCTTGCGTCACTGGTTTAGAGGCTATGTTAATTTATAACCATGCTACAGTATCTTACTGAATGGTAGTTTTTATGGGCTAGCATTGCTCATCATAGCTCATGTTTAAGGTACTGTATAGACAAAAGCCTACATTTCCTATTATATTTCAGTATCTGTATTTTGTGTGTTATCCTAATTTTTAGGAAGAATAGTTTTCTAACTCTGTACCTTATCTTTGCTGGGGACATCTAGAAGTCGGTTATCTCAGCATGTAATGATCTCATTGCATAATCCCATTGCATGTTTTTTCAGAGCACACATGCAAATGTATGTGTTTGCATACATCTTTGTGTGTGGTCAATTTGTTTCACATTGTTAAGATAAATTATTTAACACATGTTCTGACTATTGTCACTGTAATACCGCATTCACACTAGACGAATTTCATGAATGATATAGACGAATAATGATATCATTAAATGATATATCATTCATATCGTTAAGTGTGTATGCAGTGAACGGCCAACAATGCACGCTCCTGCGGGTCATTAATGATGTCTTTTGTCATCCATACATGCAGGCCATTCTGAAGATATCATTAATAATTGTCTGTTTAGAAATGTGGCAGGATAACTTCACTGAAAGATATTTTTAAAGATATCTTTCAGTGTGTAATCCCAACATTGTTTGTCCTGCACTACAGAAAGTTCAAGGGAGACCTTTCACCAATATCGTTCATACAGCACATCATCTAGTGTGTATGAGCCTTAACTCAGTACAAAGCATAGCACTGCGCATGCTGTATAATGTAATCAGATAAAGTGATATGATAATTGGTTCTGTTGTACACAAGTTAAATATCTAAAACAAACTACTTACATGTATAGGATCTAATAATTTTATGAATAATTTTATTATTAGAACTAGTATATAAAGTGGCTTTATCTGTACCCAGAAAAAACATAAATACCTAAAATGGTTGAACTGTTTTTATATTTTTTTTTCTATAACAGTTGCTTCTTTTATTTCTGAATTTGGTCATTCAGGAAATGTAAGACTTTATCCTGCTTTCAAAGTAAAGCTTTTTTAATTATGCTAAATATATTTTATTGAATTGTTTTTAAATTATATTACAATTTCTAAAAATAATTAGCTATGTCTTGGTTGCCTGCATGTCAAATGATTCAATCAATTTTAATGATTTTAAGATTTTGTTTTTCAAGTCCTTTCCCAATTTAGACTTACAGTATTTCTAATTTATTTCTACATTACCCAGAAACATGGAATTTAATTTAAATAGGGTCATTTTTAATTTGTCTTTTAATGTTCAATAACTATGAAAAAATAGAAAAGGAAAAATGTCTGAAGATCATCAGAAATAAATCTAAATAGGTCCATGAAGTACTGTAACATTTTAGATTCTTTGAGCCTGTTTCAGAGTTGTATGTAAGCCCAATGGTTTACACACAACTCTGATGTTTCCCCATCAAGTGAAGGATCTGTACTGCACAGTGCCCCCTAAGCTGCAGCATGATTGACATGCCGTGAACATTTGTGGGCAGGTCGAAGGCAACAACAGTGACCATTTTAAAAATCAGTCTCCCCTGTTTTGTAGGCATCTCAAAGTCAGGGTCTATGTCTTCCGATGTAGATTTCGTGGCTTACTGAAATGCCCAATGGTTGCATGATTGTGATTCGTTGCAGAATTCAGATCTCGAATGCTGGCAATGGGTGGCTTTTGCCTTCAAACGCCACTTGCTCCATTAGCATTATTTTGCTTAGCTGCTGCATCCAAAGACGCAGCAGCGATGCAATAGCATACAACTCTGAATTAGGCCCATTATCAACTGAATAAAGCACTGAAAAACTGAATACAGTGGTAGTGTGAAATTGTTCACAGCAACAATTAAATCACCACACTGTATTCAGTAACTGGTTATGAGGTTAATCTTACATATTAACTACTAAGAATGTAAAGGATAAATATTATTTCTATATCCCATTACACTGTTTACAAGAAATGCAATTTGAAAAAAAAAGTTTCTATATTCTACTGCATTATTTAAAAGAAAAACTATATATTGTACCTTTGATTTTTATATATATTCATTTATATTTTGACATATTTATATTTAAAGGATTTAAAAAAGTGTAACAAAAATAAACATTGTTGGAAATAGTAAAGCTATGAAAGAGATACAATTAAAATAATGATTCACAATTGATATTTAAGAGCTGATTCTAAGCCACATGCAAAGTGTCTCTGGATGTGCCAGTGGGGAGCCATGCCGGAAACTGATGTTACACCAGCCACTATAACCATCATCATTAGTATTGGCACTTGCACTAGCCCCATGCTTGGTGCAAGAGATCCATCATAAGCAGGCTTCCCTTCCCTGTACAGATGAATCAGAAGTGCACAGATGTTTAGGTATATCCATGCTGATACTGCAAGCCAGAACGGTTCCATATGATCACACTGTTTCCACACCAGCAATCAATCTCACAGAAAGACATATCTGGTCAAATTCTGGCCACCTCATAATAGGATGGACATGTAGAAGAATGTAAAAAATCTGTATCTGCGCATGTGCTGTATGAATATACTCACCGTTTGAATCCATGCACAAAGACTATCTAGATAGAACTAGAAATATGTAAAATGCCCCAGTAAACCATTAATGATGTGTCAAAGAGCAACAATAAAGATAACTAAATCTAAAACTCAAATCCAGGAGAAAAGTTGCCAAATCCTAACAGGAGATGAAAAGTTTTATATTGTTTGCATCTAAACCTGTTATATACTTAAATGAAAAGGGTTGCCCCCTGTCATCAATTATTTTGTGCACAGGTAGTCTAACTGTGGTGATCTGGTGACTGGAAGTCTAGTGTCTGTAGAATACATTTTTTCCCTATGATGAAAGCTTTATCTTAAATCTGATAAAGTGTTTACATATACAGTAATTGTGAGTTTTACTAGATTATTGGTCTGGTTTGGTTTATTGTGATTTTAAGTCATGAGGAAAAAAATACACAATATTATACATGTAATACTTCTAAGAAAGAAAGTTACTAAAGGGCAGTTTTATCAATCTGCCAATATTTCCAGTATCTGCAATAAAACAACTACAATCCTGCAATTGTACAAAGCATCACACTATACATTTTTCATCTTTAAAAAAATTAAATTCATTAAATTTATCAATTCGCAGTTTCAAAAACACGAGGAAAACTTTTTGAAAATAAAACAAACAAAACAGGTGGTTGTGACAGGTGAGATTGTTGAAAGCATGACCAATTGGCCCTGGGGTAATTGAGATGTTGCTGTAGGAAAATGGCACACATTGGAAATTCAATGCATTTATGTTCTGTAATGTATGATGCAGTAAATTCATGACACCATGGCAGAAGGAGATAAAAGGAAGAGGAGCACCACCAGACCCATATTCTGCATAGTATTCGCAGGTCATGTTATTTTTGTATGCACTTGAATCCCTCTCAGATAAGCTAGTGGTACAAATGTTCTCCCTCAACCATGTCAACATTCTAAAAGCTTTAAAAGCTGATCAGACTAGATTTGCTGCCCTAATCATTTCCCTACCATGCAGTGACTGGTTTGCACAAATTATTGTGTGCCACCCACATTATGGTGATTTAGTAATTTCAGTCATCCAGAGTGGTGGGTATCACACAAGTGACATTTTCAAGGTACTTTATAAATGTTTTAAGTGCCTTCAATAGACCATTGCAAACATATATATGTTCCCCACACCATAAGTCTCAGTGGTAAGATAGCAATTTAAAGGCTTACAGGAATTCCTTCTGTTTTGGAAGCTGTAGAATGTACTTATCAGCATAGGGAATAGGTATACATGAATCATCACCATTATGACTCACTTTCAAATATATATGGAGGATTATCACCGTTACCCTATGTGATTTATGTGACACAGTTTCTCTTGCCACTCATTCTCTTGTGGAATGTGCTCATTGTTACAATGTCACACTAGATTGACACCTAACATTATAAGGATTACTATCTGTTTCTCTTATAGTTCAGTGTTCAATTATTATATGGGTGAATTTTGGTACTGCTAAGACTCTTGTGGTGTGACAACTTGTATCATTGTTTTCAATAGCATTTTAACTATAAATGCTTAGATTATATATACAGAAGACAGGCATGATTTATGTATTTATAGTTGTAACTGTCACAGTGGTACCTACAATAAGTGTTGATAATCTTTATATTTTATTGTTAGATCTCTGGACCCTTTCTATATTGCTCCTTAAGTTTACTATAGTGTGTTTTCGACACATAAAAAACAAGTAAATATGATGCAGGATTATACAATTATGTATTGTAGTATTTGCATAGTAGCAGTCTCAATACATATAGGCTATCAAGTTCATCATCAGAGATTAAATATTTTCTGTGCTGTGGATTACTATGGGATGTAGTCATTTTAGGAATCCTGACTCTTGGCCAGAACATTGGCACCAAAATCCTGATATCAGTTAAGATGCCAAACTTAAGTACCGTGGGCCGGGTTAGCTGTTGGGGGGATTAGGATTAGGCTGTGGGGGGTGGGAGGTTGGGGTTATTCTGTGGTCAGGGGTAGTAGGTTTAGTCACCACAGGGAAAAGAAGTTATGGTTAGACACTAAGGGGGAGAGTTAGGTTTAAGCACTAATGGGGAGGGTTAGGGTGTGGTGGTAAGGGTTAGGGTTAGGCAGGAAGGGAGAGTTAGTGAGTGAAGGGAGGAGGGTTAGGATAATTAACAAAGCCCCTGTTGGGATCTCAGCATTCAGATGCCACTGTCAGTCTTTTGACAGTCGGCATCCCAACTGCCGGTCTACCATACCCAACCCAATTACTACACCTGGACCTCTGTTATTCTGGAATTTGTATTGTTAGTTTTTCCTTGAGAATACTGCCCTTTAAAGAATGTTTAGCTTCATAGTAGTGATAATAGTATTGAAAAAATTAGTTAATTTATACTAGAGATGAGCGGGTTCAGTTCCCTGAGAACCGGACCCACCCAAACTTCGGGGATCCAAGGCAGATACGAGTCAGCTCAGGTTTTCCCACCTGACTCTGATCTGAAAATGAGGCAAAACGTCATCAACCTGCTGTCAGATTCTCACGGGTTTTGGATTCTATAAAGGTCCCATGATTCACCACCATTTTTCATTCCATCTGTGTAAAGTGAAGAGAGAGAGAGTTGTGCTGTTGTTATATTGTCAATACTTAATACTTGTTACTGGCTGGCTGCTGTCTATAGAGGGGCTGGCTGTTGTCATGTCCATAGGGGCTGACTGGCTGGCTGTCGTTGTCCTGTTCATACGGGCTTGGCTGGCTATCATTGTTCTGTCATAGGGGCTAGCTGTTGTACTTGTCCTGTCCATAGAGGCTGGCTGGCTGTAGTGCTGTGTTGTCCTGGGGGTGTTCTGTCCTACAGAGGTGCTCTTCACCCACCCCCAGTGTGAAAAAAATAAAAAAAATTAAGTGTAAGCCAGAAGCCACACTTGTCATCAGTGCAGGAGTGCTGTACTGGTGTCAAGGGGCTACTGCCTTCTTTCAGGGGTTCACCCCAGTGTTAAAAAAATTTAATAATTTTTTTTTGTGTACGTGTCAGCCACACCTGGCTGTCACTGTCATCGGTGTAGCTGTGCAGGGGTGCAGTGCTCCTGTCTGTTGAGGGGCTGCATGAATATAGCAATGAAAACTTTTTTTTTCAAGTTATTGGGTTACAAAAAGTTATTTTTTTATCTTAAACATAGCAGAAATGTTATCTTAACAGCTTTTAAAGTTATATGCTCTAAAAAAACTAAAGCCTATATTTTATTTACAAACCTATATAGAGTGGACATCCTAAATTCTAAAACTGTTCTATTCAAAAATGTAAACAAAAGCAAAGATTATAAGTCTAGTGTGTTATAGTGTGTTATGATGTTAGAATGTAGAAGGCCAAAAATTGGTTGGACCACACATGGCTGATTGATCAACCATGGTGACTGGATTAGTGTCATAAGGAAGAGGAGGCTGCAAACTGGGTATCATGTCATGAGTTGGCCATATGGGGTATGTTGCTGTTTAGGGATCAGGCTGGTTATCACTTATCAGTGGACACATTATTATTATAATGGTTGTTATTTTGGGTTGCCATCTGAAGGGTGTTTACCAACAGACAGAGACTACCTATCAGCTCAGGCATAGACACTTCCTGAGGAACAGAGCTCTGTTCTCTGGAGGGAAGACAGATGGGAGCCCCTGTTCCAACATCTGAAGCTCTTCTCTCTCCACATCATCTATTATAGATGAAAAAAAAATGTCATCAGGGACATCTAGCTCCTCTTTCTGTACCCTGCTCATCGTTTTTGGACAGGAAGTCCAGGATGGATAGTTTGGAAGAAGAAGGCCTAGCAACAGATGGGGATGGTCATTATCAAGACCTGGTCCCCTCAGTAGGTATAGTCTGTGAGGTATTGGTTGGCATGCAGGCAGCGGAATAACAAAGGCCTCCATGTTGTCTGTGCTCACTATTCCATATTTCAGTTTGTGATTAAGGTACGAAAAAAGTTGGCTACAGAACACAGAATCACAGGATGTCTTAGTGCATTCAGGCCAGATATGATCTATGAATTCCCAAACAGATTCCAGACAGATTAATCCTTTGCTTGTGATAATCTTTGGTAATTCCTGATACTTTGAAGTCTGTACCTTTGAACTGCTTTATAGAAAATATGTAAATGAAACCTTTCCACACTGCAGAACATGATGGAGAAATCCATGGAAGTTCAGCACCTAGAGCATCTTTTTTCATGTTCTCTGAGGCCTCTCCTGACTGTGAAGAAAGATTCTCCATACTGTAGTCTTCCATTGTGACTTTTAAATGGTGATTTCAATGTTGTCCACTGGCTGAGATCCATCTCATCTGAGGGTTGGGTTTTCCCCATGCAAATGAGACAATTCACATCCAGAAGGTGACTCTTATGTTTAGCCATGGTGTCAGTCTCTCTTTTGGTAGAATTTGCACAATCTTGGTCTTTGGGGCACCATTATGAATCAGACAGATCCTCCAGGGTAAACATCTGATCTGGTGTTGTATCTATTTCTATTAAACCTTTGTGTGTGAGTTTAGTCATCTTCCGCTTGTGGTGGAGCTCTGTTTCTGCTTTCTAAATGATCTCCAGACATAACGTAAAACTTAAACCTTAAACTGAAATGTTGCATTTACTGCTCTGTTCTGCTTGTTTCCACTTCTTAGATATGTGAACAACGGCAATTTGAAGGCCACAAACTAACTCTGTTTTCTTTAATGTCCATGTACAGGTTGGGAAATTCCTTTATAGAACAGAAGGTTTGCAAAGGATTATTTAAGGCAATTGTTTATCTATTTTGTAAAGCACACTTACTGGTCCCCTTCTGGGATGAAAAAGTCCACTCCCAGCAAGCAGGCATGGCGCTCAAGAAAGAATTCCCAAGAAAGACACAACATAAGACTTAAACCTTAAATCTGAAATGTTGCATTTAATGCTCTGTTCCACTTGTTCACATATCTGATATGGTTAAGTGGACAGTGGGAACAATGGCAGTTTGAAGGCCACTAACTAAATCTGTTTTCTTACTGTCCCTGTACAGGTTGGAAAATGCCTTTACAGAAGGTTTGCAAAGGATTATTTAAGTTAATTGTTTTTTGGAAGCACTCTTCATGGTCCCATTCTGGGAGAAAAATCCACTCCTAGCCACAGAAACAGGCGCAGGATTCTCAAGAAAGACACAAAGTAAGGCCTTAAATCAGGGCTAGCCAACCTCGGTCCACGAGAGCTCATGGTTTCGACGACCTAGCTGGTGCACAGGTGTATTCATTATTCACCAAAACATTTAGAAAGATCCACAGGTGGAGTTAATTATTATAGTTGTGATTCTGTGAGGAGACCTGGAAAACATGCACTGTTGGTAGCTCTCAAGGACCAGGGTTGGCTACCCCTGCCTTAAATCATAGAGCTTACGCTTGTCCACATATCTGTGCTTTTTAAGTGGCACTTTGAGGCCACTAACTAACTATGTTTTTTTATGTCCCTGTACAGGATGAGAAATGCCATTATAGATGGTTTACAAAGGACTATTTAAGTCAATTGTTTATTTTTTTTTGGAAAGAACTCTTCCTGGTCCCCTTCTGGGATGAGAAAATCAACTCCCAACAGCAGCCATGCTCAAGGATTCTTCTATGACAAGGACTGATGTGAATGTATCACTTTTTTTGTAAATGCCTCCTCCCCTCCCCTTCTCCCTCATAAATTTTCTTCGGAATCAAAAGAAGAAATGTAATTTACTACCAATCAACCCTTCCTGTCCCTCCCTGCCTTCAACTACACACATACTCCAACTCCCTCAGGCCTCTCTTGAATAATATAAAAGTGTTTCCTGATGTGCCATGTTTTAAGTTGAACTGTAATGTGTTTGTGCCACCCACTACTGCAGTTTAGCTTAGTCAGCCAGCTAGCTTGGTGCAAGTTTTGGGCCTAAACTAGATGAAAAAAATCAATATTGTGAGCTGTGAGGTGGCCAAAATTGACTGGAAACGAGTGGAAATAAATGTTATTGAGGTTATTAATACTGTAGGAACAAAAAAAGGCCCATTTTATGTGATTTTAGCTGTGTTTATGATTTTTTAAGTAAAAATCCAGATCCAAAACCAAACCCGATAAACCAAACATAGAGGTGAGGTTTTGACAAAACCAATCCAGATCCAAAACCAGGGGAGATCCAGATCCAAAACCAAAACACGAGGGTCAGTGCACATCTCTAATTTATACTATAGGCTTTGGCACACTCACTGATGTAAGTTTTTCATTAAATGTGCTTTATCAAGGCTCATTGTAACAATAAATTATATTTTAAAGGGCTACTTTACACTGATGGCAGTAGTAAATAGTAACTTACTGAATTGCTGACTCATCAGGCTTCCTTTCCTTGGTCACACATGAGGCCTCAGGCTCTCCAGGTGTAGATTCTTCACAAATTAAAAATCCTCATTGGAGAGCATTGAAAGACAGTGGCAGTGCAGGTAACTTTACAGCTGTTTTTCTTGATAAATTTGCAAAAAGCAGCTTCTCCATGGTTTGGAGAGCCCCTACAGTGGCCACTGTAAGTTATACTGGTGCCTTTGATAAATAATTAGTGTCCCTAAATCTTGCAAAAACGGTCATTTTATAGCATTTATATCTCTTTGCCTTTGCTATATCAGCTCCTAAATATATTAAGTGAAAAATAAAGAATATCACATTTTGCTAATGTTCAGCTTAATTTTTAATGTAACCATGCTAATCTTAATTATTGAAGTGTTTAACCAAATGCCCACTTTATCTAGCAAAGCTGATATACAGAATATAACACTTAATTTTTTCCTTGAAATATTTTATAAAACAAATATAATAATTGCTATATGTGTATACGTGCTACTAGCCAAAAATTATAATTTTCAGATACTGCCAAAATTGAACCTATAATCGATCTCCCATCTGGAACATAATTATTTTCAGTTTTGTTTGTTACACTCAAAGGAATTGAGAGATATGTCTCTGCACTATCTTCCCCCTATACATCTGAGCAATGGATGTGTTTACATTTACTAAATTATTGGAAGTGATTTACTGCATAGATTTTCTTTAGTACCATGTGCAATAAATTAATCAAAAGATTTATTAGCACTGAAATGGATATCATTAGTAGTGCAATGTTAGCAAATTGATTCATGACAGAATTTGTAGAGTACCATGGCTACAAACGTATTTCTTCAAATATATCCCACTGAAAATTCCTTGTTGACTTTTTTTTAATAAATAAAAAAATTAATTTTTGGGATAACCATTTCAAAATTTGAAGGCAGCCAACAAATCAGCTGCCCTGATCATGTTTGTGTGCCTTTAGTTTACCAGGTATGTTTTTAAATTAACTGTTCATTATACAGATACCCACAAGGGGATATTATATAAGGATTGTCAATCACAGGATAATAAAGCAACTGAAAAAAAGAAATTAATGCATAGGCACACTTTCCAGAATGTCCTAAGAGGATACCTCTTTTAGGAAACTTTAATGGATATTAAACTTTGACTGCCTTTCTGTTGCATACCAGAGGCATCCATTGTACATTAAGGTTGAGCTTCAGTACATTAAACAAATTGCTGAACACAACAATGAATTATAAGAAATAAAGTTTTGTACTTTAGTACATAAAAAATACTCATGGAAAGCAGGAATGTTTACTTTCTTATAGAGAACAATTCAATTTATTTAATATAATTAACCAAATGCATTTAACAAGTAGCTCATTTTCATCTTACCAAAGATACCACATATGTAAACAGCCTAAAAATGTCTGTAACTAGACTTGGTGCTCATTAAACATTTGTCTAGCAATAAGATGCTTTCTCCAGAAATAGACAACACAATAGGTAGAAACACTAGGCATATGCCCAAAATACTTATCACTGATGGCACATAAATTATAATCATACAGTATAATAATAATTAATTACAATATTGCACTAAAGAAGAATATAAATATATGCAATAAAATAATGAACTTTATTTACATTGAAAATTATAAAAATGTTATTGCATATTAAAGTTAATGGTTTATTGACGATGAATATCTACTCAACCAAATTGATGCATTGGTGCAGACAGAAGCAAGCAAATATTTCACATTCTGTAATATTTGTAAGTATGTTGAATCTGAAGTCTCATATTGTACTCTAAATGTGCCCATACACCGTGCGATAAAGCAGCCGATCCGACAGATTGGTACGATTTGGCTGCTCTATCGTACTGTGTATGGGCATGATATCAGACAGAGCATGCACCCGTGGGGTCATACATCGCACCCCCAGATCTTAGTGCAGGTTCAGTTGATTTGGGGATGTGATATGCGATCCCATACAGAGCTATGCGGGTGGGGGATCCGGCATATCGGGCGGTCGGCCACCTGACCGCTCCGTGTGTGGGGACCGCCCGATATGTCAGATGTCGGACCCCCTGT
The DNA here is from genome assembly GCA_031769625.1 of Taudactylus pleione. Classification (NCBI taxonomy): domain Eukaryota; kingdom Metazoa; phylum Chordata; class Amphibia; order Anura; family Myobatrachidae; genus Taudactylus; species Taudactylus pleione. Next base: position 2,694,923 of record JAUIMM010000040.1, on the reverse strand, counting down.
CACGCCGCATGGTGCATATCGCGCTGTATATGGGTGGTTTTAGACCTATGTACAGAGGGGATGAGATCATATGCTTCTCTGTTTGTTTGCCTACATGGACCAAAGAGGATGTGATCTATGCTAGGAATAGCATAGATTAGTTCATGGATGCCCAGTAAGGGTTTCCTAGACTATTTGCACATGCACAGTAGCAAAACATCCCTCACCTGTGCATACATCGGCACTGCTTGCACCTCTGAATCAGGACCATAATCACTGATGAGGAGAAAGAGACAAGGTAATGGAGCATTTGTAACATGGCTAATACTAGAGGGAGAACAAGAGGGAAGTGGGCTTGCATACCAAAGGGAATACTATAATCATCTTAGAATACTGCATGTGGGAGACAGAGACATGCATGGAATACTGTTGTGACAATAAGAACAGTGCTATACATATTGATACCTGTGAGTGTAATCTACATACCCATTACAGCTGCACTAACATTGTATACCACTTTTACCATATTAGAAAACTGCAATATACCAGCTGTGTTACTAGCTGCCAGTGACACAGAGGAGGTCATTTATGAACAAAAAAAGTATATTGCAAAACTTCATTGCTTGTGTTAGCCTCATATATGACTTAATTAAGTTAATTATGAGAGTAATGTAACATATGGACCTTCTTAACTACGTGTGGCAGTTGTGTGCACGAATAAAACTTTGTAGTATACTGATAGCAGTTATTAGAAATACACTAAAGTGCAACATGGCTGTGCTTCATGGGTAGTGTGAAAATTACAGGAGTTCCTAAGATGTCTAGCTCTAAGATTGTTTAAAACTAAATAAAAATTGCTTAGTATAAATTCCCATAAGCCAATCTGCAACAAAAGGAACACCTCTAAAAATGCATCCTCACATCACAATCCTATATCATTTTAATTTTCTCACTCTATAACAAAAATCTGTTTCAAAATAAGAACTGCATCATTGACTCTATACAGACCTGCTGATAAACTGGCTGCTCAGGTCATCAGTGCAGATGTTTGATGCACCTTCATTACAATTAGTCATTGTCAATATTTGGCACATCGCTACCATGGAGAAATCACTGCCTAATATCAGATCCCACAAAAGTATCCACACTTGTCTATGGTACTAATTCCATAACTCCTCCTGACAGCCTTCTTGTACTGTCTGATATTCTGTTCTAATAACATCACATTTCACTATTCTGCTGATTCACATAGGTACTTTTGATGTTCTTTTTATCTATACTGACATCTTTGACAAGTATAGTCTCTCATATATGTTCTTTGCTGTTCCATCATTGGCCCCAACCAGCCCCTTCTCTCTCTGTCTCTCAGTCCTGACCCCCCTACCCTAGTTACATACAATATATGTTTTTACAGTTGCATGAAGAGTGCATGTTGCCTTTGCCCTAATGTGGTATTACTACTGTTCATGCTTTCGACCTATTTTTGTGTTTACCATTGTTATATTTACTTCTATGGTTGCAGATTCATCTATGAAAATCAAGTTTTAAAAAAGTAACTGGTCAATAGTGGCAAAAGCAGCAGCAGTGTTAGAAGACAGTTTTTGGAATATGGAGTGAGCAGTAATATGCACTTTGTAAATGACCTCTACTGTTAGAGACTGCCTGAAGCCTATACAGGGAATCGTCATGAAATATAGGCAACCGGGATGCCTTCTGTCAAGATGCCGACAGGAACATCCTAATGCTTGGTATCCCAACAGGGGTCAGGTAAGTATACTAAGCCTTACCCCTTCTCCCCTAACCCTTCTTTCTTGCTGCCTAACCCTAACCCTCCCCACCGTGCACCATAACCCTCCATGTAAGTGCCTAAACCTAAATCTCCCCCATTAGTTCCTAACATTAACCCCCAGTGGTGCCTAACCCTAACCCCCCCATGGTGCCTAAACCTAACCCCCACTCCCCACGGCTAACAATTAAGGCAACCGATGTACTTACGTTCGGGATGGAAGCTGTCAGGATTCTAGCATCAGTCTCTACACTGGCATCGGCATTTTGATGCCTATGTTTAGTCCCACATCAGGATTTTGATGCCAGGATTCCAACAGCCGGCATCTCGTCCGGCGGTAATATGACTGCATCCCCTGTACAGTATGCTTAATATGTACTTTTGGTTCCTGTTGAGTGATCTGTAATTGGTTACAGAAATGTTCATCTCTAGGTGAAGCAGAAAAGAAATTCAGGTAGAGAGTCATATTTAGGTCCACTTATAATATTACAATTAATTAAAAATTCATCTAAAAGTCAGTCCTGTTTTGACAAAATGAATCTTATATAGTATAGGATGAATATAGGAAAAGGGGCTATCCCGGGAATGTTCACTAATACTGTAGGAAAAGTAAAAGATTGCTCTGTGCAGATAAAAAGGGAATAGAAGTATGTTTAGATAAAAGTTGTTAAAATGTCAAACATACTCTTTCATGGTATATTTTTTTAATTTCACTAAATTATTTGTGTTTCACTTTGGGTAATACACCATTTATTATAGCAATAACCACTTACTAGATTTTAATTAATCCCTTTTTCCTTGTTATTTAGGGCTGGGGCATGCAAGTTAGACTCATCAGAACTGCTGACACTGCCCTGCAAACTAAATAAGCTAACTAGATTTGTTGGTTATTTAGTCCCTTAGGAATCTTGAATATGCATCAGAAATCACCTTTATCCAGTTCTCTGTGCCTTTCTACATTATTTCCTTTCCAGACACTGCAATTTAAATTGAATTATTCAACTAATAGCCCTACTACTTCATAAGCCAGAGCGCTCCCGTGTCTTTGAGCTGACTTAGTTGAACAATTATGTAAACATAGTGAATTAAATAAAGAATCTTTAAAACCTTGTATAAAATCTGACTGTGACTACTTTCAATGCCAAAACCCTATTAACACCCACCTGGACAACAAAACACTTCAATGCTCAATAGTTAATATACTAGCTGAAGTACTGAAAGTTTTGCTCGGTGCCTTCCGCTGTGAGGTCCGAACAGGACCCAACCACTCCATTAGGCATCCCAGACCAATTGCCAACCCTCTCTGAAGTTTTCATCCAAATCCATCCAGTAGAAGGCCCAGAACAGGCTCCCTGGATCAAAGGTCTGCCCAGCATACACCAATGGGATGTCCGACTGAGACCTCAACCCCTAGTACTGTATGTCTTCTGGGATCCAATGTTACCACTCTGTGAAGTTTTCCTCCAAATAATGTGATGTCATCCAAATCCATCCAGTGGAAGGCCCAGAATAGGCCCACAGTATGACACAATGCTCCCATAATGCTACACAGCACTCCCCAGTATAAATATGCCACACAGTGCTCTAGTATACTATATTATGCACATTATATAATGTGGAGCCCCAATATAAACATTTTGCAACACAGTGTCCACAGTATGCCACACAGCATCCCTGTTGTATGCATACAGAGTAGCTTCTAGCTCCCTTAAGTGTTGAGGATGTGACATGTTGGTTATGAGACATGGGAGCCACTCAACAGCATTTCACACTGGGGGCAGGGCATCTGTTCCCAGAAAGTACTGGGCCAGTCTAATTATGTGTGAAGGCCTTCTTCATGTAAGGGGCCTAGGGTGACCTCTCCAACTAACCTCTTAACTAGCCCATAATACAGAAAACACTGTCTAATACTGTATTAAGCTATTATTTGTAACATTCTTAATTGTTCATATACATTTAATTGCTGGTTTTGTGCTACTTTTCAAAATATTTGAATGCAAAAATATGTATTAACTTAGTAGTGTACCATGACAGGCCTGATATGAGAGGATGATAGTAAAAACACCATTCATTTTATTCCTCCTAGTTGTGTCTCCATTTTCCAGCATAGGTGGCTTCTGCATAAATAAAAGTCTAATAGAGTGATGTCACAATTATTTTTTCTCTCTTTCTTTTCACCTCCTTTAGGTCAGTAATTAAGATTTCAATAACGTCTGGTGACCTTTAATCACTTAAAAATCATCAGTTGTAAGCAAGATGACACATTTGTAGCGGAAGATAGGGCTGTCTAAAAAAGGTAGGTTTAGCAAATGTTTAAAGATTTGTGTGAGGAAGTCTGATATTTTGAGGTAATAAATCAATAGGTGTGATGTTGTTTGTGAAATTTCAAGTAGGAACAAATGTGATGACTTTACAAGGGAAGAGCAGAGCCTGAGATTATTGGATTGGAAAATCGGGAAGAAGTGTTTAGAAGTAATGCCAGGTAATCTAATAACTAGCTTCATATGCTTGTAACACACTGGCTGTGTTTCCTTCTTTGTTTTCACAGCTGTATATCTACAGTACTAGGTGGCAAACTTATTTTTGTTTGTTTTCTCTTGGCATGCACAGTACTCTACTTCTGTGCTAATTTTAACAAAGCTACAACTTTCACAAAATATGTTTGTGATTATTCCAGGTTTTATTTTGGAAACATGCTTTACCTTTGTACCCTGGACTTTCCTTCTATCTTCCATGCCTAATTTGCACTATAGATTATTGTGCTTTAGTTTATTCTGAGCTAAACTGTCTCTATTATTTATTTATTTATATGTATTTATCTACTCAAATCGACCCCTTTTTCATTTGTATGAGATTTTTGGTATTACTATCTTTTCACTGATCTTTTAAACATACTGGTGCTCTGGTTAAAACAAGGACCTGATTCAGAGCCGCTCGCAAGCCGCTCGCATGCGCATGCTTCATTCTGCATGAGTGCAAACTACTCTGTGCGATCGCAGCCTGCTCGCTCGCCCAGCAAAGACAGCCCAGTGAAATGAGTGACAGGAGAGGCCGTTTGTGGGTGGTAACAGGGGCAGGACACTGATAACGGGGGAGTGAAGGTGCGAACGCAGGCGTGCCTGGGTGTTTCCACGCCGTTTTTAAGGTGTGCATAATTAACAGGCAGCGTCACAGTACACATCACATGGCTGGTTTTTACACTGAAGTCCTTGCGGAAGGGTAAGGCAACCACAAGCGAAGCGATCACATTCGATGGTGCTCAATGTACCAATTTTTTAATACACTTCCTGGAAATAACGTGTGCTAGTGGGCATCTCTACATATGCTAGTGGGTGTCTGCATACACATAGCGATCGCTCGCACAGCCAAAGTGGGTGTCCTTATACCTTGGTGAGCGAGCACTTCCCATGGCATCACTTTGACAAATTTGCATACGCTGGCGATTGCATATAGCGAGCGGCTCTCAATCAGGTCCAAAGTGTCAATTAAAAACAACAAAAGTGCCTTGGGCATCTGAGCCAGTTTTGGTACAAGAAAATTGGGGGAAAATCATTGTGGAGTGCCCTCTATTTCTTATAATCAGCACTTGGCTAAACTAGACACAGTTGTAATGCCATAACAGGAGACACACAGCATAGGGTGCATTTACCAGCCCCAAAATGGTCAGACCAGGACAATCCTTAGAAAGCGTGGACTTCAAAATTAAAATGGGGTCCCCCTCCCAAGGATCAACCAGTCCTGGGCTAAATGCCCATGGCTCTTCCATGAACCCCTGGAGGTGGTGGATGCAGGGATAATGTGTTAAATATAGAAATAATATTGTTCTTCAGAGTGGGACTACAGGTCCCTGTCACATGTAACTCCAATGAGAAGAAAATATTAAAGAAAGAGAGGACAAAGACAATGTATATTTTAACCCTTTATTAACATTCACTTACTCAACCACACTTACAATACATACTTTAATTACATACTCCATGGTGTGATCAGTCCTCTTCTCCAGTAGGCATCAAGGGGGCTTCACAAAAAAAATAAATACCCAATCCAGCAGACACAGAAATACTGTGCATACTGACAGCTCCCATGAGGCTTCCTGCACTAGAGCCCTGATTGGCAAACAGTCAGACCACTCTTAGCCAATCAGCGCCAACTGTCATATGACAGTGGCTACAAGGAAGAGCCCTGGGCTAATTCTCATTAGGGGGACCCCATTTTATTTTTGGGGTTCCCACTTTCCAGGGCTTGCCAACCCTGGGCAGGTGAATGCTTTGGCAGGGGGACCCCATGCTGTATGTCTTCCAGCTTTTGCATTACCACCCCAGCTAATTCAGCCCAGTGCTAGTTATAGGAAAATACAGAAAACTCCACACTAGTTGTTCCCCCGATTTTCTTGTACCAGAGCAGGGTCAGAGGTCCAGTGCTAGTTGTTTTTTTGGTGGAGGACCCCACACCTTTACTTTTCTTAGTTTTTAGCCTTTTATTACATTTATAGAACAGAAAAACAGTGCTTCTGCAGAACACATTGCTGAGGAGGTGGTCTATTTGATTATTCTAGTTTTTTACATTTTCGATCGTGTTTGCAAACACGATTCTTAGTAAATCTCTGTGTTTTATTCCTGCCTATGGAAAGTATTTATGAGTTGGTTTGATGGTGTATTAGCTTCTATTTGTGTGTTTTGTCATGTTTTGCAGATCAAATTGTGTTCTTACAGCTGTGTTTGACTTTAGTAAATCTCCATGTTTGAATATCAGGAGATAATCTTGCACGAGAATGCCATCTCGACCAGACATGGTTCTTAGAAATACTAAATAAACCCCCTAGTGTTAGATTATCATTAGGGTTAGGCTTAGATTAAAAGATAATTAGAAATCTCATTGTCAACATGCTGACTGTTGACATTCACAATATCTATATTCTGCCAATAATGACATTATGTCAGTATCAACATTGTGACACTGTACATGTCGACATCCTGAATGTTGACATTCAGATCATGTCGACATTTAGCTGTTGACATTCAAAATGTCAACAAAATAAACCACACCTGTACCAACCACTAAACTGGAAGGTGGATGAATGAGATATATTGGATGGGTAGCAGCATTACAAAGTGAGCAAACAGGAAATAAGTGTATGGTCAACAAGTAGAAAACTAAACTAGTTCAGAGAAGAAAATATAAGGAGGAAATTACAGTTCAGCAATATATAGGTTGGAAAAGTAGGTATGCTAGAAAATATATTAAGATGCATTTTTTAAGATTTGTTTTAGGGTTTAACATGTGAAAGCAGAATCATAAGTGACAGAATCAGAAAGGACCTAAGTGGTGATGTCAAAGCTATTTGTGATAGAAAAAGTCGGTGGCATAGAAAAGTTGAAAGAAAAAAAGATAGTAATCTCAGTTCAGTAAGATTTGGAGATGATTCACTTGAATATGTATTTTCCTTCAAATTTTCATATTCCCTATGGGATCCTAATTTATACAATGTTAACTTGACACTTTATTATTTTTTATTACATCTAACCATACATCTGCTTCTCTTCCAACTATTTGAGAGGTCTCTTAATGTCTTATTACATTGTGTTGATACAATTTTACTTGTAAAAGTCTGGAAAGAAAACCAATTAAAATGATTTAACAATTGCCAATATAGTTTTAGCTACAAGTTTACATGGAATAACTGACATATAGGAAATAGTAAGTCTACATTTTAATACAGTTTCCTGAGATGGAATTTAAACTCAGACATTTAACACTTGAAATTAGTTCCAAAATGCAGTAATTTTCTGCATGACATAGCAGACTATAAGCGGGTGCCAAATCAACTGTAATTAAATTTAACATTTAGCTGGTTAGATATACTTATGAATAATTAAGCAATTACTAGCAATCCTTTTAAAGACTGTCGCATGGACTAATAGTTATTTAATTCTTTTTATACATCACAAATAAAATACATAAAGCTAAGAACACAAATAATAACACAATGTAAATAATGTATCTAATATAAAGCCATGAGGGGAGCATATCAATCTTAAAGATGCAGGCATAATATGTTGGACTTACTGCATGTTGCAGAGTGTTGTGCATTTTGCAAATTTTTTTTCTTATTCACAATGAAAAGGTATTTTCAAACATTAAATGTAATTTACAAATGTTAAAATGTGTGTAACCGCAATGTTTCTCTATGTTAAGAAGTGCACCTAATTGTCTGCCTAGGACAGGGGTGGGCAATTATGTAAGGTAGAAGGCCACTTCACAAGTTTTAGTAAATGTCCAAGAGACATCAGTCATGATCGACAAGCTGTTTTTCTATGGTATATTGCTCAGCTTGCCCCCTTTATGCAATCAAAATATGCTGTGTGACCCTTTTATGCAATCAGACTACTCCAGATACCCATTTTATGTCATCAAACTGCACTCAATGCTCCTTTTATGCCATCAGACCACTCTGAATACCCCTTTCATGCCATCACACCACTCTGTATAACCTTTTTATGCCATCAGACCACTCTGCATGTACCTTTCATGTCATCAGTCCTCTATGCGTACCCCTTTCATGCCATGTGACTCCTTCCCATGCCCTTATATGCAGTCATTCATTACTAGATTGCAATTTAAATATATGTACCAGAATACACACAAAGACACACACACACAGAGACCCAGGATGTTAGAATAGAAAAATTGTTTTTGTTCGGAAATCACAGTTCCCCTGATAACTGTCACACAGTGTGCCAAGGGTCCTTACAGCTGGGAGAAAAGGGACTATTTCAGTTCCCACCTCCATAACAGCACTGGTACATGGGATTCATCAGAAAAGTCAATCTGGCAGTGAATTAGAATAAATCAGCTTCACTAATATTTTTGCCAGGCTGACACTGTACTTTGTGGAGATGAGTGATAGGAGTACAGCAAGAAATATGCTTGGAAAGATGTTGCTGTGGGGAGGATGAATGTGTTTCAAAAGTGGAGGAGCTCATGTGTTGTTACTGGGTGTAAAGGGGAACTGTGCTGCTACAGAAGTGTGGAAGGGTAGTAAAAAAGACTGGAGAAGAAATGTCGTACTAGAAGAGAGAGAGGAATTAATTATTAGAGGTAATGGAGGGAATTTGTATATACAGATGTGAGGAAGGGACTTTATACTACAGAGATAAGGGGGGATCTCTCACTACAGAGGTGAGAGAGGCTAAGTTTGGAAAGGGAGAGGCACAAATAAACTACTATGGGGGCGCAATTACTATTGCAATATTATTTAATTATTGAATTGGGCACTATTAGATCTTCATCTACTAATTGGGGCATTTTAAGAGATTTAATCACAAATGGGGCCACTATTAGATATTTGTTCTGTAATGGGGCACTATGAGATATTTATTCACTAATAGGGGCAAAATTAAATATTTCTTTATTATTTACTAAACATTTTACAAGGAGGGTCTATGTGATACTTAGCATGGACTGTGCATCTTTCTGTGCCCAAATGCTTGTACAGGGTACCCGAGAGAACTAGGCCTGATACTGTGTGGCACTGGGTGATTACAAAAACAAATCGGTTATTTTTGTTGTTATTTTTACAATTCTATATTTTAACACATTATGAAAGGCTTGTCAAAGCTGGATAATTAGCTCAGACAAGATCAGCTTAAAATTAGATCGTAACGTCGCCATCTTGCGACTGGCCACAAGACGCCATTTTGTAAATGAGATCGCAAGACGCCATTTTGCGAATGGCCGCCCAGTGCCATTTTAGCTAAACTCACACTTAAGTACATATGGTGATGTTACTATTAGCATCATGCGATTGCATCTTACACCATTTCTCATACACACATAAATACTCACAATTGCACTGTTAACTAGTCACACATTAGCGAATGCATAAGATATTAGCCTCATGCGCATGCATCTGCCCCAAGTTAACTAGCGTCTTTCAATCAAACCCCACATACTTACACATTACATATTTACATACAAGGTTCCATAAGCTTTAAAGTATAAGATTCAAGTTTGTTCATTTATTATAATTGCTGTGAAATAAAGGTTATTTAGTAGCTCAGGTTTAATACATGATAAGTGTGCCGTGCTTGGTATTACACTGATCTGCACCCTCTCCACAGCTTCCCGGTATCATCGGTGGGAAGATCGCAGCATGCACTCACAACTTATGGACCGCAGAGACTTCAAGCACTGAAATATACATTATAAGACCAACTGTTAGGAATTGCATGAGGCAGGAACAGAGGCAACCAGCTGTCAGAGGCTGGACTGTGCCTATTTGAATCAACCTGTTAAATACTCTGTAACAGATGCATCCCCCTTGGGAACCAATGGCATCAGCAACAAGCCTCTCTATTGTGTTGTCTATTTCTGGGGGGGTATAATGATGTGTGCTCTGACCCTGGGTTGCTAGTCTTCTTGCTGATTGCTGATTGACGGAGGTTATCTTGCTGATGCCGGGATCTGGTCCAGAGCGCATGCGTATGTATAACTGAAATTGGGTCTGCATAATTTTTTTGCGCTAAGTTGTACTTAGATTATAGCATGTAACTGACTGTACTTTTACTTGAATAATACTTTGGAACCACAGGTTCAAGGTCTGGAGTCTTTATTAACTGTATGACTGCATACGCATAATAGCGTCATCCTTAGAGGTTTATAGGAAGGATATTAGAAGGTATAGGCAGGAGTGAATAGAGGTTGTAATTCAGTATCATTAGACCACATGTAGATATCTTAAATTGAGGTTCACCTCTCACAACTATTTGTTTTCTTGTTGGTTTTCCTGTCGGTTTATTCTTAGCATTAAAAAAAATTAGGATGGTGACAATTTGAGGACCAGTAGTTATTCAGCGGTTTGTCTATTAACATAAAGTATCTGAAAAATTAGTAAAAAAAACTAAGATTTCACTAAATAAGATTTTAGTAAATTAACCCTTAAGGTCTGATTTGAAGTTGATATTCATGAGGATGATCAAAGTTTTTCATTTTCAAATGCATCTAAGTGGGTAAAAGGTTGCACAGCACATGTGTCCCATGGATTCAGTACCAATTCAGATGCATGGTCCTATAAATGCATTAAATTAATTGGGCATTCCTGGGTGGTGACTGAGATTTGTCTGTGTAGCCACATACAGATGTAGCTGAAATTATCATTGCTGCATTCTCCCCATTGCAATCTATGGCATGCATGTGCAAATGCACATGTACATAGACATGGGCACACTAGTCGCACCTTCCATGCCACATTGCGGCAACGATGATGGTGGCTACACCTGTAGAGATGCACTGTCTTATGGGTGTGTTATGGGAGTGTATTTGGTGTGTCATATAACTGGTTGTGAACTGAAATGCTTAATCACATTAAAGGAATACTTGCCTACTCTCCTGAAATGGCGGGGAGGCTCCCAAAAATTGGGTGGTGCCCCTGGCCATCCAGAAAAGTAGTCAAGTCTCCCACACTGCCTGGACCCCTCCGCAGCCTCCCTTCCACTTGAGCGTCTCCCCCTGAGGCCGCCCACTTACAAAGCAAAGTATGTAGTCAGGGGGTGTCCAATGACATGACTTGCAGTGAATCACATCATCATAGCCCCACCCCCACTATACAATGCCTGTTTTAATGTATAGCGGGGAGCGGGGCCTTGATGATGCGATCATGCCACCACGCCCCCCATTCCACCCACTTTCCTGGCCACCACGCCCCTTCTCTGCCAACCTGGGCTGCCCCCTTCCAGGGGAGGGGGCAGCAAAGTCAGTAAGTATGATTAGAGGCCATACTCTGATGGAGATTCTGCAGCTATGAGGGTAGTTCAAAAACTAATCCTAAATGCTCACAACTCAAATTTTATTATAGATACAGATTTGAAAATTTGCAGTAAAATACTTTGAACTCTTAGTAACAGAATGACTCTACTTAAAAAATTCACCATCTACCCTCAAACATTTTCTCCACCTCTCAACCCAAGCTGTGAATCCACTTTGGAAAAATTCCAGTGGTTGGTGTTTGCCCCAGGAACGAATGGCATTTTTAACAACCTCTATGTCTTCAAAATGTTGCCCCTGGAGACAGTATTTGAGAGGGCCAAACAGATGAAATTCAGAAGGGGTCAAATCAGGACTGTATGGTGGATGTGGCATTATTGCCCACCCAATTTTGGCAATGGCCACAGATGTTGCCATTGAAGTGTGAGGTCTGGCATTGTTGTGGTGTAAGATGACATTTGACAGTGGAATTGTTGACCTTTTTTTGCGGATGGCTTCTTTCAGCTTCTTAAGTGTAATAATGTATTGATCACTGTTGGTTGATTGATTGGTTTGGTTCCAAGTAATCGATGAGAATAACACATTGGCAATCCCAGAAGAATGTGGCCATGACTTTGTTTACAGATCGCTGTGATTTAAATTTTTGGTCTAGGTGAACTTGGGTGTTTCCATTGTTTTGATTGGGCCTTTGTTTCTGGGTCATAAATGAATACTCTGGTCTCATCTCCTGTAATGACATTTTCCAAAAAAAGTTCTGGTTAGCTTCAAAGTTGGTGAAAAGGTCATTGCACACTTCCGCCCTCTGGGCCTTATGATCCCTGGTTAATTACTTTGGAACCCATTTAGCACACACTTTATGATATCCCAAATCATTGATTAGTGTTTATACAGAGCCGTGGCTACATTCAAGTTCATCACTGATATCTCTGATGGTCACACAATGATCTTTCTGAATCATGGCATCGACTTTGTGTTGGTTCTCTACTGTCACTGCAGTTGATGGCCTGCCACCATGAGGTTTGTCACACACGGACGATTCTCCTGATTGAAAATGCTTCATCCACCTTCTGACATTGCTATAGTCAATTGTACGCTCACCATATACTTTTTTCAGTCTTCTGTGGATTTCTGTAGCACTGCAGTCTTCTTTTCCAGAAATTCAATGATGGCTCTTTGTTTTATCTTGGATTCCATGGTATTTCTTGGACTACCTAAACAAAAATACATATATAGCTAGCAGGAATATTAAACTACAAACTGACAAAGTTTCAAATAAATGTTTAATATTATTTCAGATCTATGAGCATTTAGGCATTACTTTTTGGACAACCCTCATAGTTTAAATGGTGCATCCGATAGTTGCATCTAAAGGGGCACCAAGTGGGATGTTGTATCTAAAGATGCACAAAGTGGCATTGTTGTTCTTGCACATTCAGATGCACACGTGTACAACAGGAGAAGGCTTTTCACTAACATTAGAATAAAGTGTCAGCAGTGTGCTACTCAGAATCAACCTCTTTAATGTTTGTTTCAGTTCCTAATAGGACAGGGCAGTGGATAATATCCTATCAACTAGTCCTTCCAATTATGTTATGAATTAACCCTTAAAATACATTTGCTGTTAAACACTTGTAACATTGTGTAATTTACCATTTGTTTTATATATTTTTACCTATGTCATATTGTATATAAAGTATTTGTACTTCTGCAGCACAAAGAAAATTAACATTGAAAGCAAATTTCTGTATATGTAGTTTGAGTGTACTATATACGGCCTATGATATTTTCTTTCATTTTTTTCTAAATTATCTGGGAAAGACACAAGCAGTGGCGTAAATTCATCCTAGACGCCCGGAGGCAAGTTATAATTTGGTATCCCCCCGTCACAGCTGCTGACACTGTAATGTAGCAATTTGCATGCAGACAGGCTATAGATAGTTGAAGGCAGCAGCTGATGGTCAGACATGGAGCTCTCATATAGTGTATGGTGACTTCTCAGGCACCAGGAAGGTGTGCCATGTAGCCGTGACGGTACACTCTTTCATAGACCGTGCCACCTAGATGGCCCCATTCGGGGATGCACCCATATGACATGCCTTCCGATTTCTATCATGCTGGGGGCATATAAGCAGGACCGGATCCAGATGGAGCAGCATCCTGTGCGACCATTTTTTGGTGCTCAACCCTTGAGCGTGCAGCATAGCCACTTGCAACTGAAAAGGGGGCATGGCCTAATTTTCATAGACCGTGCCACCTAGATGGCCCCATTCGGGGATGCACCCGTATGACATGCCTCCCGATTTCTATCATGCTGGGGGTAAGCTTAGCACTGTCAGTAGCAGGGTTGCCCCCAGCCAACTCCTTCCTATGTGCGTGGCATCCATTCACCTTCACCTGTACCACTACTCTCTGCTTAGCATTGCAGAACTGCAGCGGTGCCTGAATATCCCCAAACTCCCGACCACCTGCATGACACTTCGGTCTGCAACTGGAACAGCGGGACAGTGCCCAAAAAACTGGACTGTCCAGCTGAAATTGTGATGGTTGGGAGGACTGTGCCTCTATAAGGTGGCACCCCTGTACAACCGCACTGGTCAAACACCCCTAGAGCCAGCCCTGCATATAAGTGTTTATACCAACACACCATAATAACATAGAAAAATGTAGAGGATTTACAGTGTTTGTAATAAATACTAAAGTAGCATTTAATTGATACATGCAATTAAAAGTACATTAGCATGCATATGTTGATTCAGACATATCTCAAAATGCATTTATCCATAAAACAGTAACATTTGCATCAGAATACTTAAGGCATATAAGCAGGACCGGATCCAGATGGAGCAGCATCCTGTGCGACCATTTTTTGGTGCTCAACCCTTGAGCGTGCAGCATAGCCACTTGCAACTGAAAAGGGGGCATGGCCTAATTTTCATAGACCATGCCACCTAGATGGCCCCATTCGGGGATGCACCCGTATGACATGCCTTCCGATTTCTATCATGCTGGGGGCATATAAGCAGGACCGGATCCAGATGGAGCAGCATCCTGTGCGACCATTTTTTGGCGCTCAACCCTTGAGCGTGCAGCATAGCCACTTGCAACTGAAAAGGGGGCATGGCCTAATTTTCATAGACCGTGCAACCTAGATGGCCCCATTCGGGGATGCACCCGTATGACATGCCTCCTGATTTCTATCATGCTGGGGGCAAGCTTAGCACTGTCAGTAGCTGGGTTGCCCCCAGCCATCTCCACCTGCACGACACTTCGGTCTGCAACTGGAACAGCGGGACAGTGCCCAAAAAACTGGACTGTCCAGCTGAAATTGGGATGGTTGGGAGGACTGTGCCTCTATAAGGTGGCACCCCTGTACAACCGCACTGGTCAAACACCCCTAGAGCCAGCCCTGCATATAAGTGTTTATACCAACACACCATAATAATATAGAAAATTGTAGAGGATTTACAGTGTTTGTAATAAATACTAAAGTAGCATTTAATTGATACATGCAATTAAAAGTACATTAGCATGCATATGTTGATTCAGACATATCTCAAAATGCATTTATCCATAAAACAGTAACATTTGCACCAGAATACTTAAGGCATATAAGCAGGACCGGATCCAGATGGAGCAGCATCCTGTGCGACCATTTTTTGGCGCTCAACCCTTGAGCGTGCAGCATAGCCACTTGCAACTGAAAAGGGGGCATGGCCTAATTTTCATAGACCGTGCCACCTAGATGGCCCCATTCGGGGATGCACCCGTATGACATGCCTCCCGATTTCTATCATGCTGGGGGCAAGCTTATCACTGTCAGTAGCTGGGTTGCCCCCTAGTCATCTCCTTCCTATGTGCGTGGCATCCATTCACCTTCACCTGTACCACTACTCTCTGCTTAGCATTGCAGAACTGCAGCGGTGCCTGAATATCCCCAAACTCCCGACCACCTGCACGACACTTCGGTCTGCAACTGGAACAGCGGGACAGTGCCCAAAAAACTGGACTGTCCAGCTGAAATTGTGATGGTTGGGAGGACTGTGCCTCTATAAGGTGGCACCCCTGTACAACCGCACTGGTCAAACACCCCTAGAGCCAGCCCTGCATATAAGTGTTTATACCAACACACCATAATAACATAGAAAAATGTAGAGGATTTACAGTGTTTGTAATAAATACTAAAGTAGCATTTAATTGATACATGCAATTAAAAGTACATTAGCATGCATATGTTGATTCAGACATATCTCAAAATGCATTTATCCATAAAACAGTAACATTTGCACCAGAATACTTAAGGCATATAAGCAGGACCGGATCCAGATGGAGCAGCATCCTGTGCGACCATTTTTTGGCGCTCAACCCTTGAGCGTGCAGCATAGCCACTTGCAACTGAAAAGGGGGCATGGCCTAATTTTCATAGACCGTGCCACCTAGATGGCCCCATTCGGGGATGCACCCATATGACATGCCTTCCGATTTCTATCATGCTGGGGGCATATAAGCAGGACCGGATCCAGATGGAGCAGCATCCTGTGCGACCATTTTTTGGTGCTCAACCCTTGAGCGTGCAGCATAGCCACTTGCAACTGAAAAGGGGGCATGGCCTAATTTTCATAGACCGTGCCACCTAGATGGCCCCATTCGGGGATGCATCCGTATGACATGCCTCCCGATTTCTATCATGCTGGGGGTAAGCTTAGCACTGTCAGTAGCAGGGTTGCCCCCAGCCAACTCCTTCCTATGTGCGTGGCATCCATTCACCTTCACCTGTACCACTACTCTCTGCTTAGCATTGCAGAACTGCAGCGGTGCCTGAATATCCCCAAACTCCCGACCACCTGCATGACACTTCGGTCTGCAACTGGAACAGCGGGACAGTGCCCAAAAAACTGGACTGTCCAGCTGAAATTGTGATGGTTGGGAGGACTGTGCCTCTATAAGGTGGCACCCCTGTACAACCGCACTGGTCAAACACCCCTAGAGCCAGCCCTGCATATAAGTGTTTATACCAACACACCATAATAACATAGAAAAATGTAGAGGATTTACAGTGTTTGTAATAAATACTAAAGTAGCATTTAATTGATACATGCAATTAAAAGTACATTAGCATGCATATGTTGATTCAGACATATCTCAAAATGCATTTATCCATAAAACAGTAACATTTGCACCAGAATACTTAAGGCATATAAGCAGGACCGGATCCAGATGGAGCAGCATCCTGTGCGACCATTTTTTGGTGCTCAACCCTTGAGCATGCAGCATAGCCACTTGCAACTGAAAAGGGGGCATGGCCTAATTTTCATAGACCATGCCACCTAGATGGCCCCATTCGGGGATGCACCCGTATGACATGCCTTCCGATTTCTATCATGCTGGGGGCATATAAGCAGGACCGGATCCAGATGGAGCAGCATCCTGTGCGACCATTTTTTGGCGCTCAACCCTTGAGCGTGCAGCATAGCCACTTGCAACTGAAAAGGGGGCATGGCCTAATTTTCATAGACCGTGCAACCTAGATGGCCCCATTCGGGGATGCACCCGTATGACATGCCTCCTGATTTCTATCATGCTGGGGGCAAGCTTAGCACTGTCAGTAGCTGGGTTGCCCCCAGCCATCTCCACCTGCACGACACTTCGGTCTGCAACTGGAACAGCGGGACAGTGCCCAAAAAACTGGACTGTCCAGCTGAAATTGGGATGGTTGGGAGGACTGTGCCTCTATAAGGTGGCACCCCTGTACAACCGCACTGGTCAAACACCCCTAGAGCCAGCCCTGCATATAAGTGTTTATACCAACACACCATAATAATATAGAAAATTGTAGAGGATTTACAGTGTTTGTAATAAATACTAAAGTAGCATTTAATTGATACATGCAATTAAAAGTACATTAGCATGCATATGTTGATTCAGACATATCTCAAAATGCATTTATCCATAAAACAGTAACATTTGCACCAGAATACTTAAGGCATATAAGCAGGACCGGATCCAGATGGAGCAGCATCCTGTGCGACCATTTTTTGGCGCTCAACCCTTGAGCGTGCAGCATAGCCACTTGCAACTGAAAAGGGGGCATGGCCTAATTTTCATAGACCGTGCCACCTAGATGGCCCCATTCGGGGATGCACCCGTATGACATGCCTCCCGATTTCTATCATGCTGGGGGCAAGCTTATCACTGTCAGTAGCTGGGTTGCCCCCTAGTCATCTCCTTCCTATGTGCGTGGCATCCATTCACCTTCACCTGTACCACTACTCTCTGCTTAGCATTGCAGAACTGCAGCGGTGCCTGAATATCCCCAAACTCCCGACCACCTGCACGACACTTCGGTCTGCAACTGGAACAGCGGGACAGTGCCCAAAAAACTGGACTGTCCAGCTGAAATTGTGATGGTTGGGAGGACTGTGCCTCTATAAGGTGGCACCCCTGTACAACCGCACTGGTCAAACACCCCTAGAGCCAGCCCTGCATATAAGTGTTTATACCAACACACCATAATAACATAGAAAAATGTAGAGGATTTACAGTGTTTGTAATAAATACTAAAGTAGCATTAACCTATTTGTATACTTGTAACACTGTAATTTGGGGTCATATACATAAAAATGTGCACTTACAACTAATAATTGAGAATCAAATTTTCTGTAGAAAATCTAATTAAATACACATAAAAAATAAATACAAATTAAATGAAAATTATCATTGTGTACAGTATCATTGCATCATTACTCCAGCACCCACAAAAGATACACTCCTGTCTGCATTAACTTTAACTTGAGTTGCAATTACATGGACAATCTCTCACTGAAAATGAGTGTACTTTTATTTTTTTACAAAACAGCTTAAATTACACAAAACAATCATCCATGAGCCAGAATTTGTTCTTCTCTGGATTACTATATGTGATTTAAGATTTACCGTTCTGTAATTATAAATTCTTCATGTGAACAGAATTTCATAAAAGTCATCTGTGAGCTATAAAAAGGACTAATGAGAGATCCGGCAGGAACCAATGCTGGATGGCATGGCCATGTCCTACTGAGAGGGTGCACCATCTATGCATAAGTCCCTTCAAATTGGAAATTATTTGAAAATAAATATTTTCTTAAACCCAAATTTGGTCATGTGATTGCAGACATAAGGATACATGGCAAACATATATCTTATTGCAAACTAATAATTGCATTCCATTTGTGAGCTTGGTTTCCAACTAAATGATGTTCCCTCCATTTTTAATTTCTGGAATAGGAAAACAACTTGCTCAGTACTTATTTGTATATGTACAGTTAAATATTTGAGCTGTAGCTATTTATAGCATACTATATCCTATATACATGTTAATTTGGATACTCTCTAAACCCTTCTCTGTTGACGCAATGTCTAATTTCTGCATGGATAAGAACTTTTAGGATCAAAAAAGCTGTTTGCAAATTGGAGTTGTAGATCTGTAACTGTGTCTGCATTTATGCCTTTGAAATATGCATATTTGATAAAAAAAGGACAACTAAGAGATGATTTTCATTCTTGTATCCATAACTAGAATGAGAATTTAAATCTTCATTCTCTAAGTGTACAGTACTATAGGTTATCAATGAGCAGTACAAAGTAAATAAACCACTCAAAACACACTCATTTAGGACCTTATTCAAAGTCGGTTGCAAGCGCTGATGCGCTCGTAACTGACTCGATGGTTAGTCCTGCACACGCGCAGCGGCCGCACTACGTGTGCGCAAGCCCCAGAGCGACAGAGAAACTCTGTCACTCCAGAGCTCGCTACCAAAGGTGTGGGTGTTGATGTTGATCAACAGCTCGCCCCGTTTGGTAGGCAGGTCGGGGGGGTGGCTACCAAAACGAAGACATTCCTTTACGAATTCCTACCATTTTGTGGGCGGCCGCACTGACATCATCAGGGGCTTACAAGTGCCCAGACCCAACCTTAGGGTCTGGTCGGTCGTTAAGCTGTGCATGTTAACCCACAGCTTAGCGATCGACAAGGAGGTGGTCATTCAGGATGCAAGTGGCTGCCCTTATTCAGAGCGACCGCTTGCAACTAACGACCACCTCTGAATGAGGTCCTTAATCCTTTGAAATGGCATCTGCACCTACCATATACTAAGTTCCAAGTCAAGATATGCACAAAATTCCCTGTTTGCAGAGTGTTTTGTGTGCCCCTCTTTTAGTAATGCAAATTCAGATGAGCGCACTAACTACTTCCCTATATTAGGGCCGATATTGCCTGTTTGTATCAATTTGTATTGACACATATGTAAAAAATAAGAAATTATTTTTCAAGTGTTTGTATTAATAATATTTTAACATATGCTCCAATAAGAGCAAGTGTATTAGAAGAGAAAAAGTAAAGTGATAGCTACTGCTATAACTTTATTTCTAGGTTTGGACTCTGCATTCGCAATATGCTTGGGTGTATATCGACCTTACAATCATTAGTTACCAGTGCCTAAGTTTAAAAACATCTTTTAAAACAATATTTAAATATTTTAGTGAAAAAAATGCATAGGGAGTGTTTATCATTTAATTTTAATACTAATAATATATTGTATATAACATATTTCATAATTGCTATGATTTCTATGGATTCACAATTCCACTCATTACACACATGTCCAATTTATCCTGGGATAGGTGGTATCACATAAGACTAATTTCTCAGGAATACCCTGCACCAGTGGTTCCCAAACTGGTATAGTGGCACCATGGGGTTCCTCGGGACCCTTGCAACAGTGTCACAGGTTGGTGGTCTAGGTCCAAATGAAATTATTTAGGGACAATGTGATAGGCAAAACCAGCACTGGTGCCTGCCAATGATAAAGTATATGGACAAGCAGAAGTGCAGCCCTGACCACTACCTGAATATAAAGATGATCGGTAGGCACAGCTTACTTAAACTATTCATTTTTTCAGAATTTCTCAGTAAGAATCTTTTGGCCTAGACGTTCCCTGAATAAAATTCTGACACTCTAGGGTGCAGGGATTCAAAAATGTTTGGGAACCACTGGCCTACACAAATCTTTTTCCATGACAGAGGTTTCTAAACCTCGTTTGCTTAACTTATTATGTTTCTTTTCCCAATACTTATGAGTTAACAATTAATGTGTAGGTCACCTCAGTTATAATTATGCAGCATACATTATGATTGTGATATCTCAGAATCACTATTTATACTTCTTATTTGTCTCCTACTCCTCTAAGTATAAACTGGATTACTTCCAGACCATAACTTAATGCCCTATTTTATGTTCTGTTGTGTATAGAACTTCCCTGTGGCAATACAGTATCTATAAAAATGCTCATAATTGAGGTGTAGAGTCAATAGACATATTAATATGACTTTAATGTATTTCCTGCAGTTGTTGAACATTTTAATACAGTTGCAAAAATCTGCCCAATGATCACATAAGTTTTTATTGCCTCAGATTAGTCAAGTACCTCTTACATATACACACATACATAAATTATAATGCCTAATATTGCTATTGTCATAACTGGGGACTGCACATAGATGTGTATATCTGTTCCCACAACCTCTATGTGTAAAGAAGCAAATTTTATTCTTTGCAATATGCAGAATGTCATATGTGTGCCGAAGCACAAGAAATTTAACTTTACAAGACTAATATTGTCACAACCTGGTTATGTTACCCCTGCCACTGGGTCACTTACTGCTCCTGTTGCCTGCCGACTCGCTCTCTAAACATGGCACATGCGTCCACTATTTTTCCAAAGGGACGCAGTCTTCATTGTTTTCGGCCTACTAGGCCGCAGTCTAGCCAGCCAGACCCAGAGTACTGCTGTCCCGATCACCTGACTGCGACCCAGTCAATCATTAGCCAGCCTGAGCCAGCTGGTATCACTGCTCAGCCAAGCCTGGCTGACCCTGAGGTATAAATTCTAGCCTCTGGCTTTTAGAAATTGCCAGTACAATGTCTAGCTCAGTCCCTCCTGAGTGAAGCTATAACTGTGCTCCTGTTGCATTTGTATGGGGATGCAATCGGGAAACCGGCTGTCTTAATCCCGACAGCTGGCTTCCCAACTGCTTTATCCCAGCGAGGGTGAAATGCCCGGCAACTAGATGTAGACGCCGCTCATTTCCCCAATGCCGGGAGACCGGCGCTCCGGCATCCCGATCAAAAGGATGCCAGGCGCCGCGAGCGGACAGCGCGGGGGGGAGGGTTAGGTTTAGGGAACCCGGGGGGGACTTAGGGTTAGGCACCCTCCCGGGATGGCTAGGGTTAGGCTAGGGGGAGGGAGGGTTAGGGCTAGGTACCCCCGGGGGGGACTTAGGGTTAGGCACCCCCTGGGGGACTCAGGTTTAGGCAGCGGGGAAGGGGGGGGTTAGGGTTAGGCACTTAGATGGGGGATTAGGGTTAGGCACTTGGGGGGAGGTTAGGGTTAGGCACCCCTAAGGAGGTTTAGGGTTAGGGGGTTAGGTTAGGTTAGTTTATACTTACCTTAGCGACGATCGGGATTTGCAGCACTGTCTAGCTTCCGCTGCCGGGATCTCTGCTTCTGTCGGCCTGCCACTGCCGGGAATCGAACTGCCGGCCAGAGGGCTGGCGGTATTTCATACCGATTCCTATGTATGTGACACTACTGGTGCAGTTTTGATTCTATTTGCTGCACTAACTCCGATTGTTGCTCTACATCCAAGCATACTATATCGGTAGCCGCACAGGTTATTTTAGCCTGCTCCTGTTTGCTGATCCAACTCCACACCTGTGCAAAGCTTACCTCCCAAAACCTGGACTACATTGACAACCCAGTTTGAGTCTGGTTAATACGCCTGCCAAGTTCTGCCACCTGGATTACAGTTACCAAGTAAGAAGAGTGCTATTTGTTTCATCAAATAATAACCCAGTATCAGCTTGGTTAATATACTGCTACACTCTTCACTGCTACATACTGTATATCCAGGGCCGGATTTACCACAAGGCAACAGAGGTGGACGCCTAGGACCCAGTGGGTCCTAGGGGGCCCGCCTATCCTGACCAGCAAGATATGTAAATAAAAAAGTGTTATATTATTAAACAGATATTATTACCCCCTCCGCCTGCAGGTGGGGCCACCTTATGGCAGCTGGGTGAGCGAGTGTCTGGGGATCACTGGCTGTCCACTGAAGCAGGCTACCATGAAGCCTCCAGGGGGTGTGGTGTAGGGGGAGCTGCCAGTGATTATGTGGAGTTGGGGGTGGGTGCTGGCACAGTAATGTATGGGTCACTGGGTGTGCATGAATTAATGGCTGGCTGCTGAAGCAGACAACCATTAAGCCTCCAGGGGCTGTGGTGCAGGTGGAGCCACCAGCAATGATGTGGAGTTGGGTGTGGGTGCTGGCATAGTAATGTATTGTGCGTGCCACTGCCCAACACCTTTAGCCCTGACCACAGGACAGAGGGATAACAGAAGATGATGGGGTTCCACTATTCAAGACCCACAGATGGCCACACTGTACAGTAAGTATGATGCCATAAAACCTGTGCTCCTCCTCCCCTCTGTACTTCCTGTCAGAGCACCATTGCCCTCTTCACTTTAGTGTACTATGTGTGCCTGTCTACTTCAGTCATATATGTGTATATATCCATGTCCCCCTTCAGACCTCAGTGTGGATGTCTCCCCTCAGGCCCCCAATGTATATGTCTCCATGTCCCCCTCCCAGATACCAATGGTTATGCCTCCATGCCCCCTCCTCCCACCTCCAGTGTGTATGTCTCCATGTCCTCCTTCCTCCACCCCCAGTGTATATGTCTCCATGTCCGCTTCCTCCACCCCCATTGTGTATATCTCCATGTCACCCTTCCTCCACCCCCAGTGTGTATGTCTCCATGTACCCCCTCATGCCACAGTTTGTATGTCTCCAAGTTCCCCCTCATGCCAGAGTGTATGTCTCCATGCCCCGCATCCCAGTTACCAATGGTTATGTCTCCATACCTCCTCCCCCCACCTCCAGTGTATATGTCTCCATGTCCTCCTTCCTCAACCCCCAGTGTGTATGTTTCCATGTCCCCCCTCACACCACAGTGTGTATGTCTCCATGTCCCCTTTCCTGAACCCCAGTGTGTATGTATCCATGTCCCTCCTCATACCACAGTGTGTGTGTCTCTATGTTCCCCTCCCCCCAGGCACCAGTGTATACTGTATGTATACACACTCCCCCACCAGTCACAACTGTGTATCTCTACATGTAGCCCCTACAGTCACCAGTCTGAATTTCTTCATGTCCCCCTCCCACCAGGCACCAGTGTGTATGTCTCCATGTCTCCCCCCTAGGCACAGTTGTGTATATCTCCATCTCCCCCCCAGTCACAAGTGTGTATATTTCCATGTCCCCCTCCCCAGTCACAGGTATGAAAGTCACCATGTCCCCCCAGTCACAGGTCTGTATGCCTCCATGCCCCCCTCCCAGTCACAGGTGTGTATGTCTCCATGTCCCCCCAGGCCTCAGTATGTCTCTGTATCATCTTTGTGTGTGGCCTTTGTGTTTCCTTTTTTCTTTGCTTGTGCCTTCCATTACTTCTACTATTATATCTATCCGCCCACCTAATTCTATCATTTATCCCCCACAATCAATTTTTTTCCTGTACCCCAACCACCCACCTTTCCAATGTGCCCTTCCCAAACCACTTTTCCTCTTGCCCTGCTGCTCCTCCAGCCACCCACTTTCTTCTTCCACTTGTCCCTACTTCACTGCTCACATTCCTTCTCTTCTACTGAAGGCAATGGAATCCTGCTGGCTGATGATCGAAAGTGGCATGGAGAAACCTGAACATGGCAGGTAAGCACGATCTTCTGTTTAAATAATTTTTCCCTATAACACTACTGTCGCTGGTGAAAACCCTGATGGCAGTAAAATTTGCCAGTTTTCACCAGCGAAGCTTCCCCATATGAACTGCACAAGTATGATGGGAGTACTTGTATTGCCACAATACCAGTTCTTCTAGCAGATTAAAGTCACTTAAAAATGCTTTATTCCTTGAAGTAAGCATTTTTAATTTATAAAGGTTTCAAATTGTTTTGTCTCCAGTATAGCAATGAAAGCCTTCCTTGGTAAGGCGGTAAATTAACCATTACCATTTTTTTGTGCAGGGATGGGTGAGAGGGCCCAGACCAGTAACTAACCTAGGGCCCCATGAAATGTAAATCCGGCTCTGCATACATCATCCTATCACAATACCAAAATCCCTGGTGGTCTAGTGGGTATGATCCAGCATCACTCTGCTGACACCCAGGTTCGATTCCTGGTCAGGGAGGCATCTGTTCCCATGCCAGGAGGCCTCCTCAGGCCTGTCAGCATAACCTACACACTTTCAACTACTTATTCAGACTTTTTCCTGACACCGGTTCAACAAACAAACACAAGCATGACAAATATCAATATGACTTATTTAATATTGGGGAACTCCATCTCTGTTTGGTTATACCAAATTGATTCAGAGTCAAAACTCTGTGCTTGATTTTGTAATATAATTTGAACCTTACCTATTATGGATCTGATCTGTACACTATGTGATATTCTGGATCAATGTATCTGCAACTTTGACCCTACCAGCATAGATCAGGTTTCTAATTATTTTATTAGGTCTAAATTTTGATAATACATTTGGAATCATCCCCCCTAATTGGCTGCTGTTTCAGTGAATCAAACCTTTTAAGATGAATTGGGAATCCTACCCCAGATTGGCTACTAAGTCTGTCAATCAAACTTACAACGTGTTTAGCAACAATACAATGTATCAGTTTGTTCTGAAAGGGCTTCTAATGTTTCGCTTTTGTCACTTGTACTTTAAATCAATGGTAATGCCCCTATGCTCTGATTGGTCATCTTTCAAATGCATTGGTTAAGGAACATGCCACTCATCAAGAGACAACCTGAGGTTTAAACATATGTTAACTAACATACCATCACACACTCCTGTGAGTTCCCATATAACCAAGCTCTGGTGAAACATTCATCTTGTGACTTATTGGGGTTCCTATTTTTGTATGGAACAAACCCCACTGGCACTAGTAACCAGCTTCATTCTCTATTACTGTCAAGTACCGTATTATCCATTTGGATGCTCTCATTGACCCAATTCTACTTTTTTCTGTGCTGCTAAAGCAAAAGTTCTCACAGTAGGAGTCAGGATAATACCAGTTACTCACTACAAGAGTTCAATCGCATTAAGCTGAAATTAATAGAAGTGCATGTGAGCAGTGTGTACAGCAGAATCACAGCACAGATCATTGTGATCTGTGCAGTGCTTCTGTGTTATAGATGTAATAGAGTTAAAATTTAAGAAACAAATGGCATGGGGTCCCCCCTCAAACGCATAACCAGCCATGGACCTCTGAGCCTTTTCTGGTACAAGAAAATTGGTGGAAAAACATGAACCAGTGGGGTGGTAATTCCACAACAGGGAGACACACAGCATGGGGTCTCCATTTTAAAGCATTCACCAACCTCAAACTGGTCCGCCCAGGGCTGGAAATTCTTGGAAAGTGTGACCCCTGGAGGCTGTAAGCGCAGGGGTAATGGGTTAAATATAGAAATAACCTGCTGGCACCTCTATCCCCACTGTGAAGAAAATATAAAAAAAAGACAGGACATGGACATTGAAGGTTTTAACCCTTTATTCCACACTCACTCACACATACTTACCTCGTTTATGGTGCTGGTTGTCCTCTTGTCCAGTAGGCACCCAGGGGGCTTGTATAAAAATTACTACCTGATCCTGTGGACACAGGGTCTGATTCAGACCCGGACATTATTTGCGGACGGTGATTCCAAAAAAGGGGCCGGCTATTTAAATTTAGCACTCGCTCTTTGCGGTTTGTTGACGCCTCTGTGTCTGAGCGAGCGAACGAAAAATGCGCTCGTTATTTTGTAAAGACGCCCCTTTGCCGTTTGCACCACATGTCTTCTCCAGTATTTATTAGATTAATCAGGAACATTAAAAGGCATCTGAACTGCTCACAGTGCTTGTGGTAGGTTTTTCTTACCGCTATCACTGTGAGCAGTTCAGGCTAAACGACAACCAAGTGGCATGGTCGATGACGCTCCTTTACTAATTATGCACTCCCATTAAACTCCGTTTTCACCGTTAGGCACGCCTGCATTCGGATCTCCACTCCCCCGTTTTCAAGCACCTTCCCCTGTTACCACCCACAAACGGTACATTCTGTCAATCAAATTAGCAGCCCCTCGCTGTTTTGCGAGTGCATGATTTCTGACCGCAAGGACTTGTTTGCGCATGCGCATTATGACCCAAACGCATGTGCAGTTGTGCAAACATCGCTCAGAGCGAAAGAGCGGCCGCTTACGAGCAGCTCTGAATCAGGCCCACAGATTAATATAAAACATTTAAATCCAAAAATTTAAGTAATGCAATGTTTATAGCTTTTTTGAGTTGGGAGTGGTCCTTTCAATGGGTTTAATGACAGTCACAATGTAGCGGTGGTGGTACAGTGTTTGGATTGTTATCCAATCTGTCTCTACCTTTCCCTACATT
Organism: Taudactylus pleione; assembly: GCA_031769625.1. NCBI lineage: Eukaryota > Metazoa > Chordata > Amphibia > Anura > Myobatrachidae > Taudactylus > Taudactylus pleione. The sequence continues at coordinate 2,667,881 of JAUIMM010000040.1, read as the reverse complement.
ATGTTGTGTCCAGCTTCTTTTCCTGGTTCAGGTTGGTGTGTGCTCTGGCTGAGCAGTGTGCTCAACCACAGTGCTCCATGATGACGTCAGTGGCTGCTCAATGTGCAGAGGGAAGAATTCCCCACTAGGTCTCCACTATTAGTCTGTATAATCCACACTTCCCAATGCATTGCACAACACAATTGGTGCTTTTTCAAGGATGGGGCAGTCATTTCCTTTGGTCCTTTTTGTAGTGAAAAAACTTTATTGTTCACAGGATATTAAAAACCCGGAATGGCTCAAAAAGGCAGTTACTGTAGCTCATGGCTGAAAAGATTCACTTAATTATAAAACTAATCTGTCTATTTGTTCTTGCTTATTAGGTGTGTATTTTGAACTTTAAATTATTAAAACATTTACATAAGAGATTAATTTTGGTCTTCCGGTGAGTCAAACCCCTTTCTTTCAAACAAGGGTGTGTTTGATTCTGTGAGTGCCAGGATAAGGTAAATTGGGAACTTTTAGTTCTCTCCCCTCATCCCCTGGCACTTAAGATTTTGTTCTGTTGCTCAGGCGCACTCAGTGACATCAATTTGAACTAGCATGATAAGTTTTTAAATCTCCCCAGTTGGGAGCTTGTTAGTACAATGTGTATTACTTTGAAATCATTCAGTGCTATGTATGAGTGCAACTTTAAGGTATATGCTGAGAAAAAGTCCACTCATCCTTAGCATTGAAAGAGTTAATAAATATTATATTCCATGACACTCTTTTGTTGTTATTTAAATAAAAAAGAAATGCCTACTAAGTTATAATGTGTCATTTGTAGGGATTTTTACTATTTTCCTAGTTTACAATTAGTGGACCTAATTGTCTAGCTGTGTTTGTGAGGAGATGAAAACAGGAGCAAACCCTGAGTAATACCACACAGAGGCCCTGATTCAGAGCCGGACACTCTGACAGAGCGCTCGCTCTGAATCAAGGCCGGGTTATTTTTGTTTTAGAACGGCCTCCTGGTCGCTCGCATAGCTGTGGGTGACCACCCACAGCTATAGCGAGCGGCCAGGAAGATGGTCGCAATGGTCAAGACCACCGTTACCATCGGGCTTGTGACGAGAACCTTGTAGTAGGGTCTCATTGGCGCAAGCTCCAGAGAGATTTTGGCTCTTACAGAGCTGAAATCTCTCCCACTTACATCACTCATGAGGTCAGTGGGGCCATCCCCAAATGGAGGCGTTCACATGGGAATGCCTATGCTTGGGCAGCCACTCCCCCATCCCACCCACCAAAGGGGGCATGCTGTCACTCAACATCGACAACACGCCCCCTTTGGTATGAGACCCGGAGCGACGGATTGCCCGTCACTATCCGGGTCTCGCGCATGTGCACGACGGAGCCAGCTCTGTCGTGCGCATGTGCACTGGCCCACCATCGACCCGGTTGCAAGCGCACAGCGCTTGCGACCGGGTCAGAATCAGGCCCAGATTTCAATCATATAGATGTGTCCTCATACACCTAGCCTCAATACCCCATTGCAGGGCGAGACTCCTGGCGCAAATGAACCATGCCAAGTGGCGCAGTTTAGTGACTTTTTATTTAACTTTGCATCTCATTCACACCGCAGATGCAGAAAACACCACAAACTGTACCAGAGGTGCCAGTCTGTGACTTTAAGTGCATAGGAATTAGTTTTAAATATGCACAAAGTCACAGATGAAGCACAATGGAACTTGTTGTGAAATAAGCAGTGGGCGCTGCATTGTAGCACTTTGTACACAGATTCAGACTCTTGCACACAAAGATGTACAAGTGCCACATTTCAAATTAATCTGTGCAGTCTCATTAAGAAGTTTTGACAAATTTACATTGTGACTAAGATCAATATTTGAGCGAAAAAGATGCTCAGAGCAAGCCGAGTCATACAGGTCCTGGTGTACCAAGAAGGTCTGTTTGGTGCGACTGTGTATGAGGACACATCTGTAGTTCAGCTTAATGTTTTTTTATTTAAAATACTGCTTCCAATTCTTGTCATAATAATTCATCTAGTACATGCTATTCAGAACTGCTGCCTCAGCTTCCTGTTTCTGGTACATTCCCCACCACTAATGACTACAAAGGTGGCTGCCCTTAAAGCATAAGTTAGATGACTGATGGACATTAAAATACATTACACAATAGTTAGAGAAGACAGAATAAAATGGAAGATCTGAGTTAGAGGTAAAAGCATTACATAAAATACTTATTGCATTATGTGTGCGGAGGTGAATATTGATGTGCATCATGCATTGCCAAAATGTGCTTATATTTTAAAGGAAAAAGATAATAATGTATGTATAGTTATGTATTTTTGTGCATAGTGTGAATAATATGCTTGCTATATTTTTTATATTTTATTAAATGTATTATTGATGCTTGGGTATAAAAGTCATAATTCTGACTGTGCATTTCACTTGCAAATACATTACACAATATGGAGTATAACTATTGGAACATTATTTATATACTGTAAGTTTATATTTGATATTACCAAATGAAATAACTCTCATTCCTCCCTCCCCCAAGCATTCAACATTCAGAAAAAGGAAAATCAACTCATCCACTTTGTACCGTCACTTAAACTATTAGCCACTGTGAATCAGAATTGAACAAGCAGTTAAATTAATACTCTTTTTCTATTACTGTCTGTTTCACTATCTATAATTGATGTAAAAGCCCTTAGTCAACTACCTTAGCAGATATGCCTTCTATATATAGAAAAAAATATTTTGTTACATCTAATTTTCTTACCTGATAACAGTTTTACACACTGGAGCTGATTAAGGGCCTGATTCAGTAAGGATCGTAATTACAATGTTGCATGTTGGTAGCTTTGCAATTGTGATTCTTGCTATTATGCAAATGCAGCAGGAGGTGTATGACACCCCCTGCTGCATTTGTGATCCCAGCACTGTGATGGAGGTCACAGGCTGGGATCACCATCATGACCATCAGCTGGCCAGGGGCCCATCGCCATCCATCATTGTGACCATGGTCACGATGATGGATGGCGCTGGGCCACTGGCCAGCTGAGTGAGCCTCGGCTTACTCAGACTGGCTGGTTTGCGAGCCCAGGACACTGCATTGATCAACACAGATCCTGGGCTGGCCACTCCCAGAAAATGGGGTGGACACGCCCCCATTTCTGGGAACGTTGGCCGACCCCGGCCTCACATCACCCCTTAGCTGCCTCTGCCTGTCAATCAGGCAGAGGCATTCAGGGGTCTGCGTGCGACTATGCAGGATACATTCTGCACATTGCAGAATGGGTGCTGTGCACGTGCATATTTCCGATATCATGTGTTCACTGCTAATTCAGGCACTAATAGCTGATAGTAGATGTGCATGCACATACCTATGCAAATATGCATGAACATAATTTAAATATATAAAAATAATTCTACAAAACACAAGTCAGACATAACACTGATACTAATTACATTTAGTTTAAGGAGAGGGAGTAAGGAGAGTTGCTGTAATTTGCACTTTGCATGCTGCACCTGTGCATGAACACCTCTGTTATTATTATTCAAAGTGGAAGTACACAAGCCATGTTTGGTGTGATCACAAGGGTGCACATCATATGTTTTATATTATTTTCAATGTTTCATACATTATAATATACTCCACAGAAGACAGGGAACCACACAGCACTATAAGTAAATTGTGTTTGTGCCTTTATTTTTTATACCAGAGCTATTGTGGAACTCTGTTAACCACATCAGGTCAACTGGCAGTTAAGGAAATGCTTGCTATCACTAAGGGAATGCTATCACTTGTAGTTTCCCAAACTCAAGCATGTCCATACATTTAGTGGATGGTAATGGCTTACTGGATAGTGTAGTTCCACAATAGTTTGCAATAGATTATTAGCTACTAGTATTATCCTGCCACCCCAGCAAATTAACAACCTAGTCAACCTAGTCAAAGTTGATAATTAATTATTAATTACAGTGGTTAACAATTTTTCAAAAGTTGTCTGCTTCTAAGATAAAATGCATTATTTATTATTTATTTTGATGTACTGATTTCAAATATAACAATTAAAATAGATAATTGGCTATTGTTTCCAAGATACAAGAGGTATGTGGTTTTTATTATTTCATTATCATATACACTGTATGTGATAATAATGGACACGGTGGACATGGAATATTTTAGTCCTTAGTCGGTGTATACTCTATGCTTTTTGGCTTCTCGTTTATAGGAATTAAAGGGAACATCTCGTGTCACTTTCCTGTAACAGTCTGCAAGCATTGCTGGGATCCATTTACCTTGTTTAAGAGTGGTAACAAAATCTTGCTTCATTCAACAAGTGGTGGATGCCGAACATTTTTCTTCCCAGGCTCCAATGATGGACGGAGTGGCCAGTCTCTGATGATGTATTGGGAATTTCTTACACGACTGTCCCATTCACATAGAATACAGGAGTACTAATCATAAATAAAATTGCACAACACAACCACTTACTTTGACAGTTGAAAATAAAGTGAAAGAGTGCGAGCCTGGTGTACAACATGCATGTATGTGCATGATTGTACTCAAAGTTACATAGTACTGTATCTTGAATAGTAGAGCAATTTAACAATTTTAACCATCATTATCATCACTGATACTAAATTAGTTAAAAAAACTACATTTGCTTTAGAAGCATTTTGACTGTAGACCAGTGTTATATTATTATATATTTTGATAATACTAGTCTGTATATGCAGAGAAGCTTAAAGAAACAGGGCCTATAGGTCTGAATGAGAAGCTGGTGATGGATGGCACTGCAAGATATAAAAGAACATGAATGCATTAGTAAAGCACAGTAGTATACACAGCCTGTCAAACATATACAATCTTGACAGCCTATAATAAGAAGTGGTAAACAACAGAATTGTCCTTGGGCCCTCCCACCCACCCTTATGTTGTATATTAAAAAAATCATGCACAGTTTAATAAACCAAGCACTTCAGCAACAGGGATTGCCACTTTTGTGGATAAAGTGCTTGGATTGTTTGGGCCCACACAAACCAAGCTACCAATGGACATAAGGTGGCCAAAAGTGTTGTTAATCATTGTCACAGTTGGAATATATCATTATAATCTTCATCCCCACCATCATTAGTATTAATCTCACTATCACATATTATTAGCTCATCCCCACTGGAATCAACTGTTACAAAAGACTCAGTACTTTGTTGACATTGGTGGCAGAGGTCTTACTCATAACATTTGTAGTTAAATTTTATGCACATCAGTTTTTCCACATTTTTATGAAGTGTCCTCATACAGTGATCACTCACAAGGTTCCCAGCTGTGTTGAAAACACTGGAGGGTGGGCAGCTTAAGTTAAGCATAAGAAGGTTTGCACAAGGGGCTCAAAATTTACTTTTTATTTCCCAGTATTCAAAATGACTGTGTTACATACTAATTTGTACATTGTCATTAAACTATTTATCCATCATTTTATTGATGCCTACTGTATCCGATTGAGTCACAGAAGAGGTGTCAAAAATTGCGGGCAATTCTTTTACGCCTGATCAGATGTCATAATGTTGTTTTACTCTGATGCACTGAGTTGACTTATCCTCATCACCAGTGGATTTTTTAGAAAAGGTCAGTTTTTCCTTCTAGCAGCATTAGAAGGAGAAACTGAAGCAAGAGATGTAATTGTGTCATGTGGCACTTGAGTTGACAACTTGCTTGCAAGGAGCTCTTTGCATCTACTAAGATCTGTGTCAGATGGAAAGAAAGACATTGTGGGCCAAATGTAATAGGGTGAGAGTTTAGGAAATTTGAGAGTTTAGCAGTAAGCGCTCCCACTACTACATTGGTTGAGTTGTATCTTCACAATGGGAAAACATCTGGATGAGAAATTAAATCATGAGATTTTTTTAAACCTGAAAAACATGTGAGTTTGCATGTTCTCTGACTCGTATTACATTGGCCAAGTTTAAAAGTGTGAGAAAATTCTCACATTTTCTAAACTCTCACCCTATTACATTTGGCCCTATGTATTACTTAAACTTAGGCATGGTTGCCAAAATGTAGTGATCCAATTTCAAGATGATGTAAACACTTTGGTCCTGGTCTAGCGAATAAAAAACTTGATCTACAGTCCAACATACTTAGCGAATCACTACATTTTATCTCCTCTTTCAGCTTCTATAAGTTGATTTTAAAATTGTTTAATTAAAAGGATCACCTGACTGGCAGTATCTGGACTCAGAGCCTGATTCAGCACAGATCGTAGGTCTGCAATTGCATGCACCTGCTTGCTGCAAAAATATGCGATGTTACTTGTGTAATCAAACATGACAAATCCAGAGGAAAGTCCTAGCAGGGTAAGCCATTTTGCTATCACATCACTGAGTATTTCCTACAGATTGACACCAATATATGTTTTGTGAGCCAGTGATACAGATAATAGCCTGCCTGTGAATGAACTGGTGTTCTGTGTTAGATACTCCTACTGCTGAAGGCAATATACCCATGTTTTGGGCTGTTACAGTCATGTAATCTTTAATTTGACCAGTACTGCTTGTCCACATATCTGTAGTTAAGTGGAAAGTGGGTACAGGTACAGGTGAGGAATTGCTATTCTGGTAAAATGGAACTGAGATGGAATTTTGAAGTGGGGACTAAGGACCTCAACTAACTGTCTAAAACTAGATGCAATGATAGTGGATATTGGATGCAGATCTAATACTAACATAGCACTCATGGCTTTTGCGATCCACTGTGCAACCGGATGGTAGCTGTCACACATGGTTCCTCTGGCCAATTATTGTTTCACAGTCAATTGTTGGTTTAAAGTACTAGGGCCCAATGTAATAGGGTGAGAGTTTAGAAAATTTGAAAGTTTAGAAGTAAACTCTAACATTGGTAGAGTTTTATCCATGGGAAAACATCTGAATGAGAGTTTAAATCGTGACAGTTTTTATAGAGTAAAAAACATGCAAGTTTCCATGTTCTCAGACTCTATTACATTGGAAAGTTTAAAAAGTGTGAGAGTTTACTGCTAAACTCTCACATTTCTAAACTCTCACCCTATTAAATTTGGTCCCTAGTCTTCTTGATCCACTTCTGTGATCAAGATTCACCCCAGAAGCAGCAGCAAATATAGCGCACAAGGATTCTTCTTTGAAATCCTGGATAGGGAAGGAGACAGTTTGCTTTTGTGAATTGGATGCTGGAGGACTACCTCCAATCATGAGGAGATTGATGATGAATGTGTTGGTGGTGGAAATTGCATGTGCTGGGACATATCCATGCTGCTGATAACATATGCTGGACTGCTTGTTAAAATTTTTACAGGATTTTTTAGATTTTTCTAAATAATTTGCATAAACTCACTGCAAATGATGTAACATGGAGGAGGTGCTTAGATGGTTAATGTCCTTACCTCTACTTATATTAGCCTCACAAATTGTACATATGACAGGGTTCTGAAAAATTGATTCCACCTGAAAAAGGTAGATTTTTGGTCTTCTGCCCAGGTATGACAGTGTCCTTCATCTTATCACTGGCAAGAACTGCTACCACAGGTGGCTGACTTACTTTGCCACAAACAACACCCTCCTCCTGAATTTTATCAACTTCTTGTTGAACACATTCATCCTCAACATCCTCATTAGTTTAAAATGATCAAATATCCCCCTATTCCACAGCAGCATCCTCAGTTGCTATGTCACCATCATTACTTTTGCTACTACTCATCCTCACATTTGTAGAAGGTGCAGAAATGGTGGAAAGAGGCTTCTCTACAATTAGTGTCAGAAATGTCAGACTCACACATATCACTTATAGATACAGTTTGGGGTATATTTACTAACAATCATGTCTGGCCCTGTAATAAACACACAGGGCTTTTTATGTACAGGAATGAGTTTGTTTCAAGCTACTGTAATTCTCAAAGTTACTAAGAATGGTGTTTGACTGAATCATGTTTGTTGATGGTGTTTGCAATTATGTTTGCAAGTGTGGGTGTTCAGTCATATTTGGACTGAAAACAATAGACCTGCAGGTTCATTTCACAATTAAGAACACCATACACAGTAGCCTGTATGCAGTATGTGAGTGTACAGTGTGTGTGACAAACACACATACAATGAAAATAATGCCTGAATCCACCCTTTCCACACCTACTGCATCTACCTACTCCAACAACTACAACTCTTTCTGCCCTGATGTCCTGCTAATGGCATTTTAGACTCTTTCTGCCCTGATGTCCTACTTATGGCGTTTTAGACTTATACACAGCACCCAGTCCAACACCCTCTCCCTCCACTCTCCTGTGTGAAATGGTGCCTTATCATGAGAAAGGAACTTTTATATGCAATCCAAAACATGCAAGATCCGACACAAGGAAAATTAAGTTTTGCCTTTTTCTACTATCCGAACTTGGCAGGAATACCAGAGTCAGAACCACTGTTCTTTAGCTTTAATCAACATGAAGTTATCTACAAAGACATTATTTTAAGCGAATGCTAAGCACTATTTAATTAGAAATTTTTTGGATATATAATTTTAATAAAATGCTAAATTTATACTGAAATAGTTTTGGGAAATACATTAAATGGTTAGTAGCAAAGTTACTATGCAACTGCTATAGGAACTTGTGCAAAAGAAAGTTCAAGGCCCAGAGGAAAGTAAATCAACAAGCTATGTGCTTCTTAATTTATAACCGTTTAATGCTACTGCATATTATTATTATTTTAGTAGAAAGACTTGGCATTTACTGAAAGAAAAAGTCAATGATATAGTTCTGAGAACAGTGTCAGATTGATAAAAATGTAATTAGGAAGCACAAATGATTGTTAGAAAATTGTTTGAATAATCTTTCTGAGTTGGCATTATTTAGTGATGGAGTAGAGATGGCTGAGTATATGAGAGTCTATTCAAAAGTTTGCTATGGTGCTGCTTACTAATATAGTATTACTGCGTGATATTCGTGGAGAAAGTAATTTGATCAAATGTTATATTCTTACACCCATTGCATGGTGGCAGTTTCTCCCTTTATATGCACTTGCTGTATGGCAGGGATTGAGGAGTCCTTGTAAAATATATTAGGCAGCTTATTAACCATAACTTGGCTCAGTCTGTGATTTTTTTTCCCCAAAGGTGTTAGGTTGGTGAATTTGTGAATATTGGTCTAATTTAGTGAGTGCCCAATTTTGTAAGGCTATTACATTAATCCATTTATATTATACTATTTACAGCAACTAGTAACACTGCTCTTTCTGCATCACACCAAGAGCCTGATTCAGAGGTGGGCAGAGTTGCAGCTGCACTTTTTCCCAATAGCTGAGATAATATGCAAATGCTAGTTTCAGCTTTTCACTTTTGTACTAGCATACGCCAGAATGTACCCGCCCTGACATGTCCACTTTCACTGCCCATGCATAGTGTAATTCTGCCAGTGGTTCTGTACACTTCACCATCAGTGCAGTATCATGTGTACCATTAACAATTGCACATGACTATGGCAGATGTAGTGTCTCCATCTGAACAAGGCCTCTAGGAATGTGCCTGTGCATCTGAGAATGCAACACGCTTGCAGAGACACACCCTCAACACTTCTGTAACACACCCATACAATGGATACTGCCCAGGAATGCCCATAGTATTGCGTCTCCATTTCTGTTACCCTCAGCTCCATATGCAATAGTGAATTTGTGCATACACTCAGGTAACACATGCGCCATTGGGGTCTGTAGAACAATTTGTGCATTCACAGTAACAAACAATTGCTCAACTACACAAACATCCGCATTGCGTGAAGTTGGCATCTAACCAAGTCCAAGTCCAAAGTGATCTAGAATTTAAAAAATGTGATGTCTTATACTGAACACAAAAAATATGTATGGTTAATAGCACAAAGAAGAAAAAAGTATTCTGTTCATGACCAAAAAGACATAATTATTTAAATAAAATTACATATGGTAGATATAGAAATGAAAAGTAGGAAAAAAGGATTTACTTTTGGGGATTTATATCTAGGAGGGCACTTTGAGGGTATTGAATTAGCCTTGGAACTCACAATGGGCTTTTAACTCCTGGGTTAAGTGTACAGAGCTATTCAATTATATCCCATTGTAAGCACAGCAATTAATGCGCGTAAGGCATAGATTCTGGGCTAAGCACCTAGTGCTATGAAATTCCCATGCACAGGAAGCTCACAGTAAGCCACAACGGTGCACTTAATGCAAATTTATGTTTGGAAAATTAAACCTGGGAGCTAAAAGCCTATAGCAAATCCCATGGCTAATTGAATGTTCCTGTCAGGTTGCGCCCTAGGATCGGCAATTACTCACCTCAGCGCTGGCTTCCCCTGACCTCTTGAGCAGTCAGACACCAGGTGTGGTGACGAGTGATGCGCTGAGGATTATACCTGAGGTCTGCTAGGACATCAATGATTCTCCTGTGTCAGACCTGTGTCTGGATCAACAGGGTGTGTACCCAGCACATCATCTAAGTGCAAAACTTCCAGTATCATTCTCCTGTGCTTTCCCTGTGATAGTGTTCTTCCATTTCCCACTTGTGCCGAATACCTGACCAAAGGGCTGCGAATTTCTTGCTGGGAGCAGCTTAAGCCCAAATCCCGCTTGGAGGGGACACTGGTGAACACCTCCCAGTAAGTTAGGCTCAGCACCTTTAGTCAGGTCTAGCCAGCATCCAGTACTTGTGGATGAGGAAGGCATATATCAAAGGCCCCTCACCTCAGATTCCTTTCTCAACCTGGGTCCACTTCTTCTAACCCCTCTACTGGGGACCACCATAGCCCGAATGTGACTGTCCCGTTTGCATACACACTGTAACTTTATTGTGCAAAGAAAATAAGGTACTGATCAAAGACGTTGAACCTCATTAAGTTAATAAAACAATACTACCCTTAAGTTCTTTCCAAAGGGCAGTAGGTCTAATACATGAAATACAGAAAAAACAGGACAAACACAGTTTAAAAATATCATTTAGATGGTCTACATATAATATCAGGGTATATTCCAACCCTTTAGGTAATACATTTACTTAAATATTGTTTTTTGAGTATGTAGTTTTGGAAAAAATTATAACAACAATCCAACTTATATTTCCAAATATAAACTTTTCTGTGTGTTCATAAAACAGAATAAAGGAGCTGTATGGCCACATATAAAACAGTAAACATCAATAAAAATAAAAAGCATAGTCTGATATAAATATTGGAACTGTACTAGATCCTGCAAAAAGGAGGAGCGTTTGTAACAGTTCAAGTTTGAAGGCACCGGATCCTCCATCCTTCAATCTTTAAAGGGTCCTGTGATGATTGGTTATGGATTGGATACGATGATTTATTTAAAGCAGCAATGTGGTTCAAAAACACTGAAACATTTAGTGTAGAATACTCTTTTTCAGGCTTAATGGACCTGTGCTCATCTGGAAACATTTTTATACCAGTGTACAGAAGAATTTCCTATTCACTTGAACCCTGAAGTAAATGCTTCCTTATAAATGTCCCAATATACTAAGTATATGAAAAAACATGGTAAAACAATGTACAGTATAAATAACAAACTTATAATACAATTATTAGAAAAACATTCATTATTAACACCACTCTCTTCCCAGTGGAGGTAGTTGTAACCATGTAACCCCATGTAAACATTTGTCACGTGACTGCATTGTCCATACAGCACTATGGGAGAATATACATAGTAAACTAATTATACAGTATATGGTAGTGTTTTATTGAAGTAGGAGTGTACAGTATAATCATAACACAAAGTGATAACTAAATAAGTCACTAACTCATTTATATGTACACAGAGGTGTAAAGGTGTTTGCTAATCAGCCAGAAGCAGTCCACTTCCGGTCATATGTCTAATACGCTGGATGGTAGATGAGCTGCTGGAGTGTGCTGGTGGTTGCTAAAGAAGTAGGTAATATATGTCATCCAATGGCTTTTCAATAAATTAGAGTTGGTGGGGTGGCTGCTAGGTGACTGAAAATGGCCTCCTTCTGGTCACCTGTCTACTATATCAGTGGTCACTCAACTACAATATGTAAATGTCTGCTAAGCAACTGGAGAAGTTTTCCGTTAAATCAGGTCTGTGTGACCATACTTCTGGTCATGTAAGCCTCCTTATTCTGTGCAGCCACAACTAGTAGGAGTTAATGTTAATTCATAGAAGCAAAAATGACAAAGTCTGTGTTAACATAGTACCTAGGGTAATGGAGATCAGGCCCCTTTTGTAAAGCAATTCAATATATGATATATAAATGTATATCATATACAACATGTATTTTGGAAACATGCCAAATACATACATACATACATCATAGTAAAACAGTTCAGTATATTATACACAAATGTAAAATCTTAAACATTATACATAAATACACTAATAAAATGTCTTGTAAGCTGTAGCATTCTTCTTTCTTGCAGAAGTTGATACTAAAGTTGAATGGAAAAAGGGAGAGAAAACACAAGTGATATAGAGATATCTTAAATACCTTTTCATAGCTATCAGGATTGAATAAACCATTTTAATTCAAAATATTTAATTAAACATTCTGGTACTGTGGTATTCAATTTGTAAATCTAGTGCATCTCTGCTCTGGCTAAAGAACCTTCCTCATCCCTGTCCTCCAAATCACTTGAACACTCTGTATTCTGATAAACTTAACTACTGTATTTCTATCATGGAACACATATGTGTATTTTTTCATCTAAAGTATGGGTGCTGAGGCCTCTTTTGATATTTCTTATTTACTCAGCTATACAGGTTTTAATAAATCTGGAGGTAAGTCCAATATATACATACTAGGATACATGAACATTCTATCAGGTATACTACATTTCAGGTAAGTAAGGTAATTAATTTGTTCATTTATACTCTACTCTTGCACAGAAAAGCTAGTATATTTTTAGAATTTGAAAGATAAATAGTTTTGCGCTAATGAAAAAATTGGTATATGTGTAACGGATACGGTAGAAAAATTAAAAGGATCAAGATGCCAATTTAATTAGCATATATCTTTATATATTAAATAAGAATAGCAATGCTACATTACCAATTAACAACATTACATAAAACTCAATTATACCCTGATAATCGCATAATATAGTACTAGCAGCAAACCACTTAAATGAAATGTCTAATACACTAAAATGAGTGACCTAAAAGTCTACATCTGAATTATCAGTGGTAAATATTGTTAGAAACATATGTATGTACAGTCTGTCCAAAATAGGAATCTCACCACATCCAAGTAAGTGACAAAGTGCAGAGTCTGCTCTTACATTCACATCACTCCAGACCTGCAGCAGTGCACGCCATCCTCAACTGCAATGATGCTGCATGTATAGTGACAGCTTAGTGTCCAATATTCTGAGCATCTGCATGGGTAGAAGTGAAGTCAGCTTATGACAGCCCCACTGGATAGTGTATAGGTGAGCAATCTCCTTACTTTGCAGACTTCCGGTTTGACCTTGAATGGATTTCAAAAAAGGAAATATGGCCACAGCTTAACGGTTACTCTGCAAATTGGAACATTCAGTGGTAATAATTAACCTCTGATGCATTTTGCTTCTTTGGTGGAGGCTTGTTTGATGCAAATATAATTTTACATGCCATACACCCGTTGCACCTATGGAACCCCTTTTGGTTCTCCCTGGATTGGGTGTTTTAATGGGGAGGGCATTTATGACTTAGAGATTTTTCAAATTGGGTTCCCTTCGCAAAATGAATATAGGTGCCTTAGGTATCTACTGCTTTAATAGCAATATCTTTCATTAGAAGATGCAAAAGTCTATTGATCATGTTTCTAACATTTTATAATTAGACCCAAATCCTAAAATAAAGGTATATTCCACTTATTTAATAATAGGATCTTTCAATAGAAGATGCAAAAGTCTATTGATCATGTTTTCTAACATTTTATAATTAGACCCAAATCCTAAAATAAAGGTATATTCCATTTTTTAGAACATTTCTACTTGGTTTTATTCTCTAGTAGAGTTTTTATGTCAATTTTCAAAACTTATTTTGTGACCTGTTCTATTTGTATAGGATCATAACCCTTTCCTATGAATTTTTACCCATTGCAGTTAAGTTTTAGACTCAGAATTTGACTTTTTAGTACTCCCTTCACCCAATTTGGATGATGTTTGCTATTCTTGAATATCTAATTTTTTGAGTTGGTCAGTTTACTTTACCCTTTGGTATGATTTTTTTTAATCTTTAATATATATGATGATGTCCAGGAAGCTAGTGATAACTTGGCAATATCAAAGGTAAGTTGAATATTTAGCTTATTGTTATTTAATCTTTCACAAAAGGCATCTACAGTAAGTCTGTTCTAGACCCTCTCCAGGCAAAAAAATGTCAGTAAACCTAGGCCAGGATACCACATTCTCAATGGGCCTCAAAAGGTTAGCAAAGCTTGGTGCAAACTTGGCTCCTATGGCCATCCCAATTCTCTGTACATAAAAATGTCCCTCAAGAAAAAAATTGTTTTCCAACATGAATTCAATATTCTAATCCTTCCTTGTGACTTATAATGGTGTATAAGTACAGTAAGTTGCATCTGCAGAGATCAAGTAATTTTTATTGTGTCTTATATATGTTTTTAGATAAGGCTTATTTGTTGTAATTAAAGTTTGCAGTTACAATTTTATAATTTGTGACAGGTTGGTTTTACTTTTCTCTAGGTATTTATTGAGAAATTTGTGAAATATATTTTTTATTTTATTTGTAGGGAGTGTTTTTAATTTTTGTTATGTTCCATCTTTATTCAATTGTTTGTAGATGTATCTAGTATAATCTTTCTTATACATAACAGCTATACATCCCCCTTTATCACAGGATTTAATAACAATATGTTGGTATTTTTAAGTTCTTTAATTGCACCCCTCTCTTTTTTGTAAGGTATTTATGCTGTCATTTATTTTCATTGTTTTTAGATTTTTAATAACTGATTTCATAAAGCAGTCTTTCTCCCTTTAATATGAGCCAGTTAGAATGTAGATTTCTTCCAGAAAGGGCTAAGTTTTATAGGTTCTGATTCATTAGACTCCGTTTAATTCATAGCAAAAAAAAACAACATTTTATTGTTAATTTGCTAGAAAATATGTGAACATGAATAAATATTTTAAAGGTACCAATGTATATAGATGGTGCAAAATTCAAACCCTGTTGAAGTAGTTCTTTCTCTGCTTTGTTACATATTTGTTACACATTTTGTTAATGTTTTTGCAACTAAGGTTACAGATTTGTACATCCTCTCTCTCATTACTTTTCTGTGAGTCCTGGGGCATTCCCTCAATGCTCTCAAAGCTTTCTTTTGGTTTTGGCCTTTTTCTAAATAGAGGAACGGTGATTACTAAACCAAACCAGGAAGGGTTTCTGTCAGGACTGTGACTATTTCAGTACATAAAGATAGATTACTTTTTCCAAAGTTCCTTTGTGGTCTTTGGAGGAGCTATCCTGCTTGCTGGCGTTCCTCACATACAGGGAATAGAGAGTTAAAGTGATCATCTGTTTCCAAGGTTTGTCAGGTTGAGGGATTCCTAGATTGCTCATTATTTCAAACCTGATTCCATTTGGGTCACATGTTCTGAACTTCCTATGGATCACAGAAGTCTAGTATAAAGCCTGTTACTAACTGTGTCTCAGTGTCTGTGCAACATTACTTTCAGGTCTTTCTTGGACTCCTGCCAGATCCCTGCTGTGCCTGTGGGTTGCTGTGGACTTTGCTATATCTCCACTCATATTCCAGCTAAACTTCTGATGCCAGTTACCAGCCACACTACAGAGCTCAGCTTAGCCATTGCCTAAGTATTGCTTTCTGCTCCACTGCTGTGGTTTCACCTTTTGCTGCACTATTGACTTTGCCTGTTGCCTCTCACTCCTGTGGACAACAAACCCATCTTCATTACAGTTGTCAACTGCACCATTACAGTTATCATCACCGCATCACGGGGCTCAACCCCATTCCAGATTCTAGTCACACCGCAGGGCTCAACCCTGTTCTGGAACCACACCACTTCACAGGGCTCAACCCTGCTTCAACCTTCATTGCATCACAGGGCTCAACCCTGCTCCGACCTCACCACATCACAGGGCTCAACCCTGCTCTGATCTCACTGCAACACAGGGCTCAACCCTGCTCTGACCTCATCGCATCACAGGGCTCAACCCTGCTCTGACCTCATCGCATCACAGGACTCAACCCTGCTCCAACCTCATTGCATCACAGGGTTCAACCCTGCTCTGACCTCACTGCATCACAGGGTTCAACCCTGCTCCGTATTTCACTGCATCACAGGGCTCACTCTGCTCCGGATCTCCATCACTACAGGGTTCCACCCAGGAGAAGCTCCTCTATACCATCCTGAGGTGTTAGCCTCATACTGGACTCGAGGTTCCCTACCATATTAACTTTTCTGTGTTAAAGACTATATGGGGGTTTTTCTCCTCTACTCATTATTGCTTATGTGAACCTCAGTGTTGTTGAGACTTTATGTGAGACGTTGCTATTATATTTCTCCTGTGAATAAATTCTATTTACTTTTATTCTGTGCTATTGAGATTTCATGAAAAGGTCATTCCTAAAGCCACCCCAGTTTATTGTGCCTATAAGGCCTGCCTCCTCCCAGGAGTCTCAAGTGTCGGCAGCCATAACAGTTTCTCTTTGTTCCCTACATTTGTGTGTGTGTGGTAATTTTTATCCAAATATGCTGGTTATCATAATAATGATCACTATTATAGGACCTAAAGTCTCTCTAATGCTTTTTCTTTGTTAGGTATGTCTAGATTAGTAAAACCAAATAGATTTAGAGAACACAGACATAAACATCTTGAAAGGGTATTCTCGACATAGTATTTCTCAACATTTTTCTATAAAACATAATTGTAATTTAGATGGTTTATCTCTAATTGGAGTGCATCATGTTGCAAAAACCATTAGAGGAGGGGATAGATATAGGAAACTCTGTGCTGCTGAAGCATTATGGATTTTTAAAGTTAAAACATTATTCCCCTTAGGATTAAATGGTAATATTGAGTTTGAGTCATTTGCACACTAAATCAGTACTGGAATGTACCTAGATTCAAACCTCATAGTTGCCCATATCTGTTTGGTTGTTCTTAGCTCCATCCAAGAGGATTACTGTTCCCATTATTGGTACAGTTCATTTTGATCCTATGGGGTGGATAGATGTATTTTTTGTTTTTATTAGGATAATATAGTTTAAAACTGCCCCTAATTACCATTTACATTTAGAGTTCACTGGTCTTTATTGAGGTTGATCATCGCCATAGAGATATATAGCCTGAAATAGATAGTAAATAAAAGTAAGTGATATAATATTGGTGTAGCATCATGATATGTCATGGATATATTTGGGCTCCCTTATCTATGTTATAGTATTTAATATGCATTTTTTTTCTTCTTTTTTCTGTCCTCCATACTCGTGGTATATTTTGATATCACTGTTGGTTATGTGCAGTATACATGTTACATCAATGGAGGTTATGATTATCCTTAAGTGTAAAGAGGCTATCCAATACAGAGAATATACTACTGAACATTGATAGTTTACACTACAATAATCAAATTTACATAAGAGTTTGGATAGAGTGGGGGTAGATCATTGGACTATGGTCTATATGGTCCCGGGTTCAATTCCCACCAGATTTAGTTAGTTTTATTCATGATTAAATGTTTATATGTAATTTAATATCCATAGATAACATTTAAATTTCACTTCAACTCAGATAGAGTAGAGGTAGAGCAATGGACTGGAATCTGAAGGTTCCGAGGTTCTATCCCAACTAGATGTAGTTGGATAAAAAATGTTTTCATTTTTCTTTTTTATGTTATATTTATTTATCTATTTAGTTAATTTATATGTGATATTAATTATTGAAGAAATAAGTTTGATGTAACAGATTGTTTGCAGGAAAAAGAATCCAGTTCTATATGGAAATAGAGTATTTTTTATTAGAAACAAATCATTTAACTAAGAATCTAGAGGTGGATCGGAGGTGGAATCCTAACAGGTGTAATTAATAGAAATTGATTAAACACTAATGAGAAGAAACCTATTTGGATATATAAAAAGAGTCCATATGGAGAAATACATCACTCTTTGAAAAAGTCCCCAAGTAGTGGTGTGAAACGCATCAGAGCCGGGATACTGGACCCGTTTGATACTTGTGGTTACCTGCTTACACCCCAGGAGACTCAGAGAGATGAACACTGCACCAAAAAGCTGGACACTTTCATGCTATCGAGGTAGAGGCGGGGATACAGACACAATCTACAGGACATTATTAATTGCAAAGTAGTCGTGGCCCTTAAACCTCCCACTGGAGAATTGCCTCCCTCTACTATACTTATGTCCACTCAGTGTGATTACTACTAGTGACAGATTCAGCTGCCACCTGATATTTCCTGCCGGAGAAGTGATTTCTATATACCTCTCCCATGTATGAACAGATGAGATCTTGCTTGGAACTTGTTCATTCTACCAAATTTCTATATGGTATACAGAGGTATACTACTGAGTAATGTGGAATTTGAATGGGACATTGAATATATTGCAGATGTGACGTATCTTTTAGGCTGGTGTATACCAGATTATTCAGGATCCACCTCCTTTACATATATCAGGAGTACAAATTGATACTCCCTACAATTTAAACATTGTTTTTACTATTTTGATATACTGTTGTTGCTTTTATTAAATATTCATTGTTTATGTATTTCCTATATATGTCCTGACTGATCAATTTGGTGTATTACAATATTGTGTATATAAGCTTGGTTAATATAAAATGATTATGTTGAAATATATTTCTTTATAGCCATGTTTTCTTTATTGATTTAATTAGTGCAGAGGATTATATTACATTTCTGTGTTGCACCTGTTTTACAAGTGCTTTTTTGGTGTGCCGTCACAGGCACATTTTTTCTTCTGCTGATTTAGGTTATTTTTTTTTTTTTTATGTATTGATATTTAGCAATTTTCTATTGCTTTACATTAGTGCTTGGGATATTTGTGTTGAATGTCTAGATTAGTGCAGTTTTACGGTTCACCATTGGAGTTGCTGTCTGGACTCAGCTTTCTGGACTGATGGGGCTTTGCCTGTATTGAGTTAACTTTGCCTAACTACCTGCATCTGTTCATCAGGTATTTAACTCCTCTCTCTCTGACACAGTGAGTTGCTAGTCATTGGTGTACAGTATCTGCATCTGTTTCTTTCTGTATTGGACTTTCTGTGTTTGGACTTCATATGACATTATTTCCATGTCAGATATTTCATGTCTGTTACTAGTGCAATCCTGAACTCTTGCTCACAACATTCAACACACCTGTATATTTTAAAGGTATTTACCAAGTGTTTTCTGCTACTATTTAAAGTCTCCTATAGACCTGCATTTTACTAGTGAGTGTGAATTCCTCATGTTTATCCTGTGTTATGATCCTGGATAGTTTCCTGTCTGACAAGCCTGTGAGTTCTGGAACCCATTTCTCTGCAGCCTATCCATGATGTATGCTGTAAACTGGGACTTTTTTTTATCTGCCTGCACACTGCTGAGTCACGGCTGTATATAGTTTCTGGATTTCTTTGCCTGCATGCCACTGACTGTGTTTTGCATTTATTTGTGTAATCTCCAGTCTTTATGGGCTCTGCATGCTCTGCCTTCATGTGTGCTTTATAAATTGAATGTTTTGTACACCTGTAACTGTTTCTGGAATCTGTAATTAGGTTTTTGCACATGCTGAACAAACTTTCATGAAAGCTAACTCTCCTCTCTCTTTTTATGTGAGTGGGAGTAGTTTGGTGTTTTTGTTCCTCATCTATCTCTTCTACCTCTAAAATGAACAGGTATTGAGAATGTTGTTCCACTATTTTTTAATACTTGTATCCTTAAAGGTTTGAGACTTCTTAATTTTTAACCCTTTGGAGACAATCTGGTGTGACAGATATGTCTCTACACTGTCCACTTCCAAACAAAGTAAATTATCTTTTAATGACCAGGTTCCCAATTTGTCCATGGCTGTCTCAAGATCATTATCTGTGGTATCAACTTGCCCTATACAGCAAGTAAAATTGTATACTTCCTTGCAGGACTCTTCTCTTCCTTTGAAGTTGTTGAACATAATGCTGTTTTATGTACATTGAAAGGGGTTAGTCACTTATTTAGTCATCCACTTGAGTTATGATTATGCTACTTCAAGCCATTAATTTGAAACACTACCTTATGAAATTAGATTACTGTGCACATTCTCCCATAGTACTGTGTGTGAAATGCAGTGACCAACGTTTACATGGGGTTCCATAGTTACAGTTACCTATGGTGGGGAGAAAGCTGTTTTTTAATTAAAGTTTTTCTATTAAATGTATTATGATTACTGTTTAGACATTTTTTTATCATGTGTTTATAGATATAGTGATTGGGAATTTATAAGTTTTAAGACCCAAAAAAGCAATTACTTCCAGGTTAATGTGAACAGGAAGTTCTTCTGTACACTGGTATAAAGTGCTTCCATAGGAGCATAGGTGCATTAAGTCTGAAAAAGAGTATTCTCCTCTAAACGTGTCAGCATTTTTTTAACTGAATTGCTGCTTAAATAACCCATTGGGACTAGTTCATAACCAAGCAGAACCCTTTAAAATATGGAGTCTTCCAACTTGAAATATTATTAACTCTCCTAATTTTGCTGGTTCTGGTACTTTTCCACCATTTATATTGGATTACTCTTTTTATTTATATTGATGTTTCCTTTTTTATATGTGTTTTATATTTTGTTTTTATAAATATAACACACAATGCAGCTCCTTAATTCTGTTTTATGAACATAATGGAGAAACTTATATTTGGGAATTTCAGATGGATTGCTATTCTGCTAATTTTCTCTACGCACTCAAAAAACAATATTTATTTAAGCACACTACCTAAAGGGTTGAAATACATGCAGAGAGCTGCAATTTTTAAACTATTATATACAGACCATCTACTAGCTTTTTTATGTATTTAATGTACTAGACTAATGTATTGGACCTATTGCCCTATGGAAACATCTTAATGGAAGTACTACTTTATTCACTTATAGAGGTCCAGCACCTTTAATCATTACCATATTTTCTTTGCACTGCCACTTACTGGTTCTGTGTGGGTAGAACCCAGTATTGATTGGGCATATTCCTTTACACTGTTTGGGCCTCCGTGTACCCCTAGCATACCTGTAACCTTATAGTCTGTAATCTTATATTTAATAATATATAATGAACAAGGATCTAGCAGACCACCTGTCTGGTATACAGAGGCCACAGTGGTGGCCTTAGTGTTTTTTCTTACAATACTCCACTCCATCCTGCCAAAGCCAATTGGATAGATAGAAAGTGTCTTTATCCAACCAGGCACATGCTTCATACAAAAAAGGTTTCATAATGTGTGGCAACTTTTATTCAAAGCATCTAGCACAGAGCTGATTGCAAGTAACATGATTATATTGAAAGACATTCTGAGGAAATCACTAATGACATGCCAAAGGGGTTTAGGGAAATCCATTGGATATGACTTCTATTTGCAGTATATTTACTCTAGAGGCTTTGCTATTCTGAAGGGTTCTCTGTTGTGACCAAGAGGTAACATCTCATTGTAGGTCCAGTCAGAGCCGTAATTAGACTTTTTGTTGCCCTGTGCCAGAAAGAGCATTGGCGCCCCCCTAATTTTTCAAAGGGACATAATACACCCAAAAAAGGGGAATGGCCTTATGGAGAAGGGCAGGGGAAGAGATATGGGAGGCCAGGAGATGCTGGGGATGAAATAAGAGGAAACTACAAGTGAGAATGATAATAAACAGAAATTTGACAGGCCCAAACAGCACCCCCTGACCTGTGGTGCCCTGTGCGATGGCACCGGCCGCACTACCCTAGCTACGGCCCTGGGTCCAGCGTACAGTACTTCATAATCTTATATCCAGCAGTTGTGATTAATTAGGATCTTGAAGTATTTTATATACTGTACCTGTTGGGACATATTATATGTATTGTGGACATCCTTTATCTTACTAATTATGCTCAAGGTTTGAATGAACTTAACTGCATTTGCTGGGATATTCTCCATACTGTCTGCTTGCTTTACAGCTGCTTGTTATTGAAATATCAATGGTTCAGTTGCATGTACTAATCAAGGCATTAAACTAGGCTATATTGCTCTGTGAGAAATCCTGTCATCAGCATAATATCTGCTAAAGCTTCAAGTACTAATATAATCTGCTTAATTGCATTTACTAACAAAAGCTCCAGCCAATGCTTTTTTACTTACAGTAATAAGAAAATCTGCTATCAGCAAAATATCTGCTTAAAGTGTTAAGCACCAATTCAATGCTTTTATGTTAAAGAGGGACTTACCATCTGAACAATATATAAGGGCCTATTTATTAATCATTTGAGCCTTTAAAATATAAAGAAAACTGCTGTTTCCACATGTTTAAGGGCAGAATTAAGTATCTCAAGAATGTATCAATTAGGAAAGCAGGAGATTTTGGAGATATATCCTGCTCTCCATCCACCAACTTCTGCATCAGCCATTCCCATAGTTTTCTATGGGTACGGTATTTAACAAGATCTGCAAAGTGAAGATCTTGTCTGTGTTGGTTAATGCCAATTTCAGATGGGGTTAGCCCATTGTTTACAATGGGGCTGCTCTGCCAGTGGAAGATATTGAAACCTTTTCTCCAGTGTGCTGCAGACAATCCAAAGGCACATTGCAGGCTTTTTGGCATTGCATATGCACAACTGGAAAGCAACACATGTGCAATAGCCACAAGACGGGTCTGTAGGCAGCAGTAAAGTACTCATTATGATCACCGGGATGCACTCTTATCAGAGCCTGTTTCCCGATGATTTAAATTGATACCTAACAGAAAAAGGAATAATTATTGCCATGATGTGCATCAATAATGATTCTAAATTTTCTGGGCAGATAATAAATATGTCCCATAGAATGATATTGTTATGAGAAAGGGCAGTAATCTGCATGATAAATAACATCTGGGTAATAAGTCTTCAGTTTGGCTAGGTAATTAAATGTCTAAGCCTCCAATGTAGTAATATTGTTCTACCATTTATTTTATTGCTTTATGCATTACACCAAGCAGGTGTTTTATTTATAAAATTGTGCAATAAATTTATATGTGTGTGACTGACAGTACATTCTATTTTTTTTGTATTGTATCTACGGTTCTAGTGTTTCCTTAACTAGGAGCTGCAGTCAGTGACACTAACTCAATTTTAGTAATAAATTGCTCTCAATGTACTTTCTGTTATGCTGTTCAAATACATATGTAACCCAATCTACATAATGAGGTTAAGGACCTGCTGCAGTATTCAGTGCTCTTCTGATGGGCTAATTTGCTCCATATCTATAACTACCAGTGAGAACAGCTTTCACTTTATATGGGATTCTGGGAGTTCTAATTGTGCTTCTGATTTACCATTATACACAGAAACTGGAGCAGGACTACACTTCGAGAAAGTTAGAAGCCTAGGTTGGTGACAAACAAATCATGTGAGATCCTAGATTGACTCATAGGAAGATGTTTTGCATTGCTTTCAGATCTGAGGAGCATGGGTAAGTTTGAATTAAACTGTGCAGCAACTTGGATATTAGATAAACTGGGATATAAACTGTTCATCTCCTTTTAAAACTAGATGCAATGCAAGGCGTTGCATGGCTTTTATTTAATTTTTCTTCTCTCTCTCCACTCACCCTTTCTTTTTTCCATCTCTCTTCTTCCCCCCTCCCCCACTATCTCCTCCCAACACTTTCTCTCCATACATATCTCTGGTTCTCTTTCAATGCCTTTCAACTCTTAAAAGTATTTTTCATGGTCCAACATTGAGAAATACTATTTACAGTTGAAATGCATTGGTGGAGAGTCTGGTGAGGGATCCTGGGACCTGGAGATACTGTTTTGGAGCACTAACATCTACTGTTCCCTGTGAAGATTATCTTATAATATCTGTGTATTTAAGGCTTTGTTGCCTCCATGATCTGGAGCACTTTTATCTGTGTTTCATTTTTAGGAATATAACATACAGTACCCAGCCATATAAGAAGAATATTATTCCGAAAAAGAAATTGCTACATGCATCTATTCAAGAAATCCATTTGTGAGTAGTTTCAGTAATAATCTGGATAAAGTGTTCATACATGCTGCACAGTGGATATATGTTTCATTTCTTTCAGATATTTGTAAAAGAATCTTTGAAACTTCCATTGAAAATTAACTAGACTGTCCTATATCTGAATTAGGAAAGAATTGTACCACATGAGTGTTTGTGTTTATTCTTATGTGAGATTCACTTATCCTTATCCACTGTGCCTATATCACATTTTATACAAGCAATTCTTTACAAACATCATGAGAAAATTGTCAAGATTAATTTGAGACTACAGTTAATTCTATAAAGGTTATTTACAGAAGTATATCAATAAATATTGTATTTTATTCATTCATTGATTCATTTTAACATTAACTAGGGTAACAGTTATTATTTACTGATATGACAACATTACAATTAATATAAAATGTGAATTTGCAATATTATACCCTATATTATACCATATGATAATATTTAACATGTTCTTTCATAGCAGAAGCTATAGTTAGAATGTTAAATCACAATATAATTATGCGCACACCAATCAGGTTATAATGCATATTCATGAGCTCATTAGACACATGTTTACTATGTCAATTGCTTTTTAAGATTGATGTGTCTGAATATTTCAGATTATTTAACAGACCCAATAAATTGTTCACATCAAAAATGCAAACAATTACAAAAATAGAAAATATTATTAAAGGTCCAAAAATAAATGTGTGTAAATTTATAATATTCAAAATGTTATTGTCACTGCATACTGTATACCTAATATCACAAATGCCCTAGGAGAAAATCTGCTAGTAATTCATATAAAATAAATAGATCTGAATGATTGTCTACTTGTCAACTCTCCCAACATGAAAACCAGAACAAAATCTGCCCATCAGTACAAAGCACTGGGCAATCTGCTTAAGCCACTCCCTAAATATCCAAACAACACCAATTTCATGAGACCACACCCATTTTTTAAATGAAATTAGGAATGTTGTGAACTTGAAAAGCATCATATAAATGTAGTGATAAAGTCTGAAAAAGTATTTCTAGCTACATTAAGTAACTTAGGGCCTGATTCAAACTTGATGGTTTGTGTACAGCTCTGATATTTTGGGGTCCATGCATGATTGACATGCTGCAGCATTTGGGGGTGGAACAGGGGTGTGGCTGGTTAGCCTTGCTGGAAAGCAGGTCGTGTCACCCCCTTTGTCTGGGAGGGACTAGGCCAGGGTCTGCATTGATTACCTGGCCTAACAGGCTGCCATGTACCAGCCAGGTTGAGTAAGTCTCAGCTTATGCAGCTGATCCAAAGCAGCAACTACGGATGCTGCACTTAGATCGCATATATGGGAAGTAGCTTTCTATTTCCTACAGGCACCTCCTGCTGCATTTGCATTTGAGTTGGACAGTATTATACAGCTGGTTCCTTGCTGCTGGGCAATACCATCCATCTCTAAATCAGACCCTTAGTTTTGCCCCAAGTCTCACTTGTGCAATAATTTTTTGTGCAGAGGTCATCATATAAAGCCCTGAGGGATCTTAAATGTTATTATATTACAAGAAATATTTACAAAATAAATGCACTAAAAAATAAATGTGCAGAGAGAAAGTTTGTAAATATTTTTTCTTATTTAGTGTATGGCTGCATTTAGTTCAACTAAAGTTTGATCTCTAAACTATATCTAAGGGCCTGATTCAGAGATGGATGCTATAGCAGAGCCATTGCATCTTTGTATGCAGCGGCTGTGCTAACATATGTAAGAGTCACAGAAGGTGCCTTTAGTAAAAAGACGGCCACTCCTGGCTTCTCTGTTTCACTGATGCATCCGAAGACACAGCATCAAATCAAATGTGTGAACATCGGACATCTGAGTAACCCTCAGGTTACTCAGGATGTCTGGCAAAATCACATTGGCAGGGCCAGTGAAGCTGTGTCCAAGACTCCGGCATGTTCACAAGACAGGGCAGATGCCCCCATTTTCTGGAACGTTCCCTATCGCTGCCCTTTCAATGCCCCCCAAATGCCAGCAGCATGTCAATTATGCTGCGGCTTTGGTGCTCTGTGACCGATGTAACAGAAATAGATCAGCACATCTCCTGCGCAGATCTACAGACATCGGAGGTTTACATAAATATCTGAATTGGGCACTAAATTGCATTGATACAGTAAGTAAAATAATCCAAACAACTAACTGACATGGGGGGGAGATGTACTAAGCCTGGGAAAGAGATAAAGTTGAGAGATATAATTTACCAACCAAATAGCTCCTAACTGCCATGTTACAGGCTGTGTTTGAAAAATTACAGGAGCTTATTGGTTGGTACTTTATATATTTCCAGTTTATCTCTCTCTAAGGCTTAGTACATCTCCCCCATATTAACACCTTGATCCAATATTACTTTTTTCCTTTTTTATAAAATATATGACCATTTTAAATAAACACATTTAGCAATAGCAGTAGCAATTTGACTGAGATGTCATGTTAACTGAGATGACAATCATAAAAAGAGCTATTGATGTTCCTTAGGCTGGGAAGGGTTACCGAAGCATTGCTAAATAATTTAACTTGCATTAATCCAAGGACAAACATTATGGGTGACATTTAATAAAATTAATCTATGTGCAATTGTCAGTGGCTGGTGATGCTCATAGCAATCAGACATTTGCTGCAATTTTCTACATTTTACAGTCTGATTTATCCTTTACTATTTAGCTAACTACCGAAGTTTTAATAAATGCCATGGGCTTACTGAAAAACTCCTGGTAAAATTACAATTAAGAACAATTTTTACTTTTACGAGGAATTGTGCAATAGTTCACTTTAAGAAAAAGTTTTAAAATAAATCAATTTTCTGACTCAGAAATGCAACAGCATTAAGACTTAAGGAGATCTGGTCAAGCATAATGACAAAAGATAGTGGGGCAGAAGGGATGGTGTAATGGTTAGCATTACTGCCTCACAGTGCTGAGGACTTGGGCTCAACTCCCACCATGGATATAACTGTGTGGAGTTTGTATATACTCCCCTTGCTTGCCTGAGAATCTTCCGGGTTCTCCGGTTTGCTTTTACACCCCAAAACTATACTGGTAGGTTAAGTGGCTCCCAATAAAAAATCAACTCTAGTGTTTGAGCATGTGTTAGAGAACATAGATTGTAAGCTTCAATGGGGCAGGGACTGATGTGAATGGCTGAATATTATCAGAAAACTGCTGCAGAATATGTGTGCGCTATAAAAAAAACTGGTAATAAATCAAATAAATAAGTAATTCTTGCAAGTGGCCGGGCAGTGGGCGCATTACATGACAGGAGCAGCAACAGACCACTTCTGTCAATGGAAAGTGAAACAGCTTGTGAAGAATAACATAATATCTACAGTGAGAGTATTAACATTTAATTTGACAACAGAGTACCAATATAGCGCCAAGAGAGGCATACTCACAATGTTACCTTGTGAACAAATAAATCATGCTCCACTTCTAAACAAATAACATGGAAGTGAGGTTGAAGGAACATAAACAGTGGAGCAGAGGGTTGATAGTATATCACCAACTCTGATGCATCCTGCTTTCTGCACTTTGGGGTTATCGAATGACCTTGATGTGACATAAACTGCTTCTTCCGTTGTATTCAACTTGATAGTATTATGCTGCAGGCTAGTAATGTCAACATACTGTACAAATGCTGTGTATTTTCTAGGCACACATTGGTTTCCTTGATACAAGCACACCAACATTTTAACACTATACGATAGATATCTAAACACCAAAAATGTGCATTAAAGCATATATTTTCTATTGGACTTCATCAGTTCCACATCACAAATAGAAATGTCTAGTTCCAAAACAGAATAGTGACCTCAGTTTGATGCACTGGCTTTCAAGGCATCAGACCTAAACCCAGTTGAACACCCTTGATTTAGAATTGTACTAAATAATTAGAAAAAAAATCTTTAAGTAATTTGCAAAAACCATGAGTCATGTTGGAGTCACTATTAGTTAACATTTCTGTAGCATGCTTTCAACACCTTGCTGTATGTTAAGCCTAAATAATTCAGGATGTGAGGGTGTATTTCTTAAACTGAAGTTATACTGTACATAATACACTCACCACAAAATGTAACACTAAGTGGTTGAAGCAGAATACATTTTAGACAGTCAACTAAAGTGCCAGCCTCAAACCAATTTAATTGAATCAGGTAGTTAAATCAGGGTAGCCAATATGTGGTGTACAGCAGTGAGGGGGGCAGAAATGGCCAAAGAGGGGGAGGGCTGAGTGGTGGGTGGAGATTAAGATAACTGGGCATATATATCTATTATAATAGTCAATAATAAAGAACCATTTTTTTTTAATTATAGACTTAAAAAGAGAAACATTACTTATGAGGCATGCTTTATAGGACATGCTTAATTAATTGAGTTGCTTTTTGAAGTCAAGGGAGCTAATAATTTGTTATTTTTATTTTCTTGAATTTCCTTGCACTTTCATGTGTAAGTATGCTGAACTCTTCTACATGGTTTTAAGTCCTCCAGCAATTTCTGGTCTTCTCCTTATTGATAAAATGTGCAAATGTGAATGCCTTCATCCTATACTATTGATCACTTTGTCACTAGACAACAGTATTGATGGTTTTATTCTAAGGACTTGTGTCACAAAAAAATTTGAAATTATAAGTGCAAAATTCAATTCATTGATATTTGCAATTTAATTCAGTAAACAATGAATAATTATTAATTAAGTTTGTTTTTCTCTTCAGCAGGGAACACAGCACCTTCTTTTAGACTGCTCATATAACTGTTGCAGTTGCTGTCTATAGAAAGCATTTTAACAGTCAGCTACATTTAACTGTCTACAAAAGTAAACTGCAATTTGGAAGTTATATGATGTAGTTTACAAATATTTTTAAATAAATGCTATTGCATATATAAATTTATATTTACTTTATAGTTTTACTATCCATCAAATATATATGAGGTTTATGGATTTTACCTTTCTACTCTCTGTATGGCACTAGCATATGTTAGCTTTTCATAAAAACACATTGTTTAAATACCAGAATACTATTTTTTCTTTCTTTTTGGAAATCAAGTATTGGCAGTGAAGAAATTAAGCTCTAAAAAAATTACAAAACATTTTCTTGGATGTAGTACACAATGTGAATCTGATATATTGGACAAACTGAACATTCATCAATTTCCCTTAAAATTTCAAATATTGCGAACATTAAATGTCAGATAGATATAAGCAATCCAATCCTATCCATGTGGTTTTAAGCTAGTAAAGGTCTCTGCTGTATTTACTGTAAGAACTCAACTTGCTTTGATTGCATAAAAATATGCTATCTGAAAATAACATTTGCACAACATATGAATGACTGATTATTAAGCACAAACTGATCTTTAGTCTACATAAGGTTGTGAAGAAAATATATGCCTTTTGCTATTATTGATCCAGTATGCTTTAGTTTATTAAAACACATGTAAGTTAACCATCTATTTCCGAATAGGAACCAATGAATCACACGGTATGCAGAGATAACCCTGCAGTCATACAAAAGGAATGTTTTTCTTAAAAGCCAGATAATACCACTAGAAAATGTAGTTAAAAGATTATAGCCATGGTATATTACAGGAACAGTCATTCAATGTTAATTTTCCATACTTAAATATGCCACTTTAAAATGACACATTTCATCATAAAAAAGCACACCATTTACTTAAACATTAGACTGGAAGTGCATCGACCTGTAAGATTACGTAGACTGAAAAATAAAACATCAGCTCAGTGGATACAATGTAATAGCACATATTTCAGAACAGAAAAAAAGACACTTTAAAATCAATTTAGAGGTGACATGTTTTGTTAAAATGACTTCACCCATTGGCACATTAAAATACCTGCTGTAATAAATGTCTCAGATTCCAACATTTTACTATGGATTAAATGCAAATTGGAAGCAAAGTGCACTGTGTGAATCATATAATGCCTGCATGCCTCACTGAATGTAATAACATTTGTTGGGTATATAACCTGATTTTTGTATTCATACCACTACATACATTATTATGTAACATTGTGGAAAAGATAATGCTTTGTGCAGATTGGCACTTATTGGAAATAAAGTCCAAGTGAAATACATATACATTTTTGACAGAAAATGCTATTTATCGTTCTATGTGCATCTATTATGGGAGGAAAGTACTATACTGTATTACCCACTTATTTTGTATACATTTTGTTCAAGACCACTTATGAAACAATACACATAATTGAACTTCCTGTGTTTCCTTTCCAATATGGTAAGAGCAGAAAATAGGTTGCCCACCAAGACCATTACTTTTTTTTTACCATATTAACTTCTATATTATTGTGTATATGTAGTAGATGTTCACTTAGAGGGTTATCAGTTGCCCTGAAACCTTTCCTCTGCTATGATTACCACCGCCTGGTACCTGCAGCAGGGAGAAAATATTTGTTTTATTATTTAAAAACATGGGATTATATATCACTGCCTAATTAATAATGAAGGAGAATAGTAAACCACTGTGAATATTAGCATTGAATGATTCAGTTCTATTATTAAGAACACAATATCTGAACTTTGTATGACATTCTTGAGGCTGTGAATTAATTGCCTAATTACAGCCTTCGGCCCTAACCAATATTTAGGGGCCCATTTATCAATAATTGCATTTGCAATGCGATCTGGCTATAATATTAGAGGCCATGATCGCATTGTAGTATGTAAGCAAAGCAATGGTATGTATGAAAGAGCTTTTGAAAGGGGCCCATTTTTGTGATGTGCATGGAAGGAAGAGACTGCCTCTTCACACCTGTGCTGGACATCTGCACATGTGTGGCAGCCATTGGCAGGGGGAGTTTACATACATACATAAGAATTTGCTACAATATACATAATGTACTCACTTTTAACACACACACACATAACTAATTTCTGAACTATCAGCACATCTGATGGCAGCAAATATAATTCTGAATTTTTACCATTGTTGCTGTTATAAAGGGGAAACTATAGCTGCACCTGTTTGATTGAGTGCATGGGGTAAAATGGTGTGGACTGTGCTATCATAAACCTAGAGTACCATGGTTGAGCTTTGGTGGGAGCCTATGAGATTCAAACTAAGCTTATATTGGGCTAACCAATAAGATGAGCTTACATAGATTAAGTGCATACAACAAACAAAAAATTATGTTGAAGGCATGACATAACTTCTCTTTGACTGAGAATACTCTATATTATTAAGGAAGTGATACTCTCATTCTCAAATAATTCACACATTACGTATATGAAATATGAGATCATAAAGAGTGTATCAGAAAATAAATTTTCCTTCTTTTTCTATTCATACTTTATATTTGTTTTTTCATATTTAGGTCTTATTATTTTGCTGGTATTATAAAGAATTTATAAGTTTTATTGTGTTTATTTTATTTAGTGCACTACTCTAAACAACTCTTTTTTCTTCCTTTGTATTGTCGTGTTAGCCACCAGGGGTGCCGAGAGCGGGTACAAATTACCCGGGCCTGGGCTTCTCGAGGGGCCCGGGTCCGATGATGCCCCCCTTCCCTCACAGCAGCTCTGCACACAGCGTGTGCTGAGCTGCAGTGGGAGACTGCTCATGGCTGCTGAGCAGCAGTCACAACAGTCTCCTCTGCCTGTGGGGGGGAGCGATCACACTGATCGCATCCCCCTGGCTTTGCGCCAGGCTGAGGGGGCTCAGAGCGCAAGGTGCAGAAAATCTTTTTTGTTTCCGAAGGGGGCGTGGCCACGCCTCCCGTGATTAGGTTACGCCCCCTGTTACCCGGGCACGCCACAGCTCTTGGCGGGCCTGTTAGCCACATGATATTTTCTGAGGCCATTCTAATGGCCCCAACCTGTAGATTTTTCTCTTGGTGATTTTATGTGCTTATAGAAGTTGACTGTGAGCTTGGAGCAATGCGAAAAAAGCAAGTAACTTTGCACCTAGACAAACCATGTTGCATTATTGTTTTTCCATAAAGGGTAAATAATGGCTGTCTTTGCATGGAGCCCTCAAATGCCATGTCGATTTATTTTTACACTGCAATTTATAGTTGACTTAGGACATGCCCCCCTGAAATCTCTATCTCTCTGCTAATCCATTCCTAAAGCATTGAACATGAATTCAATCTAATAAATCTTGTGCATTAGATGAACTTTAGAATGCACACTGTTCTGTTTTTCATGAATTAACACATCTATTTTCATTTGTTGAATTTATCATGTACTATTTAATAGAAAGAAGTAAACACTAATAGCTATTTGCACTATAAAAGTGGACATCTTAAGAAATGGAAACAAAATATTCCTTATTCCCAATTTCATAGGGTAAAGCATAATTGCACTAAAGAAAGTGATTGTGAAGACCAGATCCAGATGTACACTGAGAGATTTTTACAAAAAGATTATCCAGCAAAACTCTTGATAAGGGCAGCGGATAAAACAAGGACTTTAAAGAGAGAAGCCTTGACAAAGTATAAGACAAAAACCATAAAAAAGGCTTTCATCCCATTTGTTACTACTTATAACGGACATGAGATTAAAATTAAGGGATCCCTACAGAAATATTGGAATATTCTACACCTGGACCCTATACTTAAAGATGTATTACCCCAAAACCGGCAATTCTATTCAAGAAAGGAAGGAACCTGAAGGACACCCTGTTACCGAGCATGATAACGGATCTTAACCAGATGAAAAATGAAGCTCTTCCACTATATCTGGGATGTGACAAATGTGGCCGTTGTAGAATATGCAGATACCTACATCCACAAAGAAAGATCTTTTTCAACTATAATGATTCCAAAGAATATCAAATGAAAAACTTTATGAATTGTAATTCAACATCTATTATATATCTACTTGACTGCAAATGTGGCTTAAAGTACATAGGAAAGACTAAAAGACCCCTGAAACTGAGATTACACCAGGGCACCGCAACATAAAAATGAAAGTACACCAGGAGCGCTGCAACATAAAAAATAAAGTAGAGGGACAAACTGTTTCCAAACACTTCATCACACATCATGGATCCAACCCCAAATATGTCACATTTAAGGTGATAGAACAAGTGGTATTAGGAGAAAGAGGGGGGGATTTAGGAAATAAACTCAAGACGTGAAATGTTTTGGATATTTCAGCTCAACACTCTGGCTCCAAATGGTTTCAATGAAAGTTACAAGGTTGCCCCATTCCTATGATGGATGAGTTATATGTACAAGTTGATACCTACAATCTTACCATTGCATCTATGCCCAATCTTGTCTGATTTTGGAAACTAAACACAATTGGGCTGGGCCAGTACCTGGATGGCAGACCTCCTGGGATTACCCAGTACTGTAGATATCTGTGCATACCATAAATTAGCCACTCAGTCCATATAAGGGAATAAGATGCACAATATGATGGAAGCCATTACCTATATGGACAATTTTTTCACCAATTGTTTAGGACTTCACTTTTGAATTATTCCAAAATATTTTTCCCCCCCTCACCTCCGACTCCTTTCAACTTACATCTTTGCTATTTCACCCGATTTTTAATTTGGACTATACTTATTTATAAGGAGAATATCGCATATTTTTATCATATATAATAATCATCAATTATAGATTTTACATATCCAAGTGAATATTTAGTATGTAGCACCTTCTCATGTAATGACTAAAAAACAACAGGATACAGGAGGGTACATGTTTAATATGTTTGCTAAAATTCTTCCCTCTCTATCATAGCAATACTAAACCCCAACAATATGACAGCTGCAAAAGAACCTTCATATATGGGATTATAGAGCCGATATAGACTACACTACAATAGTGACTACATTACCATGACGATTGCATAACACAAATGCTCTTGGAGAGGGAGCGGAGACAATCTGGAATCTTTACAATCCATGCATGTGCAACGTGCTGATTATCACACAGGGAGAAAAGCACCGCAGTCTGAGGGGAGAAGGCGTATCCTAAAGCTACTGATGGAAGAGAGCGAATATGACGTCAATATCGGGCAGAAGTCACTCCAAGATGGGCGGAGGCTAGAAGATGCAGCTGGGTGGAAGTCATTTTGGCACTAAGTTCTGAGGATGTTTATCATAACATCCCATAGAGATGCATGGTCATTTAGACAAAGACTTCATGGGAACCTTGGCAATGCTTATGTGGGGATATTTTAGTAGAAGTAAAGGCACGCTTCCGGATGTTGTAACCAGAATTGAGGTCACAATTGGTCTTAACAAGGCCTAATGTGTCCTGATTGAATGGGGTATAAAGAGCAGTCACTCCAGGTTAGCAGCACCCCTTGATGAAGTCCCTGGTGGATGAAACACGTTGCGTTCCTGCCTCTTGCCTCGTGAACTATTAAGAAAAGCACCATATGAATTTTGAGAACCTCTTTTATATCTTTTAGAGTGTTTTTAAAAAACACCTGTTGAAGTTTTTTTATTTATTTATTCTCTTGTGCTTATATCATCAATTGCATTTTATTGCTATATTAACTTATAACTCTGTATTATGTATTTATTTAAAATATCTTAAAGTCAGTTTTTTTAACTATTTATTAGCACTGTGCACTTCACTATATGCACTCATTGCACATACACAGACCAAAAGGTTAAAGATAGAGCCTTTTTAGCACGGACAGGCTCAGTACACAATTTGTTTCTTGTTTTATGTAATAATAAATTGTTATCAGTTACATTCACTTTGTTTTATATGTCTTATACAGCACTCTTAAGATATATTTATTTATCTCTTATGAATCATTTGTATTTTCACAATTTGTATACATCAGTCGCTAAGACCTTATACATCTACACATAGGGCCTGATTCAGAGCCGCTCGTAAGCAGCCGCTCATTCGCTCCGAGCAATGTTTGCCCAACTGTGCATGCGTACGGATCGTTATACGCATGCGCGAACCAGTCAGTGCGGTCGAAATTCATGTGCTCGCAAAATAGCGAATGCCTGAAAATTTGAGTGACAGAAAGAGGCGTATGTGGGTGGTAACAGGGGAAGGTGCTTGAAAACGGGGAGTGGAGATCCGAACGCAAGCCTGCTTAAAGGTCAAAACGGGCGTTTTATGGGTGTGCATAATTAAAACAGCATCATTGACCATGTCACTGGGTTATTTTATAGCCAGAACTGCTCGCAAGATTGTGGTAGCAAAAACCAACCCCAAGAATAGCGAGCAGTTCATATGCTGGTCGATGTACTTGATTAATCTAATAAATAGCGGACATGACGTAGGATGCGAGCGGCCAGGGGCGTATTTTTCCAAAAAACGACCGCAAGTTTTGTTCGCTCGTTCAGACCTAGAGGCGTGTACAGACCGCAAAGAGCGAACGGTTCATTTGAATAGCCACCCCTATTTTCTGGACGAGCAAGCGCTAATTGCGTCTGGCTCTGAATCAGGCCCATAGTGCAATGTTAGAATCCCAAATTTGGCTGTGTGCTAGCCTCCATAAACTTCCTTGTTCTTTTTTTTTACTGTATTTTCATGCATTAAAACGTGACAAAAGTGCATTCAAACAATGTAATTTACAAAACAATATAATTTAGTCACAGAAAAGTCCTTTTTTATTATCAAAATAATCTTATTAAAAATATAAACTATATAAACAGTGCTTATATAAATACATTTAATATATTTTATTAATTGTGCTGATTCTGTTATTTAAAAAAACTCAGCTGTCTTTGCTATCTCATTTTACAGTATTTAGAATGCACTTAAAAGAACATTAGTACATTTCTGGAAAAATAAACACATTATTAAAATAACAAATCATTATAACCCTCTGCAGCATCACTATAAAGAACACTATACCAGTAGCGTAGTAAGCACTTCAGTTACAAAAATTGAACATGCGATATTCCTCTAAACATATTTTAAAATTTGCAAATATAGATGCACATTTCTGGTTTCTAATAAAATTACATGCACAGTCAATTATCCAATTATGACTCAGTTTTAGCTATTCATTTTTTTATCATATACAGTTAACAATTTATAAGCATTATGTATATTTTTGTTATTTTCTGGATTTCTATCTAAATTTTTGCCCTAAATTTTTATCCTTTCTTCATGGATTATTTTAGCAGCGCTTAGCATACACTGCTGTGTGCTGGGCTGCAATAAATACAGGGAGGTTGCTGCTGCCACTGCGCACAGCAGGAATCTCCTCTGCCTGCACCTGATTACGCCCCCCGGACCTGTGTCTGGCTGAGGGGGACAACAGTACTCCCCTGTGGATCATGCGGCATCGCACGCAGATACTAGATTTTATTTCTAAGGGGATGTGGCCATGCCTCCTTACATTGCCACGCCTCCTTGTCAGTACCCTGGCCAGGCACTCTACAGCCCTTATTCTCAAGCAATTTTCTTTGCACTTATGTAAAAAAGGCAGAAAGTCCTACTGTCAAACATTACATTCATTTGAAATTGACAGTTCAACTGTTTATTGGGGTCAATGCAGGGTGTAAATTAGACCTGTTTGAATAGCATATAATATACAGTAATACACTGTGAATGCCCAAGAGAACACACGCATATGCATGAATGCAGAGTTGCTTGCATCTGACACTTTTGCCTCCTTACAATGGGACTCGGGAGAGGCAAAATGGGGTATGAATATGCAACAAAGTCCAAGTAAACACAGTCAGATGCAGCCCTGTATATGAAGATATGTCTGTCAGTTTGCATATTTGTTGCTGGTGCCTGAGGCCAGGTGCAAAGATTTATACTTTTGTTGATCCTCAGCAAGATCTTTGCAGTATGTATAAAAATAAAATGTTAAAACAATAAAATACAATAAGGACATGCCACCCCATCTTCCAACGTTTTCTCAGCACCAGTACTTGCAGGTTGGTAGAAGCAAAACTTTTATATAAATAAGGCAAAACCTTCATTGGACTATGACAGGGGTAGACAACTTTTTCTCTTTGGGTTCCAGATGTTCTACAGTACAAGCCAAATAAGTTTCTGAAGAGCCACCATAATTACAACATATACAAACATTACAAAATTAATATATTGCTACTCAAAGTGTTAGTGGCTTCATTTTGCTTTGTTTTTAGGCTAATTTGCTCAGTTTAGGACAATCATATTTGTATGAAAATGAACACATGCTTCAGAATTTGTATTATTATTCAATTGTGAGCAGGACTAACTGTTGTTCACTCACCAAAGACCCAAGCTCAATTGGATATCCAGGCCACACTTTGGGTCTTGGTTTGGAGAGGGTGTAGCATGACAAAAGGGTATCCTCTGTGTGTGAAAGAGTTGGAAGAGTATGGGAAGAGCACACCTAGTAGAAGAGGGACTGAACTCATGAGTGTCACTCAAGACATCCTCTAGTGCAACCTACTGGCACTAGTGCCAAGGGCTGCCTACCCTTTGGCTATGACATTCTGGCTCCTGACACTAAAATAGATAAAACCATAGCATGTGATTTGGTGAAATACATGAATTCTCCACACTTCTTTTTCTTCCATGCATATTAAGCTAGTCCTAACCCTAAAAAAAGGCTGTTTGAGACTAACAGAGGATATGTTAGTCTCAAAGAGACAAAGAGACAAACTCTTTAAGTAATAATCCTATCAAGACTACCCAGCACATGCCAGAAAGCTTTCTACTTCTTGGTCTTTAGCGATACTTCAACATATTAAAAGTGCCCCTAATGTTTGTGAAGAGGTAGAATAAACTTAGTTACACTATGCAGAACTATAAATGTCACATGAAAAGTCCAACATTCTACAACCTTTTAATTTAAATCATCTTATGTCATATAATAATGCTTGATTTAGCTTTAATATTGATTAAATGAATCATGAAAATGCGGGGACATCTGAGATTTAGAAAGAGTGATAGGACTATCCCATGCACCAAAATTATTGGGAGCCACAAAAATCATTAAAAAACAGGACTAACAACTCGAGAGAAAACACAAGATAAACACAAACATATTTTTCATTTACTGCATTCATTATTTTCCAGTTTTCTACATTTTTACTATGGAATTGGGCAAGTCACAAATAGATGGTGCAAAATTATTTTCTTAAAAGTGTAAGGGTGAAGCCCAATATACACCAAGACTAGGAAGATTTCAAACTGAAGTGTGTTAAAAACAGAAAACACTTGTAGAAATATTATTCTTGCATAAATCCACAACACTAACTGTACCCTGATCAGGGGTGGATCGAGACTGTTCTTTAAGGGGGGGGCAATTAATGATTAATTATGACTCCTCCTCTTCCTGTATTGGCACCTCCCCTTTCTGTTCCCAATGCCTCCCCTTTAAAGTTTTTTTTGTGGCCACATTTATTATTACAATGTATATATTTATGTATTCACTATGTGTGAATACACAGTTTGAGCACCAGCAGTCATCTCTCTGCTCCCCCCTCCCCCAGCTCCCCACTCCCCCCACCAATTCCCTGCTAACCCCTTCCCCAGCCATCTCTCTGCACCCCCCTTCCCCATGCCCCTGTAGTAGTGCCAATATAGTAATGTCAACATAGTAATGCACCTGTGCCCATATGGTAATACCTTCATAGTAATGCCCCTGTAGTAGTCCCCATATGGAAATGACCCCATAGTAATGCCCCTGCAGTGCCCAAATGGTAGTGCCCCATTAATAATGCCCCTGTAGTGCCCATATGGTAATACCCTATAAATAATGCCCCTGTAGTGCCCTTATAGTAATGCCCCCTGTAGTGCCCTTATAGTAATGCCCCCTGTTGTGCCCTTATAGTAATGTCCCCTGTTGTGCCCTTATAGTAATGCCCCCTGTACTGCCCTTATAGTAATACCACCTGTAGTGCCCTTATAGTAATGCCCGCTGTAGTGCCCTTATAGTAATACACCCTGTAGTGCCCTTACAGTAATGCCCCCTGTAGCGCCCTTATAGTAATGCCCCCTGTAGCGCCTTTATAGTAATGCCCCCTGTAGTGCCCTTAAAGTAATGCCCCCTGTATTGCCCTTATAGCCGCTGACACACACACAAAAAAAATACTTACCTTAAATCCGCTCCTGCATCCTCCGCCCTCTGGTCCGCCAGGCTGCTCCTCAGAACTATTCTCTCCCATAGTGCCCATGGGGAGAGCTGGAAGCTGTAGTTCAGGGGAGAGTTCCAGCCTCTGGCTACCGCACAGTCCACATCGTGCACTGAGCTGCGCAGTCTGTGTTCAGCCAGTGCTGTGATCGGAGCCTGTGTAATGTGCTCTCCGTGCATTACACAGGCTCCGATCACAGCCCAGTGTATGATGCACACTGTCTTTGCTGGGGGGGGGGTGATCGCTCCAATCGCCCCCCCCTGGATCCGCCGCTGACCCTGATCTGCGGGAATGCCTTATCTCTACTAGAATCTGTCCATATGCCACTAGAAAGTTATGCACTTCTGCAAATGCCTCCATCTTGTTCAGGAAACCAATGCACCAGTGGAAATTGTTGTATAGTTTAATATCTTACGGAATCAGTTTCTCATTGTGATTGAAAAAGTATTAGGTTCACAGCAATATAATATTGCATCTATAATAGTTTAATAGCTGTTTTAAATAGCACAGTTTTGTTATTGTGAATCTATCATTTCCACATGTTATCAAAAAGGAGAGACAAAACAAAGTGTTCTGTGAGGCACACTTATCACTGGACACAAATGCATGTACACACTGTATTTAACAGTATTAGTTTCAGTGGAAGCCTGCTTGACTGTATCACTAATGCCTTAATCACAATGTTAAAGTAAAATACCTTAATTTGATTTAAACTAAATAATCTAAATTATTTGCAAAGAAACAGCCAGATGAGAATCAATAAATCTAAATGATTAGAATCATAAATACTATTAATAATGTATTTATTTTAAAAGAAAGGAAAATGAAAAACATTTTTTTAATTGGTGTCCTTCATTATGTCAAGATCCTGGACATTATTGACCAGTCATACATGCAGATTTGGTATCTTAAATCTCTGTGAGCAAAATAAATAATATCTACACACCTTAAAATAGCTACTGTTTATCTGAACAAACTGCCACAAAGTAGCATCTGTTCAATCAGTTAGCATTACTGTGATCAATGAATGAAGTGGTATCAATTATAGAGGTGTAGGCTGTCATTCATCATCATTGTGTGTAAACCAGCCACACTTGTGTGAACACACCTTTACTGTGGAAGTTAAAGTCCATTTTTGCTGCCTTACCTTCAGTGCTGTAGTCTTTATAATGTTAAAATAAGAAAATATAATACATTTTAGTCTGAATATTACATATTTGGTAGGGGACTAGGGTGTTGTTCACAATAACTTTTTCGCTGATACTACTCCTTCAGTAGAGTTCCTCCACTGGAACCACCACTGCTTTTGTCCATTTTACTGATGCTGGAGAGTTTTAGGGGAGTCATACCAATCCAGTGCCGGATCATCGGGGCCCAGCGGGAAATGAGGAACCTGTAATTGCTGTAATAGATTGCAATAGGATCTAAATCAGGCTGTCACCAGTTTACTAGCTTGGAGGAAGGACATATTTGTGTAAATATTCTCCAGAATGTGACAATACTGTTAAATAAGAACTGCCACTGTAATATTATTCTGATCTGAAGAAATGAAAGCATTTCTTGAGTTATAAAACCTATTGCTTCAGATTTTTGTATATCCAAGTTAGTGAAGATCATAGCATAACAAAGTGGTAAAACATGGTCAATATCCTTCATTAATAATGTTTTGGCTATTCCCAAATGAGAAATGTATATTTATAACTTTGGGTTTTGTAAATAGAAAAAGTTTTTTTTTTTCTTTGATCAGGGGACCCTCTTATAATGAATCTATAAGTGTAAATCTCCTTAACAAGGAAATGTCGCTTAGCTGCAGTAAGTCCTGCACTCAGGGGCGGATTTGCCACAAGGCAACATAAGTGGCTGCGTAGGGCCCAGCAGTTTCCAAGGGGCTCGTGGCCGGGCCCCACAAAACTAGATGTCATGTAGTGAGAATTACTGTTCCTATGTCTCTGTGTAAACTGTTCCCAGAGGAGCAAAGTGCTCACCACGTGACATCATGCGGACCTGCCCTGCACTCCTACAGTGTCTGCACTCTGCACTGTAGCCTGCAGTGCATTAAATGGGGAGAGGGTGTGGGTTCCCGCATCCAGCCAGCTCCATGCTCCATATATCTTTTTACTATACTGAGTGGATGAAAGCTGCTCTCGCAGTGCAGTGAAGATGCTGTGCGGATCCTTTTACAGTGCATTGAGGAGAGACCCTCACACATTACATTTAATTTTTTTTTCCTGTGAATGGGTGGGTAGGGGCCCCAGTGCATTGCTTTGCCCAGGGCCCATACTGCTGTTAATACAGCCCTGTGCACGGCTCTGGGGCAGTGTGTGTGTGCGGCTATGGGGAACTGTGTGTGTGCGGCTATGGGGCACTGTGTGTGTGTGGCTATGGGGCAGTGTGTGTGTGGCTAAGGGTGCAGTGTGTGTGAGCAGCTATGAAATGCCGTGTTTGTGTCTAAAATTGCATTCAGTTGAGGGAGTGGGGCCCCAAACTGATATTTTGCTTAGGGCCCCATTAGGTCTAAATTCAGCTCTGCCTGCACTGAAAGCCTCTCTTCACACTCAGGTGACATTGGCTGACTCTAATCAGCCCTAATGGTCTAGACAACCAGAAAATAAAGCCAGCAGCCAAATGTGATACTCTGGAGAGACATAGGCCATACGGAATCATGGGTGTGTGTTTCCAGCACATTTCCCCTGGCAGGTAATTAGAGGATTACAAGTGGTTGTGACAACAATATTTATGCACAACAAAAAAAGTGTATTTATTTAAAATCTGGATCTTTCCTTCAAATTTCAGGATTTGGGAAAATGGATTACCAATCAGGTTCCAAATACAGAATTGCAGTAGTTATTAGATAAATGAAGTGACAAAAAGTGCTTCACTTAGATAATGCATTCTCTGGTATTCCTTGTTTTACACCAAAAATATTTGACCATTCATGAAAAAAGAGTGAAAACAGTTTGGCTCTTTATCACTAATAAAAGTAATATAGCAAAATACTTCTCTTATAGTGGTGTGCACCGGCCACTTTTCGTGTTTTGTGTTTTGGTTTTGGATCTGGATCTTTCTTCGTGTTTCGGATCTGGATCAGTTTTTCCAAAACCACCCTTCCGTGTTTTGGGTTCTGGGTTTTGTGTTTTGGATCTGTATTTTTTTGAAAAAAAGCATAAAAACAGCTTAAATCACAGAATTTGTGGGTTTTTCTGCTCCTAGGCAATTATTAACCTCAACAACCTTCATTTCCACTAATTTTCAGTCTATTCTGAACACCTCACACCTCACAATATTGTTTTTATGGCCAAAAGATTGCACCGAGGTAGCTGGATGACTATGCTAAGCGACACGAGTGGGCGGCACAAACACGTGGCCCATCTAGGAGTGACACTGCAGTGGCAGACAGGATGGCAGTTTGAAAAACTAGGCCCCAAACAGTACATACTGCAAAGAAAAAAAAGAGGTGCAAGATGGAATTGTCCTTGGGCCCTCCCACCCACCCTTATGTTGTATAAATAGGACATGCACACTTTAACAAACCAATCATTTCAGCGCCAGGGTCTTCCACATGACTGTGGCTGAAATGATTGGTTCGTTTGGGCCCCCACAAAACAAGCTGGCAATTAATGTGTCCCTGCACAAACTGGCTCTACAGAGGCAAGATGTCGTCATCATCCTCCTCATCCACCGATTCCTTGGATAAAACAGGAAAAAGGGATTTAGGTGTCCCTGGACTGCTTACGGTCTTAGCCAAAGTTTCTGAACTTGACAGTAACTTTTTATGAACGCACTGCAGGTGCCATATAAGGGAGGATGTTCCTAGGTGGTTAACGTCCCTACCCCTACTTATTTCACCTTTACATATGGTACATATGGCAAGACAGTTGTTGTCCGGATTTGGATAGAAATATTGCCAGACCAAAGAGGTGGAATGTTTGGTCTTCTGCCCAGGCATGACCGTGGTGGGCTTTTTCATCCCACGGACAACAACTGTCTCCCCCGGAGCCTGATTTAAACAAACCACATCACCATCAGAATCCTCCTCGCCAACTTCCTCCTCAGTGCCAGCTACACCAGTATCCTCATCCTGTTGTACTTCAACAGCTACATATTCAATTTGCATATCAGCAAGTGGACTGTGGGTGCTCCTTTCAGCACTTGCAGGGAGCGTGCAAATGGTGGAAAGAGACACCTCTTCCCGTCCAGTGCTGGGAAGGTCAGGCATCGCAACCGCCACCACACTTGGACTCTCCTTGGGGATTTGTGATATCTTCTTAGAACGCACAGTTCTTCACTGTGCTTTTGCCAGCTTAACTCATTTGATTTTTTTAGCGGGAGGAGGGCTTCCATCGTCATGTGAAGCTGAACCACTAATCATGAACATAGGGAAAGACCTTAGCCGTTCCTTGCCACTCCGTGTCGTAAATGAGATATTGGCAAGTTTACGTTTCTCTTCAGATGATTTAAATGTTTTTTTCAAGGTCATTTTCCTGAACTTTGTCATTTGGGATTGTATGTGCCCTCTACTATGACATTGTGCATCGGCCTTGGCAGACGACATTGATGGCATGTTATCGTCTATGTCATG
Source organism: Taudactylus pleione (assembly GCA_031769625.1). NCBI lineage: Eukaryota > Metazoa > Chordata > Amphibia > Anura > Myobatrachidae > Taudactylus > Taudactylus pleione. The sequence continues at coordinate 2,624,041 of JAUIMM010000040.1, read as the reverse complement.
ACTAGTGGCATCAGCTTCAGCACTAGGAGGAAGTGGTTCTTGATCTTTCCCTATTTTATTTTTATCGGAGAAAGTTTGGTCCTCCATTTATGTTATATCGATATATACGTGTGGCTAAAGCGCACACAAACACAGAAAATAATTTTTTATTTTTGTTGGAGACTAGTGCACTTTGTGGGTTACACCACCCTTTAAGAAATGAGCCAGGCGGCCCATTACTTATGGGACACAGGCACACGCTTGGCGCTGCTCCTTTGTTGATGCACGTGCAACTACAGCCCACACAATTCACAAACACAGAAATTTTTTTTTAATTTTGTTTGGAGTGCCCTTTGGGGGTTACAGCACCCTTTAGCGGTCAATCCAGCCGGCCCTTTATTTATGGGACACAGGCACAGGCTTGGCACTACTTTGTTGATGCACGTGCGGCTACTGTGCACACAATTCACAAACACAAAAAAATATATTTTTTTATTTTGTTTGGAGTGCCCTTTTGGGGTTACAGCACCCTTTAACGGACAAGCCAGCCGGCCTTTTACTTATGGGACACAGGCGCATGCTTGGCACTACTTTGTTGATGCACGTGCGGCTACAGCGCACACAATTCACAAACAGAGAAAAAAATTTTTTATTTGGTTTGGAGTGTACTTTGGGGGTTACAGCACCCTTTAACGGTCAAGCCAGCCGACCCTTTACTTATGACACAACCGCGCACGCTTGGCACTACTTTGTTGATGCACGTGCTGCTACTGCGCACACAATTCACAAACACAGAAAATATTTTTTTATTTGGTTTGGAGTGTACTTTGCGGTTTACTGCACCCTTTAACGGTCAAGCCAGCTGGCCCTTTACTTATGACACAGGCGCACGCTTGGCACTACTTTGTTGATGCACGTGCGGCAACTGCGCACACAATTCACAAACAGAAAAAATATTTTTTTTTAGCACTTGGGGGGAGCACCCCTGACGGACAGAGCACCCCCTGTACAACACTACAGCACCCCTTTAGGACAGGGACACTGCACAGGACTTTGGAGTGGACACAGCCCCTATGGACAACTGACTGCACAACACAGTCCAGCCAACCCCTATGGACTTTGAAGTAGTGGACACAGCCCCTATTGACAACAGCAGCACAGCACAACACAGCCAGCCCCTATGGACTTTGAAGTAGTGGACACAGCCCCTATGGACAACAGCAGCACAGCGCAGCACAGCACAGCACAACACTACACTACACAGCCCAGCCAGCCCTAACTCCCACCCTCCCTCTTCACTGTCCACAGTCGAGTGAGAAAATGGCGCCGACGCGCATACCTTATATAGGATCCAAAACCCGCAAGACCCGGAAGGCGGGATGATGACGTTTTGCCTCAATTTCAGATCCGAGTCAGGCGGGAAAAGTCGAGCCTGACTCAGATCGGCCTCGGATCGGGGGGGCTCGGGGGGGTTCGGATTTCAGAAATCCGAACCCGCTCACCCCTAGTAGAAACCATTAATATCCCTGATAACCCAAGTTCCTGTATGACCCTTAGCTCTTTTTTCCCCCATGTAGGATAGCCGTATGTGATCCCATGCAGATTTTAATTCCCCAACTGTATTAGCCTCCTCCCCCTCCGTGAGGAGCTATTTCACCTATCCACTGCCCTCCTACTAAAGTAATGTGTCTTCAAATTTATTTTAACCTATTTACTTCCTTGTTAATAACATTTATATTAAACTTATTTACCTCCATTTTACTGAACTCCTTGCTTGGATATTTGCTATCTTGCTAAACACATGGCCAAATGTAATAGGGTGAGAGTTTAGAAAATGTGAGAGTTTAGCAGTAAACGATCACACTATTACATTGGTCGAGTTGTATCTTCAAAACGAGAAAACATCTATATGAGAGTTTAAATAGTGAGTTTTTTTAGTCTGAAAAATGTGAGTTTGCATGTGCTCAGACTATTACATTGGTCAAGTTTAAAAGTGTGAGAGTTTTACTGCTAAACTCTCACATTTTCTAAACTCTCACCCTATTACATTTGGCCTGTAACTTCCCCTTTGCTTGCTGGATATATTCACTATTTCTATTACCCACATACAGTATGTCTCCATAACATTGCCGTACATTATTGGGCCTGATATAGAGTTTTATGCTATTGCTGCTGCAGTTTTGATTTTCGAAACTCTGGATGTGTGAAAATTAGGGGTGTGCACCGGCCACTTTTCGTGTTTTGTGTTTTGGTTTTGGATCTGGATCTTTCTTCGTATTTTGGATCTGGATTGGTTTTGCCAAAACCACCCTTCCGTGTTTTGGGTTCTGGGTTTTGTGTTTTGGATCTGTATTTTTTTGAAAAAAAGCATAAAAACAGCTAAAATCACAGATTTTGTAGGTTTTTCTGCTCCTATGCTATTATTAACCTCAAAAACCTTAATTTCCACTCATTTCCAGTCTATTCTGAACACCTCACACCTCACAATAGTGTTTTTATGTCCAAAAGGTTGCACTGAGGTAGCTGGATGACTATGCTAAGCGACACGAGTGGGCAGCACAAACACGTGACCCATCTAGGCGTGATACTGCAGTGGCAGACAGGATGGCAGTTTGAAAACTAGGCCCCAAACTGTACATAATGCAAAGAAAAAAAAGAGGTGCAAGATGGAATTGTCCTTGGGCCCTCCCACCCACCCTTATGTTGTATAAACAGGACATGCACACTTTAACAAACCAATGATTTCAGCGCCAGGGTCTGCCACACAACTATGGCTGAAATGATTGGTTCGTTTGGGCCCCCACAAAACAAGCTGGCAATTAATCTGTCCCTGCACAAACTGGCTATTCGGAGGCAAGATGTCATCCTCATCCTCCTCATCCACCGATTCCTCACCCTCTTCAGTGTGTACATCCTCATCCTCACAAAGTATTAACTCGTCCCCATTTGATTCCACCACCACAGGTCCCTCTGTTCGTTCTGGAGGCTGCTCTCCCTGGAAGAGCTGATAATTCATTTTGATGAACATCATCTTCTCCACATTCTGTGGAAGCAACCTCCTACACCATTCGCTGACAAGGTTCCCGGCTGCACTAAACACTCTTTCGGAGTACACACTGGAGGGGGGGCAACTCAGGTAATATAGAGCCAGTTTGTACAGGGGCCTCCAAATTGCCTCTTTTTCCTGCCAATACAGGTATGGACTGTCTGACATGCCTACTTGGATGCTGTCACCGATGTAATCCTAGACCATTCTGTCAATGGTGACAGTATCATATGCAGTGACAGTAGACATGTCAGAAATTGTTGCCAGGTCCTTCAGTCCGGACCAGATGTCCAAACTTGGTCCTGCCTGCCCTGCATCATTGCCAGCGGGTTGCTTAGGATACCTAAGTTTTTTCCTGGCAGCCCCAGTTGCGGGAGAAAATGAAGAAGGAGCTGTTGATGTGTCACGTTCCGCTTCAGCTGACAGTGTGTTCACCAGCAGGTCTTTGCACCTCTGCAGGCTTGTGTCAGCCGGAAAGAGAGACACCACATAGGCTTTAAACCTAGGATCGAGCACGGTGGCCAAAATGTAGTGGTCTGATTTCAACAGATTGACCACCCTGGAATCCTGGCAAAGCGAATGAAGGGCTTCATCCACAAGTCCCACATGCCGAGCGGAATCGCTCCATCTTAGCTCCTCCTTCACTTTCTCCAGCTGCTTCTGCAAAAGCCTGATGAGGGGAATGACCTGACTCAAGCTGGCAGTGTCTGAACTGACTTCACGTGTGGCAAGTTCGAAGGGCTGGAGAACCTTGCACAACACGGAAATCATTCTCCACTGTGCTTGAGTCAGGTGCATACCCCCTCCTTTGCCAATGCCATAGGTGGATGTATAGGCTTGAATGGCCTTTTGCTGCTCCTCCATCCTCTGAAGCATATAGAGGTTTGAGTTCCACCGCGTCACAACCTCTTGCTTCAGTTGATGGCGGGGCAGGTTCAAGAGTGTTTGCTGGCGCTCCAGTCTCCTGCACGCAGTCAATGAATGGCGAAAGTGGCCAGAAATTTTTCGGGCCACCCAAAGCGTCTCCTGCACGCCCCTGTCGTTTTTCAGAAAATTCAGCACCACCAAGTTTATTTTGTGAGCAAAACATGGGACGTGCTGGAATTTGCCCAGATGTAATGCCCGCACAATATTGGTGGCGTTGTCAGATATCACAACTCCCCAGGAGAGTCTAAGTGGGGTAAGCCACTGGGCAATGATTTCCCTCAGTTTCTCTAAGAGGTTGTCGGCGGTGTGCCTCTTACTGAAACCGGTGATACACAGCGTAGCCTGCCATGGAACGAGCTGGCGTTTCTGAGATGCTGCGACTGGTGACACTGCTGCTGTTGCTGCGTAAGGTGATACATCTACCCAGTGGGCTGTCACAGTCATATAGTCCTTAGTCTGCCCTGTTCCACTTGTCCACTTGTCCACATGTCCGTGGTTAAGTGGACATTGGGTACAACAGCATTTTTCAGGACACTGAGGACACTTTTTCTGCCGTTTCTGTACAGTCTCTGTATCGCCTGCCTAGTGAAGTGGAATCTAGACGGGATTTGGAACCGGGGACACACTACCTCCATCAATTGTCTAAATCCCACTGCACTAATGGCGGATACCGGACGCACGTCTAACACCAACATAGCTGTCAAGGCCTCAGTTATACGTTTTGCTTCAGGATGACTGCTGTCGTACTTCATCCTCCTCGCTAAGGACTGTTGGAGGGTCAATTGTTTAGTAAAAGTAGTGGTGTTCCTACTTCCTCTCTGGGATGATGAACGACTCCCAGCAGCAGCAACAGCAGCAGCGGCAGCAGGAGGCGTAGCAATGCAGGATCCTCCGGAGGAATCCCCGATAGGAGAGTCAGTCATGCCAGTGACATGGCCTGCAGGACTACTTCCGATCCTGACTAAGGAGGAAATTGACGAGGAGGGAGTTGACGGTGTGGTTTGCAGGCGCTTGGATACAACAGGACAACGGGATTTAGGTGTCCCTGGACTGCTTATGGTCTTAGCCAAAGTTTCTGAACTTGACAGTAACTTATTATGAATGCGCTGCAGGTGCCGTATAAGGGAGGATGTTCCTAGGTGGTTAATGTCCCTACCCCTACTTATTCCACCTTTACATATGGTACATATGGCAAGACAGTTGTTGTCCGGATTTGGATAGAAATATTGCCAGACCAAAGAGGTGGAATGTTTGGTTTTCTGCCCAGGCATGACCGTGATGGGCTTTTTCATCCTACAGACAACAACTGTCTCCCCCGGAGCCTGATTTAAACAAACCACATCACCATCAGAATCCTCCTCGCCAACTTCCTCCTCATCGCCAGCTACACCAGTATCCTCATCCTGTTGTACTTCAACAGTGACATCTTCAATTTGCATATCAGCAAGTGGACTGTGGGTGCTCCTTTCAGCACTTGCAAATGGTGGAAAGAGACACCTCTTCCCGTCCAGTGCTGGGAAAGTCAGGCATCGCAACCACCACCACACTAGGACTCTCCTTGGGGATTTGTGATATCTTCTTAGAAAGCACAGTTCTTCGCTGTGCTTTTGCTAGCTTAACTCTTTTGATTTTTTTAGTGGGAAGAGGGCTTCCATCGTCATGTGAAGCTGAACCACTAGTCATGAACATACTAGGGATCGACCTTAGACGTTCCTTGCCACTCCGTGTCGTAAATGGCATATTGGCAAGTTTACGTTTCTCTTCAGCTGATTGAAATGTTTCTTTCAAGGTCATTTTCCTGAACTTTGTCATTTGGGATTGTATGTGCGCTCTATTATGACATTGGGCATCGGCCTTGGCAGACGACGTTGATGGCATGTTATCGTCTATGTCATGACTAGTGGCAGCAGCTTCAGCACTAGGAGGAAGTGGTTCTTGATCTTTCTCTATTTTATTTTTATCGGAGAAAGTTTGGTCCTCCATTTATGTTATATCGATTTGATATATACGTGCGGCTAAACACAGAAAATATTTTTTTATTTTTGCTGGAGAGTAGTGCACTTTGTGGGTTACACCAGCCTTTAAGAAATGAGCCAGCCGGTTCTTTACTTATGGGACACAGGCGCACGCTTGGCGCTGCTCCTTTGATGATGCACGTGCGGCTACTGCGCACACAATTAACAAACACAGAAAATTATTTTTTTTTTGGTTTGGACTGGAGTGTACTTTGGGGGTTACAGCACCCTTTAACGGTCAAGCCAGCCGGCCCTTTACTTATGACACAGGCGCACGCTTGGCACTACTTTGTTGATGCACGTGCGGCTACTGCGCACACAATTCACAAACACAGAAAAAATATTTTGTTATTTGGTTTGGAGTGTACTTTGGGGGTTACAGCACCCTTTAACGGTCAAGCCAGCTGGCCCTTTACTTATGACACAGGCGCACGCTTGGCACTACTTTGTTGATGCACGTGCGGCTACTGCGCACACAATTCACAAACACAGAAAATAATTTTTTTTTGGTTTGGACTGGAGTGTACTTTGGGGGTTACAGCACCCTTTAACGGTCAAGCCAGCCGGCCCTTTACTTATGACACAGGCGCACGCTTGGCACTACTTTGTTGATGCACGTGCGGCTACTGCGCACACAATTCACAAACACAGAAAATATTTTTTTTTTGGTTTGGACTGGAGTGTACTTTGGGGGTTACAGCACCCTTTAACGGTCAAGCCAGCCGGCCCTTTACTTATGACACAGGCTCACGCTTGGCACTACTTTGTTGATGCACGTGCGGCTACTGCGCACACAATTCACAAACACAGAAAATATTTTTTTTGGGGGTTTGGACTGGAGTGTACTTTGGGGGTTACAGCACCCTTTAACAGTCAAGCCAGCCAGCCCTTTACTTATGACACAGGCTCACGCTTGGCACTACTTTGTTGATGCACGTGCCGCTACTGCGCACACAATTCACAAACACAGAAAATAATTTTTTGGGGGGGTTTGGACTGGATTGTACTTTGGGGGTTACAGCACCCTTTAACAGTCAAGCCAGCCGGCCCTTTACTTATGACACAGGTGCACGCTTGGCACTACTTTGTTGATGCACGTGCGGCTACTGCGCACACAATTCACAAACACAGAAAATAATTTTTTTTTTGGTTTGGACTTGAGTGTACTTTGGGGGTTACAGCACCCTTTAATGGTCAAGCCAGCCGGCCCTTTACTTATGACACAGGCGCACGTTTGGCACTACTTTGTTGATGCACGTGCGACTACTGCGCACACAGTTCACAAATACACAAAAAATATTATTTTTTTAGCACTTGAGGGGAGCACCCCTGATGGACAGAGCATCCCCTGGACAACACTACAGCACCCCTTTAGGACTGGGACACTGCACAGGACTTTGGAGTGGAGAACTGACTGCACAACACAGTCCAGCCAGCCCCTATGGACTTTGAAAATGTGGACACAGCCCCTATTAACAACAGCAGCACAGCACAACACAGCCAGCCCCTATGGACTTTGAAGTAGTGGACAACAGCAGCACAGCGCAGCACAGCACAGCACAACACTACTCTGCACTACACTACACTACACTACACAGCCCAGCCAGCCCTAACTCCCACCCTCCCTCTTCACTGTCCACAGCCAAGTGAGAAAATGGCACCGACGCGGGTACCTTATATAGGATCCAAAACCCGCGAGACTCGGAAGGCAGGATGATGACGTTTTGCCTCGATTTCAGATCCGAGTCAGGCGGGAAAAGTCGAGCCTGACTCGGATTGGCCTCGGATCGGGGGGGCTCGGGGGGGTTCGGATTTCTGAAATCCGAACCCGCTCACCCCTATTCTCTTATAGTTCCTAAAGATTCTTTAACTTGATCCTCTTTCTGGGATCTGCAGAGATATACAGTATGAAAGAAGTAAAATAGTCAAAACATAGTTTATACAAATAAGATGAACCCCTCATGAGCGGGGAAAACCATATAAGGAATAAAGATAGTTCTTCAGGGGGGTATGATACAGTATAATCATCCCCCCTTTGGGTTTATTTTTACATGTGGGACTCTATATATATTATGAAAAACACCAGGGTGGTTGCAATCCCTCTTTAAAATTGATGATTGTTCATGCTCATGATAAAGTATATAGATTAAACATAATGGATTACATTGATTCAGATCCAGACTGATTAACAGGCTACCAGCATTTAGGGGCAGTAATGGAGTGTGTTTTAAAAATGGAGGCATGTCAGCCATTTTTATTTCAGATGCAGATTCACTGGTCTTGTCAGTTTAGTACCATTGACATACTGAGGGTTGCTCAGATGCCTGATGAACTGATGATGGTCATGATATTTGGCTGATGCACAGCACTGACCTGGTCTGCATTCACCTCTGAATCAGGAGCCTTATTCTGCCTTAATCTGAATGAAGATTCCTGATGATCGGGAATCTGCACAGGCGCATAACCCTTCTGCGCATGTGCAGAATGGGTCTGCAATCCTGCACAGAGATTGGCAGCAGCCTGTCAGTGATTGACAGTCTCCTGCCATTTATGGGTGGGGGTAGGGGGCGGCGATGCCCTCCATTTCCCGAAATGGAGGTGTGTTGCTGCCATTGGGGGGAGGGGAAGAAGCCAGGATTTCCATCGGTTGATGGAGATTTCCTGGCTTCTTCCTCTCATCTGCTGCAGCCGGCTGCGTGACCCCATTGGTCACCTTTGCCAGCAGATGTTCCACAAAGTATCTAATGCTGCTTTGGACAACGCAGCACGGATACGAATTGCAGCAGGAGGCATGATGCCTCCTGCTGCATTACCATATCTGTACAGATGGTATTGCAAAGATGCTTGCGAGCAGCTTTGCAATTCCGTCTGAAGCTGAATCAGGCCCCAGACCCTTAACACATTGTACTTGACAGCTGCTTCTACATTGGAGAAAATGAGCAGCAGGAGCTGTGTTCAGGGAGCTGTCCACAATCTGAAGGGTACTGAAGAGACAAACATTAAACTGCTGAATCAGGGGCCTGATTTTGGGCCTGATTCATCACAGATCGCTATTGTGATTGCGGCTGCAATTACACACGCAGGTCTGCTGCAAAAATATGCTAATGAATGCAATCACAAAGCTGTCACAGACCCAGCATAGAGACACCCACTACTGCTATCTCATGTCCGTAATACCTTGCAGTCCTGCTTATACATCGGGGACATCAAATAACATTGGCCCGTTACTCACAATTATAACAGGTCTGACCTTACTCAGAAATTGCTAACCTCGTCACACGCAGTGAGAACACAAGCTGCGTATGCATTCAAAATGGCTAATTTATGCACACTCAAGCAACTGCGTTCAAACGCAAAGGCGGGCCTGCATATCTCCAACTACTCCCCCGTCACCACCCCCAAACACTGATATTCCGTTCCTTGGTCTGTGATGGCTTTGTATCTATGTAGGTGATCTCAGTGCAATTTCAATGCAAACTCACTCACGCGCACTGCGGTGCATATACACGTGCACAGTACACACCATTGGCTGATCTGTGTACGCTGTTGCAGTTGTGATCCATGATGAATCAGGCCCTCTGTACACTATTGCACAGCCAATGTTACTTTGAACGGAGCTGCTGTGCAATAATACAGATGTGTCCTTCCTTATCTGTCCTCCATGCAATAGGAGTCATGTTACACAGGTCACATGAGAGCAGCTGGCTCCCTTGTGACTCAGCACCGAGAGTCTTTTTCACCACAAAGGCATCCTATTCACAATGCGATGTAAATAAGATGCAGAATCAGACTTTGCTGATTAATAAGATGTGTGGCATATGTATGTACTGTGGGCCTGATTCAGAGCCGGATGCTCTGAAAGAGCACTTGCTCTGAATCAGGGCCATTTTTTTGGAGCGACCTCCTGGCCACTCGCATACCTGTGGGTGACCACCCACAGCTATAGCGAGCGGCCAGGTTGATCGGACTTTCGACAAGACCCTTGTGGTAGGGTCTCGTGGCCGCAAGCCCCAGAGAGCTTTAAGCTCTAATAGAGCAGGAAGCTCTCCCACTGACATCACTGGTGAAGTCAGTGGGGCCACCCACAAATGGCAGGCATTCGCTTGGGAACGCCTCTGTTTGTGACACTGACACTGTAACGCAGCATTTCGTATACAGATACAGCTGCAGTCGCACACAGAATATACACATGCTGTATATCATTTTAATAAGCAAAGTCTTCCTGTGCATTTTATTTGCATCACAATGCAAATAAGATGCATTTGCAGTGAAAAAGACAAACAAAAAGACCCTTGGCATGAGTATACTCACATGGGAGTAGGCGCAACTAGAATTGCTAAATAGGAAAATGTGGTGTGTTCAGGGGAAGCCCTGTATCTAATCTAATTGTGGTCTGATTGGATATCTGTTATGTCTTCAAAGGTATGTTATGTGAATCTAAATCTGATGATTATAAATGATGTCTGTTGAAATCTCCTCACTGTATGTCAATGGACAGTCCTGACTTTCCATCTCTAGGAAGGGTGTTCTTATTGTACTCAGAAAGGCCTATTAAAATCCCAGTGCACTGTATAATGGGAATGTCTCTACTTATGTCCACAAATTCCTGTAAGGAAAGTGTTCATGGATGATCCCGAAATATTACAAATGGTTTAGCTGTAGGATGGGTGTTCTTATAGCAGTGATGATGATAAAATGACCCTCTTCACTTTTCTCTCCACCTAAAATATAATACATTGCACAGTATCAGGAACTCTAATGTGAACACTGCAGAGGATTCCCTTCCTTCTACTGGCCCACTGGCCAGCAGAAATGCCCTCTCCATTGGGATGGGCAATGCAGTTTTCTCTTTCAGGATTACTCCACAGAAGTCTCTAGAGCACACAGAGACATGTCTCCTACTTGCTCTCAATTAATTAAGACAGGAACCTGCTTTACTCTTTTATACCTTTGCAGGCTCTGCATCTTTACCCCTCAGGATGCTAAGGATTTCACGAAGGCTGCAGAAGCCTGAGACTATTCAAGCGAAGAGGAAAAGGTCACCTGACTCCCTGAGATGGATTGTAATGACTATCACTGAGGATCCTCCTATTCCCCATTCTCCATCTCTAAGGTTTCACTTAAAAAAACATGTTATTAGTATTTACTTACTAGTGTTGCTTTGCAATTACCAAGTGTTTCTTCTGGTATGTTTAGGTTTATCTTCACATTACCATTAGATTTCTAGAACCTGACTTCCACTGTTATTTATGTTGAAGTGACATATTGCTTTTCTAATTATTTTCTATACATACTGTACTGTAGCCACAAATTAGTATAATACAGGCTTTTGCTAGTATTCTATTTGGCTGTGACCCCTACTTTAAGATATTTTTGTCTTTAGTTTATTTTGTTCGTAAATTGTATTGGGTGGTGATTTCAACTTAGTTGCCTCCCCTATTTTAGATAGCAAGATCATTTCCCACACTTCTCCTAAGTAGCCTAAAATTTTGTTAAATTACTTCACTACACAATTACTGTAGGTCTTTTGTATGCATGGAGAGTGAGGCAATGGGTAGATCTAGAATATACATATTCTTCTGTTACTTATAATGCATTCTTCAGGCTAGTTTATTTTTACCTTTCTAATTCAATATTCCCTATGGTTTTAGACTCAGATATTGAGCCCATGCCTATTTTGGTCTAATTCCCAGTAGCACTTCCCAGTAAGTTAGCCTCCTCCCTAAAAATTTAAATCTATAAGAGAAACTTCATGGGCTAATTATGAGTATTACAATCAAGATCATAAAACAATCCCCGTCTTCATTAACTAATGTCTTTCATGACTTTAAGGAATCACCCTTGATGGCCACTAAAACTACGTATCATGAATGTAAGCTCCACTTTGACCAAATTCTCACTCAGATGGATGGTAGATACCTTCAATTTGCTAAATTCCACTATTTTAGACAAGGCAATAAGCCCAGCCGGCTTCTCTTGCATGAAGATAGGGGTCAAACTAATATAGCAGCACTTAAAGATGAAAAATATGTTACTAAACATATTTTAAAGGTAAAGATATTATATTGTTTTTTTTACTAGCAGACCCTTTATTCACAGGAACCTATAGCAATTCACCAGAAACAGGTGTTCTAGAATCGAGTCTCCTTGCCACAGATTACACCCACAGAAGCAAAAAGCCTTGTATTGTAGGTAGATTCACAACTTTTGAGGTTGAACAGGCTATTCAGATGCTATAGCCCTTAAAGTCCCCAGGCCCTGACAGCCTCAGTGGCAAGATTTTCTTTAAAAAAAATTAGCCCTTGTACAGTAGATACACTTACAAATGTTTTCAACTGTATTCTTGATGATTAAAGCCTTCCCTTATATTTTAATTTGGCTATTGTAAAGCTTTTGTCAAAATTAGGCAAAGATCCCCTCCTACCTTCTTCCTATAGTCCATTTCCCTACTTAATATAGATTATAAATTGCTTACAAACATTGTGGCGGAAGGACTCAAAACCACCCTTCCGTAAGTTATACACCCTGATAAAACTGGGTTTTTATGGGGCCGAAACTTGGTCACTAAAATCAGAAAAGTCCTTACAATATTGCAATCTTTACTTACCTCATTGACAGAGGATCCCAGGTCTCTCCTATCTTTGGATGCTGATGAGGTATTCAGTCTCATAAATAGTTTGAGACACTACCACTTTGGCCTCCCTCCTCCCTATATTGACCTTTTAACTACACTGTATTATTCTATTGCATACATCCTGACTTTTGAACCCTTGGCAATAGCTTTAAGGCAAAACCCAACTTTCCAATGAATTAAAATCAGAGATCAGAAATACAAATTATCATTATTTGCAGCTTTTTGTTTCTGACCCACTACAATCCATTCCAGCCATCTTAGAGACCATAAGTATGTTTAGCTCCTTTGAGGGATATCATATTAATGTTGACAAATCCATACAGTACTTCGCTCTATTAATGCTCCATATTTTCCACCCTCCTAACTCCACATACTGTAGCCTCCCTACTCAGGGCCATAGAGAGCCCGGCCGGGCCCTGGTAAAGGAGGGGGCATGACCTAATCATGGGAGGCATGGCCACAGCCCCTTTAAAAAAATAAAAATAAATCACTTTTACAGCACCGCGTAGTGGCACTGCGCCCTGGGGTGGGGGGAACTGTAAGCCCCCCAGCCCAGCGCTAAGCGGGGGGAAGGGGCACGATCAGTGTGATTGCTCCCCCCCACAGCCATAGGAGACTGCGAGCAGTCTTGCCGTGCAGAACATCACAAGCTGTGTGCTGAGCTACTGTGAGGGAGGGGGGGCTACACCGGATTCAGGCCCCTCCTGCAAGCCCAGGCCCTGGTAAACTGTACCTGCTCCTCCCCCTCTCAGTGCCCATGTCCCTACTCACTGTAACAACACACAAACTTAAATATATTGGTATTCATATTCCATCTTGAACCACTTCCCTTTTTTAGCAGCAAATTATACCCATTGTTAGATAAACTTCAGTCCCATCTACTTCATTGGAAAGAACTTAAACTTTCTCTCCTTGGAAAAGATGTTGTGATTTTAAGTATAATATTTTCTAAATTTACATATCTTTTACAAATACTCCCCATTATGCTTACAAAGGCTTATAATCTACAATGCACACAAATATTTAAAAAAATCTGACACTACCAAAATCCTCAGATGAGTAATATCTGCACCTACATTATATCCCACAGACTAAGGGAGGGCTTAGTGTTCCTCAAGTTGCGGCATTTACAAGATTTGCTTTATTCCACTATGTTGCTTATTTGGCTCCTACACACTGACCACTACACTAACCATGCCCTAGAAGAAGCTTTACTTTACCCATATGCCCTGGTGGTCCTACTGCATACCAATATACTTTTTTGGGATATTTATAAAGCTTGGCTGAGTATATTAATAAACCTTAAGAAAAACTCCTATTCCTCCCCTCATATACCTTTTTGGGGTAACCTGAACTTTACTCCTTCTCTCAGCAATTCCACTTATAAATTCTGGTAACAAAAGGGTATCATGTCTATTAAAGATGCATTTAATGCTGCTGTCACTTCCTTTCATTTTCATAATTACAAGAGAAATACTGTCTACCCAGCTTCCACTTTGTTATTTATTTGCAAGTATGCCATTATGCCCAATCTCTAGACAACCCCTTCTTGACTACACACACCCCGGATGCTCTATATGAAGTACTGACTTTATGCCAGTTGACTAAACTTAGAATTCATCATCTCTATTCAGACCTTACAGAATCACGTACCCAAACTTGGTTCACCACCTCCCAGGCATGGCACTCAGAAATACCTGAATTTCCTGAATTGAGTCAATCATAGGTTGCTCTAAATTGTTTTATCTATACTCAAATCAGCATGATTACAGGAGTTTCATTTTAGTATGATATTGAACTGAACCTACAGTATATATGTATTCCCTGCCCTTAGGAGATATTTTGTAACCTCAGACACTGGGGACTGTTGTCAAATATCATCGCCCAAATGCCCCACTATCACATAATCTATGGTATTGCCAAAAGATTACTCAGTTTTGGGACAAGCTATTGAACTATATAAATGCAACATTGTATCTTTAAATCCCTAAGAGCACTGCAGCTCTCCTTTTTGCTAATTTATAATCCTGGGAAATAGATTCTTCTTTGTGTCTCTGGAAATCTCTGCTGATAGTTATGGTCACAGTGGATAAACAATTAATTCTTCGACACTGGATCTCACGGTCTTGTCTGCACTTTGGGTAAATGGAAGACTCTAGTGTTGGAAATAGTTTATCATGAACGAAGAATGGCTAATTTGAATATAGAAAAAGGAGTCCTGTAATTTTCTAGAAAACTAGGTGCTTATGTTGAATGCTTACCAGCCCAAAATCAGGTTAATATTTGGAAGGTATTTGAGTGGAATGGGTATGAAGTCCTGGCATCTTAATAGCTGTCGGTTCATATGCCGAAGCCAGCAGCCCAAAGGGAGAAGATTCCAACAGGGCAGGTAAGTACCCTATCCCTACCCCTCTCCCCTCAAACCCTCCTTTAGTGGTGCCTAACCCTAATCCCCCTTACCGCACCCTAAACCTAACCCTCCTGGGGGGGTGCCTAACTCTAACCTCCCCCTGGGGTTTCCAAACCCTAACCATCCCCCCGTGGGGTGTCTAACCCTAACCTGCCCCCCAAAACCTAACCCCACTACACTCCCTAAACCTAACCCTCCCCCCACAGCTAACGCTAAGGGTGCCCCAGATTTACCTTGTTTGGGCTGACGTCCTTCCGCATTCCAGCATTGGGATTAAGATAGGCGTCAGTATTTCGATGCCTATATTAAGTCCCTTGTCAGGATTTGGCTGTCAAAATTGAGACCGGTGGCCTTTCGGCCACTGGTCTCGTAACTACATCTCATTTCAGCATGCACAATGATTTCTGTTGCAGCAGATTACTTAACATGTATACTTTGCTTGACTTTACTGACCAGGCTGCCCTTTTTCTCCTGAGCTGTTCTTTGAGATCTGCAAGGTACTGTACAGACCTTTGATTTGCTTTTCTCTTGGTTTTTTCTCTCCCCCTCCCCCTCATACACTTGATTGTACTCTTTATTTTTCATATTTTATATGTACTATTATATATAACATATTTTATATGTAATATTATCTGCTTTTCCATGCACCCACTTTACGACATGGGTAATCTTAATATTATCATTCTTATTGTGTTGCTGTATTATATGGTATAATTGTTAATTTCTTCTGCCTTTACATGGTTTGACATTACTCTTATAAGCTGTTGAGTAATTTCTTTCAATTTACTCATGCTTTAGATACTTTATTTTAATTTGTAATTTCTTTCTTTTCTTTTCTTATATACAACCTTTGTCATTTATTCAAATGTAACTGAAAAATGACAGCAACCTGATCACTTGCTATATGTTGGAAATTAATGTTTTATATCTTTGTTTTATGCTTGTCATTTGCATTGTATATTTTGCTGTACAATAAACAGTTTTTTTTTTTTTTTTTAAAAGAGGTGGGGGGAATGTACTATAACAAGTCTACAGTTATAAGGTTAATCATTATTCTGGGGGAATATGTGCACAGTTAGTAAGAATTTGGTAAAAAAAAACATATTATAGTAAGTAACTGCTTACTCTTTATATTTATTATTTTAAATGTAAGTTCCCAATTGTTTATAATAATAATCTCCAAAAAATGTAGAATTTAATAGGTATTTATTACTTTAGACTATATTACTAACTGTTAGTTGCCTGTGGTGACTTTATATCTTTATTATAAAGATTACAATCACCATTCTGTGTCTTATCATTAGTTTATTTAGAATGGTGGGTAATCTGTCTACTATCCTAGATATTGGGCCATAGGGGTTTCAGAGTGGACTTTCTTTCTATGATAACTTAGGTGGAGGTGATGCCAAGAGATAGATCACCTACAGCATAAGAAGAAATCAATTCTATCAGTGTGACCCCTTATCCATATTCCAATGACCCAGGTTAGTAAGTGTTAGATTCTCACTGTAGAACTCTCATGTCGATGAAGAATAGACAATTTTTGCTACTTGTAACTTTATATCACTAAGGCTGTGATAATTAATTGTGTAGACAGACTGACGCAGAGTTCTGTCATTGTATATTTAAGAGGAAAACTCTCAATAACCAGAAATGCTAAGTGCTGTCAGAACTACTTGATTAGTATATGGGTATTGCTATTCTAAGAAATTAATAGTGTATTAATATAGTGATTGATATAATACAGGAGATCACAGTGGTCTACAGATTGGTATTGTTTTGACCCAGGGTTGGCAACACAAATGCACTTATTATTTGGATCAAGTTCCAATCTCACTAAGAGCCTGATTCAGAGTTTTGTGGAGACACATATATAGCTCTGTCTTTCACCGCAGGCACATCTGTGTCTTTAATGCTAATGCCGAGATTGCTAATCTTCCTCCTGAGATGCCCACATGCAGCGGCACTTGTCTGTCTCTGTGCTTATTTAGCTGTACCATCAGTTGCACCTAGTTCTATGGCATGTGCAATTTCTTTGTTTGAACATAGCATTCTGTGCCAACACTACTGTGTTGCTGTCAGCAACGTGCCAATAGCACGTCTGCCTCTGCTTACCCATTCCCCCTGTTACCTTTCAGGAACACCCATTAATATCCACAGCTCTTGCGTCCAAATAAATTTTGCATCTCGGTGTGCTAAACATCAGAATACATGCTCTGTGCAACTCTAATTCATGGGCAGTACTTCCAACATTGGCCAGCTGCATGCATATTGGCATTTCCATGCAGTTAGTGTTCACCTCTAAATAAGGCCCTAAGTGTTTTCTAATATAGGACTACTTCTTTTATCAACAGGAGGGCCCCCGCTCTAAAAGATAAATTAGAACATAGGGCCTGATTCGGAGACGGACGCTCTGAAAGAGCGCTCGCTCTGAATCAGGGCGTTTTTTTTTTGTGCTGCCTCCTGGCCACTTGCATAGCTGTGGGTGACCACCCACATCTACTGCGAGTGGCCAGGATGATGGTCACAATGGTCAAGATCATTGCGACCATCGGGACTTGTGACGAGACCCTTGTGGTAGGGTCTCATGGCTGCAAGCCCCAGAGAGCTTCTGGCTCTAATAGAGCTGGCAGCTCTCCCACTGACATCACTGGTGATGTCATTGGGGCCGCCCACAAACGGCAGGCATTCGCATGGGAACGCCTCCATTTGTGAAGCCACCCCCCCACCACACCTACAAGACGGGGCGAGCTGTCGATCAACATCAACAGCCGCCCCTTTTGTAGTGAGCCACGGAGCAAGAGAATTTCTCTCTTGCTCCTGGGCTTGTGCACGTACAGTGTGGCCGCTGCGCATGCGCAGAGCACACCATCGACCCACTCATGAGCACTCAAGTGCTTGCGAGTGGGTCTGGCCCATAATACAGTAGAATCAACTAAGAGAAAAAGTAATAGAAGTTTGGGTTTCCACAGTTGTGGATTATGGGCCTGATTCAGAGTCGCTCGTAAGCGGCCGCTCGTTCGCTCTGAGCGATGTTCGCACAACTGCGCATGCGTACGGGTCATAATGCTCATGTGCAAACCAGTCATTGTGGTTGGAAATTGTGTGCTCGTAAAACAGCGAGGGGCTGCTAATTTGATTGACAGAATGTACTGTTTGTGGGTGATAACAGGGGATGGTGCTTGAAAACGGGGGAGTGGAGATCCGAACGCAGGCGTGCCTAATGGTCAAAAGGGCATTTAATGGGAGTGCATAATTAGTAAAGGAGCGTCATCGACCACGTCACTTGGTTGTCTTTTAGCCTGAACTGCTTGCAGTGATAGTGGTAAGAAAATCCTACCACAACCACTGCGAGCAGTTCAGATGCCTTTCGATGTTCCCGATTAATCTAATAAATACCGGAGATGACATATGATGTGAACGGCAAAGGGGCGTCTTTACAAAATAGCGAGCAAATTTTTTGAACGCTCGCTCAGACATAGAGGCGTCAACAAACCGCAAAGAGTGAGCGCTCAATTTAAATATCCAGCCCCTTTTTTTAGAACGACCGTCCACAAATAGCATCCGGCTCTGAATCATGCCCAATGTATGATGTGCCATATGGTCTAGTAAAATAAAAGATTTTAAGGTGAGATACATAAATAATGGTATATTATGGATCCATAAGTTAAAAACTTTAGTCCCTAGAGGACTAAGGCCCTCATTCAGAGCCGTACGCTCTGAGCAGAGCGCACGCTCTGAATGAGGGCCGGCCTCCATGAAAATGGAGCGTCCTCCTGGACGCTCGTATAGCTGTGGGTCACCACCCACAGGCTATACGAGCGTGCATTTTGATGGTCGCGATGGTCGTGACCATCGCGACCATCGAAACTGCGAGCTGGAGCCTGCAGTTGAGGTTTTCAACCGCAAGCTCCGGAGTGATTTTGGCTCTATCAGAGCCAAAATCACTCCCACTGACATCACTAGTGATGTCAGTGGGCCGGCTTCTGACGGGAGGCGTTCCCGTGGGAACGCCCCCATCAGGGAGGCATGCCCCCGGCACGCCTACCAAAGGGGGCGTGCTGTCAATCAACATCGACAGCACGCCCCCTTTGATCAGACACAACGAGCGAAGGACTTTCCTTTGCTCGTCGCGTCTGGCGCATGCGCACGACGGAGCTCCCTCCGTCGTGCGCATGCTCAGTCCAGAACATCGACCCACTTGCGAGCAGACAGCCGCTCGCGAGTGGGTCTGAATCAGGCCCTAAATGGAGAGTTTGAAATTAAATGGTTCCTTTAATGTCAAATTACATTTTTAATAATATCCTTTTATCTTTCTTTGAGGCGTCTGCTATGGGACTTGTATACTTTTTATATATCAAACATATTTTTCATATACATAAGAAAAATTGATATGTATATATATATATATGTCTGTTTTAATATATATATATATATATATATATATATATATCTTATATGTGCTTCCGATTAGTTTTAATATATGTTTTAATATACATTTCATATCTTTTTATTTTAATATACATTTTATATATTTTTATTTTTTTGTACATTCTGTTTGAAATATGGACATTTTGTGTGGATTTTGCGGACTTAAAAGATAAAACACCATTTCCATACAACACTAAATTGAGGTGGAACACATAAAGGGCGGAATTCAATTGATTTCGCGGCCTGCATCTCCCGTCTAAAGTGACAGGAGATCGCAGGCCGCTATACAATTGTGCCAGCTTTTCACGCTGATCGCACCCATAGAGGTCGGGTTTAGCCGCGTAAAGCAGCTAAACCCGACCAAAGTGCTGGGCGCGATCGCGAAAAGTGATGTTTGGGCACCCAAACATGTCACTTTTCGCACATTTCAGCTCTCATCCCCCAGGGGCTGCGAGCAGAAATGTAGTGCTTGGCAGCTGATCGTGCCCAACAGGAGCAAGAATAGAATAGCTCCGTTGGGCGCGATAGGGGATGAAAACAATTGAATTCCGCCCAAAGAAAGGATTGGAATGCAATTGTGGTAATTAACACTTCTGGTTTTAGAGATGGTGGCCATCTTGTTTCCGGTTTTACCACAACTTCACATCAAGTCAGGGCAATTTTTTCCAGTTTTGCAGCGACGTCTCTTCTGGTCACAGCAATTTTCTGTGAATGGCAGGAAAAGCAGGCTACACCTTGTGGACTAATTACCAAACAGGTATAAATATGGACCCAGAAGACAGGCCACTATGCTTCTGATGAAGGATTATATCTGCAACGCGTTAAGCATCTGGTGGCTACATTCTGTGTTTTGGGGACTGTTCCTTACAAACCTGCAGCTCTGTTGATTTGGAGTGCTGGTGATACCAACTTCCAGGAGTATCCAAGGTGACCGTATGAGGCGGAGTTTGGAGGGACCCCTATGACCACAAAAGTGATATGCTTTTTAGCAATGTTTTTATGTGAGTGTGATGTATAAATAAATCTTATATATGTTCCCAGGAATGCTACACTACTTTCCTGCTTATTTTTAGATAAATATGCACACCTTGGGAGAGTGAACCTTAAGGATATACCAAAGTTGCACTGAAAGAGAACAAGGAAAAAAGCAAAAACAAGGGGTCTTATTTAGAAGTGAATCTGTGCACATAAAGAGTAAGACTTACCTTATAGAAGTGGTCAAAAATTATCTCAAGGAGGACTGTTATTTGCACCATTGTGGGACATTGTGTAATTACAAATCAGATTAATTAATTAATTTATTATTTATTACCAGTTATTTATATAGCGCACACATATTCTGCAGTACTTTTACAGAGAATAATTGTCCATTCACATCAGTCCCTGCCCCAGTGGAGCTTGCAATCTATATTCCCTACACATGGTCACACACATACGCACTAGGGTTATTTTTTTTGTTTGGAGCCAGTTAACCTACCAGTATATTTTTGGAGTGTGGGAGGAAACCGGAGCACCTGGAGGAAACCCATGCAAGCACAGGGAGAATATACAAACTCCACAAAGTTAGGGTCGTAGTGGGAATTGAACCAACCACCTCAGTGCTGTGAGACAGTAATGCTAACCACTACTTCCAACATTGGTCAAATGCGTGGATATTGGCATTCAATGCAGTTAGCGTTCATCTCTAAATCAGTGTTTTCTAATATAGATCAACGTAAACCAATTGGCTATTATTGTATTTTATTGGTTGTGCCTAATTTGTATACATATATTTTTTGTTTTCTAATATAGGACTGCTTCTTGTATGTGAGTGTGTTACCGATGTAAGCTGTACTGCAATGTGTTTGCATATGTGACTGCAAACAGAAAACTATAGTGTCGATTGCAGTTCCTTGTACCAAACTTTTACCTCTGTGCAAAATATCAGCATAGATTCTGTAGGTCTTTAAATAGTGGCTGATGGAAGGAAATTGTTATTGGAATAGCGGTACTTTGTAACCACCAACAGTGACATTTGTTCTTTGAACTCCATAGACGTGTGCAGGAATAGTGACAATTTTTGGGTACCATATTCTACTATTATGTGCTCATCAGGTAGGGATGTTACTAGGTATTTGAAGGCCCCATAGCAAAAGTTTGTAACGGCTCCTATGTACCACCCAATGGTGAAAAATGTATGTAACACATGAAACTTTGTCAAGGAAGATGGCTCCCCTAAGGCCTGGACCCTATAGCAGCTGCACCCCTTGCACCTATGGTAGTTATGCCCATGTCATCAGGTAACCTAGCAGGGTAGCACCACCTAGCAGAACAGACCTCAAATCAGTGCTGCACATCAATTGCTTACTGTGAGCCTGATTCAGCAAAGAAAGCAGTTGCTAATACACATGCAATCGGCCAATTGTTGCAGACTGCGCATACGTATACATCACAGTGCATGTGCACAAACCAGACATTGTGACCGGGGCTGCGATTGCAATGACTACACAGACCCATCGCAGAGTGATTGACAGGAAGTGCCATTTATGGATGGTGATGGTGGGGTGGTCGGCCGAATGCAGGTGTACCAGTGCGTTTCAACACTGTTGCAGGGGCGTGCATAAATTATTCACTGCGATGCCCTATGCAGCCTGAGGCCTGATAGCGTACGTGGAAGTTAGCAATCTCTGAGTAAGGTTAGGGCTTGTGCAAGTGTGCATGAGGCTGCGATGGTACTCTACTGTTACGATGTTTTCGCAGTCTTGCTAAATATTTCGGATGTGTGTAAGGTAAAGTGGGCGTCCCTATGTAGTGCAGTGGTGGCATTGCAATTAATTAGCATACTATCACAGTCATAGGCGTGCGCAGGTGCTGGCACAGGGGGTGCCGCTTCAGCACTTTCCCCTCTGCCGGGTCATGGACTACCCTCTCCTTCTCTCACCTTGACTCACCTTGCCATCCAGGTGAGTAGCCTATGTCCAATTAAGAGGTGTGGACAGGGTTGTCCATGACCTGGCGGAGGGGGAAGTGCTGAGGCGACGCCCCCGGTACCGGCACCTGCGCACGCCTATAATCGCAGTTGAACTGCGTGCGTAATCAGGCCCTGTGTTCCTAACAATAGAACAATGTGCCTACATGAAGGGACTTGTTTACGGGCAGTTTAAATACTTTTCATAACTATTGACAATTTATAATGCTGACCTAAATGGTACAAGACAAATGATAAAATATAAGTAAGTGAATCATGTAATTTTATGAAGAAAATAAAACTTTTGTTCAGTACAGGAATCATTACAATTAGTATGTCTACTCATATCAATCATGATTAAAAATGAATTTCTTAAGAAAGTTAATTAACGGTGTTCATTTTACTCTTGGGACTTTTGTAATGTGTGTATTATGACTTGCAATACCTAACAACATAAGAAGAAGCAATTAGTTAGAGCAAATGGTATTGTCTGCTTATTAAAACATACAATTGTACTAAAGCAGATTGCCTAGCAAGCGGAATGTGTCAGTTTCACTTTTTAACTCAAGGCAGTGCAATTATCATGAATTCTTTTCATTTTTATGAAGATGTAGAAGATTTATGAAAGACAAATTGCAATCAATGGTAAAACATCAGATGTAACTGTGATGTTGCCGATTGGTCTGATGATTTACATGTGAGATTGAAAGGTAAATGAGTGTACAGTAACTACATCTATTTGGCAGTGTGTTATGCAACATATAGGAAAAATACAATATGTCCTGCCCACCTGCATGCTACTGTGATGTGGTGGGTGCTGATTAACATGGTGTATTTTGCTAAGCATAAATTATTCTATATCTTTGTCTTTTGTTTTTAAACATTTTTTTTATATTTAAAGTTAAAAACATAGTTGTTTATAAAAAGGCATAAATATGTTAGTTAATATTATACAGTGGTAGGCAATGAACGAGCCTTCATTGGCAGCCCCCACGTCTATGCTCCCACACAGATTTATTTTCTGCTTAATGACATAAGTCAAAGAATTAAACCAGACTGGAAAAAGCCAAGTTCTGCATTACAAGTTCTACAACACAATGCACCATATGTAATTGGAGGAGGAAGAGGGCAGTCTGTACCATATGATCTTCCTCCATCCTTAGCAGTGAATAATTTAACTGAAGGAAATCATTTAATTAAAAACTAGCTGTTATTGTTGGTTATTAGATTAGCAATGGGTGGTCACTGGTATTGCCAATGGGGTGAGGAGATCTTAGGGACATGTGAAGGAGTCTGAAGGGAGCTTTGGAATACATGTGAAACCTGAGGAACTGTGGGCATTTTATTGCTGGTGGGTGATTTGTTTTTGTCAAGTGGGTGCTATGAGGAGCATGTGTGGACATGTTGGGAAGAGCGATGTAGTGATGAGGACGTTTGGTAACTAATTGTTTTATTACTGAAATTAAGAACGCTGTGCAGCCTCTTTGAAGGCTAGAAGCTGCATGAGAGCCTTGCAGTATATCAGATTGCCTATCACTGTTATAGATTCATTGTCTTTTAACCACTTGCCTGGCATGGTTGCATTTTTTCGACCACACCAGGTGGTGCGTTATGTGATCTGGTCACCAACAATGTGACCAGTCACATAAACAGCATGAGCGGTTGCAGGAAAATAATCTTTCTGGAGATGCTGCTCTCAGAGGCACTTTACAGTCCCTCTGCTTCCCTGCACCCTCCCACAGTGCCTGCTGTGCTGCCTATCACTGCCGATCAGTCAGCATCAGGAAAGCCCACCCAGTGGCCACAGAGATTATCAGTCACTGTAGAAAGTAAATTAACCCCCCCTTACCCCCTACTATAGTGTACCTGGTGGCTGAAGCCACTGTGAAAAGGAAAGTCACAATGTTTGCGATGTTACCAATGTTGAGATTGTGGTGATTTGATGCTCTAATGTTTTTTTTATGAAATCATTTTGGATAAGGTGAAATACATGTTCTTCACCCTAATTCACTCGTGAAATCTGACAAATCTGACAACGTGAAATCTGACAATTTACAACCAGTTTTTAGAAAAAATATTGTCAGTTAAGTGGTTAAAGGCTACAGTACTAAAAATGTGCACCCTCTACTATATTAATAATGATTTTAATAAGTGAAATAACATGGGCTAAGCAGAAAAGTGCTAGCAAACAGAATTGAATCTTGAGTGATTCATTCATTACTATTAAAAGTAAATATAACAATTCAGATATGAAAATTCCTGCTAAAAGACAAACAAGGAGTATAGCATCTAATCAAGACTGATACATTGCAAGATGTGATACACTGCACTTTATACTACATTCACCTGGAAATGGTGTTTCATATTTCTATGAGACATTCCAATTACTGTATGTCATCTTGAAAAAAGTTAATAGTTGCAGTAGTTTCAAACATAGGACCAGGTGATCTTTCATATACTTTTACATAAAGGTCATAAATGCTGGGTAGCTTTATATGTTATACTCCAAAATTTGAGTTTAGACATGCCCCTCCCAATCTAAAACTCTCTGCACATTTTCATTTCCATTTTCAGTGCAGCATGGTTTTACCAAGGTGTAAAGTTACTTGTTTTATTTGCTTTTTATTTGCTTCCAGCTTGGAATCAGAGGATGGGACTATGGCCCTCATTCAGAGGCGGTCAGAGGATGCAAGCGGTCGCTCAGAAACTGGGCAGCCACTTGCATCCTGACCGGCCGCCTCTGTTTTGGTCGTTAGGCTGTGGGTTAACACCCACAGCTCTAACGACCGCTAGGGTGATGGTCGCGATGGTCAAGGAACATCGCGACCATCGGGGCTTACGATGAGACCCTAGGGTAGGGTCTCACTTGTCTTAAGCCCTGGAGAGCTTCTGGCTCTGTCAGAGCCGGAGGCTCTCCACTGACATCACTAGTGATGTCAGTGGGGCCTCCCCCAAATGGCAGGCCTGTATTGCGACGCCTCCATTTGGGCTGCCACCCCCCTGCCCGCCTTCCAAATGGGGCGAGTTGTCAATCAACATCAACAGCTCGCCCCCATTGGAAAGAGACCCGCTACAACTGGCGCTGTCGGTCGTAGTGGGTCTCACGCATGCGCACGAAGGAGCCGGCTCCCTTGTGCGCATGGGCACTAGACACTAGACAAACATCGAGGCGGCCGTGCGGTCGTAGACCGTACGGCCGCCTCTGAATAAAGCCCCATGTGCAGGAAATTCGGTGGGCATATGTAGGTTTTGTGCATGAGGATATACAAGGATGGACTGGATTCTGAGCTAGAGATGATTATCTGCAGGACTAATAGCATGCTGAGAATAAAGTAGCGAACAGCTTGGAGCAGAGACTTGGAGGTGGAATCAGGCTGGTACAGACCAGGGACTAGGAGTGTGATTCAGCTTTGGATGGAATTGCTAAGCTGCTTTCACTTGTGTGTAATGAGGAATCAGGCCTGTATTGCGACCATCTAGAATGAAGAAATCAAGGCTGGGCCAGACTGAAACCAAATGGAGTCTGAGTCAGGCTGGGACTGACTTTGCAGTTAACCTGGACTGGAACTGGCTGGAATGGAACAGAATTCAGGCTGGGAGTGACAATGTTTCTTGATCCAAACTGGAACCGGCAGGAATGGAACTGAAGTCAGGCTGGGACTGACAATGCTTCCTGATCTAGGCTGGAATGGATTGGAAGTCAGGCTGGGACTGACAATACTTCTTGAACTGGACTACAACCAGCAGTCTGGAGTGCAGCAAGATGGTAATCGCACTAGTACAGTGGTTCTCAAACGCCCAACACAGTTCACGTTTTCCAGGTCACCTTGCAGGTGCACATGTGTATTCATTACTCACTGACACATTTTAAAAGATCCACAGGTGGAGCTAATTGTTTCACTTGTGATTCTGTGGAGACCTGGAAAACATGCACTGTTTGGGGGTTCTGATGACCAAGTTTGAGAACCTGTACACTAGTATACTAGATACAGAGTGTAGCACTGTGGAGCTGAGGTATTACAGGACACAATAAGAACTGTGTTAAGCTGCATACACACACAACGATGTTAGTAACCAATGATTTTAGTGATCGATTTTCATTCAGATTTTCCCTTGAAAAAGTGAACAAAAATTGTTCACTAAAAATCGTTGGTTACTAAAATAATGAACTATTTTCAAAAAACGATGAACAATTTTTTAAATCATGCATACAGTGACTGGAAATCGTTCATCATTTATTCTACATAACATGAACGATTTTATGAACGAAAAACGTTTGTTGGACAGTCAGAATGGACGATAAACTACAAACGTGAACGCGCATGAACGATTATCGTTCATCGTTCAGCTTAAAAAGATAATGATATTACAATTTAATGATAGCGACGTTGTTATAGTTAAATCGTTCAAAAAATTGTTGCGTGTATGCACCTTTAGACTTTACACAGACTGGATATATCTGAGTCAGGAAAGTACTGAGGAGATACAAGTAGAAGGGGTCTGTACTACTGGTCACTTATAGAAAGACTGGAAGTAAAGGTAGAGAAAACACTGAATTCTATGTAACTTGCAGGGGATTCAGGGTTAACAGCATGCCAGGAATCATGAGTCTCTGCAACAGATTGGGAATTGCACTACAGCAGCACTTGCTAGAAGGACTGTGATAAATACTGAAATCAGGATCCTGCAGGCTGGTGACACAGATGGATGTTCAGGAAGATAATTAACCTGGAGTGAGGTTTCGCAGTCAGAGGCTCAGGCAATTGCTAATGCTGTACGTATTGCAGTCAGAAAATTTAGTGAACTCAGCAGGTTAGTGAAGACTGAGATCAATGGCTGAAGTATGTATACAACCGCTGAAGCTGGGAGGAACACAGTAATCAGCAGGCTTAACAGAAGAGGAACCAGGCTGAGCAGGGTTCCATGGTAACCAGGAAGCTGAAGAACTACACTCTGGATCCAGAGATTGCTACAAGCGAGAACTTGGATTGCAGGATATCTCTCAGGTAAGAGACTTGTTGCTCTGGCACTGGATTGATGGCCAGAGAAGGCTTACAAAAGGATTATATTGTAGGTATCTGTCAGGTTTCCAATGTCAGCTGAGTCAAGGATCACACTGACTAGAGGAATGTAAGCAGCTCACATGCTCCAACATGGAAACATCTGTGCATCTGTTGTCAAATAAGACAAGCAGAAAACCTGACTTGCAGGACAGGTGGCAATGATAAGTCACATGACAAATTACTAAGAACATGAATGTAGAAAGTCAGGATAGTGACATCAGTGTATTTTTGTTACCAAAGATAATAATTTCCACTGTGTCTACTGCTAAAGGAATCGGTATGTAATACCGCCGGCCGCATGGCTGGCAGTTCGAATCCTGGCAGCGTCAGGCCGACAGAGGAAGAGATCCCGGCAGCGGCAGCCCGACGGTGCTGGAAATCCTGATCATCCCTAGGTAAGTACTAACCTAACCTACCCCCCTAACCCTAACCTTCCCTTAGGGGTGCCTAACCCTAACCTCCCCCCCAAGTGCCTCATCCTAATCCCCCCTCTAAGTGTCTAAACCTAACCCCCCCTTCCCCGCTGCCTAAACCCCCGAGGGGATGCCTAACCCTAACCTCCCCCTGGGGGTGCCTAAAAATAACCCCCCCTTCCCCTAGCCTAACCCTAACCTTCCTGGGGGGGTGCCTAATCCTAAATCCCCCCCTGGAGCCCTAAACCTAATCCACCCACCTCTGCGGCTGGCCGCTTGCGGCGCCCGGCATCCCTTCGATTGGGATGCCAGATGCCAGTCTCCCAGCATAGGGGTAATGACAAGCGTCTAGATTTTAGACGCCTGTCATTTAACCCTGGCCGGGATTGAGGAGTCGGGAAGCCGGCGGTCGGTATTGCGGCCGCCGGCATCCTAAACGTATACCCTGCTAATTATTTAATATAGCAAACATACTGTACTCTTGCATAAAATCTGATGCTGTAAAACACTATTTTCCTCCCTACAACAGTCCTTCTCTTCTTAAAGTTATCATTAATTGTTATTTTTTAATTTGTTAAATATTGTACTTCATTCTACAAAGTAGACTTCCATAAAAAATTCTCACTTAGGAACATTTATACAGTTCTCTGTATTAGGCTGAGAGCTGTAGAACTTTCAAATAAAAGTGGTAAGTGAGAGGCTGTACTCTAGCTATTGCTCTCACTTAGATCACCTTTCACATCATCAGAGTCAAAAGTAAGAAGAGACCTGGCCACAGCACAGATCAGGCTGTTTGTACCTCAGCGACAAGTTACTTTGAGCCATACAAAGTATGCAGGACATGAGTACTGATACAAACTACATTATGCAAACTTACCCTAAAATGCTCAATCTTGTATGTGCCTTCCCATTACATGCACAGCAGATTTGTCTTTGCTCTTTGTCTCCTTTTGCCTTCATCTGATATGAGTGGAATTAAATATATGAGAGTAAACCAGAAAGTAAAGATGGCTTGTTTGTAAAAAAAAAAGAGAGAACATTTTTTTTGTTAATTTTTTAAACACAGAGTACTGTAAATTGGTCTATTTATCCACATAATCACCTCCTTCATTTAAGCATTTATCATATCTGTCTACAAGCTTAAAGGCACATATCCACTTAGCGATAATACTGAGCGATTGCACGATTATGACATGTGTGTTTTGAAGTAAGAGTCAGGGCCATTCATCAAGTTCCGAAAAAGCATTTTTTTCGGAACTTGATGGTGTTACTGAATGCCACTCTGAGATGGTGGTCAGCCCCCACTAATATTCACTGGCTGCTGTTTACACAGCAGCCTGTAAGGATTTACATGGCAGCCACAGCACAGGTATCTATTCAGATCCCTCCTTGTTGTGTCTGCACTGCCGAGCCTCGGAGCTGAGAGCTCTGAGGCACTGCAGACAGCATGTGCAATCTGCTGTTCACTGACCTCCGGCATTCACTACCCCCTGAGTCCTGTGCTCTTCTGCACGGATGCTGGCTGGAGCTTGTGTTGCAGGGGCAGCGGGGGAAGCTTGTGCAGTGGCGGCTATGAAGGAGGACTGAGTCATCACTAGTAGCAGTCATGATGGGAATGGGGGATGGAGGGGGCAATGTACACCAGCGGCCGTGGGAGGAAGTGGGTAGGCAGTGATGGACACAGGCAGCAGCAGGTGGGAGGAGTGTTAAACAGCCTATCAGCAGCAGTGGGGGGCTAGGACACACACTGTGGGGGGAGGACACAAGTGGCCACGGGAGTAAAGGGGGGCCGGGACAAACACCTGTGCCAGTGGGTGAAAGGTGGGCCCAGGACGGACACTGGTGGCTGGGGAGTTGAAGGGGAGACATGTAGAA
This sequence comes from Taudactylus pleione, assembly GCA_031769625.1. Lineage (NCBI taxonomy): Eukaryota > Metazoa > Chordata > Amphibia > Anura > Myobatrachidae > Taudactylus > Taudactylus pleione. The sequence continues at coordinate 2,594,301 of JAUIMM010000040.1, read as the reverse complement.
GTGAGAAAATCCTTATGGATACCTCAGCAGCATGGGGGAAAAGTATCACTTTTTTCGAAAGCTGACTCCGCAAAAAGAACAGCTTTTCCAAAGTGGTACTTTTATTAGGGTGGCATGATGAATGCCTCCAAAACATGTTTTAAACTTGCAGCAAGTTTAAAACATAATTATCACTAGTGATATATGTATGAGTCTCCCATATCCAAAATGCTTGGGACCAGGGGTATTTTGGATAATGGAATATTCAGTATTTTGGAATATTTGCATATCATAATGAAATATCTTGGGAATAGGACCCAAATATACACACAGAATGCATTTATGTATTATATACACACAGCCTGCTGGTAATTTTATACAATATTTTCAATAATTTTGTGGTTCAAGCAAAGTTTGCGTACAGAAATGAAATTCACTTATGTTTCATATACACCATATACACACAGCCTGAAAGTAATTTTATACAATATCTTTAATAATTTGTGCCTTAGACAAAGCTTGTGTACATTGAACCATCAAAAATCAAATGTTTCATTATCCCAGTAACGCCAAAATAATTCCGTATTTCGAAATATTCCGTATTTCGAAATATTTGGATAAGGGAGACTCAACCTGTGTATGTAGAGATGAATAGGCCACTTAGTCTTGTTATCAATATGTTCTTGTCACTCATAATGTATAGTAAGACTGCTAATAAATGGGAATTATTACATTTCTTTATATCCACAAACTTTTTTAATTTATGTTCTCATTTAGATTATTTTTGTGTTATCTATCTTCAACATTTACTTTGTACACTTTATTTTAAAATAGCTTAAATAACCTTTTAAACTATCTGTCTGACTAAATAAAGATGAATTCTCTATACAAGTAGGAGTCTAATTAATATGTATACATAGAAAATAATACACAAATCAATGCAAAGTGTTCCTTACATTTAGCATGACTGAAACACACCAATGTATGTTTCTCTGCTTAATGACAATGTTACTTTCAGCCCTATTATATACTGTACCTGCAAGCTGCATGCAAACTGTTCATTTTGTACGATTACAGATGTATGGCACTGCATTGCCATAGCAACAAGCCTAATTGGTATAGTGCATATCTTCATTTAACCATAGGATGGAGCTAATACTCCTGAATATGATTTTTTTCATTAAAGTGCACAAAATATAGAATTTTATTGTTTGTTAAAGAATAAAATTAAAAAATCATTGCCAGTTGCACAGTTTGCAGGATGCCATTTATTTATTAAATCACAGTAAATTAATAAATTGCTTTAGGAACATACTGACAAGAATATTATTGATACAATTTAAGGAAATAAATTATATGTACACACTGACATTTATTTTTAAGGTTTATGTACCCTTTGTTTATTCATTTGGACCTATGAATGTCAAAAAGTATCAAGAAAAAACACAAAAAATAAACTATAGTATGCTATTTATTTAATTTTTTATCCAATTGTAGCTAAATAGTAAAATATTTGTTTTGTTAGTTACAGCTAGGTGCTAGTTGTCCAATTGTTATATCATCTATATACTTTTGTATGATTCAGTACAGTGTATACTTTCAACCCTTAGTCAACAATTAAAGAATAACTCCACACAATACTTCAACACTTTCTTTTTTATTTATTTTATTTTTACAACTAAAACACAACCATTGGAAATATTGGGGGAAAGGGTAGAGTTAAAAGCATATAGTCCTTGACTAGTTCATGGACCCTGCTCCCAATATGGGCAATTACCTTAGCCTTATTCCAATTAGGTGAGAATGAAATCTAAAACAGGATGGCTTGGGTTGAATTGATGTAGTTCTAGTGGATTAGGGGTTTGACTTTTTGACTTGTACCAATTTTTTCAATGTTGATTTACCAATGAAGCTATTTTAAAGTACATAAAAAGCTACAAAATCAAAAGTAGCCATATTTAACCTTCCATGCACCAGGTGGAAAAAATTACCATGGCGAACCATGTGGGGTATCTCATACCCATACTTTACAATAAGTATACTAATTCAGTATGACAGTAATTTCCGACTGTCAGAAAATTTAATCTTGTCCCTTAAGGTATAAAAGTAAAACAAAATAATTAAAAGGGAATAATCTTTTAAAACAAGCAAACAAAATTGATACAAATTTTTACAAACTAGTAACAACTTTTTTGAAAAAAATCTTTGGAACACATTTGAATCACAATTGTTAGTAAAAATGTAACTTAAGAACAATTAGAAATATAAAATAAACTTAGTCATCTCAGCCTTAATGAGATCACTCTTGGCTGACATCAAGGCAGGTGTCGAACCAGGTGGGGTATGAGATGCCCACACACAATTTATGCATGTGCAGTTGCTGCACTAGTGCTCTGTGTTCTAAACTGCTATCACTATGCAAATTGACAACATCGCAACTTTAGCTACATGAAACAGCAACTTGCACGCAGTATTTTTATAAAGTTTTATAGGAGTTTGAATCTTGCTGGGGTATATAACACACCACCTAGTTCACCGAGGGTGAAGAATTTTCAAACACAGCTAAAGTGTGAAAAATAAAAAAGACATAAAAAGATGTATAGATTTATGGTTGTCAGTAATATGAGATAAAACTATACATAAAATGAATATTGCAAAACTGTAACACCCAATAAGAAAGGTTAAGCATTTTAGACTAAATAGGAGAATATTAAAATGTTCATATCTTTTCATATCACACAGGCAGCTTTGCAATTGAGATCATTGCAATAATGCAAATGCAGCAGGAGGTGTATGACACCCCCTGCTGTATTTGCGATCCCAGCACTACGACTGAGGTTGCAGGCTGGGCTCACCATTGCGACCATCATGACCATTGGTGGATGATGGTTGCAATGGTGGATGGTGCCGGGTGACCGGACAGCTGAGTAAGCCTCAGCTTACTTAGGCTGGCTGGCTTGCGAGTCCAGTAGACTGCATAGGTCCACATAGCCTCTGAGCTGGCCACTTCTGGAAAACGGGGCAGCCACACTGTTTCTGGGAATGCCGGCCGCCCCTGTCCCAGCTCCACCCCTTAAATGCCTTTGCTTATCAATCAGAGTATGCAGAATGGGTCCTGTGCACGTGCACATACCCCATAATCAGGAATCTGCATTCAGCAGTCCACTTGCGTGCACTGTTGAATCAAGCCCTCGTTTTGGAAAAGAGACCTCTGGCCACCTTACCTCCAAGTTAAATATGGTTAAAATTGTTATAATATCAGTGCATTTTCCTCACTGCAACTAAAAAAAGCAAATTTGGCAACACCAATTACCCGAAACACAAAGTTATATATACAAGCTACATAAATTATAAGTGTAAACCTGTGTATTAAGCCTAGTAATGCACTAGATTTCTTCACCATTATTTTTTCATGGCAATTGTGGAAAAACTTGCTCCATTAGTGAAAAAGAAGAATTTTAAAGATATACTGATACACTTCAAAGTTTAACTTCAAGTAAGGGAGTGTAATCTTTATCTATAAAAGGTGGCGTGGGTTTCTTTGATCTATGGATCATTCTTTCATATATTTGGAAAAAGGAGAATCAACTCTTCTATTTATATTGGACACTATATTATACAAGGTAATGCACTATTGATTTTTATTTTATATATAAATATACATTAAATATTATCAAATAAACTAAAACACACTGAGAGCAAACAAATTAAGTTAGAAAATCAATAGGCATGAAATGAACATATCCAAATATAAATCAGTAGTGTTCTAATACTTCAGATTATAAAGTCTCTAAAAAAATGAGTGGTAGCTCCAAAAAAAGGCTTGTGTCCATTTCTAAAGGGAAAGTTTCATAGGACTTTCACAAATCTTTATAATCAGGTAGGAATGAATAGTTCCTTGGTCCTCTCACAAATCAGTTTTTCACATACAATAAAAACAGAGAGAGGGTCGACATAGCGTAATACAGTAAATTTTAATCACAATGCTTCACATAAGGTAATATAAGATCCAAAAACTTCACCAAAAAAGTAATAAAAAACACCAATGAGTGGAAAACAAATGTACCAGAAGGTGTGGGTGTAAGCAGTTTACACCTAAAACCGCATAGAACATACACTCCCTGGGATCAGGAATCTGGAGTCCTGTGTCAGCCTGGGGATAATCCTGCTAGTATTCCAACCTTCAGTTTAGGCAGCTTGAAGTCCTATAAACCAATGCGTTTCAACTTTCTAAGAAGTCTTTATTCCCACACCTTCTGGTACATTTGTTTTCCACTTACTGGTGGTTTTTTATTAGATTTTTGGGAATTTTTTGCTGCTAGCCCCTCACCACCACAGCCTACCAAGTCAGCGTGTGTATAGACCTATGACATCACACCACTGCAATGCCGAATACATGGACGCACCTGGCCCAGATTGCATCTGAGTCACCTGGAAGAGCCCAGCTCTGCCCGGGTCAGGCTGCAAGAGAGGTGGGTGGCAGTGGGTATGAGTCCTGCTGGCAGCTGCACTGTGCCCACTGGAGCAGTGAGTCTGCTGCCCTATTTTGTGCCCTTGTGGATCACAGGATCCCTCTTGACCTTGGGACATCTCTGGTATCTGGGGCCGAGTACAGGTATACCCTTAGACCCCCCCTGTTGCAGAGTCTGCTAGCCCAACAAGAATTTAATAGCAACCACATTGAATAATTAAATATTTCAATTTTACAACCCACCCCCAAAAAGCATGACATTTTATTAAATGTGTTTTAGTTTAATAAAGCTTAAGTTTCCCATTAAATTAATGGCATTCCCATTAGATATGTAGATTTATTTCTAAAGCACTAGCCATAACATTAAATTAATGGACTCCCCATGCAATAAACAGACAGATGCCTTCCCAACCATTAAATTAACTATTATTCTCATTTAAGTAAAAGGCATATTTAAAATCCTCGTAACCAGCCACAAGAGCATATAAATAGAATACACATTTACTCCATATTTAAGATTCTTTTCCATATCATATTCCAAATTTGAATGTGCAATCAGCCAGTTGTCTAGAACATATAGTTGAGGGCTTTTTGCACAACAAATGCACAACCAATTGCTGTTTGTAATCACCTCACTGCACAAATTATTAAACAGTTCACAATGCACAGATCCTAAAGTAATTTGCACAAACCACTGTGCTTATTGTAGACTCTACAGTAGTCAACACCCCAGTTCCATTTACATAGACCTCTAGGTTGAGACATTTTGCAAATACTTCAGAACCATTTTCACAGACCCAACTTCAGTAACATTTACCCAGACCTTAGAGAGGTTTGCACATATCTGTAACTATGATTGTTCCTAAGTACTGCCTTTTATAAGCCACACTAATAACCTTGTTATATGCCTTTAAAACCATAAAAGTATGTTCAGGGGCATCTTTAGAGAGGAGGGGGCCCATGTGCATTCCCCATCTGGGGCTACCTCCTCTCTTCCCTGTGGCCGGCAGCTAACGCAGCTGGCTGGCCACCTGAACATTAAGACTTTGGGCACCAGAGTGTGGGACCTCGGAGAGGTAAGTTTAAACAATATGGGTGCAGGGTCTGTGGTGCGGGCCCTCCCTGGACTCGGGGGCCTGTGTGCACCACACACCCTGCACCCATTATAGATATGCCCCTGCATATGTTGCACCTATGACAGCTATCTTTCCATACAGTCAGGTAGGGATACAGTCAAAATGCCTATGGCCAGGAAGCCATCTGACTACATCCCGGCATCTAAATACCGACGTGGGACAAAAAATAGGCATCAAAATCCTGATACCAGAATCTAGACAGATGGCTTCCTGAATGAAGGTAAGCCAGGCAGTTTTAGTGTTTAGCCGCAGGGGGTGAGTTATAGGTTTTTAGGACCCCCAGGGGGGAATTAGGGTTAGGCACCACCCCGGGAGGGTTAGGTTAAGGCACCCCTGAGGGGAGGTTAGGGTTAGGTACCACCCCAGGAGGGCTAAGTTTAGGGTGCGGGGAGGGGGGTAAGGTTTAGGCACCTCCAGGTGAGATTAGGGGGGGAGAGGTTGGAGGGTTAGGGTACTTACCAGCCCCAGACTGGATCTTCAGCATTTGGGCTTGTGGCATCAGGATTTAGTCAGATGGCAACCCAGTTAGGTATGCTGACCAATATTTAAACACCACCAACATTTCAGCTTGGGTAGTAATGGTTGGTGTTATGTATAAATGGGACAAAAATTTGGTTTAACAATAAAACATACAAATGGAAACAGAGACAGGGTTCAATATTAATACTGGAAATAGAGAAACTGATAAATTATATATGAATGGCAGCACAACTCACACACTACTAATAATGCGAATATTTTACTAGTGAAGGGTAATATAGCATCTGGCAGGAGATGGCAAACACATTAATAAGAAAAAGATAACCAAGGTTTGGATAGATCAGATGGCACATAAACCCCTAGGCAGGAATGGATGGAGTTAATAAAGTTGGGGGGAGAGTTAGTGTAGTGATGGGCAGTGGCATCACTACACTAGTGGCATTGTTTTCATACATAATCTGCCAATAGGGAGTTTAAGATAACCGAGGTTCTAATAGATCAGAGGGCACATAAACTCCTAGGTAGGAAAGGCCACCAGAATCAGAGGAGACATTAGAGTGACCTTATAATAAGGACCCCAACAAAAACATTTAGGAGTGCCCAGGACCATTCGGCCCCTTTTGTTAAAATACCAGTTTTAGTCTATTAGCGCAGTTCCATTATTTGATCTAGACATTCTTAAAAGCCTTATGCTACTTACCATGCAAACATAAATTCTCTCCTTTGATATCAAGTTTTAAGATATCTAAAGTTTGAACAAATATGATAAATTGAATGTGGAATTAAAAAAGAACATTGATCGAAAAGAAGGATGAGAATAAGCTTCAGAAGAAGACAATATTTACTGGATGGTCAGCAGACCAATTGGACGACAAAAATAATCCAACGTAGGGATTTGCTCCATGACTTTAAACACTTCACATAGCCAACATTTTGCATAATAGACTTGCCTTTGCACACACTAAATCCAGCATTTTTACTTTGTAGATTATTTCTATAAATTCTGTCAATTTATTAGATTCAAATGCATATTAAATACAAGGCAAGACAGATACCAATCTTAAAGCTTGCATACAATCATCCATACTTTTCCAGTGGTACTATGATCAATAGTTCCCTTTATACATTTCTTAATTTAGTTTAGAAAGATATTAATATAATTTTGCATATCAATAATGCTAAGAAGTTTCCAACTAATTTCCCTTCTGCTGAACAAATAAATCAATGCTATCACAATAGTATTGTTTAGTTACAGACAAGATAAGTGGGATTGTTGTTCAGGATGTTACATGTCAATGAAGACTAGCTTTGGCACTTAGAGTGTATAAAATTGAATAATTATATTTCCTTTGCATTCAAGAAAGAAGTTAATGGTTTATTGGTAGATGTTATCAATAGTGGTATTACTGACCAATTTTCTCTGATCTTGAGATGCCAGAAAACTCTAGGATCCCTTTTATACAGTATTTTATCTAATGTGCATAAGAGCAACTATCAACTGCCTGGGCCTATTTCAGAGATTAAGTATTACTGTACCTTCAAGCTTTCGTCACATTGTTGGTTTTTAACTGCAATATATGTCTCCAATACTCCATAATGTTTAAAAGATACAACTGATTTCAAAATGTGTTTAAAAGATATAACTGATTTTAATTACAAGAATAGCTGTGATTAGTACTGCTACTGTATTTCTAATTCTATGTTTACTTCCATTCTATACAGTGTGTCATGGATGTGGTTTCTTTTAGTTGTGTTCCCGGGCTGGGGTTAGGACTAGCTCTATTCAAGACAGTTGCCCTCTGGAGGAGACTAGGTCTAATGAAGTTCCTACGCATGAAGAGGATACTGGAGTGACTGAGAACAGGTTAGTAGTTCAGGCACTGCTGTGAGCGACCAGGAAGTCACAAGGTGAATGGAGGTAGCAAAGGCTACTTGGTGTGGCAAATTAGCTGTGAGGTGAATGGTGGTAGCGCAGGCTACTTGGTGCAGCCTGGGAGCTGTAGATGGTTGGTGGTAGCGTGGAAGCTACTTGTCACGGCCTGAGAGCCATAGATGGTTGGTGGTAGTGTGGAAGCTACTTGTTGCGGCTTTGGGAGCCGTAGATGGTTGGTGATAGAGTGGAAGCTACTGTTGCAGCCTGGGAGCAGTAGATGGTTGGTGGTAGTGTTGAAGTTACTTGTTGCGGCTTGGGAGCCATAGGTGGTGGATGGGTAGCGTGGAAGCTACTTGTCATGGCTGTCAGAAGAGAGGTCAGCAAACACTTTCAGAGCGCAGTGTGGAGGCTCACTTAGACAGGCCAAGGGGATTTGTTGCACTGGCAACTAGTGAGAGCAGTGAAGATCCTTTTAAAGGGAGTGCTGGATGCTGACTGGCTGGATGTGAGGGAGATGCAAGTCTATTGGAGGAAATCACGTCACATGGGCAATCCAAGAAGGCCACAGAGACCAGAGACCCGTGGTGGACCCACGAGGTCTGAACAGGATGCAGAAGCCACCGGGGACTTATCGCATGCAGGAACTGACCTGCAGGGAAGCAGAAAGCCGCGCCGCAGCATTCTGAGAGGTAAGTGCCTGGGTCTGATTCTGGGGTCTCTATGGTGAGTTGTGACAAAGTGAAGGTTTATATTGTATTAAACCCAATTGATTGAGTCTTTCAAAGCTAACCAAATTATTTCTATTGCAGCTTCTATTATTTATTTATTTATTTATTATCAGTTACTTATATAGTGCCAGAATATTCCTTTGCACTTTACATTTGGGAACAAACAGTAATAACACAAGACTAGGTAGAAAAAGACATACCTAGAGGTAAGAGGGTTCTGCACAGGGCTGACAGGAAAGGGTGAAACACATTGTCCACACCCCCGCTGTTTTAGCACCATCCAAAAGAAACATGACAGTGGTGAGAAAGAAGGGCATGCTCACAGCCGGTTTGCCCCAACCCGCACCCACCTGTCTTACCTGTTTGCCTACTATCATCCTGAGGTAAATGGAAATCCTACCAACACCATGGAGCATGCCCCTGGAGTAAACAGACGGTAGCTCATACTGACATATGAACAGTCCACAGACCCAGCAGCCAAGGACTGGTAGTCACATCACCCAATATGACAACACCTGGATGCACTCCCTTTCCAACAGGATTCATCTCAGCCCTTGAGGTAGGAAGTGTGCACATCGGGTCTTATACATACCAGACTTGCAACAAATGTTTCACTTTCAGTTTGTTGTTACAACCTGGACCCATATCAATTATGAACAGCTGCAACAATAAGTTACAAATATTACCATCTGACAATGTCCCATATCAGCAACATGCATGCTTATTAACCTACCAATAATTTATTGCATCTTATTATTGTATATTGGGCCGATCAATTGTACAAATTGTTGTTTTTTAACATTATAAATGTTAAGTTTAATTTACCCACAACATTATTTTATAATAAGACTGTAGCTTGCACCAATCAGACACACACCCTTGATATTCATTAGAGGATAGTCTTATTGTGCCTGGGAGGGCATTCCACAGAGTGAGTGCAGTCTGAAAGAAGTCGAAGTTGAGAGACACAGATGTTTCTGCAGAGTGTAGAGCTGGGGTAGGGAGATATTTTGATATAAGTTAAGAGATGTATGTTGGTGTAGTTTGGTTAATAGCCTTATGTGGAAGTAAAAGTATTTTACATTGAATTTGGTAGAGAACAGGTAACCAAGAGTTTTTGTAGTTTCTTGTGAAAAATATGGTTGTATGCTGAATATGTTTTTAAAAAGTGTGTAACATGATTTGGAGACAGATTGAATGTGGGGGACAAAGGGCAGTTCAGAGTCAAGGATGACACCTAGACAGTGAGCTTGTGGGGTGGGTTGATTGTCGAGTTATCAACAGTGATAGAGATATTTGGCTGGCATCTACTATTTGCCGGTGGAGATATTATAAATTCTGTTTTGGAAATGTTAAGTGTGAGGTGGCGAGATGACATCCAAGATGAAATGGCAGGGAGACATTTAGTAAAACGGTACCGATACAGATACATGGATGGATGCTAATTTATTTCAAACAGAGCAGGCATTCCATTAGGCACATTTTAGTGATTTAGAGGGTGATCAGATACACAAGATATTTAGAGGTTTGCTGAAATTATATACAATACCTTTATGAATCAGCTGTATGTGAGTGGGGGCATGTGGGTGGGGACTGGACTTGGTGATATGTCACCAGCTAGTAAAAGTGTTAATAAGAGAGGAGTAACTTGTTAAATGGTAGAAAATATATTGACTAAAACTGTTTTAGAGAAAAGGGAAAAATAGAAAGTACAATATCCTGACATTCAGGATAAGAAAAATTGAAACATTTTAGACTATAGTTCAATCACCAGAAATTTTAAAGAAAATAGAAATAATCTGTACTGTTGTTGTTGATTTTTATTCCTCTTTTTGTTATTTTCATGTCTGATTTTTATGTTTTCTAAGATTATAAAGTCTCTGCTCTATACAACTATAGCTTTGGTAACATTGAAACATTGTTATTTTTTTCTTGCATACACTATATATTTCAGATTAAAAGACAATTGTTTCCTAATCATTTAATTTATTTGTAACTATGCTTTCCCATTTTATGTTTTGTTAAAGCTATTATGTGACTTTTTATGAATAAACATTTGTTTAGTACATCTTCCTGGAGTCTGGTTTAGAAATATTTTGTGATTTTAATAATTTATGTGTAATGTATGTTTACTATTGGATATTCCATGAAAAATAAGTTTCAACTTTATATATTAAAGAATAAGTTTTTTCTTGAGTTCTGCCATGTCCTATTTGTTTGGAGGTAACAAATAACTACATTTGATAAAATTATAGCAAACTACTATGAAGATATATTTTTTAATAATACAGTAAGGTAAATTCAATTGGAAATTACTCGTTCAGTACATTTCTGCTATATTATTTATTCCTAGTGGCATTCCTAGTGGCATTCTGTTTTGTACTTTGCAATCTATGGAAAGCTTTTAGCATAAGATACAGATAACTTCATGAAAACCAGTCATAAATAAGACACTTGCAGGTTAAGAAAAATGCTTACCATTTTTCCTTGGGTTTGTTTCATAATGCTATTCCATATGTTGGATTATTATGTAAGTTTAAAATATACTATTCATGCTCACAGAAAATATTTCACCTACATATTTTATGAAAGGATTACTACATCTGGTCTAAATATATTGCACTCTTTGAGTAGTATGACATATGTTACTGATTTACTGTAAGTTTACGTTCTGTATACTTTATGTATTTAGTTTACTTTCTCCAGTACTCACCCCTTATTTAATGTTACTATGTTACTAATGCCTTGCAATCTAAAATAAGATATATATATATATATATATATATATATATATATACATATATATAGTATGTATGTATATTGAAGGGATCATAACATATAATTACATGAAATAGAAGATGGTGCTGCCCAAATTATATTACAATCTAAGAAGTGTGGGGAACAATTAATATATAGGGTGTAAATTACCAATAGTACCTGGTGGTAGGGAGTACAACCAGTCTGAGTGGCTACTGTAAGGCAAAGGTGGGGGGAGACATGAAAGATGAACCAAGCACTGCAGAAATGTCATAACAGTCAGGTGCGTACAACCTTGACTGTCCTTCAGCATTTGAACCTAGTTCCTGTTCTGATTCCCACCAACCATGGAGAGAGCTGCTGAGAGGATACCTGGGCCATGCTGCTGTCACTGCTTGAGAGCCCCCACCCTAATGGTTGCTTAGGGAGTTGTTCTTCCATAGACTTTTCTTAGCAAGTGCACTAAGCTTTCTAAGTAAATTGGTCTGTCTGGACCACACAGACCAATAGCAAGCTGTGACAACATTCCTTTTTTAGTCATGAATAAATCATAGACTATATTTTAAACAGTTTGCTCATTATGGGGCAAGTCCCAGAGGGTACTAGTAAAACACATAATGTGTGTTTATGGACTCATTGGTGTTCAGCATGTTTTGCTGAGTCATAGGTATAGGCATCATATGGACAATGTTTAAGAGTTTTGTGTATTGTGTGAATTTGTTCTGTCATGTTTGTTTCTGAAATGTTGCCAGATGCATTATCAATAATTATGCAAGGAGACGGAAGCCCATATATGGTAGTATATCAGATTTGCCCACCCCCTTCTTCCCTTTAAGACCTGGTGGTGGGGGGTTTCAATGAGCAAGAAGCAGCATTTCAGGTAAAAAGTATGGAACAGGTTAATTTGAGGAGTGACTCAGTGGCACCTATAGAACAGGGGGCACATAATATTAAACGGGAGCACTCTTGGGATCCTAACCACTCAAAAGGTGTATGATAATAGGGTAACAACCCTTGGAAGAGACAGGACAGTGTGGGAATTTGAAAGAGAATAAAAATACATGTGCTTAAAAGAAGGAGGTGTTGATATTGGTCAGAACTTAGGTTGTGGAATTTTGTCTCTTCCCATGAACACTGTGTGGGTAAGCTTTGAGCTAGGAGTTTTAGTGATTAAACTAAAAAAATGTAACCTACAATTTCTTGTGAAATTGGTAAATTGCATTGTATTGTTACATTAAAATATAATTAAATGAAAAAGTTGTCTTCCTGTTTGTCATGTCTGTGCAGCCCTAAACCATAACTTACACCAGTTTACCTAGTGAGCTTTAGCTCTAATACCCAGGTACCTCACTTGAGTTATTGATCCATGTAGTCACATTCTTGTTCAGATAGGTCTATGATTTGGTGCATGGGTCAGGATCCCTTGGCCCCACCATCATTGCCCTGGCTCCTGGCACTTTATTCTCTGCCACTCTGAGCCCTGACCTTATTGTAATTCCTGATTGTATTAAGAATGATAAAAATACTCTTCTTATTTCATTAGCTGATTTAGGATTTAAAAATAAAGATAAATGACAGAAAAAAGTAGAGGAAGATAATGAAATGTTGTCTACCACTTCCAGCTTAGAATTTCCACTGTTAAAGCTATCATTTAGAAGTAGAATTTATGTTAAAGTTGATGCAAGATTTGGTCAGATATGCAAAACATAATCTACATACTACTGCAGAGGACCTATAGACGTTTAGCTCACAACAGATTACTGGTTAACAAGTCCACAGTAAGGTATTTCTTACACAAAAAAAGTTCTGCATGAAAGTGCTGAGAAGGAAACCTTTACAATTACTTCACCCTAAAATTAATATGCAAAATAAGAGACTGATAAAACAAAAAGTATACTTTTTGGCTGCATTAAGATTATATACATTTGGACAAAACAGGAGAAGCAATTGAAGAAGAGAACACCTTGCTAATTGTTACATATAAGATTGAACGTCTACATTTTAGGGTCTGGTGGCAGCAAATGTCACAGGAAATATTGTCTGGTGGAATAAACATAGATTTAACTAAATCAATATGAACAAATCCTAGAAGATGATCTTGAATATTCTATGAAGATCTTGAAGCTGAAAGAAGGTTGGCTATTTCAGCAAGACAGTTATCCAAAACATACCTCAAAATAAAAAATTAAGTACTCACATTAGAGAAACATTTCCATATTTTAATATTATTGATAACATGTAGAACCTATAAGAGGTTATATGGACATTTCTGAGCTGGAAGACGTATACAAGGTAGTGTGGGAAAAAATAATAAAGCAAAAATAGAAAGACTACAAAAAACATTTGGAGGTTGTTACTGTCAAACACTACTATATTGTGCTTATTATTTTGATCTATTCAACTCAACACATACCTATTAATTGTGCATTTAAATATGCAGATATATGTCAAATTTTTTTTGCATGATTCACAGAAATATGCTACAGTTTATTGCAAAGTATAGTATATGGCTCATTTAAGAACTGTGTATTTTGATGAAAACTTAAACATTATGGTATAGAATATTTAAAAATTATATTTCAGTGGGTAACTAGGCTACAAAAGGTTGATTAAGTAGTCCATGATAGTTTTACTCCACAACTATATGTAGCACACACATACCAGGCAGCTTTATTGTTAAACTGCAATTCAGACTTGAGCTAGGAGGAACTCCTTTCCAACACTAAACCTGTTTGCACATTTTAATTTTACTCCCCACAGCTCATCATAGTTTTGACAAGGTACTATATTTAATTGAAACTCCTATTTGGCTTTACTCTTAACTTAAAATGAAGAGCTATAAGAATGTATTAAAGTATAAAAGTGAGAGTGCTTTGAACATTTTTTGCATAAAATATGCATTTTTGTATGGTGCATGTACACCAAAAATATGTACGCATACATAATTTATGCATCTCATTCTATCTCCCTGCCTTCTAAACAGGCGGAAACAGCGGTAGGCAGGGGATACAAGAGTCCACATAAATTATATTTATTTAACAGTTACTTATATAGTGCCTTTATTTTATCAGTGCTGGAGCAGGACATTTTGGCTCCCTGTGCTGTTAGTGGCATAATGTCACGTTGAGAAGGAAGGGCCACTGGTAACAGGCAGTGCAGTATGGGCAGGGCTGCAGCAGAACTACAGGCTGCAAGGTGCCATTACACAGGTGTACAAGTGTTGCACATCAAATTAATCAGTGCAGTCTCATGAAGCAGTTTGTTGCATCTGTTTGTCAAAAAGACCCTCTATGCAAGCCAGGAAGGACTGTTTGACGCAACTGCAGTAATATTGTATGAGAATGCATCTGTACTTCCAAGACAGGACAGTAAAAATAGTGTCTGCTTAACATAAATATTCATATATTAGCAATCAGAGCAGCAAAGCTAGCACTTCAGACGCTAGGGCCTTCTGATTTCTACAAGACTACAATTCTCCTATGTTTAGATAGTTTGACATCAATGTAATACATATGCCACCTAGGGATGGACAATAACACACATTCAATATGTCTATGCAGGAAAGCACTATAAATTTGGAATTGGGCAATAAGCAGAGACCAACCCCTCAAAGCTATATATTTTCCAGGTCACACAAACAAATTGGCAAAAACTCTCTCCAGACAACATCTTACAGTACATTAGACAGTGTAGTTCTGAAGAGCTGTTTGCCACTCCTGCAACAGCTCAAACTCCTTTCTTTGTATCCAGAGTTTGGACCAAAGAGCTTGGAAGATGGATACCATGTCTTTTCAGTGGTCAGATCTTTCGCTCCTCTACACATTTCTTCTCTGAATCATCTTCTAAAAGTGCTACAAAAATCGGAACAGACTGTGTTCCCAAAATAATTCTGGTATACCCAATTGGGCCTTCAAATGTCTGATTGCCACTTATATTCCCACTAACAATAGGCACCAAAATACCCCTAGACTTTCCCAGAGAATGTTTTTAAGGAAGCTTAAATCTGTTAGAGCAGTAACCTCAGTATATGTGGGTAGCAGCATTGATTGGATGCTCACAAACTTGCCTCAAGCCCCATCCACTAGGGGCTTAATTAATGCATATCTGAGACCACTTACTAGTGCTGGATATAGAGCAATGCTTGCTGAATTTAATTAATGGTATTCCAGATAAGAGTCATCCCAAACTTCTTTCTCTTTACTTCACAAAGCACTCAATTTTTTGGCACACAAATACAATTCTGGACTGGCCTCCTCAACAATAAGAGCATATGGCTCAGACCAGAATTTACTTATTCCTGGATTTTCAGACAATATAATTTACCTACGTCTTTTGAGAATTACTATGTTGTCCAGAATTATTACTCCAAAATATTGACCCCTTTCTTTTTATCTTCTATATATTCTACCGCAGACATAGTTTTAAGAACTAACCTCCCTTCTGGCTTTATCATTTGAAACCAGAGGAGAGGACCTTGATTAACATCAACAATCCTTGGCTAACAGAGAGCCCACAAGGATACCACATAATCCTAAAAGGCCATACTAAAACATCAGCACTGCACAACTCTGCAGCTCAATTTGATATCAGTAAGGATGAGTACCCTAACCTATGCGTAGTTTCATGCTTGTACACACATTTAACTCTAACTTAAGAAGTCAGACAAAATATCCAACAAATGTTTAGAACATGCAGAAAACCTTATCATATAGCTCGACCTTCCACTATCAAAAATTCTATTTTATATACTATAAACAGGCTGGAATAGGCACTAATGCATTTAAGTGTCATACCTTTAGAGTTTCAGCAACCACTAAGGCAGCTTCTAAAGTTGTATCCCTTCTGCAATAATGCCTACAGCATGCTGGTTTTCTTTCCACACTTTTTCAAAGTACAATTGGATTATCAAATGAAACAACAGGTATAGGTGCTATGTCAAGTTTCACAAATCCCCACATATAGCTCAAAATGTTCAAAGATATTACTATGTCCATCATAGACTTTTGCGTCATATATTCAAAGATGAATCCTCTGAGTAGATACAATGTCAAATGTCCTCTTTTTACCTGTGTCAGGTGCTTGGAAAAATTGAGTAGACTACTACATACCTAAAAGGGGATGCAGTCAGTATCCCAACTGCGGGAATTCCGGCTCTCAGAATGCCCACGCCACAATCCCAAAGGTAAGTAGGGTTATGAGTTAGGGTTAGGCACTAGGGGGAGGTATAGGGTTAGGCACTAAGGAGGGAGGGTTAGATTTGGGGTTCAGGGAGGGGGAGGTTAGGTTCAGGCTCTGGGGTCCCAAGTGCCTGCACCCCATATCCATCCCCCAGATAGTAACTCCTAATCGCTCAGTCTCCAATTGTACTTTAAAAATAATAAATAGGATCCAAGGTGCAACAGTCACAAAAGCAGACACCTGTGAACTCGAGGACTACTCAATCCTCAACCTATACAAATATCAAATAAAACAACAGGTTTAGGTGATATGTCAAGTTGCACAAATCCCCACATATAGTGTAGATACAATGTCAATCATCCTCTTTTTACCTATGTCAGGTGCTCAGAAATAGGGAGGAAAAAACAATATATAGTGTAGTATGTTCAAATAATGGATAGAAAGCACACTAGGTGACAGTCCTAGCAAAAACACATATGGTATAGTATTCAGGAACGATCTTACCATACTGACACAAAGGTAAGCATGCAAATGCATGTAAAGGTTTCTTTGTATACTCCCTCCTCCACCGAGTGGACTTAGCATCAGATTTCCACTCCACATGCGATCAATGGAAGTACAGATTAGCATACAGTACCATAGTCACAATGGCTCTAGCTTCATAATGATAATAGTGGTTTCTTTAGGGTATATGCCAGTAACCCACCAGAACATTGGTCCTCTTAATCAATATAGTCCAATCCAAGAATAAATTAAAATAATTGTAGTAAAAAAAATGGGTATACAGAAACAATATCTCCCCAGTCAGTGGTACAGTGGTAGATAGAGTCACAAAACAATGTGCCCTGCAGAACATGCTGCCGGTAAGATGCTAATATGATCACTAGTTCACTGCCACTGTATGGAAAAAAGTGATCAAACACACTTGCATACCAATGCATTTCTACCTTTATTGAGGACTTTTTAAAGGTAACAAAGTGTAAGGCACAAACCATTTACATACCAGTCTACCAGACATGAATCCTGCAGCCAAAAGTACTGATGAATTAACATTCTGTTATTTAATAAAGGTACTGTATCTAGAGACATCTCTGTGCCCGTGTTGCCATCAGCGTGGTTCTTCGGTAACCTTCAGAAAAAGTTATTCAGATGTCCCGTACATTCAGATTCAGTTGTCCCGTACATTAAAAATTAATACAAAACACAATTTGTCAAGCTAAATAATAAAACATAAGGAAAAATATAATTTACCTGTAGTTAAATAACAATCTTTAAATACATTTTAAGTTATCCAAACCAAACTCCATGTTAGCACTGCCATCAGCCTGGATCCTATTTATTATTTTTAAAGTACAATTGGAGATTGAGCAATTCTGAAAAGATCTGGAGTTACTATCTGGGGAATGGGTATGGGATGCTGGCATTCAGGAATTTGGTGGTCAGAATCTCGATGCCGGCATCCCAACAGGGTTAGGATAATTACACCTGTCGGTAGGTATCCTAACCCTCCCCTTCTCCCTACCCCTAACCCTCCTTCACCAGTGCCTGAATCTAACACTCCCACTTAGTGACTAACCCTAACCCACCCCCCTAGTGTCTAACCCTAACCCATAACCCTACTTACCTTGGATTCCGGCGGTCGGGACTCCGGCAGTTGGGATGTTGACCACATCCCCTTTTAGCTATGTAGTAGTCTGCCCACTAGCTGTTTAAAACCTGCAAACTGAATTTGTTCTAGGGAATAAGATTGCTACCTAGCAACAGCGCCAATTCCCCCATCCCAATAATGTTATTTCTGCTGGTATCTCTCATAATGGTTTTCTGTTCTTACTTTACATTGCAGGACCTCCAAACGAGCAGTGAAAGATTTGGGGTCCATAAAGGACCATAAAAGTTCAAATTAATGTTATCCTAAGTATCTGTTGTTGACAAGTACATACACTTCATCAGTTATGAGCTTCATTTATTAAGTTTCATTACTTTTGATATGGTGACAATAAACAAAACTTTTTCACTTTAATTCACCTATTCACTTAAGTTATAAACATTAATTTCTTTACCATACAGTAATAGGGAATATGATTGCCATCTGTAAGTTTCTGAAAATCTGATTCTCTCAACTGCTAAACATGCTCCTGATGTGCATGAGACCCCATTGGGCGCATGCACAGCCCGAGATCAGCTGGGAGGTGATTTAAAATCATTCACTCTGCCTTCAGCAGAGATCAGAGACTTGCCACCATAGCCAACTAGCTATTGCTAGGTGGAAATCCTATTCCCTAGAACAAACACAACATTTTCAAGATATTCAGTAAAATAAGGTTCAGACAATGGGAGCTGTCATTTACATTCAGCTAACAACTATCAAGCGTATTTTAATTCATTCATAATGGCATTATTATTTGGGGTGGGGGTTAAGGTTACCATACCAGCCACTAGGTGTCCCTTTCAAAAGTCTTCTATACACAAGCCAGAGATTAGGTTCTGTCCTACACTCTGTATAATAGTCACAAGAGAGGACTATGTATTGTTGTCACACAGAAAGATGTGGAAAATATTTAGAATAACTTAATATTGTTTTAAAACCTGTGTATGTAACACAAACATGCACAGATATGAACATGCATATAATCCAGTGTATAATTTAATACTATTATACATGCTTTCCTTTATGCCACTATATTCATTCGGGTATGGATAAAAGTATTAAATTACACCAAATGTAGTAATTGGTATATTGAGTTCTAAATGCCAATGAGAGACTGACCTCTCAATCACAAATGCCAAGATAATCAGGAAACACTTAGTACATGAATTCACTTGGGACCTTAAATCCATGTACAGCAACAACAAAAAAACAGTACAGTGGCTGTTAACACAGTTCAGGACAAAAATATTGTTTATATTGTGTCATTGTTTGTTTTTTCCTTTATAAATGACCCTGGTGTATCTTATTTTTTAAAATGTATGATAACAGTTTTAAGTTAAGTGAAACAGAAGTTGAATTTATATGAAAATGGAATGCAGAATATAGAATATAGTTAACTGAAATTCTGTATCAACACCGAAATGAAATAAAAAAAATGAAAAGTCATTATTTCATGTAAAAATAGAGACAATTTCAAAACAGAAGTTAAGTACATGTTTTATTTAATAAAACTTATAAAACTGACAGCTGTACTCAGTTGTCATCCACTTTCAGCAGACAAACTGCGTGTAAAGCTGTCAATTTATACTCAGTACCACAGTTTGTTTACTTTATTGAAAGTGATAAGAATATACTATTTAGCAATAGTTTAACAAGAAATATACTTTCCATTTTACACTATTTGATAAGATATGAATATGACAATGAGTTCTGTACTTTTTTTTAGAAATAACAAACCAAAGTCCCAAAATAACCCCCCCCTTTGTATTTGAAACTGACCTAAAAGTCCAATTCACTCAGAATTAATTAGCCTGGGCATTGTTACGGGTATGATCAATAAAAAAGTAGTGACTGCTAACTGCAATCTTATTTAACAACCACACAAATTTGACAAGGTTGTCTTAACAGGGTGGTGGGTGATATGCTGCTCCCGGCACCTTCTTTAAAAGCCATATCTGATTCTTTTTCATCATTGTCTGCAACTATTACATCTCAACATGACAGGCTCTCTGCAGACTGCCAGACACACATTCACATTGATCCAAATAATAGCATGCAGAAACTTCACAGACAAAAATGTGAATATATGCATTCAATAATACTTTATAGCTGCTGAGATTCTACCAGGATTGTATACTAAGCTGCAGAGAATCCCAATGGTTGATCATTATACCACAAGCAATAACACAAATATTCTGTGTCACTGAAACCAACAGACAATACTTATTTCTTTACATTTATTTAGTACAGAATAAATGCAATTATTTGGCTAGAATATACTGTACAACGTGGGCAGTGCTAAATGAGCAAAAACATAATTTCCATTGTGCAAACAATAGCTTTAAGTGGTGTAATGGTGCATACACACATTAGATTTTCTGTCAGATTTGTACAATAATGATTTTAAAAATTGTTCAATGGTTCATATCTGAAAGAAAATCTGACATGTGTCCCTGCAACGATGAACGATGCGCATTCCTGTTTATCAGATAACGATATCTGACATCTGATGTGTTTGCAGTCAGATTTGTCAGATTTTCATTCATTTAATACTGTAGTTCATGAAATTGTTGTTAAAATCGTTCAAATCGTTCGTAGTTCATTGTTCGTAGTTCATCGTTCATCGTTCGTCATTAGTCTGACAGATCTGACCGAGTGTATGCACCATAAGACAGGTTATGACTTTAAAGGTGCCCATCCACTAGACGATTAAGTTGAGCGATTGAACGATATTGATCGTTCAATCATTCAAACGTTCAAATGTTTGCAAATCGTTTGCAAATCATTTGCAAAAATGTCTAAAACTACCAGCGATGCGCGGGCCCGTTGGTCGTTTAGACATCTATCATCGTGCAATCATGCTGGACAACCTGACTATGTCAGGTTGAGCATGTTTGCATATGATTGATGAGCCTGCACTGAACGACGTTCAGTGCAGGCTCATCACAAACTGAAAAACGACTGCACGATTACAATGTCGTAATGGTGCAGTCATTTTCATGTCTGCTAGTGGATGGGCACTTTTAGAAACATCAAAAATCAGCTTTCCACTGTAGATCATTTCTGAATGCTTTGTTCAGTAATGCTGCCCATCCACTACTAGATGCAGCGACGATGGCATGATTATGACATCACAATCGTGCCGTCATCCGCCTAGGGGTGAAGTGCATACACTGAACGTTCAGACGTTCAGTGTGTGCATATCAATTATTACTGAACATGGCAACCTGATGGCGGTCATCAGGTTGACCGTCATGTTTGGGCGATGATAGATGTTAAAAATTACCAGCGGGCACGCGCATCGCTGGTCGTTATTAACATTTTACTGACCAATTTGCAGACAATTTGCAAGCGATTGCACGATACTGACGTCGCTATCGTGCAATCGCCTGTCAAACTCGCCTAGTAGATGGGCAGCATAATCCTGATATAAAATGTTAATATTCAATTGTATCCAAGAGATTCCAATGTATAAGTTATGTGAAAAAGAGTATGAGAATAGAAAACATTGTTTTGTGCAGTGAAACATGTATATCAGATTATTAGGTCTATGCATCAATTCCTGAAAAAATATATGTACAGAATAAGGAATGCCTAAGCACCAAATTAATTAGCTCTTGATTAGAGCAGGGTAACCAACATCTTCATCCTTGTTTTAACAAACTTCATAAGTTAAATGAAATTTTGCTGTAAGTGTTGTTTCAATCGTGTTACACACTGTCTGCTAAATCAGAGCCTTTTAGATCGTATTTGTTCTCAGTGACAGTGACAAAGACACAGTATGTGGTGCACTGAATTGTTCTGTGGATGACAATCTGTCTGCACCTAATGTGGGCATCTTGTTGCTGCATATGATGAGAAGACATGCAATGTACAGTACCTAATAGCAGACATCTCCTGAAAGGTACTGTATGTGTACTTACTTGCTGCAATGTGCCATCAGGAGACTAGCCAGGATCACCAGTGCCCATCCAGTTGAAGACAATTTTGGCAAGTGGTTTGTATCTTTCCAAGACCTTTTCCTATGGGATGGAGCCATTGAAAAAAAACAGTTCACCAGTTAAATACCAGTTCCTCTGTAATTTTAATATAAAGTCATCATCAGCAGAAGCTTACTGCCATAGAACATCATAATGCGAATATTTACATGTACAGATATTGGCACTATCACCACACTATGACCATCATCTGCAATTTCAGTTTTAAAAGACAACTATAAAGAGCAAAACACTTACAGAAACATTAGACATTTATGGTAGTGACAAGATTTAATTGCAAATGCTTGCAGCAGCAGAGAGCCACAGTGACAGTTGGTCAGGGTACATCTACTGAAGAGGATCTATCCGTTACCCAGCCGGTACGCTGTCGGTGCTGATGTCATATTTTTTCCTGTGTGTAACAATACGGCTGTAGGAGGTGAAAAGAACTACAATGTTACAGAGAAGATCAAAGATTTCTGCTTCTTGTCCCGACTCGGGAAGGTGCTGGCTGCCTTCAAAAGTTTGTTGCTGCCCTTCTGAGTAATGTGGAGTTGAGAAGCTGATAAGTCAGTGCTGGTGCTCTAGTGTTGAAGCAGCAGCGAGTACACATACAGGTAAGGTCAGAGCCCAGGGCAAGTACTGTAATTCTGTGCACAGCGCTAAATTCTTGTGATCGCTCATTTTTAATAAAAGTCGGCCAGATGTATAGGTGGCCACATGGCAGTAATTTTTTCCTTTTGGAATGAACTCCCTATGCCAGTGGTTCTCAAACTTTTTTGAATCACAGCACCCTAGAGTATCAGCATTGTTTTCACAGCACCCCTAAGTTATTGAGAAATTCAGAAAAAAATTAAGTAAAATAGTAAAGTAAATTGTGCTGACCTGTCATCCTTAGGCTCAGTTATGTGGTGGTGGACAGGCTTGCACTTCTGTTTGTCCACACATTTACATTACATTGACCATAAATAATTTGATTTTGTGCTGAACCACCAACCTGAGGCACCCCTGCAAGTGTCCCAAGGCCCCCCAGGGTGCCATGGCACAAAGTTTGGGAACCACTGCCCTATGCTGAAACCATCTGTGTGAATTGCAGACACCATATCAGATTTCCGGTATTATAATTGCATTTTTAGTGCAATCCCCACGCTCACTTTAACAATTGCTGCTGTGTCTGCTCACCACACACTGCACTTTGCCATGGTGTAGCCCCTGGATCAACATTCCAAGAAGAAATCACAGAAGAAAAAAACATAAATGAAAGGCCAGTTATGAAAATGCTTATGAAAGTCCAGTTATGAAAACAAGCAGCCAACATGCTGACAGGAAAGTGTTGGCACCTATGCTTATGTACACTTATCCTTTGATTTACATCTGAATTAAATGAATAGCACAGACAATGTGATAATCTTTCAGATCAGCAATTTACACTCAATATACAAGATTGGTTAACACATGTAAATGGATTTACGTTACAAGCTAAAGGGACGCATACTTAACCATTTATTTGAATTTGTGCCTTGTTCATCATAGATACAGTATACTATGATTTACTGTAAGATTGCTAGCATGGAAAGTGCAATACATACAGTATAATGCTGCTAGGTTGTTACAGTGCAAGACAATCAGGGTCTACTGTCATTTGTGCTAGGATGCAGAAGAAAGCACTTGTCTTCTTATTTCCTGTTGTCTTTAATGTTTAAAGAAAATCTTTTCATATCCTGCCACAAGAGGTCAAACTTTTTTGAGTTACAGGTATTATATATATACACATCTGAATTGTGCTTCTTTTTTATCTAAAAATGATGCACTGTATTTTATCATCATCTGTTAAAATATATTTATTGTTTTTTTTATTTTATTTAATTTGTTTATTGTCAATTGTTTTAAATGTGGTACAAACAAAATAAAACTAAACAGAACAAGTTAAGTAGTAGTCTTAATATGACATGAAGAGTATGGTGCTCTGGGCCTGATTCAGACCCTCTCGCAAGCAGCCGCTCGCTCATACGTGGCTGATGTTATGCAATTGCACATGCGTATGCATTGCAGTGTGCATGCCCGAACTATTCCGAGTGATCGGGAAGCGCTCGCTCACCCAGCAAATACAGCCCAGTGGAATGAGTGACAGGAGAGGCCATTTGTGGGTGGTAACAGGGGCAGGGCAGTAGTAACAGGGGAGGTGTGAACGCAGGCGTGCCTGAGTTTTTCAACACCGTTTCTGAGGAGTGCATAAATAACAGGCAGCGTCAGAGTACACATCACTTGGTTGAATTATACACTGAAGTGCTTGCAGTGCTTGTAGTAGGGAACAGTCAACCGCAAGCGCTGTGGTCAGATCCAATGGAACCCGATGTACTGATGGTTGAATATACTTCCTGGAGATGATGTTCGCTAGTGTATGGCTAAAGACAGGCTGGTTGGTGTCTATAAACACAAAGTGATCGTTTGCTAAGACATTGTGGGCGTGCTTATGCCTTGCCGTGCGTTCACTCCCTTGATGTCACTTAGCTGAATTTGCATATGCTGGGAGCGAGCGGCCGCATCTAGCGACAGGGTCTGAATCTGGTCCTCTGTGCCATAATAGTAGTTCAGTTGTGGAACTCCTTACCACATGGCACATTCACTAACAGAGTTTAAAAAGGATTGGATGCCTTTCTGTTGCTAATATTAATAACAAACAATTTAGGGATGATTCATTTAGTGCCTGTAAATAGTTGCTAATTTCAGCATCAGAAAGGAACTTTGGCCCCCTGTTTGGATATATTGTGCTGATAAATATCCTACTGGGAGTTTTGCTTTGTCTTGCTTTGCGTTAATAAATTTACAAAAGGCCAGGTCTCTTTTAAACTCAATGATAACCATGGGAAATATATTATAAAATTAGATTCAGTTTAAAAAGTTATTTTTGAGTCACCAAAACTATAGAATATCATAGGTAATACTCTACTGGTCATTACATCAAATATTAAATGCTAAACAAAGGACATTCCTTATATACTATAAGCAGTATTGTAAAAATTAAGCCACGTTACCAAATTCATGTAAACATTATCATAATAATAATAATAATAATAATAATTAATAATTAATAATAATCATCACTTAACTCACTTTTTTTCCTAAATGATCATGTCCAGTTTTCATTTCATAGTAACGAAGCTATTCATTAACATTGTAATGCAGGAGATATCACATTACAATTCTCCTCCCATAGTTACCACAGTCCCTAAACTTTAGTATGGGGGCTGTAGAAATTATATCATTCATCCAGTTCCGAAAAAACAACATATTAATTGGAACTTAGTAGTGTAACTGCACACCATCTTGAGATGGCATGCAGTCTCTGAATGTGTTCACAAGCTGCCATTTACACAGCAGCTTGTGCAGCTGTAGGATCTTTTCAGATATCGCCTACTGTGTCCTCCTTTGCTGCAGCTCTCAGCTCCACCTCTGTCCCTCCTTCCTCTCCATTTTACCTTCCATCACAGCTGGCATATTCCTGGAGGAGGGCTTAATTTGAGGTGTGTTGTCTCTATCTGAGGTGTTCTGGTGCCAGTTTGAAGTCCACTGGAGAAATGAGCAGTGGGAGTCCAGAGAAATTGGTCCCGGGAACCCTGCAGGGCTCCCATTTGCCTGGTACCACCATCCTTGGGACAGAGGAGTCCCAGGCTATGCAGTCACCATTTAAACTCAGCAGGGATTAAAGGTCCCACAGGCCAGGTGATAGGGGACAAAGCTGGCCAGCCAACACATGCTATCACCCAGTCCCCTTCCGTTGCCACAAGTGATTCTGTAGGTGAACAGGCTGGTTCACAGATTGAAAATTAGAGGGGGCTTAAGGCTTGTCTGTCCCACAGCTTGTCCCTCGCATCCTAGGAACCGGAGATGCCAGGATGCAAATTTAGCAGTAATTGGGGTAAATGGGAACCAGAAGACCAGCTTGAAGATCAGACACCCCATGTTTGGAAGCCACTAGCTCCACTTCCCATGGGTTTGGGATACTTGGGGTGCCACTATCTTGTCCCTTCCCCTATAGGAACTGTAGATACTGGGCTTCAAAGTAGCGATAATTCGGAACCAGAATCCTGGCTAGAAGATCGGACACACTGCAGTTTAAGGCCTCTATCTCTGCTCCCCATGTACTCCAGCAGCTGGTTCTGGGCTTAAAAGGTTCCAGTGCCCATTGACACTTATATCAAGCTGGTGTCTTACTTTTTAAATAAAAAGCCCACATTTTTATATTATTAACTACCGAATAGGTCCACTGCAATGATCTAATTGTGTCCCCACAAGAGGCATGATGAATTCCTCTGATATTTACATTGAACTCACTGTGAGTTCAACGCTTAATTAGCAATGCACATTTTTTTCATGTTGTAAAGGCCTCCTGGTTACCTAGTAGTATAGATCTTGATGTGAAAAATTTATTTACATCACATAATTTGATTTAATTATTTGTAGTATGCTTTCAGTGGAATTATGAACCTGTGTTTTCTTTTTGACTTTGTTATTATAAATGAATAGGGCAGAATTACAAACTGGAACAAAGTAATTGATAAAAATAGATAGGTAGTAAAAACTGTTGGACCTGATTCAAAGATATATACGATAACCCGATTGTTAGTGCACATCTCAAATGTTTTAGGGTCTGTGCATGTGCATGACCCATTCTGCATATGTGCAGAATGAGTCCTTTGATCTTGCTCGCAGACGCCCCCAAGCCAGAGCATAATCGACATGCTATGGTGTTTGGGGGGAGTGTAGCAGGGGGTGTGGATGGAAACTTCCCAGAAAGTGGTGTGTGTCACCTCTGTTTCCCAGGAAGGGTGAGTCCAGGGCCTGTATCTGTGTACTCAGATTCCTGGCCTCACAATTGTTCAGGACCTGGTCAGGCGGTGGTAAGCTTCAACTTCCACAGCCTGGCCAAAGGTGCAAATTGGTTGTGATGGTGTTCCCAGGCTGTGACCTAGGATTGCAGATGCAGCAAGGAGGTATCTGTTTCCTACAGACACCACCTGCTGCATTAGCATTTTAGATGGACGGAATTGCAGAGCCGCTTGGGTCCAGCTCTACAATTCTGCCCATCTCTGAATCAGGCCCTTTGTCTGCTAGTTATACAAAAATTATATAACAAAAATAAAGAACATATTAAATATGTGATCACAGTATAATATTTTGGGGCCCATTTATTAACAATCACATTTGCAATGTGATCTGGGTATGTTACTAACACCCATGATCACATTGTATGATGCAATCTTAGTGCTGGCATGTATCAAAGAGCTCCTAGGGACAGGGGCTCCAAAAGGAGCCCATACCTGCGAGGTTCTCCAATTGCAGAGACGTCTCTTCACTTCTGTGCCTGGCTCATTCGCATGCATGATCTTCAGACCACACATGAGAGGCGGCTATTGCCGTGTAGGGTTCCTCCAGAACATTCTCCCAGCTAGTATTGTGATATGTAGTCCAAAGGTTACAGCAGCATAATGCCATCTTTAGATGGCATTAGCAGCAGTGACAAGCTCCAGAATGTGAATATGAAAGCATCGTATCCCCCATAGAAACCCATGGGGGTTGTGGCTGCTGTCGGAAAAGGAGAAATAGCAGCAGATATTGGAGATATCTGCTGCAGTCTTGCAATTATAAATTGCAGGGAACCTAATTATTTGTAGATATCCCCCCAAAATGGGTGTTTTTCATGGGAATATGCCACAATTAGTTAATGTTATAAGCAGCAGCACAGAGCATCTTCCTGCCAGGATGTGTGCAACAAAGTGCAAATATGTTTTATACAAAAATTAGTTGTGTTTATTGGTCACAAACATACATATTTACATGGTACGTACCAGATGTAAAGCAGGCTCAGGTAACCTGAGTCATTCCACCCATTGTTGACAAACAACCTCCAGCAAGCCCTGCAAACAGCATGAATGCTGGGAGTTGTAGTTCAGCCGGAGAGCTACAAGCTGCTTTCCTCTGATGTAAACAGACAGTCTTGGTCCCATTATCCCCAACAACCTCCCTGACCACAAAGTAAACATCTGTGTGTATTATTTAGCACCTCCACAAGCAAGGCCACCACATTTCTATTAGATGTATAAAAAATATACAGTGTATATGGGCTGAATCAATATTCAATCAGGATGTGGCACAAAATGGCTGCCCTGATTGTGTGTTAGTGATAGGTGATCTGCAGATGTCACTCAGGTTATCAGGTTTTAGTTGGTTGGTTCACATAGGATTGGACAAAAGTGGGCTTCATTGAACCTGCTCCCATATACGCCCCAAGCATCTCTGTGCGATAGTGCAGACACTGCATATCTTATGTCAAACTCTCCATGCTCAAATAGCAAGCCTTCTACAGATAAAATATATTTCTCAAGCACTGAAGAACTTGATCCTACATTGATCCCCCCTCATAAATGTTTTTTAGAATCAAAAAAATTCAAATAAATTTACAAATTAATCATTCCTTCCTTCCTGTCCTTTGCTGCAACCTTCTGGCCTAAACTGGATGAAATCAATATTGTGAACTGTGAGGTTGTCAAAAGTGATGGAAATAAATGTTATTGAGGTTAATAATACTTTTGGCACAAAAATAGGCCCAAATTATATGATTTCAGCTATTTTTATAATTTTTCTGAAAAAAATAAAGTTTTGAAAATGCACAAGGGCGGTTTTGCAATACCACAATGAGTTCCAAAACATGAAGATCCAAAACCAAACTAGCAAAAATGGCCTGTCTCACATCTCTAATTATCACCACTACTTCCCAGTTCAACAATCTAATATAAAGGAACTTGGGTCCTTATTGTGGAGACTGCAAAATAGCATAGACTATCAATGTTAATCCATGGTTTGTATTGTGGATATGTTCATACATTCTAATTTTTAATAACCTCTTCACATTACCTACATAATGTAAGCCACACTCACATTAAACCACATATGTGACATACATGTACAGTATGTGCAACTTATTTGAATTTTTTAAATTGTGTTTTATTTAAGCATTTTATATACAAGAACAAGTAAACTTATTAGTATGCAAAAATATATAAAAAGGGAACAAAAACACAATAAACAGGGTCATAGAAGAGAGAAAATCACCATATATAGAGAAAAGTACAAAGCACAATATTAACACATACATGTACTTGCAAGTGGTCTTATACATAAAGTGTAACAAATAGAGGTAGGAGGATAGGTGTAAATAATATGTAAAATATCTGGAATCATCTGCACTTGTTTGACCAGTAGTAGTATTAGTGCCCTGACTGTGCACCTTAAATTATACATTGTTACTCTACTAGAGGTTCAGTAACTTGATGGAGCAGGAACATGATTAGTCCTTTTGCCACTCAAAGTAGGCAGTCCATATATCCTGGTCCCCTCCTTTATAAAGATGCCCTGTTCTTTGCAGGTTGATAAGGTCTTCTCTAATGATTAACCAAGTCCCTCTGTGGTAGCTGGCCACACCCCCTCTGGTGACTGGTAACACCCCTTAGAATTGGGCTCTTACCAAAGTACTCCCCTGGTGGGCCCTTTATGCTCCAGTCTGACACTAAGCCCCTACCAAGCATTCAAAAACAGGTTTTCAGGCTTGAAGACCAACAATACAGAAATGAACCCTTCATTTCAGATAATTTATATCACCTATCCACTCCTTACCTTTTGCAGATTGTCGCATATGAGGGAAAGATCAGCGTGCACTTCCCATAAATTATCTGTAACCCATTTTTCACAGTTGGCCACAGCATCAAGTGCTTATTGTAAGGCATCTTCAGGTAGTGTAGACAGGTCCTTGTCAGAGTCAGTCAAGGGGTGCTGTGAAGGTGCTTCTTGAGCCTCCCATCCTGAAGGAGTGGAACTGAAGTTCGAGTTTGCAAACTTGTCACGCTTGTCAGCTGCAGATGTATGCTGAAACTTCTCTCTTGGGACAGATATCCCAGGTAATTTGTAGGAGGTTACATAAAGTGCTCAAATATATATAAAGGGTCCCAGGCAATGAGCAAATACTACAGTCAGATGGACACTGGGTAGGGTCGAACAGTTCAGGGGGAGCAAGGTCCACAAGCAAATGCAGCCACATAAATCCAAAATAGAAGGAGACAGGAGGATCAGAAGGGAAATGGAACCTTTAAGCAATGTCTGCAAAAGTTAATTGAAGTGTATTCTTCATAGAACCTACAAGGGCAGACTAGAGCCAGTGGCAATAGTGTTATAAATTTTCCTATCTGAACTAGTAACAATAATTTTTTTGAATGCATAAATTTACATATATTGCAGTGTCCACAACGGACTGCATATCAAAAAAGGAAATAAGTGTGTCAGTATCAGGTGCACTAATCTAAAATATACCTTTTATTTCAATAAGTTAAAAATACAAATAAAATAAACCATTGCAGCTAAATTTAACATAGAGAAGATTTATTATAAGAAATATAAGAAAATTAATAATAAAATGATTCCTGAAAACTGTGTGCCTTTATTTGTTTTCCTTATAGAACAAACTGAAATTTACTGTCTGAAATTACAGTAGTTATTCAGGTACAATAGATGGGATAAAAATACAGTATGCATCTATATAGTATACTGTTCCTCACTACCTTAGAGATAGTCGGCAATTAGTTATTCAGGTAGGTGAAATTAATATGCAATATATATCTGTATAGTATGCTGGTCACCTCTACCTTAGGGGCATATTCAATTGGGTACGAGACTATCAAAAAGCCCACACCTGCGAGGTTTTTCCTGCAGGTGTGGGATTTTTGATATTCAGTTAGGTGTGGGTTTTTTTTTCCCCATGTCGGGAGGTTTTTTCCTCACACCTCCAGAGCAAGTGTGATTTTTCCTAAAATCGTTAATTTTAGAAAAAATCAGTGGGACTTGCTCTGGGACCCCGGCGGAACCCCCCCTTAGGACTAATTAAGCAATTGGAAGTTTCCAATTAGCTTAATTGGTCCTTAATTACTCACCTTCTTCAGCGCTGTCTTCTGCATCCAGAGTCGGGAGACGGCTCTTCTGCAGCAGGGTGAAGTATGTCAGTGTGTGTGGTGTTTGTAAGTGTGCCTGAGTGAGTGTGTGTGTGCTTGAGTGTGTGTGACCCCCATGTATGTGTGCCCCCCCAGTGACAGTGTGGACCCCTGGAATGGGCGCTGGGAGAACTACATCTCCCAGCAACCCTTGCTCCTCCCACCAGCTTCTGGCACCTCCAAGCAGCCCCTGTGACTCCCAGCAGTATCATCTCCAGTAAGAAGATACAGGGGAGGCCACTGGGAGCCACAGAGACCACAGGACAGGTAAGTGCTTTAGGTAAGTGATTTATTTTTTTATTTTTTTTATGCGGCGCTGGGTTTTCAGAGCTAAAAATCCAGCGACCACCATTTTTTTAACTGGATACGTGGGTATCGGGAGCGCGCATACCCGTGTTTATTCCAAAATTGGGTGTGAGGGGCGCAAGGTTTTTTTCTTGCTAAACCTCGCACCCAATTGAATCTGCCCCTTATGGTGCATAAACACAGTCAGATTTGTCAGATCATTGATTTCATTAAATGAGGAGCAATTTCATCAATGATTTGAATGATTTTGTGAACTATTTGATGATTTCTGACAGTATTAAAATGAATGAATCATCAAAATCTTACTGCAAACACAGTCAATGTCAGATATCGTTATCTGACATGTGGGAATGCACATCGTTGGTCGATGCATGCCCAACATATGAATGATTGAATGATTTTTAAAATCGTTATCATTCATATCTTTAACAAAATCTGACCGTGTGTATGCAGCATTAGAGGTGGCATAGAATCCAAAACTTCTAATATATCTATGAGTGGTTTATATATCTCCACTAATCAATACATTCAATACACTTCTTGAATTGTTTGGATCCACATTGTGCTCCAGCACACACATGGGGGCACCCTATCTTGAGAGAGGGGAGCAAAGACAAAAACAGAGACAAAATATAACCATATATAAATATAAACAGGCTTATTTAACAGCAGATTATTCCAATATGACTAGATATGTAGTCTTCTTTGACAAATAATGAAGATAACGGAGGAAATTATATTACACCATTCTGCTTAGACAAGGGATGCCAAAAAAGTTGAATAAGAACATCCTGACATTTATCTTATGAAAGAGCTAATAATAAGTGGTACATGAGTTAGATACAAAATGTTATTATCACTAACTGTTATTTTATGTGCAAACAATACAAAGAAAATTAGTATAATAAATACAATTCAGTATAACATTGCAATATAATAAGGACTTCTCTCTTATATACACTATCAAGGAAACCTATCACTCCTCCTCATATAAAAATTAAAACTCCAATTATTATTTTTTCTGGACTAAGTATGGGGAATGAAAGAAAAGTTGGTATCATATAACTAAGATTTCATTTAATGCATTCAACTAAGATCTGTGCACTGTGAAACAATCGATACAGTCTGGATCATTAATTTTGCCTTAATAATAGGCTAAAAACGGACAGTAATTATACCAATAACAGTACAGTACACATAGATATTTGATCTTTATTCAATGTATGTGAATAAATGAGATTAATGTGCTAACACAAGGTGTAATACGAGATTTGAAGTTGAACCTTAATTTACACTAATAGGGATATCTATCACTCCTCCGTAGACAAATCTATATGCCAATTATTATCTTTGGACCAATTATGGGGAATAAAAGGAGAGCTAGTATCTAATAACCGGTATTTCACCTATACCATTTAACTAAGATCTATGCTTGGTAGCATGAATATCTTAAGAGAGGAGCAGTCTCCATTCAGGGTCCCCTCCTCTCATCCCAAAAGTGCACTGAGTGCAGTAGACTCTGAGTACTAGTTTACTGTAGTGCTGTGCCCAATGCTACTGTTTATGTGCAGGTCTCTGGAAAAATGGTGTAGCAGCCATTTTCCCATCTATTTTCCTACTACTCATGCACAAAATTCTGGGAAAATGACAGCTGCACCATTTTCCCAGTGATTTGTGCAGTGCTGCTGCCACCATTGTGGGACTCTGGAGAGATAAGTATTGAAGAAATGGGTGAAGGGTGTGTGGTGTGGGCCCCCCTGGACTCAGGGGCCCTTGTGCACTGCACACTCTGCAGCCATTATAGATATGCCACTAAATGGTAGTACAATTGGTTTAGTTCTACTAAACTAACAGTGCCTTACTAAGAGTCCAAAAATGGACAATAACTTTTAGAGATGAGCGGGTTCGGTTCCTGAGAACCGAACCCACCCAAACTTCAGGGATACGAGGTAGATACGAGTAGGCTCGGGTTTTCCCACCTGACTCAGATCTGAAAACAAGGCAAAACGTCCCGCTGTCGGATTATAGCGGGTTTTGGATTATATAAAGGTCTAGCGATTTCTGCCATTTTTCACTACGGCTGTGGAGAGTGAAGAGAGAGGGATCTGGGACCTGTGCTGTGCTGTTATTAACTTGTTATAATTAAAATATTAATTGCATGCTGATGCTGTGCATAGGGTCTGGCTACTGTTGTCCATAAGGGCTGGCTGGCTGTTGTCTATAGAGGGGCTGGCTGTTGTCTATAGAGGGGCTGGCTGGCTGTTGTCATGTCCATAGGAGTTGGCTGGCTGTCGTTGGCCTGTACATAGGGGCTGGCTGTTATCTTGTCCATAGAGGCTGGCTGGCTGTAGTGCTGTGTTGTCCAGGGGGTGCTCTGTCCTTCAGTGGTGCTCTTCACCCACCCCCAGTGTGAAAAAATAAAAAAAAGAGGGTTAGCCACACTTCTTGTTTGCATATCAGCCACACCTGGCTGTCACTGTCATCGGCATAGCTGTGCAGGGGTGCTGTGCTGCTGTCTGTCAAGGGCTGCTGCCCAAAAAATAAATAAACAATTTTTTTGTGTGCATATCAGCCACACCTGGCTATCACTGTCATCGGCATAGCTGTGCAGGGGTGCTGTACTGCTATCTGTCAAGGGCTGCTGCCCCAAAAATAAATCAACAATTTTTTTTGTGTGCGTGTCAGCCACACCTGATGTCACTGTCATTGGCGTAGCTGCACAGGGATGCTGTGCTGCTATTTGTCAAGGGCTGCTGCCCCAAAAATAAATCAACATTTTTTTGTGTGCATGTCAGCGACACCTAGCTGTCACTGTCATCGGTGTAGCTGCACAGGGGTGCTGTGCAGCTGTCTGTCAAGGGTTGCTGCCCAAAAAATAAATAAACAATTTTTTTGTGTGCATGTAAGCCACACCTGGCTGTCACTATCATCAGTGTAGCTGCACAGGGGTGCTGTGCTGCTGTCAGTCAAAGGCTGCTGCCCAAAAAATAAATAAACATTTTTTTTGTTTGCATATCAGCCTGGCTGTCCCTGTCATCAGCATAGCTGTGCAGGGGTGCTGTGCTGCTGTCTGTCAAGGGCTGCTGCCCCAAAAATAAATCAACAATTTTTTTTGTGTGCATGTCAGCCACACCTGGCTGTCACTGTCATTGGCGTAGCTGCACAGGGATGCTGTGCTGCTATTTGTCAAGGGCTGCTGCCCCAAAAATAAATCAACATTTTTTTTGAGTGCGTGTCAGCCACACCTGGCTGTCACTGTCATCGGTGTAGCTGCACAGGGGTGCTGTGCTGCTGTCTGTCAAAGGCTGCTGCCCAAAAAATAAATAAAACATTTTTTTGGTTTGCATATCAGCCACACATGGCTGTCCCTGTCATCGGCATAGCTGTGCAGGGGTGCTGTGCTGCTGTCTGTCAAGGGCTGCAGCCCCAAAAATAAATAAACAATTTTTTTTGTGTGCGTATCAGCCACACCTGGCTGTCCCTGTCATCGGCATAGCTGTGCAGGGGTGCTGTGCTGCTGTCTGTCAAGGGCTGCTGCCCAAAAAATATATAAACAATTTTTTGTGTGTGTGTCAGCCACACCTGGCTGTCACTGTCATCGGCGTAGCTGCATAGGGGTGCTGTGCTCCTGTCTGTCGAGGGGCTGCTGCCCAAAATAATACAAATAAAACCAAATATTTTTTGTGTGTGTTGTAGTGTGCATAGTGAGTATGGAGGACAGTCACATGACCGGAGAGCAGGATCCACATACCAGTCTTATAGCTGCCGGCAGCAGTCATGATGCAAGGCCATCAACATCATCTTTGAAGGCTGATGTACCAGGGCTTAAGTCAGGCCAAAAAGTCAGGCTAAAAATATCAACTTGTACCTTGTTAAAGCAAAAAAAAAATGAAAGCTAAGTCAGCATTAGAGAAACAAAAAATTGGAAATATGCCATTCACTACATGAAGTGGCAAGGAATGGTTAAGGCATTGATGTGTATTTATGACTGATGGTTCTAGTGAAGCCCCTCTGCTTGTAGGAAAGGTACAAAAAAAATTAAAATTGCTAAATGAGTAAGACACCGGGACCAACTGTGTGCTCGGAAAAATCAGAAATCCCAGAGGAGAGTCCAAGTGTGTTTGCGGTTGCCATGTGTGAGCCTGACCATTTGTGTGCCTTCTGATGTAGAAATCGAGGATGCTTCTGTGGAATTGCACGAGAAGGATGAGGTGGATATTTATGTAATTGACGATAACAACAAGGATGATAAGGTTGTTGATGATGAGGAAGATGTTGATGGTAAGGATGTTTGTGTAAAAATTGTAAATCAGGCAACAGTTGTTGCCCATGGTGGGAAAAATCCCATTGTTGCCATGCCTAAGCAAAGGACTAAAAAATCCACTTCTCATGTGTGGAATTATTTCCACCCAAATCTGGACAACCTTTGCCACGCCATTTGTAACTGTTGCCAGGTAACAGTGAGTATAGGTAAGGACTATAACCATCTTGGAACCTACTCCCTGTTATGTTACTTGCAGCACATTCATCAAAACTGAAAGGGTATAGAAACTTTGGGGACAAAAAAACAAACAACAATCAGTTCAGTGTCACCAAGCTGCTCCCTTCTTTCTGGATCCAAGCACCTGCAATATCCATTACCAACACCTGCATCATCATCGACATCCTCATTCATGATCGGAAGTAGTCCTTCATCCAAATATCATAAGGATTGACTCCTCTCCTATCCATTTTTCCTTAGAAGGATCCTTGAGTGCTAAGTATGTTGCTGCTGCTGCTGTTGCTATAAGTGGATCTTCATCCCAGAAGGGGACCAGGAAGAAGACTACTTTTAGTAGTTCAGGAAGTTCAACAAAACAATTGACCATCACACTGTCCCTTGCATTGGCGAACAAATATGACAGCAAACACCCAGGTGCACAGCGGATTACTGACGCCATAACAGCTATGCTGGTATTAGATGTGCATCCATGGTCCACCATTAATGCAGTGGGTTTTACCAAGTTAATGGAGGTCCTGTGTCCCTGCTACAATGTGCCTTCTAGATTCCACTTCTCTAGAATAGCAATTCCCAATCTGTACAAGGGTATTAAAATTCTTATTAATGTTCTCCAAATTGCCGTTGTGCTCACTTTCCACTTAACCATGGATATAAGGACAAGTGAGACAGGGCAAACTAAAGATTACATGACTGACAGCCCACTGGGTAGGTGTATTATCTCCAACTGTGCAAACAGCAGCAGCAGCATCTAACAAATACCAGCTCATTCAGAGGCAGCCTCTGTGCATCACTAAGAGGCACACCACTGAGAACCTCTTAGAGAAACTCAGGGATATCATTGCAAACTGACTTACCCCACTTGGACTCTTCTTGGGATTTGTGATTTCTGACAATGCCAGCAATATTGTGCGAGCATTACATGTAGGCGAATTCGATCACATCCCATGTTTTGCTCACACAATTAATCTGGTGGTGCAACATTTTAAAAAAATTACAGGGGTGTGCAAGAGATGCTCTCCGTGGCACAAAAGATTTCTGGACATTTTCGACATTCAGCAACTGCGTGTCAAAGATTGCAGCACCAGCAAGAACTTTGAATTTGCCCTGTCATCAGCTGAAGCAAGAGGTAGTAACTAGGTGGAATTCTAGCCTCTATAAGCTTCAGCGGATGGAGGAGCAGAAAAGGCCATCCAAGGCTACACTACGGCCTATGTGGAGAATAATTTCCGTGTTCTGCAAGGTTCGCAAACCCTTTGAACTTGCCACACGTGAAGTTAGTTCAGACACTGCCAGCTTGAGTCAGGTCATTCCCCTCATCAGACTTTTGCAAAAGCAGCTGGAGAAAATGAAGGAGGAGCTGAAACGGAGTGATTCTGCTAAGTATGTGGGACTTGCAGATCAAGCCTTTCATTTGCTTTGACAGGATCCAAGGGTCGTCAATCTCTTGAAATCAGATCACTATATTTTGCCGACCATACTTGATCCTAGGTTTAAGTCATACCTTGTGTCTTTCTTTCTGACGGGCATAAATCTGAAAAGATGCAAAGAGCTGGTGGTGAAAAAATTGTCAGCTCAAGTGGAATGTGATATGGCAGCATCTCCTCCTTCAGTTTCTACAGCTGGCAGTAAAAAACTACATTTTCCTAAGATACCCACTGCTGGTGGTGATGCAGATCAGTCAGCAAAATCTAATGACATCTGGTTGTGTCTGAAAGAACTGCCTACAATGAGTGGCTTGTCTACAGTGACTTTTCTTGATACTGTCACCATTCAGAGAATGGTGGATGACTAATTTTAGAGATAGCATCCAAATAGGTATGTCAGATAGTCTGTTTCACTACTGGCAGGAAAAAGAGGCAATTTGGAGTCTCTTACACAAACTTGCTTTGCTGTACTTAAGTTGCCCACCCTCCAGTGTGTACTCTGAAAGAGTTTTTGGCGCAGCCAGGTACCTTGTCAGTGATCGTCGTAGGAGGTTACTTCCCCAAAATTTGGAAAAGATGATGTTCATCAAAATGAATTACAAATTCCATGAGAAAGACCTTTACCAGCACTTAAGTCCAAAAAAGACATTAGCGGCTGACTCTGTAATGGTGGATTCCAGCGGGGATGAATTCATATTGTGTGACAAAGACATGTGATTGCTCCCCGCCACAGGCATAGGAGACTGCTGTGGCTGCTGCTCAGCAGCCACGAGCAGTCTCCCACTGCAGCTCAGCTGTGTGCTGGGCTGCTGTGAGGGAGGGAGGGTGGTGGTATTGGACCCGGGCCCCCGGCAGGCCCCTCAGGAAGCCCAGGCCCAGGTAATCTGTACCCACTCCCTCCTCCTCTCGGCGCCCCTGCACATGGCCGGTACAGCAAAACTGCTAATGGCTCATTAATCAGTTATGGTTCCTTTGATCGCTCAACCCCGTTACTTGGATAACTGTGGTAATTCTAGAGCTAATACATGCAGACCACCAGGGATGCATGCATTTATCAGTTCAAGACCAATCCAGGGGTTCCTGGTGGATCGGCCCCAGCCTCCTGCTGCCCCCAACCTCCCATATTTGCAACTTTTTTTAATATGTTACAATGCTAATAATGAAAGGAGATTCTACCCACAGTATATGCAATTGACTGGGAAACTTTGGATATATTATCAATTCATTTTTCTCAGCGCTGTCGTATCATACCTCTAATATTGAATATGCAGATGTGTATCAATATGTGGATGTAGTGATACTCAGATGCATTTTGATAATACCTACATCTAAGGTGTGTGAACTATAACACAGTGATACTCAGATGCATTTTAGACAATACCTATATTCAAGGTATGTGAACAATAACACACTCCCAATAAATTTGCTACCCCATTGATATAGACTGATTTTTCTAGTTTCTCTCCATTTAATGCATCTGCAATGGATTGGGAAATTTAGGAACAAGTCAAAAACATACTGCTGATATAAACAGGCAATATAAGCCAATAACAGGCAAATTTTTAGATAATAATAGAATTTACGATTATCCTGTCTTTGCCTGAATATTTCCAGAATCTATCATCAGTATATTCCTATTTTCATCTAGATTCATATAATTACCCTATATTACTAACAATTTATCAGTGGACCTGCCTTTTATACTTTATGTTTGCTCTGTTTAATAATAATTTTAATCCCTTATATTTTACTGTATATTTCCCCTGGATTGGGATCATTTTAATGTGCAGTATTAACGAATAAAAGTTATATTTTATTTATCATTTCTTTCTTTTTGTGTGCCCACAAAAACAACTCCCTACTCTTTCCCCCATACTTTATGATCCAATATGTTTGATTAGGGCTGCACCCCTGCTATCAAATTAAATATTTAGTCTCGATTATATAGGGGTTCAGCATTTATAATAAATAGTGTGCATTTCCCCCCTCCATTTTTTTTTACCTTCCCTTTCTTTATGAATGCTATTTGTAATGCCTTACATCAACCTTACTGTTTAGGAGATAAATCCTTTCTGAAATGTGGATACTGACAGAAATGCTTTTGTAGTGCAATGGCCACCTATTTAACACCATCCTACTTAGAACAGCTCCCTCTGTGAGTCTGTTTCCATTGCTCCCATTTCAGTCAGGAGATTAGATGCTACATTCTCTACTACATCTTCCTCTTAGCCCCCTCTAACAAGACATGAATGATGTCCCCCTTCTTCATGGATCCAGCTCTTAGACAGCTGACAGGGACCCTTCCACTCGGACAGGTAGGACAACTAGAAGTAAGGAAAGAACAACTTTTGTTGGGGCACTATTATTAAAAAGATTAAATATAACTTTCATGTAATACAGTTAAAATAAAATAAAGTATCCTTTAAATTTGTTAATAAGTGATTAACATAAACAGACCTTTCAGTGTGAAGAAAAATAAATAAAAGTATATACTTAACTGACCCTGTTATTTTGAATAAATGAGCCAGACCTGTCATAAAAAATTATTTCAATTGTTTGTACTCATGCTTGTCTTAAAATATGTTTGACCTGCTGATTGGTGTAATATTTTCTCAATGCAGCTCTCTAGATTATTTTCCTTTCCCCTTCAAGTACTTTCTCATGATTTTCCTTCACCAAAGAAAATCAATATGATCAATATATAATATAAGAGGAGGAATATAAAAGACTCTTCTATGAAATTATCTTTTTATATACATCAAGAGGTTCAGAAGAAAAATAATAACAGATACAAGACAGTGAAACATAAAGTACAGTACAGGAAGAAAAAAAGAAGATATACTTAATAGAGAAAAATATGGTGCTAAAAATATAGGATAGTTGTTATTTAATAGATTTTTTTATATTTAAATAAAATGAAAAAGACTTATGGGTACTATACCCATCTTACAGAGATCATGGTAAGATGGATTCAGACTTCTTAGACACAATTGCACCATGATACTCCTGTTAGGACCCAATCATTTGACTTTAAGGCTAATTTATAGTTTCCCTCCCCGCTATAACAGGATGCCCCAGATGCCCAATACAAAAGCTCCAATATTATTGTGTAATAAAAGATACCATTATTTTTAATAGCTGTGAGAAACTGAAAATGTATTACTATAGACCTGTGACTTGTTCATCTCCTGATATAATTCCTGAGATGCAAATTCTGGGACAAATGAACAGAGTGGCACAAATGCTCAAGCATATTCTAATTGTTTGCCCACCAAGACTTTGAATCCTCTATACAATGTATAGTATATTATAAATGTGGCCCAATGGGTTGTGTATTTGCATTGTAGAAGCTGCACTGCCACCTTAGGAGAACCATGAAACTACTTGGGAAGTTTTTCATTCATTTTTTTGTGATAAAGATGAAATTGTGAAGGACCATACCCCAAAAGTCAGAAAGGGAAGGACGGCAAGTAAGTGGGAATGCTGCCTAAACAGTGGGTCCCATGGAAAAAGCATGTTTTTTTTCATTTTTGTTTTCAACAAAAATGAATTCCACCCCTGATCAAAGGTTAATGCCACTACCAGATAATTAATCATGAACATTATTTAAAAAGTTAATGAATGGAATTATTACCATAGTCTTACTTAAACCTTCAGCCATCGGTAGAGCTCTCCAGTGCTTATGATCTTGCATAAGTTTCCAGAAAACTAATATACCTTCTATATGTATTACTAAATGTATAGCTATTATGTTCACATACTGCCAAGCATTGGTAAAATGGTATAGCTATGGTACTGTACTATCTATTGTTTTAATGAGATGACTGAATGCTGATTTTTGGGACAATAGTTAAAAATTGGTGAAATAAATAAGTCTAATTAATGTACAAGTTCAAGAGTGAAAAATTAATTTGTGGGTTTACTGACCTATATATTTTAGGATCTCGAATGATTAAACCTTAATTTATAAAATTAAAGTTGAATATTGATTGTTCATTAATTTCATGCAAATAAACTCAATCTGACACAGATCACAAAATCCAGTAATATAGTTCTAAAATCTCTCTACTGAGCTGAAAAATAAAATAGAACCTCACTATATTATGTAAATAAGGTACTCATTGACATTTAAATGAATTCTATGCACAAAAAGGAAAAGATACATTTATTTTTTGTATAAATTAGTTAATTATGTTCACTCATTTCTTTTTTTTCAGTTGTATTTGGTTTCTGCACTGTTAGAGCTAAACTTTGAGAAAAGGTCAGGACCTGGATTTAGTTAAATGGATAAATCATTCTGGATAATGGTAAAATTCACGCAATTAACTTTACTCTGTGGTATATACTGATGGAATATCTATCTTTTGCTGTAGATGAATGTTCTCTTAAATGAATCCTTTCAGCTGTTTTGGAGGATTGCCACAAAATGTAAGTATCAGGGCAATTTAAAATGAGGTGCTCCCACTTTAACTGCATAAACTGTCCCCAAAGATATTGCAGCTAAGCTCCGAAAAGCTGAGCTTGGTCATGGTAGTTAACAAAACAAGCAAGTGTTTCATAAATGATTCACTAGAGGAGCATCACAAGCAGCCTAAATGTGCAAGGCATACTGTAATTAGTACATATATGTAGTAGATAAGCCAGGTCCAAACACAGAAATAAAGTGTTAGTGTATGCTATCACTTTACTATATATTCTTTACCTGGCTGGAATCCATTCATAGCGACTGTCTTAGTAAGAGAAATTTGATAATTGCTAACAAAATTATTTTCTTATTGAATATGCAGCAATCAGAAGTTGTAGTTAACAGGAGAAACTTGCAATCATCAAAAATACAGCCACTTAATATCTCCCCCTTTAAAACAACAATCTTGCAAAGGCCAGTGTAGCAATTAAATAGCCCCAAGATCTGTGAGCCTTGTTTAATGCAGTAAAAATAGTTATTATTATGCCTTTCACTCACTTAGGGCTGATGCAGAGCTGATTGTATGCCTATTTGCTGAGTGCAACTTGTGGGTTTTCACACCTCGCATGCTGCAGAACCAAGTGTATGCAAGTACAGGTGCTGCATTTTAGTGTATCTACATTTGCAAATGAAGAGGCATAATGGGGTTGTAACAGAATGTTATCATGCATACACAGTTCAGAGAGGGCTTGCTGAGGAAACTGCCAGCAATGAAAGGTTGGAATGGAAGTGTAAATACACCTGTTTTCAATGAATATCCAATGACTATTAAATGTTTACAAAAGTGTACAAATAAAGGTGGTCTGCCTGCAAATATGTGTACAGCACTGCATATGGGTGAAATTAGTAATTTATGTGTACCAATGTGGGAGCAATTGCGGAAAACTTGCGTTCAACTCTACATCAGGCCCTTAACCACTCAACGGGCTAATATTTTTTCCAAAAACCACTCCAAAAATTCTCTTTTTTTAAGGTTGAATAAGGTCAAGAACATGTATTTAAAACTTATACAACATGATTTTATTAAAAAAATGTTTTTTTTTCTTTTTTAAGACAGTATACCATAAGAATAGCAATTTTTTTTAAATGCATGAACTTGAACTTTAAACACTACTAAACTACATTATTTAGAAATTTTGCAAATTGGCCATCTTTAATCTAACGCTTCAAATGCCTCCTGGGGTCAGGAACCAGGAACTACCCAAACACTCCTGGAGTGCAATCCATCCCCCAGATGTCAATAGGAACTGGTCTATGAGCTGTTTTATCCGCCAATGCATTTCAACTTCTTAGAGTCTTTCTCAAGGTTTTTTCTAGCACCAGTCACCAGTGATTCCTTCTTCCAGAATCAGTATTGACATCACGGGGGAGGAACTTACCAAGATACCACAGGCTGCTGCAGGAGGTCACTTCTCAAAATAACGTACAAATAATGCCGTGACTGCCCCGGCTGGCAAGGATGAGGGAAGG
Organism: Taudactylus pleione; assembly: GCA_031769625.1. Lineage (NCBI taxonomy): Eukaryota > Metazoa > Chordata > Amphibia > Anura > Myobatrachidae > Taudactylus > Taudactylus pleione. Next base: position 2,550,870 of record JAUIMM010000040.1, on the reverse strand, counting down.
GGGGTGCGGGATGCGATTGGGCGGGCAGCAGGTTACTGAACACTCAGCAGCAGCTGCACCACACCATTTCCAGCGGTGACATAAATGGGGGGGAGAAGCAGGCTATACTTGTATTTGACAGCAGCACCTGCACCACACTGATTCCTAGGTAACATCAGCAGGGGGAGGAAAGACAACAGAGGTGGATCCATGGAGCCTCATCATTCACAGTCAGCTGACTGGATTACTAACCAATAAGGTTAGTGATTATTGGAATAAAGATTGGACTCAAGAGTAAATGTTTTATTTTAAATTTACTTGACTGGTTATAAAATAAAGCAGGTAGTGTCACATAAAGATGCATTAGATAACACTCTGTCTATGCTTGATGACATATGCTGTCAGTGTCTCCCCAAAATGTAATAAAAAGTAGTAACAAAACAGCAATTTAGTAGCTTGTGTCAACAAGCATAGACAGCGCCAGATTAAAGTTTGTGGGGTGCATCGGGGTAACTAGGTTATGGGGCGCCCACCAACAAAATTGATCATGCGACTATATTTTACAGTTGTGTTACTTATATACCAGTGGACCAACTTCATGCCAGCTTGTGATTAATAAAATGCCATACTTTCCATTTCTAAAACAGCACTTAAACAAATTTAAAAGACATGTAGCAAAATTTCAAACTATTGAATGCATACATAAGCCCATTACTGCCACTAATAAAGAGTTCTGAAAAATGAAGATTGGATAAATAAGCTTAGCTGTGCCATCTACAATATAGTGAGCACTGCAACAGTCTCTGCATTATATGGAGGGCACTGCAACACTCCGCATTATATGGTGGGCACTGTGACACCCTGCATTATATGGTGGGCACTGCGACTCTGCATTATATGGTGGGCACTGTGACTCTGCATTATATGGTGTGCACTGTGACTGCATTATATGGTGGGCACTGTGACTCTGAATTATATGGTGGGCACTGCAACACTCTGCATTATATGGTGGGCACTGTGACACTCTTTGCATCATATGGTGGGCACTGTGACACTGCATTATATGGTGAGCACTGCGACACTCTGCATTATATGGGGGTCAGTGCAACACTCTCTTCATTTTATGGTGGGCACTGCAACACTGCATTATATGCTGAGCACTACGATACTCTGCATTATATGGAGTCACTGAGTTGCTCTCTCCATTATATGGCGGTTGCTGTGACATTCTCTGCATTACTTGGTTGGAACTGCAATACTCTGCATTATATGGAGTCACTGCATTGCTCTCTGCCTTATTTGATGGTCATTGTGACATTCTCTGCATTATATGGTGGTCACTGAAAAGTTCTCTGCATTATATGGCCATCAATGCAATGTTCTCTGTATAGTATGATAGTCACTGCAATGCTCTCTTTATAGTATTGCTGTCACTGCAATACTCTGCGATGGGTGAGGTAGTGTAGTAGAGGCAGGAATACCTAGCCAGTGAGTTATGAAACAGTTGAGCCTGCATGCACTATTGGAAAGTATAGATACCCCAGAACCACAGAATAACTTCAGCAAGCACTGGCACCTTAGTGTAACAGGAATAAAGTATGGCTGTTCACTATCTCTATACATGCATTTCAGATTTTACAATGCTGACAGCTGTATCCAGGCCCAGGGTGATTATAGCTACAGCTGCTAATCCTTATGCTTCTGGAGACTACATGTAAACATTATTAATTACCTGAGCTTAAACTAAATCTAGAATAACAGATTCAGCATTATTGTTGTTATTTGTGGCTCTGGATCAGTGTAGATTTCTTATTTTAATTATGCTCCATTGGTAGCTAGCCAATCCCCCCAGTGGTTATCCACATCTATAGCTGGCCACAACCCTCCCTTCAGTGTACCCCTACCATTGCATTCTCCTTGTAGGCCCTTCATGCCCCAGTCTGACACTGTGAACAACTGTAATGTACAGAAGGTCCAGAGACAGGATTGCTGCTTTGATATGAGAGCCAGTTCAAGAGCTATATATCAAACTGGAAGAATCGGTCCACCCGATATATCATACAAGATGGTAGGGCAAAGAAATATATTAATGTCAGGCAGGTTTATTAATATTTTCAATATATCATGAGATTGATACAGTATTTATCCCAAATTGGAAAAAACTGGGGGGCTACAGTGCTGCTATATTTATATTTCCCCGGTTGTTGCTTCTTTCTGCAGCTGTTGGGTACACACTTGGCGCAGCAACTACCCCAGCAGTGATTGACATACACTGAGGGAGGATCTGAGGGTGCAGAGGGGACAGGAGGTCCTTTAGAGATTGTTGGTTGCTGGAAGATTATGTTATGGATGCCGTCTGGTGCATGCCTCTAACTTGTATCATCAGATGTGACCGTGTCAGGAAAAGCCCAGTCTGGCATGGTCACATTTTATGCAACCACACCAGGAAACTGGTTAATATTATTTTCATTAAAAATTCCAATGAACAGGTTATAACCAAACACTGATAAGAAAAATGTGTTTTTTAATAGTGTTGTGGATATTATAAAAATCAGGGTTAAATCAACTCTGCAGCTGAACAAGTTTAGTTTGTTTTACCAAATAATGTTCATGTAAACATATCTATTTTTGTCCTGTTTGATCATATGACAGTCAGGTTTACTATGTAGATCCTCAGGAAATATGCAGCAACATTGCTCAAACTGCAATGAAGAAGATTTTCGATGCAGTGGTTTTTATGATACTGCAACACAGAATCTTTCCAAAAAAAACAAAATCTGTTATGTTCAATCCAAACAGCCAAATCAGGTGAACCATAAATATAATCATCGTGAAGAGGGAGCATATCTTGGTTTGTATCATTTCTTCAACTTTGAAGTAATTTGTATGCAAGCATGAAATAGTTTAGCATCCCCACAGGGAAAAAAATGGTCAACAGAGTTGTTTAGCTTTATTCTGTTTGTGTGCATACTATATATGTGTGTATATATATTTTGATGCAACATATGCTAAATAAATAGATATATTCTTGCTCACGTATTATATATGCAGTGGTTAATATATATATATATATATATATATATATATATATATATATGCAATTGTAGGCTTATGCACTGTCCTTATATATTCATCCTGGGTGTGCTCTTTCATGGAAGTATCCACAATTGATACCTCTGCAAACAAGTCCACAAAGTGAAGGCACTACTCCTTGTTTCAATGTTCTTATCACAAAACGTGTTTTATTCACCACCCAGTAAACACAACACCATTACTGAAGCATATTGTCCATCCCTTGTAAAATGCATGTAAAGCGGTTCATATAACAGTCAAAATACTTATGCAATCAATGTCTGTCGACTTCGGTCCACTTTAGGGCCGTTCTAGACTCACAAAGACTTGTCAACAATCCAGCGTGGTATACAGGTAAGGCGCAACAAACCCCCATATTAGCAGGACTTTTAAACTTTATCCTTGATCTAATCATCATTACACCTGTGTTTCCGGCTGGCTTGCGTTCCAGCCGTCTGCGCATGCGCATGTTTGGTTCAGTCTCCTATGTCCGCTCCGTGCTCCCGCGAGATAACAAACCTCCAACCCACCTCGATGTCACACACTTCCATGTGACCATCAAAGCATACGGAGAGCTTGCCAGCGTCACTGCGTTATCATGGCAACGCAATTTGTTAACTCATGCACTAGCATCACTGCATTATCATGGCAACCCAATTTGTTAACCCATGCATTCACGCATTTATTCATTTTATTAAATAAGGGAAATATGATTATCAATCCATATGTACTTATATCGCTAATCCTTACTATTGGGGGGTTGTGTGCCTCACCTATAGTCCAAACTCTAGACATTATAATGTGAAATATATCACCTTTTACATTTGATGCTATCGCTAAATATATTAAAAAACATCTATTAAACATTAAAAAGATATATTCGTGCAAACCTATTAACCACTTTCTTTATATTACCTTAATTATACAAATAATTTATGCTTGAATCCTATAGACCCATGTTCACTTTAGGAACCATTATTAATTACTACATATATCAATGTGTTATAATCACATATCTCCACATTGGATCTGGATCAACAAGAAAAACAGACAGAGTATTTTTATAAGAAGCAACGGTAGTTAATGTTCTCATTCAATCCCCTATGAGCAATCGTATTCAGATTAAAAATCCACCGTGCTTCTTTTTGCAACAAATATTTTTCACGGTCACCACCCCTTTCTAACACTGGGACATGATCAATTAACATGCTTTACAACATCGATACATGATGTCCCTTTTGCATGAAATGGCGAGCTACAGGTTTATCGCTTCTACCATCATTGATGGCCTGCCTAATTGACATTCGATGATTTGCCATCCGTTCACGGAATGTTCTTACAGTCTTTCCCACGTAATAAAGGCCACAAGGGCACATCAAGATGTAGATAACAAAGGTGGATGTACATGTTAGCCAATGTTTGATCCCAATTCTAATTCCTGTATGTGGATGCGCAAAATCCTTGCCAGGGATCATGCTGCTGCAAGTCGTGCAGCCTAGGCAGCGAAAACATCCCAATTTCTTCCTTTGTAACCATGTGCCTTCAAATTTCTTGTGGAAATTTTTTGTTGGTTGCATAAGTAGCTGTTTGAGATTTGGACCTCTCTTAAATGCTACTATCGGCTTCCTCGACACACTTTTGAACGCCACATCTGTGCCTATTATTGGCCAGTATTTGTTTACCGCCTTTGCGAAACCTTTTGCTCTGGTGTTATACTGGGTGGTTACTATCATTCTGTCACTAGTTGTTTTCTCACTCCGTTGACTTTTCTCCCGATGAATATAACGAGCTCTACTCAAACATCTGTTCACCACTTTTTTAGAATAGCCTCGTGTCAAAAATCTTTGCACCATCTCATTTAACTGTATCTCTGATGATTCCGTCTCAGTGTTGTTACGTAAAACACGAATGAACTGTGACACTGGGAGGCCCTCTTTTAGAGCCTTAGGGTGGTGACTTGTTGCATGCAAAATTGTATTCCTGTCTGTTTTCTTCCAAAATAAAGTGGTTCCTAGTCCATTTTCACCCTTAAATATACATACATCCAAAAACTCTATCTTCTCAAATTGTATATTTCTCGTGAATTTAATTGGACACTGTAACTCGTTTAATTCATCCACCATCTGGTGGAAAGAATTTTCAGTGTCACGCCATAGGATCAGTATGTCGTCTATAAAACGAAAATAGTGCAGAATGCTGGGACCGTATTTTGGGTATATATATTTACATTCATATTGTCTCATGTATGAATTTGCGTATACTGGTGCCAAATTAGAACCCATCGCAGTCCCAGCATTCTGCACAAAAAAAGAGTCACCATATTGGAAATGATTGTTTTCCAACACACAATAAACCATGTCACATAAAAAATCTATCGGGGGCCCATATACTCAGAATATTGCACAACCTCCCTTATTGCCTCCACACCTTGTACATGCGGGATCACCGTGTAAAGTGATGTAACGTCTAGCGTAGCAAACCATAGATCTTCTGGAATATTATAAGTGGACCGAAGTCGACAGACATTGATTGCATAAGTATTTTGACTGTTATATGAACCGCTTTACATGCATTTTACAAGGGATGGACAATATGCTTCAGTAATGGTGTTGTGTTTACTGGGTGGTGAATAAAACACGTTTTGTGATAAGAACATTGAAACAAGGAGTAGTGCCTTCACTTTGTGGACTTGTTTGCAGAGGTATCAATTGTGGATACTTCCATGAAAGAGCACACCCAGGATGAATATATAAGGACAGTGCATAAGCCTACAATTGCATACAGAATGTTGGACATATATGGTTCAATATATTGCTTTTTTGCACCCTGCTGATTTTTTCAAGAGAATTTTATGAATAAGGAAATAAGGTTTTTTCACTTGGTAACAAGAAGATCTAAACGTCTGGATTTAATGTGTTAATAGATTTTAATGGATATTTAGTGCTAACCTATTTAATGTTATTTGAAGTAACTGTTTGTAAGTGTCACGCCAGGGGATATCTGGTATCAATATGTCACAAGGGGGAGCAAGATTTTTGGATGAACATCTATTAGATCAGGCAGAAAATGCACAATTGAGTTTAACTGATACAGATGCTGAGAAAGTACTATTTGAGCAGGAGGAATTTGGGGAACTCCCGGAAGAAACACCGGTGGATGTATACCATAAATTGTTAAGGCTAACCAAAAGGGAGGTTGATTTGGTCCTCCACGGCCAGTTTTTATCAGACTACTTCAGGCAGAAAAAAATACCAAGAGGATTTAGGATCCAGAAAATTCCCACCATAGGGCGTACTAACCCCACATTTTGTAGTAAATGGTGTGGAGTATTAAATAAATGCTCTATGGACCTAATCCTCTTGGTAATTGAAGAAGTTGGCATGGAATTGAAACATACCAGAAATGAATTAAGTGTAATAAAGGGAGAAAGTCTTACTGTATTTAGCGGAGATAGAACTGAAAAATGGATGGACAAGTTGAATGCAAATATTGAAAGATATAAAAAAGACCTCATAGCATTTAAGAGAAATAAACTTGAGGTAGTACAGAATGATTATAAAAATCACAATGTATACCGGTGGTTAACAGGTGATGGGGCTGGGGTACCCAGACAGAGATTTAGGAACAATAGACATAGACTGCCATTTTCAGTGGATTCGTCGTATTCCTCTTCTGAGAGTGAACAGAATGGTCGCCTACCCCCAAGTGGTAATACTCCTTTTTTAGGGACCCCGCAAATGGTAGAGGTAGAGAGTATAGAGGAAGAAAGAGGTCCCACACGCGGAGGGGGAGGAGGTGGAAGAAAGGTCAGACGAAGACGATGATAGATAACGTTTTCAATTTATCAAAATATGAATTAACTGAAGATGAAATATCAGTTCTAGCATTAGGACTTACCTATGTCCCTACTTTCAAGGGTCAAGATTTTGATTTTTCAGTTGATCTATATAAATTAGGTAGAAAATTAAGATTACGTGATTACTTTAAAGACAGTGACTCTGATATGTGTAGACAGAAGATCAATCTGGGGAATTGTTCCAGCACATTTGATCCTGTTTCCACCAACGGTAGCATTAAAACATTCTTACGATTGGTGGAAAGGGAATATATTGAGGGGAATATTGGACATAGAGTGTACAATAATTTGACGATTAGACAGAGAAAAGCAATTTTGAGTTTACAGAATAATGATAAAATCGTAATAAGACTGGCAGACAAGGGCGGGGCTGTGGTTGTGCTAGACTTTGACTATTATGATCAAGAAATTAAGGAACAATTAAGTGATAGGAATGTGTATACTAAAGTAAATAATAGTCCAGTATCATCGGTAAAATCGAAGGTAGACACATTAATTAAAACTAGGTGTGTCTGCAGGATACTTGGATGAATATTTAGCCAAAATATTAACTACAGAGCATCCAGTATGCCCGATCTTTTACACAATACCGAAGATACATAAGTCATTGGCGCAACCACCGGGCCGCCCCATAGTGTCCGCTAGATCCTCAGTCCTACAACCATTGGCACAATATGTTGATTTACTATTACAGCCGATAATTTCCAATAGTAGAAGTTATATCAAGGATACTCCTGATTTGTTGGCTAAATTAAAAAACATCGATAATATTCCAGAAGATCTATGGTTTGCTACGCTAGACGTTACATCACTTTACATGGTGATCCCGCATGTACAAGGTGTGGAGGCAGTAAGGGAGGTTGTGCAATATTCTGAGTATATGGGCCCCCCGATAGATTTTTTATGTGACATGGTTTATTGTGTGTTGGAAAACAATCATTTCCAATATGGTGACTCTTTTTTTGTGCAGAATGCTGGGGCTGCGATGGGTTATAATTTGGCGCCAGTATACGCAAATTCATACATGATACAATATGAATGTAAATATATATACCCAAAATACGGTCCCAGCATTCTGCACTATTTTCGTTTTATAGACGACATACTGATCCTATGGCGTGACACTGAAAATTCTTTCCACCAGATGGTGGATGAATTAAACGAGTTACAGTGTCCAATTAAATTCACGAGAAATATACAATTTGAGAAGATAGAGTTTTTGGATGTATGTATATTTAAGGGTGAAAATGGACTAGGAACCACTTTATTTTGGAAGAAAACAGACAGGAATACAATTTTGCATGCAACAAGTCACCACCCTAAGGCTCTAAAAGAGGGCCTCCCAGTGTCACAGTTCATTCGTGTTTTACGTAACAACACTGAGACGGAATCATCAGAGATACAGTTAAATGAGATGGCGCAAAGATTTTTGACACGAGGCTATTCTAAAAAAGTGGTGAACAGATGTTTGAGTAGAGCTCGTTATATTCATCGGGAGAAAAGTCAACGGAGTGAGAAAACAACTAGTGACAGAATGATAGTAACCACCCAGTATAACACCAGAGCAAAAGGTTTCGCAAAGGCGGTAAACAAATACTGGCTAATAATAGGCACAGATGTGGCGTTCAAAAGTGTGGCGAGGAAGCCGATAGTAGCATTTAAGAGAGGTCCAAATCTCAAACAGCTACTTATGCAGCCAACAAAAAATTTCCACAAGAAATTTGAAGGCACATGGTTACAAAGGAAGAAATTGGGATGTTTTCGCTGCCTAGGCTGCACGACTTGCAGCAGCATGATCCCTGGCAAGGATTTTGCGCATCCACATACAGGAATTAGAATTGGGATCAAACATTGGCTAACATGTACATCCACCTTTGTTATCTACATCTTGATGTGCCCTTGTGGCCTTTATTACGAGGGAAAGACTGTAAGAACATTCCGTGAATGGATGGCAAATCATCGAATGTCAATTAGGCAGGCCATCAATGATGGTAGAAGCGATAAACCTGTAGCTCGCCATTTCATGCAAAAGGGACATCATGTATCGATGTTGAAAAGCATGTTAATTGATCATGTCCCAGTGTTAGAAAGGGGTGGTGACCGTGAAAAATATTTGTTGCAAAAAGAAGCACGGTGGATTTTTAATCTGAATACGATTGCTCATAGGGGATTGAATGAGAACATTAACTACCGTTGCTTCTTATAAAAATACTCTGTCTGTTTTTCTTGTTAATCCAGATCCAATGTGGAGATATGTGATTATAACACATTGATATATGTAGTAATTAATAATGGTTCCTAAAGTGAACATGGGTCTATAGGATTCAAGCATAAATTATTTGTATAATTAAGGTAATATAAAGAAAGTGGTTAATAGGTTTGCACGAATATATCTTTTTAATGTTTAATAGATGTTTTTTAATATGTTTAGCGATAGCATCAAATGTAAAAGGTGATATATTTCACATTATAATGTCTAGAGTTTGGACTATAGGTGAGGCACACAACCCCCCAATAGTAAGGATTAGCGATATAAGTACGTATGGATTGATAATCATATTTCCCTTATTTAATAAAATGAATAAATGTGCGAATGCATGGGTTAACAAATTGGGTTGCCATGATAACGCAGTGATGCTAGTGCATGAGTTAACAAATTGCATTGCCATGATAACGCAGTGATGCTGGCAAGCTCTCCGTATGCTTTGATGGTCACATGGAAGTGTGTGACATCGAGGTGGGTTGGAGGTTTGTTATCTCGCGGGAGCACGGAGCGGACATAGGAGACTGAACCAAACATGCGCATGCGCAGACGGCTGGAACGCAAGCCAGCCGGAAACACAGGTGTGATGATGATTAGATCAAGGATAAAGTTTAAAAGTCCTGCTAATATGGGGGTTTGTTGCGCCTTACCTGTATACCACGCTGGATTGTTGACAAGTCTTTGTGAGTCTAGAACGGCCCTAAAGTGGACCGAAGTCGACAGACATTGATTGCATAAGTATTTTGACTGTTATATGAACCGCTTTACATGCATTTTACAAGGGATGGACAATATGCATCAGTAATGGTGTTGTGTTTACTGGGTGGTGAATAAAACACGTTTTGTGATAGGAACATTGAAACAAGGAGTAGTGCCTTCACTTTGTGGGCTTATATATATATATATATATATATATATATATATATATATATTAGGGGTGAGCGGGTTCAGATTTCAGAAATCCGAACCCCCCCGAAGCCCCCCTCGACTTTTCCCGCCTGAATCGGATCTGAAATCGAGGCAAAACGTCATCATACCGCCTTCCGGGTCTCGCGGGTTTTGGATCCTATATAAGGTACCCGCGTTGGCGCCATTTTCTCACTCGGCTGTGGACAGTGAAGAGGGAGGGTGGGAATTAGGGCTGGCTGGGCTGTGTAGTGTAGTGTAGTGCAGTGTAGTGTTGTGCTGTGCTGTGCTGTGCTGCGCTGTGCTGTGCTGCTGTTGTCCATAGGGGCTGTGTCCACTACTTCAAAGTCCATAGGGGCTGGCTGGACTGTGTTGTGCAGTCAGTTGCCCATAGGGGCTGTGTCCACTCCAAAGTACTGTGCAGTGTCCCAGTCCTAAGGGGGTGCTGTAGTGTTGTCGAGGGGGTGCTCTGTCCATCAGGGGTGCTCCCCTCAAGTGCAAAAAAATATATATTTTTTCTGTGTTTGTGAATTGTGTGCACTGTGGCTGCACGTGCTTCAACAAAGGAGCAGCGCCAAGCATGCGCCTGTGTCCCATAAGTAAAAGGCCAGCTGGCTTGTCCATTAAAGGGTGCTGTAACCCCCAAAGGGCACTCCAAACAAAATAAAAAATATATTTTTTTGTGTTTGTGAATTGTGTGCGCAGTAGCAGCACGTGCATCAACAAAGTAGTGCCAAGCATGCGCCTGTCTCTCATAAATAAAGGGCCAGCTGAATTGACCGCTAAAGGGTGCTGTAACCCCCAAAGGGCACTCCAAACAAAATAAAAAAATATATTTTTTTGTGTTTGTGAATTGTGTGCGCAGTAGCCACACGTGCATCAACAAAGTAGTGCCAAGTGTGTGCCTGTGTCCCATAAATAAAGGGCCAGCTGGATTGACCACTAAAGGGTGCTGTAACCCCCAAAGGGCACTCCAAACAAAATAAAAAAATATTTTCTGTGTTTGTGAATTGTGTGCACTGTGGCTGCACGTGAATCAACGAAGGAGCAGCGCCAAGCGTGCGCCTGTGTCCCGTAAGTAAAAGGCCGGCTGGCTTGTCCGTTAAAGGGTGCTGTGACCCCCAAAGGGCACTCCAAACAAAATAAAAAAATATTTTCTGTGTTTGTGAATTGTGTGGGCTGTAGCTGCACATGCATCAACAAAGGAGCAGCGCCAAGCGTGCGCCTGTGTCCCATAAGTAAAGGGCTGGCTGGCTCATTTCTTAAAGTGTGGTGTAACCCACAAAGTGCACTAGTCTCCAACAAAAATAAAAAATTATTTTCTGTGTTTGTGTGCGCCTTAGCCGCACGCATATATCAATATAACATAAATGGAGGACCAAACTTTCTCTGATAAAAATAAAATAGGGAAAGATCAAGAACCACTTCCTCCTAGTGCTGAAGCTGCTGCCACTAGTCATGACATAGACGATAACATGCCGTCTGCCAAGGCCGATGCCCAATGTCATAGTAGAGGGCACATACAATCCCAAATGACAAAGTTCAGGAAAATGACCTTGAAAAAAACATTTAAATCATCTGAAGAGAAACATAAACTTGCCAATATGCCATTTACAACATGGAGTGGCAAGGAATGGCTAAGGTCTTTCCCTATGTTCATGACTAGTGGTCCAGCTTCACATGACGATGGAAGCCCTCCTCCAGCTAAAAAAATCAAACGAGTTAAGCTGGCAAAAGCACAGCGAAGAACTGTGCGTTCTAAGAAGATATCACAAATCCCCAAGGACAGTCCAAGTGTGGTGGCGGTAGCGAGGCCGACCTTCCCAGCACTGGACGGGAAGAGGTGGCTCTTTCAAACATTTGCATGCCCCCTGCAAGTGCTGAAAGGAGCACCCACAGTCCACTTGCTGATATGCAAATTGAAGATGTCACTGTTGAAGTACAACAGGATGAGGATACTGGTGTAGCTGGCACTGAGGAGGAAGTTGGCGAGGAGGATTCTGATGGTGATGTGGTTTGTTTAAATCAGGCTCCGGGGGAGACAGTTGTTGTCCGTGGGATGAAAAAGCCCATCACGGTCATGCCTGGGCAGGAGACCAAACATTCCACCTCTTTGATCTGGCAATATTTCTATCCAAATCCAGACAACAACTGTCTTGCCATATGTACCATATGTAAAGGTGAAATAAGTAGGGGTAGGGACGTTAACCACCTAGGAACATCCTCCCTTATACGGCACCTGCAGCACGTTCATAAAAAGTTACTGTCTAGTTCAGAAACTTTGGCTACGACCGTAAGCAGTCCAGGGACACCTAAATCCCTTTTTCCTGTTTTATCCAAGGAATCGGTGGATGAGGAGGATGAGGACGACATCTTGCCTCCATAGAGCCAGTTTGTGCAGGGACACATTAATTGCCAGCTTGTTTTTTGGGGGCCCAAACGAACCAGTCAAGTGGCAGACCCTGGCGCTGAAATGATTGGTTTGTTAAAGTGTGCATGTCCTATTTATACAACATAATGGTGGGTGGGAGGCCTCAAGGACAATTCCATCTAGCACCTCTTTTTTTTCTTTGCAGTATGTACTGTTTGAGGCCTAGTTTTTCAAACTGCCATCCTGTCTGCCACTGCAGTGTCACTCCTAGATGGGCCACGTGTTTGTGCCGCCCACTCGTGTCGCTTAGCAGAGTCATCCAGCTACCTCGGTGCAATCTTTTGGCAATAAAAACAATATTGTGAGGTGGGAGGTGTTCAGAATAGACTGGAAATGAGTGGAAATTAAGGTTATTGAGGTTAATAGTTGCATAGGAGCAGAAAAACCCACAAATTCTGTGATTTAAGCTGTTTTTATGCTTTTTTAAAAAAAAATACAGATCCAAAACACAAAACCCAGAACCGAAAAAACACGGAAGGGTGGTTTTGGCAAAACCTATCCAGATCCAAAGCGCGAAGAAAGATCCAGATCCAAAACCAAAACACAAAACAGCCCTAATATATATATATATATATATATATATATATATATACAGTCAGGTGCATAAATATTGGGACATGGACAGGATTTTCATATTTTGGCCTCTATTCACCACCACAATGGCTTTGAAATGAAACAAACGAGATGTGCTTTAACTGCAGACTTTCATACTTAATTTGAGGGTAATTACATCCAAATCAGGTGAACGGTGTAGGAATTACAATGGTTTCTATATATGCCTCCCACTTTTTAAGGGGCCAAAAGTAATGGGACAAACTATACAATCATAAATCTAACTTTCACTTTCTAATACTTTGTTGCAAATCCTTTGCAGGCAATTACAGCCTGAAGTCTGGAATGCATAGACTTCACCAGACGCTGGTTTTCATCCCTGGTGATGCTCTGCCAGGCCTCTACTGCAAATGTCTTCAGTTCCTGCTAGTTCTTGGGGCATTTTCTCTTCAGTTTTGTCTTCATCAATTGAAATGCATGCTCAATCGGATTCAGGTCAGGGGATTGACTTGGCCATTGCATAACATTCCACTTTTTAGCATTAAAAAACTCTTTGGTTGCTTTTGTAGTATGCTTCGGGTCATTGTCCATCTGCACTGTGAAGCACCATCCAATGAGTTCTGAAGCATTTGACTGAATTTGAGCATATAATATTGCCCGAAACACTTCAGAATTCATTCTGCTGCTTTTGTCAGCAGTCACATCATCAATAAATACAAGGTAACCAGTTCCATTGGCAGCCATACATGCCAAAGCCATGACACTACCACCACCATGCTTCACTGATGAGGTGGTATGTTTTGGATCATGAGCAGGTCCTTTCCTTCTCCATACTCTTCTCTTCCCATCACTCAGGTACAAGTTGATCTTTGTCTCATCTGTCCACAGGATGTTGTTGCTTAACTGTAATGGCTTTTTTAGATGTTGTTTGGCAAACTTTAATCTGGTCTTCCTGTTTTTGAAGCTCACCAATGGTTTACATCTTGTGGTGAACCCTCTATATTCACTCTTGTGAAGTCTTCTATTGATTGTTGACTTTGACACATATACACCTACCTCATGGAGAGTGTTCTTGATTTGGCCAACTGTTGTGAAGGGGATTTTCATCACCAGGGAAATAATTCTTCTGTCATCCACCACAGTTGTTTTCCGTGGTCTTCCAGGTCTTTTGGTGTTGCTGAGCTCTCCGGTGCGTTCTTTCTTTTTTAAGAGTGTTTCAAACAGTTGATTTGGCTACACCTAATGTTTTTGTTATCTCTCTGATGGGTTTGTTTTGATTTTTCAGCCTAATTATGGCTTGCTTCACTGATAGTGACAGGTCTTTGGATCTCATATTGAGAGTTGACAGCAACTGATTCCAAATGCTAATGTCACACCTAGAATCATCTCCAGACCTTTTACCTGCTTAATTGATAATGAAATAATGAGGGAATAGCCCACACCTGTCCATGAAATAGCTTTTGAGTTGATAGTCCCATTACTTTTGGCCGCTTAAAAAGTGGGAGGCACATATAGAAACCATTGTAATTCCTATACCATTCACCTGATTTGGATGTAATTACCCTCAAATTAAATATGAAAGTCTGCAGTTAAAGCACATCTTATTTGTTTCATTTCAAAGCCATTGTGGTGGTGAATAGAGGCCAAAATATGAAAATTCTGTCAATGTCCCAATATTTATGCACCTGATTGTATATATATATTAACCACTATATCTATATATAGATATCCTTAGAAAAGCAGCACTCAAACTCCTTTAGAATTCAAAGGAGCAGACGCAGAGCTCAAATAGTTAATTTCTAGGAAACAAGGAGCCACCACATCAAAACTTCATATGAAAGAATGCAAAAATGTCCAAATCTATAAAGTGTGAATCATGACAATACAATAACAAAATCCAATATATATATATATATATATATATATATATATATATATAGTTCCATGTGGTGCAGGCGCTCCCAAAACAACGGCCTCTGGCCGTGGTGATCACTGAAGAAAGTAGGTAGTAATGCAAGGCAGTGTCTCACTCCAGTCACTAGCAGTCAACGTTTCGAGTTTTAAAAACAACTCGTCATCAGGACATAAAGTAACATACAGTGTGTTCATACCTTTATACCCCTTCCCTCTTTGCGTGTGCTGCCAAACTGGCCCGCTTCCGGCTCACCTCCGCCACCCGGCAACTGCCGATGACGTCAGAGCAAGATGGAGCATCATCAGGGCAACCAACACAATGTCAACAAAACCACGTGTGTATGCGTATATAGCACATGCATATAATCTAAGTTACAAAAGTAAAAAAATGCAAGTGAAACAAATAACAAACTCCTCAGGCCCCATAATACCGACATAAGAGTAATCAGACATGAGAATAATCAGTCAAACAGCATAGATAAGTGGTTTATCACTAGTACATAAACAATAAATAAACATTTATTATATTCCCTATCTATGCAATAGAGTGCCTATACAGGCTAAGGAAGATACTCACAGGGAAAGGAGGAGTCACAGAATATAACAATCACATATAAACACTGGATATCAATAGGACAGACTATATCACTAATCATCTAATAGTATAGAAAGCCTCCCATGTTTGCTAATCATAACAAAAGGACCAAAGAGGTTGATGTACTCTATCTATATCTGTTTGGCAATGGAACTATAACTCGTATATCAAAATTACAAATATATATGTTGGAAACACAGATGAGAGTAATCAGACAAATGAAGTAAGTGATAAATGGTCATTTAAACCTTTTGGCTTGACCGTATCCAACATATATATCCACCTTGCTTCCAGACATAATAAGGCCTAACGTCGATCACCCCCTTGAGGGGTTTCAGGGACTTGATCTATTATCATATGTCTTAAATTAGCCATATTGTGTTTATTCTCAACAAAATGACGGGCCACAGGTTGTTCAGATGGTCTACCGCTCAGTGCTGATCTTATAGCAGATCTATGTAAGGCCATCCGCTCCTTAAATGAGCGGATGGTTTTGCCTATAATATATGACATGATTTTGCCTATAATATATGACAATATTATCAATCAGATCACACGGAACCTATGGCCCATTATTCAACAGGATAGAGATCTTAAAAGCCTTAAATGAGCCAGGATACTCTCGTGCCTTAAAAGAGGTAAAAACCTTAGGGACCATTTGGTCAAACCTGATATTACTGAGCTTGTTAATGTATCTAGGAATATCCAAAGAAAAAGTGGGGGTTGCCACAAATGTACTGGTTGCATCACATGCAGCCATATGATTTGTGGTAAATATTTTACACACCCTCGCACAGGTAGAAAGTATAACATAAGATTTCCACTAACTTGCTCCAGCTCTTATGTCATATATTTGATCAAGGGCCCATGTGGCCTTTATTATGTAGGAAAACCATCTGGTCATTTAAGGAGTGGATGGCCTTGCATAGCTCTGCTAGATCTGCTATAAGATCAGCACTGAGCGGTAGACCATCTGAACAACCTGTGGCCTGTCATTTTCTTGAGAATAAACACAATATGGCTAATTTAAGACATATGATAATAGATCAAGTCCCTGAAACCCCTCGAGGGGGTGATCGACGTTAGGCCTTATTATGTCTGGAAGCAAGGTGGATATATATGTTGGATATGGTCAAGCCAAAAGGTTTAAATGACCATTTATCACTTACTTAATTTTAAAGGAAACCAACATAATTTGCCTCTTAAACACAAATGAGCAAATAGCATTCTGTTATATCCAACAATTTCAGGATTTATCAATTAAAATCAAGGCTCGAATTGACATAGAATTACCCCCTTGCCTTGCAAATGAAAGCGAGAAAAAACATAATTTGTTTGTGGTAACAGGACATTGCAATGGTGTGGACTATGCATTATTTACATATACAATTTTTTGCCCATTATTTTGTGTTTGGGATTGGGTGGGATAGTGTCCAGACAGAGAGTGTTCTGCCATACTGACACATGCATCATTAGGCATCTGGTTTGGATGTAGCAGCAATATGCAATCAATATGTATCACTAGGAATATTTGAAAGCGCTTGTGTATAATAAAAGTTTTAGGTATAATTTAAGTTTGTTCAGATTTATCAATAGTTGTAAAATTATATATATATATGTTGATTCTCTCTCTACCTTTCCCTAGTGGTAGTGATGTAAAGCATTTCCTCCGATGGTGTGATTTCCCTGGATGCCAGGTTACTTGAAGGAAGGTGCTCACTGTTCCAGCTGGTAAAGCCATTACATGGCTCCTTTAGTAGACTTGTCTCCAGATGAGTCCATAGTAGTGAGCTGTAGCCACTTGGCCACGTGTATCTTTCTCTGAAGTCTTTAGTTCTAGTACTGTCTTGTCACACATATTGTGACGTCAGTACTGGATTGTGTGAATGGACAACAAGAGCTGCACCAACACGTTTTGTCATGTGCGTGACTTTTCAAGGTGCCTGACTGATAGTCATGGTATCCTTTTATACCCGTGTGCCTCTTCAAATTGTGTTTCATACTTTAATAAAGATTTTATTTAACCATAAGAGGAGCAAAGGAATCCAATTTAAATAATTATCATGTTAACCAATGAGAAGAGGCACACAGGGATAAAATGATACCATATACATAATATACAGAATTTTACAATATACCATATACATAAGTTTACAAATATTGCTAAATCTGCATAAATGTATATTGTACCTAAACTTTTTATTATACACACACGCTTTCAAATATTCCTATTGTTCTATTGTATGGTAAACTAACACATACCTGACAAATTGAAAGGTGCTCAAAACACATATTTTGGCATCGCTGGATTTCTCTATTCCAATACATACCAATGCAATTGTCTTTTTTCCTTCTTTCTTTCAAACATAAATGGGTCAACCTACAGAAAGCCATTCACTGTGAAATGCAAGTTGCCATTTACAGCTATGTACTTTATAGACACAATCACAATTGCTACAAAGTTAATATAATTAGTAATATGTGTGTATCTGAGGAACTAGGCAGCTGGCAATAAGTGTGATGGTATCCCATATGATTAGCAGTATTTTACTGCACAAAATAATAATTATACATTGCTGGTGCTGTTCTAGGACATTCAAAAAGACAGGAAGTAGGAGTCCCTGGAATACTTACGAGCACATTATTGAATAAGTTATAGCCAATCAGTGCAGCTCTGAAATGTTGTTTTTAAATATACAAAAATTATACAAAAGTATGTTTTCTAAAAGAAAGAAATTATATATGGATATATCTGAATTTTTTTTTTAAACTAAAAGGATAGTAGATAATAACACATTTTACACCACTACTTCCATGTTTAAAATTAACAAATATATCTTTAGAGTGGACACCTGTGGCAAATATTCTTATGCCATCATTTTTAGGGCCCACATTTATTATCAGTAAGACAAAAAAAAGAATAATCTCTGTTTCTTAGAGTGAAGAGGATGGGTGTACAATTATAAGAGATACAGAGATACAAGTAAATCTAAATGTAACAAAACTCAATTATACTTCAGACAGTGTGACTGTTTTAACTTCTTTCACTCTTTTTTTCTTTTGCAAACAGTATGTATTATATAACATAAATACTCAAATAATACATTAAAAGCATAGTACCTTTAAATCATAGGTAATAGAGCAGTAAATCATAAGGTGCACTAAATACTAACTTAAATAGAGGGCACTCTGAAAAAAGTTATCACAGAGCAAATAAGCTACTCAAATAAAAAAAATACTAGTAAAACTACACTGGGGCATCTCTTGTCACTGTCCAACAATAGTCAGCAAGCATAGAAGCATTCCACCTACCCTGATATCTTCATTCCATTACTAAAATGTATTGGTGGAATCACTCACCATGCTTATCACTCACTAATTGTACTTGTCAGGGAAAAAGTACTGATGAGAATAGAGAAAGTGGATTTTGAGTGACATGATGTAGCTTAGTTTATTAGAAGGTTGTTCACAATCTCTTATTACCCAAGAAGCCATGCACAACACCTTTAAAGGCTTCTCAAGCTGCTTTCTTATTAACCTGGAGGACTCTGGTGAAGTTTTCAGCCTTTAGAAGTTAACACATTTGCAGACCAGCAAAGATGACTTCCTTAACCGTAGTGGAAATTTTCCTCTCAGATACTAGAAAGTTTCTTTATCTTTGTTCATTCACTTTAAAAGTTCATCATAAGTCTGAATTTGATGTGTAAAGGGGGCAGAAGAATTTTGCTTCGATCAACCAGAGGACTATGATGGACACTTTTTACCTTGGCCTACAATGCCTACAATAACTCAGCAATCCTGTAATAAGGTTTGCCACCTTATATATTCTGTAGATGCCACAATTCCCAAGAATGTAAAAAATACACCTATGTCATCATTATTGGGTTAGATCTCTGAACTGAGATCTAACTGAGCATTTTAAATGTTATATTTGTTTTTCACATGCTGAAATCAATTAGAAGTAAATATTTTCATGTTGGAAACATTTTTACCTGTTGTGCAGTGCTATTATTGGATATAATTGATTGCTGTATGTTAGTGAGATTGTAAAATGTTGTTGTTAAAAAATTGTTGATTTCAATTCAGTTCACTACAAACATGACAATTTGATCAAAGCAATGGGTGGGGGCACCAACATATTGTGAGAATGCTTAGTGAAGCCAGTTCTGAACTGCAGCTGGTAATTTTCACCTTTTCAGCCACATAGGGATTCTGCTAATGAATGCCATTGATTGATTACATCTTTTTTATATATTTATATTTGTTGATTTTTTATGATCATTTTATATGATTAAATTAGTATTAAAATGGTATTATACTATATATTTTTGGCTATTGACTGCTAATCAACTCTATGAGACGACGGTCAACATGAAAAAGATTTGTGAGAAAAATCCAAGCCTGTCATTTTTTTATACTTACCTAGAAGTGCTGGTGGATTGGTATTCTTTTTCTAATTTGTATTTATGTTGGTGGAGGTGTGAGGTGCCTCTTTAGGGACACTACTAGCTGCTTTTTAAGTGCACTGGTCACTTTTATATATCTGTATTATTTACCTTTCTCTTTTGTCTATGTTCTACTGCAACCACACATTTGCTGATTGCCTGTTATGAAATACCACTATAGAGCCATGTGGATTTAACCTTTTTTATTTTATCTTTGAGTTTTCTGTTTCAATATTTCTCCACCTACTGTATGTAAGATTATGATTTTTTTATATAATGTAAACTGCCTGCCATCTGGTGGCCATAGCTGACACTGCAAAACCATCCTGATTTGGAGATCTCTGTTGTGTTTCTGGCTTTTTATGTCTTTTACGGCACAATGAATACATTTGTGGATCCAGAGGCCGCTCCAGAAAACCAGCGAGCCAGAAGTGGCGTCAAATGTGCTGAGGATTCCACTATATTTACAGATATCAATATTTTTCTCTCAGTTTGTAGCTCTCAGGAGCCCCCTGCTCCTCTATTGTATGTGGAGGTGGTAAGAGCTATTCAGGAAACTGTTGAGCCATTAATGCAAAAGAAAACTGATAAATTTATTGGATTAATGGCGGACATAAAATCACTGTTGTCTACTATATCTCATCAAGTCTCTGAAATGAGAATTGTATATATTAATTTTAATGATATTGCAGAGCTCAAATAGCAAGTTTTTTTGCTTACTACCACACAGCAGTTGCTCTCTAAGGTCAACAACCTTGAAAACAGGACTAGACATAACAGCCTATGGTTGGTAAGCCTTAGAGAAACCATCAAAGGCTGCGATATTACCAAATTCCTGCTGTCTAAACCATTCACATCTAAACCATGCAGGAATTAATCAGGACACAGGCAAAATAATGGCTGCCATAAATAATAAGTAATTTGTTTTTTTACTTATTGCACTCAACTAACCTACAACTTTATTAAACAGACAGTAGAAGTGCTTGTATAGTGAAACTGCAATTGTAACTTACTTAAGGCGTATATGCACCACTCTCCCAGAGAAAAGGCTTTTAGAAAGTTTTCTAAATTAATACTAAGTTACGCCCATATTTTTCTTGAAAGAAATCTGAAGTTATTAGGTCTGCACTAAAAGAGATATTACAACTACAGCTAAGGTACACTATCATACGTTGACTCAATATGCTTAGTCAAATATATCCCAAACTTGTTGCAAAATAGCTAGTGGTAGGTGTTTATTCATTCCATCTCATTGATCCATTATGTTACCAACAGCAGCATGATTTATCAGTATACAGACAAAAGAACCCATAAAAAGATCTAGTTTTCTTCATTTCCTATTTATCCCCTCAGTAACAAACACTGTGGATCAGAATTTACCTTCAATATCCAGTGTATGTTCCTTAGCATACCCTATATACAGTAACATGAGATATGCATATTGACACTAAAGAATACCAACAACAGCTACTGTACCCATTGATGACATTTTCCCAGGTGGTCCTCAGTCTTGTGCTATAATTTCGATGGATGCCAAGAAGGATTTTGACTTGGTCACTTGTCCCAAGTGACCAAGTCAAAAGCCTTCTTGGCATCCATCAAAATTTTTAAATGTTAAAGAGATTTGGAGTCCCTGAAGATTTTGTGTCTGTACTTCAAGCTTTGTATTGTAATCCACTCACTCAAGTTTTCACTAATGGTTATTAATCTACTCCTTCTGAGGTTCAGAAAGGCATGCCACAGGGGTGCCGTCTTTTGCCATTGTTTATTCACACTGGCCCTGGAGACTCTTGCTATAGCTCTTTGTCAACATAAGGGATTTAATGGTATTTCTATTGGAAAGGTTATGATAAAGCTGTGTTTATTTATGGACAACATGCTTTTGTTTGTGTCTTACCTCCCCAACTCCATCCCTGTTATTTTGGCACTTTTGTCACAATTCAGTTCATTTGATGGTTATAAGGTTAACCTATACAAATCTGAAGTCCTTTATGTGTAGATCCCAGGGTCCTCATCTTCATTCCCCTCTGTACAATATTTAGACCAATTTTGGTTGGCTCAACTGAAACTTAAATATCCTTGTATTTATATTCTGACTGATATTTGTAAGTTGTAAGTTATATACTTTTAATTTTTTTCCTGTGACAGCTTTAATAACTAGGTTGCTGGAGCTTTGGCGACCCCTTCCATTATCTCTCATGGGTAGAGTTGCAGAAATCGGTTCTATTTCCTAAACTGGCTTACCCTATTCAAATGTTACTGATTAGATTATCATCAACTGATGTTACTCGAATTACTCTACAGACAAAGTGATCAAATACAAAAGTGCTCAAAACCAAATGAGCAGCCTGTGATACCAAAATTCCAGAGAGGTAGTACTCACCCTCCAACAACATATGACACATACAAAGAAATATAAACTGGCTTCACTAGCACTTTACAAATGTATATAGAAATGGATACAATCTTGTAAATGGTAGTTGCAGAGTGTTTCACATGCTGTTAATTGCTATTTCCTCCCAAAGGACTTGATGATCATCTGGTAAGCGGTCTCCTCCATAATGTTTTCAATCAGAAGTTATACTAAAGGAAGAAAAATGTATACTGTATATAGTGTTATGCTATTTAATTAAAAATACATTAAAACATTTAAGACAAGTAAAAAACATCCATGGCAAATGCTATTATGTAACAGAACAATCCTCAAGTGGCTGTAAATATAATTATTACTGGCTATTGGCAGAACTGGCTATGGATAACTCTTAATGCACATAAATGTATGGGGGCTCCCAGCTGGTCACAGATTAATCATTCACCTCCATAGTAATGCATCACTACTATAGTAAGACATTACCTTTCCTCACCTGTGTACTTACAAATTATACTCTCTCAAGTCTTTAGTACATATCTCCCTCCCTCACCTGTGTAGATATACAATCCCTCCCTCACACCTGTAGTAACACTTTACCCTCACTCGCACTTGTAGTAACTTGTTCCCCTCCCTCACCCCTGTATTAACACATTCCCCTCCCTTGCCCATGTTGTAACACATACCCTTCCTTCACTCTAGAGTGACACATTTGAAATTACCCTTCCTCACCTGTGTAGTAACATATTTTCCTGTTTCACCTGTGTAGTAACACATTTCCTTCCATCACTATTCAAATAGGGGAGGCACACCAACTGCCTGTGACGTTTGGCAGGACTTGGAATGACAGTTGGTGTTTGAATATGTATTAAATGAAGGGGTTTATAGTGCTCTCAATCCTTTCTTAAAATTGTAACTAGCTGCTCCACTGATAGAGGTATCCCGACCTCTAAAATAATGGGTTAAATAAATAAATAATAGTAGTGCGCTCTGTGGCAATTGTGATATATTGATGAAGAACCCAAAACAAAAAGGTAAAAAGAAAAAGAAAAAAGAAAAAAAGGGGGAGAAATTGTCCTGCTAATGTCTAAAACATAAAGTCCCAACTTGAATCTGTAGGTAGGTTGTTCTTTAAAATAATTGGACAACTGCAAAGATGACGTGCGTTCCTTATCCCTGACCGGGAATGTGTACTACAAAAGAATCCTGCCATCTTTTATTGGGTCTTAGAATAGTCTTAGGAAATATGTGGCTCCAAAAGAGTTCATTTTGTGATGTCTGTAGGAAGGGTGTTCTTATAATGTGCTTGATGGTACCATAAACCTCTATATCCGCATTCCACCTCAAATATAATACATGAGCACAGTATCAGGAGTCATGGTGAACACGATGATGCAGGTAGGTAAGAAATGGCTTGTACTTACCAAATATGTTGTATAACTCCTGCTGGTTCTCCTTCTCCCGGTGCTCTTGCAAATGCTTATGAGGGTACTGGATACTGGATAGGTGGGATATGCTGCTGTACACTTAGTGTTGTGGTGTAAATTGTACTGCAGACTTTAATCTGGTAAAACTTGATTTATTATTGATAATATCTTATGACTCAGAAGAGTCTCTACATACACATTCTGTATACAGGGATTATGAACTATAGATAAAGTCTCAAAAATCACTAAATATACATGAAAAGTTCTCTCATGAAAAAAAATCCTGTAGGTAAGGGGCGTGGCCCAATGCATTTCTATCGATTTGCAGACTTTTTCAAGGTGCCCACCTTACTCTTTATTGCCTTTATATAGAGTATAGAATTAGTCTGTCTGGGGCTCCGGTGTGTGCCCACACTTCCGGGTTGCGCGAACAAGCGCGTCATAGCCGGTGATTGCAAACATTGCTTCTGATGCTAGAGTGTGCATACAAGTCCCTATTTCATTACCGCGCATGTGCCGTCTCCAGTGGAAATTTTGCCATGGGTATTAGTAATGTATTAATGTGCCAGCCTGCTCTTGATGTTCTGCTGCTAGCACTAGAGTTTGTGCTGGGTGTCAGCCACCTCCGGCGGCCATTTTGTCTCTGATCGATTATATTGCTATAGTGTATCAAATGGTGGCCATTTTGTAGGTTGTTAGCAGGCCATCTCTATTAGTGTGGCTATACTCCAGCCCTCTGTATGATTGTTTAAATTGGATTGGTCTAGTGCTATTATCCATATTGCAGCCATCTTATTAGTTGATATTTTAACAATAAACTATAATATTTCTCCTTAGAAATAGGTCACAATATGTCTCCTTAGAAATAGTGTTTGAATATGAACTGTACTACAGCCACAATGAGACAGGAAGGACATAACACAGGGGAGTGGAAACATGTTAGCTCTTTTCACCCCCTTAGGAGTCTAAATTCCAAAAAATCCCTTCTTAGTGGGCATTTATGGCATGGAAGGAATACACTGCCCGATTTTCATGTTTTAGGGGCTTGGGCTGGGCATTGATGAGTCAGTCAGCCAGTCAGTCAGGAATTTTCATATATATATATATATATATATATATATGTATATATATATATATATATATACATATATATACAAAATAAGAAAGACAGTGGTACTCAAGGTCTTGTGGAAATCAAAAGGTGTATTCAATAAGTCACAGCATGTACCAGTGTTTCGGGGCCCATAGCCCCTTTGTCAAGGTGTGAGCAACAAGTGAGAGTGTAAAGTGCTTACCTTATAAAGGATGTGGGGGAAAAGCCCGCTCATGCAATAGGATGTCCCCAGCATGCCATGACCATGACCCCAGTGTGGCTGGAAGAGGACATCATTAGCTCAAGACTCTGGGTTGCCTGTGATGCTTGGCTGCCCAGGCAACCATTCAACATTGCCGGGCATGGTTGTGCCAGTTCTGTGAAGTGGATAAAGAACAGTTACTACAGTGTAGACCACTATTTATAGTAATAAAGTGAGAGATTGTATAGTACGGATCATGGAATCAAACAGAAAAAAGAGATAAAAGAGGCCAGGAAAGTATACATGGGTGAATATAAAAACATTTTGAAACACACGTAAGAAATGGTGTTCTAATAAATCAAAACATAGCTATAAATATCATATTTGTACCTCTAAAAAAGTGATTGTGAAAAATAAGTACCCCTAACTAAAACCAATATGTGGCAAGTAACCAAGAGAAGAAAAAGAAAAGCACTCTGTAACTGAGGCACACTCCTGGAGCAATGGTTTGAAGTTAAATCATAACCTTTATTAATACAAGTAAAAATATAATAAAGAAAGGGGGGATTCAACATCCAAATGAGAATAATCAAGTACAATAGATTAGAATGCCCTTGATACAAAATAGAAGATCTGATAATAAATAAATAATTTCATTAGGGTGTCTGTATAATAAACCTCATGTTATACATATATTAGTTTGACATAACAGATATCCCTAATTACCATCAGATAAGAAAACAAAAAAAGAAAAAAGCAACAAAACATTAGTGAATGTAGTGCTGTGAAGGATAAGCAAACAAGGTTGTTATAAGTGATCAATAGATAAGGGATGGCAAAAATATGTGCAAAAGACAACATGTATAGTATAACAAGACACATAAAACTGATTAAAAGCCACACTGTCTAATAACAATCATGATTCTGAATGCAATGATCAGACAATTAACCAGCATCATAGGAGTACTCAAATTATTCATAAACATAAATGAGATAATCCCTTCACAATATAATAACTGAAAGTACCAGTAATGTTCTCTCCAAGATTAAGTAGACACGTTATCTGCTATTCCCTGTTTGCCAATAGGCATTAGGACAAGGAATGAAAGTCACTGTCACTCAGCCCAGAAAGAAAGTATATCATCAGCACCTGCTGTTAGACTAACAATAATGAAGGCTTTCTTGATGCAATATGCAGTACAAAGCAACCTACATATGTCCTTCCAATGAGAGTGCCGGGAGTGGAGGGAAAGATTAATGGAGGGAGGGGGTATGCCTGTACCAAATTGCTACTGCGTAGTGGTAGAGAGTAGTATACAGTATATGACTGTAAAACCAATATGAAGTCGCACTTTCAATCAATAACATTAATACTGGAAGCAGAAATCACAAAATAATATATTAGTGACCAGTAGGGAGAAGTACCAAGGTTATTAGTAAACAAGTACAGGATTTTATGGCACAGTAATCATTCCTCCAAAATGTAATAGTTAAACTTGCAAATAATGTTCCTCCAAGTTAAAACAGAAATAACGGTCTGTGTATTTACAGTGACATGTGATCTGCTTTTCCTTGATTGTCAATAGGCATTAGGACAAGGAACGAGAGTCACTGTTACTCAGCTCATGAAGAAAGTGTATCATCAGCATCTGCTGTTAGGCTAACACTGAGAATGGTAGTCTTGATGCATTGGCAGCACAAGGCAAACCAACCTATGTCCATCTAATGAGAGTAGGAAAAGGATAATGGAGGGAGAAAGTATTCCTGCACCGCACTCCTGCAGTGTAGTAGTATGGTGTGGTGTGATGTCCCTAGTAATGCACAAAGGAACCCCGTGGTTCTGAAATGCATTTCCCCAGGGGCTTGTTCACAGAAGCTCGGTGTTCTCTTCCTGACCGGCAAGTAAGTACCACCCCAATCAGATGACGCATAAGTATGATGGACGGCTCTGTGTAACTATCACATGAGAGTCTCCCCGCTGACCAATTGGACCATACCAGGAAGTGAATGATGTTATTCGCTCAATCAATGGGCATTACTGTATGATGGTCGGCCCTATGCACCATTCAGTAAGGAGCCGCCTCGTGACATATAATTAAATAAAAAATGTGGGTGTAGGAGCATGTAAAATAGTGTTTTATTTGTAAAGTCTGACCTGAGTGGGGATGTATAAAAGTAGGGCTAGTAATTAGAGATCTACATGTTAAACAACCTAGCCATTTATAACAGCCTGGAGGCTTAGATAAAAAAGTTCACTTGTTTGGAGAAATCAGTCACATCTGTATGGACTAAAATGTCCTTAATATTCCTGGTCCTTGTAAAGCAAGTCATAGGTCTTTTTTCTTTAAAACATAGCAAGTCTTTGTCTGTTTTTACAATCGGCCACAAAGCTCTGGAGGATGGGACTAGCAGTGCTGAATTCACTCTTTCATAGGATAATCTTTTTATAGTCCCTTCTCTTGGGTTTCAATAGATCTTTGCTTGACATTAACATAACTTCCTGCTTTTGGGTGGATAACATGTGCATATCGTAGCCTCTTTGAAGAAATCTAGCCATGACCTTATCCAACTCACTACTTAACTTGGATGGAACACTGTTGATTCTAGCAATGTGGATAATCTGAGATTTTGGAAGACTTTTAATAAAAGTTTTAGGAAGGTGGCTGTTTGCTCGCAAAATCTTGTTTTTATCTATTGTTTTTGTATATACTGTAGTACTGAGTTTGTTATCCTTCAACATGACCTGTACATCCAAATAGTTAATAGTTTCTGGGTCAAAATGATATGTCACTTTAATTGGTGATGATCTTGCATTGATCCTTTCCATAAGTTTCATGAAAGAAGGTATTCCTCCCATCCATAACAAGAATACATCATCTATGTAGCGCGAATATCCTATGATGCATTTTGAGATATCATCATTTTCAAGGAACATATTGCTCTCTTCATTAAACATACAAATATTAGTGTATGAAGGCTACATTGCTCTCCATCGCGCATCCTGAGCATTGTTCATAAAACTGGCCATCAAATAAAAAATTATTTCTATTAAGTGTCAATTGTAAAAGAGTTAGAAAAAATCCAGTTCCACTTCTTGCATGTTCTCTCTTAATAAAAACTGTTTCTTAGTTTCTAGTCCCTCCTTGTGAGAAATGCTGGTGAATAAATAGCTGTCGTCCATCACGCAGAAGATGGTGCCCTCTGGAATAGTTCCTATTGCTAGAAGTCAATTCAGGAAACTTGTGGTGTCTTTTATAAATGTTGGTTGCCGTATTACCAATGGTTGTAATATTACGTCTAAGAATTGTGAAATACTGTAGTCTGGAAAAGTATGCTCCTGGCCTCCCTGGGGGTTTAAGCAAACCCTTGTGGATTTTGGACACATAAGAATGGATAGGGACTACTGGAAACTTTTGAAGAAGGGCTTTATAATCTTTTCCGTAATTATCCCTCTGTCTTTGGCTTGGAGGAAAATGTTATCTAGTTCCCTCTTAAATGTGGCTGTGGGATCCACTGTTAATTTTAAATATGTGTTAGAATCCAAAACCCAGATTCTGGATGATGATATTGCCCCCTTTATCAGCTGGGTGGAAAATCACAGTATTAGCCCATTTTAAATATGACATCCTGTAACTCTTTTAATAAATTGTGGTGGTTGGTTTCTGTGCTTCTGAGTATTTCACTACTGAGCTATCCAATAAGTGAGTGAACATTTATAGACAAATTGGATGGTTGGGGATCAAAGACGGACTTAGAACAAAGTGAGAGCAAATATTTAAAAATAGTCATCTGTGAGGTAGAATTTTCTTGTTTATTTTGAAAGTAGTCCTGCAGGTGTAATTTTCTTGAGAAACGGTGGAGATCCACGTTACAGGTCAAATTGTCATGGGGGTTAGTTGGAACAAATTTGAGGCCCTTGTCAAGTACTTTCAGCTCTATTTCACTGAACTGTCTTGAGGAAAGGTCTTGTTTTGACCTGCCCTGTGGGTGGGCACACTTTTAATCTTTGTTCTTTTGTGGTTTTTGTAGCTGTCCCTAAAGGGACATTGCTGGTTTCTTGTGAGTCTTCTGAATCCAATTGTGCAAACTCACTATCATTGTTTGATAATGCTGTCATTCAAAACAAGCCTTTTTTGTGTCTTCTCCAGCTATGTTTGAATCTATTAGTTCTTGGACCTCAGGTGTTGGAATCTTCCCCCATCAACCACCTGTACACTTTATTCTCTTCATAATAATTTTTAACAATCATCTGTTTATTTTTCTTAAACTTCACTAAATTTCTACAGTAATTGTCACATTGTGCCTGTAGCTTCTGAATCCAGTCCTGTGTTTGATCCTGTTGTAGTACTGCCAGATTTTCCTTCTCAAATTTTTCTATCTTCTCTTTGGTATTTTTCAGTTCATGTTCCACTTCTTCCACTACTAGTAAAATTAAATCCATACTGCACTTATTAAGGATGCCTATCCATTCCTTGGAAAAATTTGGGTTTTATCTGCCCAGTGTTGGCATGTTCTGTACTTGGAAATCACAAGGTATAATTTTCTCCCTGTGGTAATCCGACAAGGAGATGCCATGCAGCAAAAAGTCGGTTTCCTCTTTATTTAATTTCAATAAAATTTGATAAATGTCCTCAATATTTTTGTGTTTGTCCGTGGGTGGAAGGCATTGCTTAAATAGTAAAGGAGCAGCATCTTCCTTACAGAAGCTATTAGGTCTCCTAGGGGAATATTAACCTCCTTACATCCAGCCATAGCTCCTCTGGTAGATGGTATAGAAGAGGTATCCATAGTAATATAAAGTGCTTTCTGTGCCTATTAAAGTGTCCAGCCGCTGTGTCGTATTTTTAGTGGCTATGTCTTTCCGTGCCAGTGTCAGCTGTAAAGTGCAAATAATGTGCAAATTGTGCATGAAAGTGCAAAGTGCTGCAATAAAAAATGGCTTCTCTTCCTTGATTAGTATTTAAGGAGGGTGCCTTGGCACAGGAGTATCCATTTGGTATCGGGTCCAATAATTTTTAGTATGGGATAAGGTCCGGCACTCCTCTGACACTGATTAATGTGCCCGGGTGCCCTCTGCGAGGCAAATGTTTAGATGAAGAAAAACAGTGGCACTTAGTGTCTTGGGAAATCAAAAGTTGTATTCAATAAGTCATGGCATGTACCAACATTTCAGGGCCCGTAGCACCTTTGTCAAGGTGTGAGCAACAAGTGAGGCCAAAGAAGTCACAGTATGAAGGGTAGGTATCCACTTTGCTTTGAGGCGCAACAAAGCTTTCGCTCTGTCACCTCCCCTTACTGAAGAGGGAACGCAGTCAATAATTTTGTATTTTAAAACACTTGAATGGTGTTGTGCTAATGTTCAAACATACAGTATATAAAAAAAACTTGACATGTCAGAAATAAAGAACCAAGATGCCAATCTAGTATCTATTCAAAAATTATTTATATATATAAAAAAACAACAAATAATAAATAGTGCAAAATCATGCATAGACAATAGGTCTTAATGAAGACCAAGAATAAAAAAACCTTATGTAAATGTATAAATTACTGACTAGTCAGTAAAAAAAGTAAGTCAATCTTACTTAAAATATTTATAGCAATATCACAGTTCTCAGCAGACTTATATATTGAGTATTTTAGTCCTGAATAATCAGACTTCCATGTCTGTGACAATGCAGGTTTTGGTATTATAGCTGTGCTTTGAAGCGATGGAATAAAGAGTCCTGGTTTGCAAGCAAGCAACCTGATGTTCCCAGTTTCTGCAGCTCCGGAGGCAATAATTCAGTCAGTTTGTGGCCGCCTTTGTTTTTAGCTGCTAGCTGAGACCTGATGAAAAGGACTTTAACTATGCATACAGCAAACCAATAACCGCTTGTTATAGTTGAACCAACGACTTGGAATTATGTCTGGCAAGGTAAGTGGCAGGTACCTCTGACTAGTTTCACTTCCTTCTGTAGCAAGACCATGGCATAATTTCCTAAAGTGATGTGCCACGGGCTGGTTTTGATCCTTACCGTCCAGGGCTTCTCTGATGGCAGAATGATGGAGGGCCATCCTTTATCTGAATTGGTAAGTAGTCTTGCCTACATAAAATAAGCCACGTGAACAACAAATAAAGCACACAACAAACAGATATATATATATATCTGTTGTCTTTAGGACTGGATTTCTACTGTCATCTGAATGAATAATAAATAATTATACAAGATCAACAGATCAAATAGAGCTATTTTATAGGAGAAAGTAAATATTTCTTCTGTATCTGGAAACCATTAAATATTTATTTTGGCTTGTTTATTTTTTGCAAAATCGATATATTTATTTACAAATTATACACCATAAATATTAGTCATTGAACTAAAATGCATTTATATTTGTATTAGCTTTTTCATATTGTTAAAATCTTTCTCATGTCTTAACAGACTAATCTTAAAGTAGATAGAAAATGACCAGTAGACATGATATAAAATGCCTAAACTTGAAAATAAAGATATTAATTTGCTAAACAATGTTTTGTTTTAGCACAGTCATTTTACTTGCAACGATAATTATAAAAATATGGTTTCATCATTTTACAAGTAAATAGCACACAGATTATTCTACCAACAATTAGATTAGGCATCATAATTAAATTACATATCATTGTCTTCCAAATGCAATTTGAAAAACAAAACCTTTTCTGGTGTAGCTACTGCACTAAAGTATTCTACCTAAATCAAATATTACATACATCACAGATTTAATTGCAAAATACCCTGTGTGCAAGATTTATGGGTAGCTGCACTTTTCCTCAAATGATAGCAATTAAATGAAGATACTGTGTTGTGAGATAAAAACATGGGAATGAAGAATAAAGTATTTAACAGGACATTTTAATAATATATTTGACACGACTTCAATTATTACACTTGTATAACTTAATACTTAGAATATTTAGCATCCTCAAAATTATTCACAGCTATTATTATTTTAATTTAAAAAGACATTTGTATGTATATGAGATTATTTTTTAAAACATTGAAATCAAGTTTTTGTCTTCATCTTTGTTCAGCACAAGTAAAATTAAATTGTTATAAATAAAATGTGTGTATTCCATTAACTAAACCATTCACATCTAAACCATATTGGGATTTATCTGTGCACAGGCAAAGTAATGGCTGCCATAAATAAAAAGGTGTTTGGTTTCTTGATTTATTGCTCTCAACTAATCTACAACTTTATTAAACAGACAGTAGAAGTGCTTGTATAGTGAAATTGCAAACGTAACATAGTTAAGGTGTACATGCACTACTTTCCCAGAGAAAAGGCTTTTAGAAATAATTCTAAATGAATACTAAGTTACGCCCATATCTTTCTTGATAGAAACTTGAATTTATTAGGTCTGCACTAAAAGAGGTATTAAAACTACAGCCAAGGGAATCTATCATATGTTGACTCAATATGCTTAATCAAATGTATCCCATACTTGTTACAAAATCACTGGTGGTAGGTGTCTATTCATTCCATCTTATTGATTCATTATATTACCATCAGCAGCATGATTTATCAGTATACAGATAAAAGAACCCATAAAACTATCTAGTTTTCTCCATTTCCTATTGATCCCCTCAATAGCAAACAGTGTGGATGAGAATTTACCTTCAATGTCCAGTGTATGTTCCTTAGCATACCCTCAAACCACTATTTTTGAACTCTGCTGTTATTTTTCTTACTTTAACCAATTATTGTGCACAACTCTTCCTATGAGGGGTTTCTTTTCAACAACAAGATCACCATTGGTTGAATATTGATAGTATAAAGGCCCATTCCTGATATACACATTACATTTTTATGCATGAAAACCCAATACTGTTTCTATGCCTAGAACAGTAATCTTGGCATGTCTGGCACCCAGTGGTATACTGCATTCAGTCTCTTCTTTGGCTTACCCTTTAACTCTAGTACACTCAAATTCTGTTCTAACAATCCCTGGAACAGAACTAACCTTTTTAAAAGCATAATTTCCTGGGTAGGTAATATATACGTTTGTACATCTTTTTATCAGCAAACAAGATTAAATAGTTTTTTTTGTTGTGTGAGGGCCTGATTTACAAGGATCTCTCTTCTGTTAATATGCACGCAATGCAGTTGCTAATATCAGCAATGATATGCAAATCTAACATAAGGATGCCCACTTTCTCTTACTCACATCCGTACATTCTGGCAACATAGAGAAATAATCGGTAACATCAAGTAACATTGGACCCATTACAGTTAAGGCAGAGTCAGACCTCACTCTGGAGCTGCTAACTTCAGCGCACACTATGAGGCCTCAGGCTGTGTATGGTATCGCAGTGGATAATTTATGCATGCCCTGCAATGGCATTGAAATGCACTGGCATGCCTGCATTCACCCAACTACCCCCCATCACCACCCTCAAATGTCACTTCCTGTCAATCACTCTGCATTGGATCTGCATCACCACTGTGATCGCAATTCCAATCGCAGCATCTGGTTCGTGCACTGCAAGGTGTACGCATGCACAGAACGCAACAATCGGCCGACTGCGTGCATAATAGCAACTGTGATCCTTGCTGAATCAGGCCCTGAAATAATCAAGTAAATTGTGCTATGGAAACAGCAAATCAGTAAAATAAAGAGACAGAATAGAGGAAGAACAGCGTAAAAGAAAATATGAAAATATGAGTTGTGCATATTGACACTAAAGAATATTAGCAACAGCTATTCATTGATTACATTTTCCTACTAAGCAGCAATGTTTAAACTCAGTTAACCATACTAAAGAGTTACATGATGCTATTTTTTTATTTAGTTTATTTATTGAATAATTATTGCGTTTATTAACTCGTTACTTATTATTATTTTGAATTGAGAATTTCTTTTGAGATTTTCTGTTCATACACAAATGTAACAAAACAAAATGCAAACTAACAATTACAGTGTGCTCTTCTTATATGGGTACACAACTGACCGATGCAGCAAGAAGGGGAGCAATTCCACTCACAAGGAAGTTCTGGATAAGTCTTTAGGTCCCATACTGAATATTGCTTAGGAGAAGTCTATTGCAGAAAACCTGCAATGTTCTTTCAAAAACACAGAAAAATTCCACTGTATCATGCCAAAGAAATACACTGTGTAGCAACCAACTGTGAGAGTCTACACCAAACTTCAACAATATTCCAGCACATCTATGATAGAACATTAGGATATTTCTTGATCAATAGATAGAGATCCTCCATTTCTATGTGTAAATGGTCCCAACAACTTGACCACAACAGATTAAAAATGCACACATAGGACAGAATCAGTTCTTACAGAGACCCTATGAGTCTGATCTGAGCTAGACAGATCTATCTGCATGGATACAAATGTGACTTTTAGCATATAGTGCATTGCCAGATGCAAATGTACACATTTGTCCTATCTCAGTCATAAGACATATCTTTTTTTGCTGGATCTGTCTTTCTGTAAAATTGTTCTATTGTGGTGGCAACTGGGGGATGACAATGCTATTGCATGGAACTGTTCTGACTTGAGGAAGTATCATGGGCACTTAGCTTGAGTGCAGTGCTATTCTGAGTCATGCATATGGAGAAGGGAAGCATATTGCAAGTGCTCATACTAATGATCACAGTCACAGCTGTGGATAGAAAAACAGTTGTCTTCCTGCTTGAAGTCTCATCAATCTTCACATTAGCCCTACAGAAACTCACATTAGCACTAAGTATTAAATCTGGCTTCCATGACTACCCACAAATATAGCCACTTTGTGTATGAAGAATCAGCCCATATACAGGTATGTACAAAAAAGTTAGATGAGATACTTGTTACTCACCATTATACTGGTCTCAGGTTTCCTGCTAATTTGGTTTCCATAATTAGTAAGTATGGGCAAGTGGCACATTTGGTGGATATGAAGTGACCAGGGGCATAAACTAGGTATTTGAAGGTCCCATAGCAAAAGTTTGTAAGGGCCCCTATGTACCACCCAATGGTGAAAAATGTATTTAACACATGTAACTATGACAAGGAATATGGCTCCCCTCAGCTGTGGACCCCATAGCAGCTGCATCCCTTGCACTTAAGGTAGTTATGCCAATGGAAATGACTTTCAAGATGGAAGCTAAAATCATTCTGTTTAGTAATTTTTAGCATACATTTACACCACCACACCAATTGGTGCTCACTGACTACAGTGAACTGCTGTCAATCTAAATACACAACAGATATTATCTTGTGTTCTTGTGACTGATCTCCTGCTTGACCCAAAAAGATTGTTGAGTAGGATTGTTCTAACATATTGTCACATATCATGACTTCAGCAGGGGATGTGGCCATGCCAAGCCTCATTTGCTTTCTGATAAATCCCTATCCTTACTTATCAGTGAACTGTCAATGTTTTTTTTCCCTAATCTGACATGACAGTGGTTGGATATCTATGGTAACCATTTGTACTCATGTGGCCATGTACATATTTCATGTCGAACATGTATGTGTTCTAACCCTATTATTCCTGAGTGTTTTGATTCCTTATCTACATGGTAATTGTTAATGGGCCTGTTTCATTATCCTGATCAGCTTTGATTATGGTGTAGTAGCTGAATTATGTATGATCTTCAAAAACTAGTGTTCCCAAGTGTCTTGTTCATCTAACCTTGGCAGCATGGCATATAATATGTCCCTTATAGGCTTTGTGCCCTCTGTTGATTTACTCCCTAATATGAAATATGCAGGACCATAATTTTGCTGGACTAATATAGATTGTCCAGATTTAACATGTATGTACAGTATTCACTAGTATGTAACTGTTTCTAGCATTAGGAACATATCAGTCTGAATTAATCTATTAATATTAAGGATTTTGAGATTAAGGGGCTCATGTTTGTCAATTTAGACCAAAAAAAATATTTTGTTCTACTTGAACTATTGCTACACATCTTAAACCCTTTGTGTTGCAGTTGTGTGACAGATTTAAAAATGTTATTATAGAGAATGATTCATGAATCATTTTTAAATAGTATTTACAGATATGTACACATATACATATACTCAAATTGTGCCAAATAGCTCCATTTGATGCACCCTGAAAAACGAACTAAGCCATGCCATGTGTCTATTTCTCCTAATATTTTATTAAATTTTCAACTTTTTCACACTGATAGAGCAATTGGAGAACAAGGTATGTGCACCCTGTATACAACTAGTGGATTTTCTTGCTATAGCTGCTTGGAAAATATGCTAATCTGAGAAAAAAGCCAAGAGAACGGGGGCCGATATGAATGAGACAGTCTATACATCCCACCAAGCAGCATTGAGCAAATTTACACTACCACAATTGTTATAATAGTGCAAAAACTAAGTCCCCAGTATTCTATAAGTCTGTTGGTTTGCAGCTGTGGTGTGAAAAATATACTATTGGATAGGAAAAAATACTAAAATGCAAAAGCACAAAACTAGCAATCTGTGGTACATCATCTTAAGTCGTACCAAGCATCTTGCACAATACAGCACAAAAATGCTAGGTGTATAAGGACACATCTGTATATGATGTGGTAGTTCTGTCTTGTTTGGGTTGATGTATTATTTTTGTACTTTTTAGCATAGAGTTCTACAATTAGACAGTGCAGGATTAAACTCTGTGGGGGCCCATAGGCAGTCAAAATCTTGGGGCC
The DNA here is from genome assembly GCA_031769625.1 of Taudactylus pleione. NCBI lineage: Eukaryota > Metazoa > Chordata > Amphibia > Anura > Myobatrachidae > Taudactylus > Taudactylus pleione. The sequence continues at coordinate 2,514,091 of JAUIMM010000040.1, read as the reverse complement.
ACCCTTGCAAATTATAAACTCGTCTGTGTTCTTGAAGCTTCTACTCGTGAATACTCTGATCTGGAGTTGGATGGAACTCGTGACACACTAACTCACAGAAAATTTAGTTTCTCTAGGTTTCTCGTGCACATGCTCTAGTGGGATAACATTGAACTAAGTAGTGTGCACGTCGGCCACTAGATGGAAATGACCATCACTACTGTACATTGCATGTATGTAAGTTGCACTGACATTTTTTACAAACTGACAGCTGTCAGAAGATGAACTTTTAAGATACAAAATGTAATGTCTGATGTCTATGGTTTATGTACTTTAAGATGTTAATAGATACATTACATTAATATAGTATTTTAATGTAAAGTTTTCATTTCTTTGAGTTGACTCATTTTTTCTATCTTTTGGAAACAATTAAAGAAAGCTTGATTGTAACTTCCTTTCAAGATCAAATCAATATTATTTTATATGTTGGCGCGGAGCCCATAAGCCAGTTCCTACTCTGCATATTTGGTAATCCAGCACTGCAATTAGCATCTCACACAATGGAAGAAACCAGCTGTTGTTTGTTTTTATCTTTGTTTACTACTTTACCAAACACCCTGGCAAACCTTCAGTATACATCTGGAAATGGCCCCAATTAAAATAAAACTATAGTCTGCATGTTAAACTTTTTTTATTTTAAACATGATTGCCCCAAATAACAAATTATTTCATTAACTAGCAATATAATTATTATTTTTGAGAGCCCTTAATTGAGTATTGTGACAGAGTGGGTCTAGCCCAAATTCTGGGGAAAGGGTAAACCTCCCTGTAGCCAGGGAGGCACCACACCCTTACTTCAATTAACACCAGCTAAGGTATAAAAACTTGGAAAGTTTAGTAAGTCAGTGGAAATGTAATGGAGAGTTTGCACCTTCAACAGCTCTCTCTTTGCTGGACAATCTGAACCATGACTGTGCTGGGAATACTCAAATAATTTGAACTGCTGTCTCATGTAAGCTGATTATTGTTCCTGAACTGTGTTTCCCTTATGTAAGAAGTTATTGCACTTGCTCTGCCTTTTCAGGCCTGAAATAAAAAACTTACTTTGCAACACCTCAGTCTCCCATTGGTCATCTGAAATTACCTTCTACATTGTGGTGTCAGAAGTGGGATTAAGTGGGTCCTATGCCAGGGATCTAAGTGGGTCCTGTGCCAGGGATCCTAAAGAGACCACCATAGAAGCCATTTTGCAACAATTGTTGGACTACTTTAAAGGTGGGAAATGGTTTTTGGCCCAGAAGTATTTGGGATGGGATGAGACTGTGGAGAATATAACCTCCTGGTTCTATTGGTCAGGTGTTTTTGCTGAGGTCTCATGGTTCTGTTCTGCTTGTTCAGAGTGTCAAAAGGAAACAGTAAACTAACCATCTCCTGCCCAGATGATCCCTCTCCCAATTGTAGGGGCCCCCTTTGAATAAAAGGAGTTGATTTAGTGGGTCCGATTGAACCACCATCTAAAGGATATAAATTCATTTTACATGTGGTTGACTATGCCACCTATTATCTGGAGTAACTAAGTCATTAGAGCTGTTTTCCAGGGTTGGATTTCCTAAATCAATTCTTACAGACCAAGAGAAAAACTTTAAAAATTAAATCTTTCAGAACCTCAGTATATCATCCCCAAACAGATGGCATAGTCGAAAGATTCAACAGTACACTAAAGTCTATGTTAAAGAAGTATATAGAGACAGGAAAAAGGTGGAATGAGCTTCTACCCTATTTGTTATTTTCAATCAGCAAAGTGCCCCATGCTTCTACTGGCTTTGCCCCTTTAGACCTTCTTTATGGAATGAAGTCACAGGGTGTTATTGTCCTTCTGCAGGAAGCATGGGAAGAACAACCAATAGTGGGTGAAAGCATCCTTCAATATGTGGTCCACATGCATAATCGCATTGACCTAGTAGGTCAATTGGCCCAGGAAAATTTGGTAAATGCACAAGAGGTTCAAAAATTTCTCTACAACCGTAATGCCTGAACTCGAGATTTTTCATCTGGGTTAGTCAATTTGTTGTTACCTACTCAGGGAAGCAAATTAATAGCAAAGTAGTAAGGGCCATTTGAAGTAATTAGAAAGTTTGATTAAGTAAATTATGAAGTCTCTCAACCTGACTCCCATAAAGGTAGGCAGATTTACCATGTTAACCTGTTGAAAGTATGGAATGATCAAGAGGTGTTTTTTGTAGATGCTGGTAATGGCCATAGTGACCTTGGTCCACAGATTCCTCAGTCTGATGGGGTAACCTTTGAATTCAGACAAGCGGAAGCCTCCCTTGGGGAATCTTGTTAATTAATTCTCAGATTTTTTTTATAAACCAGGGAGGACCAATTTAGTCTTACATGACATTGTAACCCTGCCTGGTGTAGTAGTTCATCAAAGACTCTATATGCTTCCAAGGGAAAAACAAGCACAGTTAATCAAGAAAATACAAGAAATGTTGAAGTTAGGGGTAATTGAGGAGTCATCTAGTGACTAGTGTAGCCCCATTGTCTTCATCCCAAAACCAGATGGTTCCACAAGATTCTGCATAGTCTTCTGCTAAGTTAATGCAGTGTCCAAATTTGATGCCTATCCAATGCTAATGGTCAATGACCTGCTTGATAGGTTAGTTTGGCCAGATATATTTCTACCCTTGATCTTATGATGAGATATTGGCAAATTGAGCTGACAGAGGAAGCTAGGAAGAAAATAGCTTTTTCTACTCCATTGGGCCTCTTTCAGTGGAAAACAATGCCTTTTGGCTTGCATGGTGCCCCAGCCTCTTTTCAGAGGGTAATGGACTGGGTGTTTCATCCTCATCAGAATTATGCTGCAGCATACTTAAACAATATTGTCATATATAGTCAGCATTGGAATGCCCATGTTAACAGGCTTAGGTCTGTTCTTGAGTCTTTGAGAGAGGCAGGTTTAACTACTAATTTGAAAAAATGTGTTCTAGGTAAAAATAAAACCAAGTACTCAGGGTATGTGGTGGGCAGTGGGTGTCTGAAGCCCCTTGTGAGTAAGGTACAGGCTCTATCTGATGCCCCAGTTACGAATACCTAGAAATAGTTAAGGTCCTTCTTGGCTATTACAGGAGGTTTTTGCCTTAATATTCTACTTTAGCAGCTCCCTTAATAGATCATTTGAAACATTCTACTCCAAATAAACTTGAGTGGTCTAGGGACTGTCAGTCTGCATTCACCAAAATTAAACATCTTTTGTGTACAGGCCCAGTTTTAAAGTCTCCACAATTTACCATGCCTTTTGTCGTACAAACAGATGCTTCAGATGTGGGCTTGGGGGCAGTTTTCTGTAAGGAGTTTGATAGCGTTGAACACCCTGTACTATATCTTAGTAGAAAGTTGTTCCCATGAGAGACTAGGCATTCTGTAATAGAAAAAGAATACTTTGCTATAAAATGGGCTCTTGAGTCATTGAGATATTATCTTTGAGGGGCCAGATTTACTTTGGTTACTGATCATGCACCATTAAAATGGTTACAGTCTATAAAAAATTCTAATGCAAGACTGACAAAGTGGTACCTGGCTCTCCAGCCTTTTTCTTTTGAAGTCTGGCAGAGATTGGGACATCAACATATGAATGCAGATTTTTTTTGTCCTGAACTGGGCTGGAGAGTCTGGCTTCCACTGCAGGCAATTTAGGTTCACCCTTTAATGGGGGAGGTATGTGACAGAGTGGGTCTCTCCTACATTCTGAGGAAAGGGTTAACCTCCTGTAGCCAGGGAGGAATCACACCCTTACCTCAATTAACACCAGCTAAGGTATAAAAACCTAATAAGTTTAGTTAGTCAGTGGAAATGTTAGGGAGAGTTTGCACCTTTAGCAGCTTTCTCTATGCTGTACAATCTGAACCATGATTGTGCTGGGAATACTCTGCTCATTTGAATTGCTGTCTCATGTAAGCTGAATTATTGTTACTGAACTGTATTTGCCTTATGTAAGAAGCCATCACACTGGCTTTGCCTTTTCAAGCCTGGAATAAATAGCTTACTTGTTTGTAACACCTTAGTCTCCCATTGGTCATCTGAACTTTCCAGCTACAAGTATTAATTAGTGTCAAAGAATGTATATATAATAATAATAATAGTAATAATAATGTTATTTAGACAGCACTTTCTCCTAATAGTACTCAAAGTGCTTTACATTTGTCTTTACAGCACAAAATACAAAGCAAGCTTAACAAGGGACATTAGTGAAATGTTTGGGTGAAAAGAAAAGTCTTGAGTCTATTTTTAAAGTACTCTAGACTGGAGGCTTCTTGAATTGTGCAGGGAAACAAGTTTCATAGAGTCGGATACACAAATGCAAAAGCTCGACTCTCAAATGAATTTCTGGGAGATTCCAGGTACTGTAAATGGATCCCAATAATTGAGTGGGACAAAAAGGAATTAGAAGCTGCTTCAAGTACCTTGGGCCTTGGTCATGTATGGCTTTGGGAGTCAGTCAGCAAATCTTGAAAATGATTCGCCATCTTACAGGCAGCCAGTGAAGGAAGTAAAGAATGGGTCTTACTATGTTCCTTAGATGAAAGAATGAGGATTTGATTGTGGCTGATACCTTATGTTTAGGTGTTAAGCCACTATACAGGACAACACCAAGATTCCACACATGTTAAGTGTTTTGCAGTTCTGATCCCCCAAGCGTTAGTCCTGTTGGTTGGCTATGCTGCAGCCATGTCCTGTGACCTATCATCAGGACCTCTGTTTTATAAGGGTTCAGTTGCAGCCAACTGGCATTTATCTTCTCTTGGAGTTCAGCTATACAAACACTTAGGGTTGATATTGGTTACTCATCACCTAGAGCAAAGGACAGGTACAGTTGTGTATTATCTGCATAGACCAGGACCTAACATCTCATTAGTTCACCTAGTGGTAGCATGTATACTGCAAAGAGCATTTGAGATAGTATAGAATCCTGTGGGACACCACATGAAAGTGGCACTGGTAACTAGTAAGTTGTCTAATTGAATTTAAAAATTATATTGTGTATTTCAAGAAGTGTGTGTACAGTTCAGATGAGTGAAACAGCCTATATTACTGTTCTTTGTGTGGTGGTCTCCCACCATTAATCTACACTCTAAAATAATGCCTATTCCTCCAAGTGCATGCAAACAATTGCCAGTGATTTTTTTTGTGTAAAAAAATAAAGCCATTTGTACAAATCAATTTGCATAGAGTGTTATCCTTCCAGTGTAATCAATGGTGTTTGCTGTGGTGTCCTCCATCATCTGCTCCCAAAACAGAACACACAATGATGTATCCTGCTTCAGTTTCTCCAGAAAATGCTACTGTCAGGAAAAGACTGACCTTTCCCAAGAAACCCACTGGTGATGAGGGTGAGCCAAGTCTGCACACAAGTGTGAAACACCATTATGACATCTGGCCATAATGGTGCCCAAAATTATTTGGCCATAATTTTTGCCTAAAATTATTGACACCTCTACTGTGTCTCAATCTTATACAGTAAGCAGCAATAGAATGGTGGAGGACTATGTTAATGATAATTTACAAATTAGCATGTCACACAGTACCTTTGAATACTGGGAGGAAAAAATATATTTTTGAAGCCCTTTGTAGTGTACAAACTAGCATTGCTTTACTTAAGCTGCCCACCCTCCTGTGTGTACTTGGAAAGAGTGTTTAGCACAGCTGGCAACCTTGTGAGCGATCAGCTTTAGAGGCTTCTTCTTCAAAATGTGAAAAAACTGATGTTTATAAAAATGAACTACAAATTCTATGAGGAAGACATTTGCCGCCAATTATAACAAAGTACAGAGAAATCTACAATAGTGTATTCCAGCTTGGATGAGCTAATATTGTGTAATGATGATATTAACAATACTGGGAAGGGTGAGCATGATAATGACATCTTCCAACAGTAGCCATGATTAATAACAACACTGTTAGCCACCTTGGTAGTTTGTTTAGTGGGGACCCAACAAACCAAGCACTTCAGCCACAAAACTGGCAGTCCCTGTGGCTGAAGAGCTTGGTTTGTTAAATGGTGCATGTTCTTTTAATATACAACATAAGGGTGGATCGGAGGGCCCAATAACATCCACCATGCACCACTTTTCATTATGGGATTTGACAAGATTGCGATTGTTTGACAGGCAGTGTACTGAATATTACTGTATTTTCCTGGGGCATTCATGTTCTTTTGTATTTTGCAATGCCATAAATCACCAGCTTCTCCTCTAAGCATATAGGTCCCATTTCCTGCAGCTTCTCAGCAGATACAGACTAGTATCATCAACTCATATAAGTAATAATTAATTATTTAATTTGACTAGGCTGTTACTTAAATCCCGAGGAAATAATATTATTAGGATTTTGGATGCATGTTTTTGGTAGGGTTTTTAATTTCTCAAATTTACTTTTTTATAGTTAAATTTATTAATACAAATCAATCAATCAATCTTTTTTTATTTTTTGTTTTTTAATGATTTTTTTTGTTTCTCTTTTTTTTATTTATAGTGATATTCTGTAATCATTCAATTATTTAATCTCATTTGGAGTCTTCTTGCTTAATAGTCTATTCCATTTATCACATTTTTTTTATTTATAGTTATATTCCATAATCAATCAATTCATCAATTAATTAATTAATCAATAAATAATTTATAGCTTCCACTAATACTATAACCTCCGTTTAACTGTGCTGTCCTCGGACCTCTAATCTACAGTAGTTCTTGATTAATTAACACATTCTATTGTACAGTTTACATTAAACTTACCTCCTGTCTGCCACTGCAGAGCCACTATGTTTCCTAAATATGCTACATTCTTTTTTAAACTGTAATGTGTTTGTGCTGCTGCTCTGTCACTTAGTTTAGCCAGTCATCTTGCTGCAGCATTTGACCAGTATGGGTGAAAACCGAAAACAATATTGTGAGCTGTGAGGGGGTCAAAATTGACTGGAAATGAATGTTATTGAGGTTAATAATACTGCAGGAAAAAACAGGCCCAAATTACATGAATTTAGCTGTTTTTATAAATTTTTAAAGAATTCCGATCCAGAACAAAAACAAAGGTACAAGAGGGTGGTTTGGCAAAACCAAAACACAGGAGGTCCGTGCAGATCTCTACTTCAAAACTGACACAAATCACTGGAAAAGACTGATGAGTCTGTCAATTAACCTCAAACTCTCAAGGTATTAGATCTGGTATTTTTGCGCCCAAACTAGATGATGAGTTGTTGTGATTTGTGATGATTTATGACTTGTCAAACACTTACAACTTATTACATTCCAGTCAATATCTTTACTAATATCAGCAAAAATAGTGGTTGACAATGCAAAGCACAGTTTACCTTTGTGAGAAGACATAATCATTTGCAGCAGGGGTGATATCTTAAGAGGAGGAAACAAATTGGATAACCATTTATGAAGCTTAGAAAACAACATTTGCAATGCACTGATATGAAGCCTCAACTAACTTCTCAGTGACCATAAGCATCAATAATGAATTAGTGCCAAATATGTTTATATGAAAATACAGTTGATAATGATTAAGGAATGAGTAACTAAGTATGATTAAGTGATATTACAGAACCATAACACTTATTTCAGAGTCATGAATATGAATAAGTCATTTCTTATAAAATAAGGGTTGTGATATCCTTTCAATGAATATGTTTAATTCAAACTACTGTACTAATACCTAACTCATCATGAATACATTAATACTTTACAAAGCACTCAAAAATATTTCTTTAATCTAACAATATTTAAATGAAAGGAACTAAGTTGCTGTACCTAACAGCGAGTAACATAATAGGGAAATAAAGGTTGAAAACTGAAATACTGGTGATCTGTACAACACTGAAAATGGATAAGCATTAGTACATAGAGAACAAAGATCAGCTAATGGCCTGATTCAGAGGTGCATGCTATCTGCATGTATTGACAATATTTGTACAGTTGGATGATGTTGGCAGTACTGCTCATGCATACAAGTCGCACTGCACATCCATCCTGATCGTTACCACACCAAGATGCAGAACGACTTTGGAAGCAAGAGCTGTGGATTTTAATAAGTGTTCCTGGGAGTTACCAAGAAATGGCTAGCCATACACGGTAGCACAGGATGTCATGTTCAAATGGAGAAATTGTACATGCCATAGGGCTGGTGCAAGCTACAATGTTGCAACCAATGATGCACTGATTGTGCATCTAAAGTTGCATTGAGACATCTCAGTAGTATAGAGGGGGAGATGTATGAAAGGGCGATAGGGGGCAAACCGTTAACTGCCCACATTAAGTACTGCAGTTACCGCTTCCCTGCATGTGGTAATGCCAGTGGCACTATTGACACTGCTATCTACAAGACAGCATGCCAATATGCTAAGCAATATATGAATGGTCAGTGGCACTGACTTTTCCAACAGCTGCAGCTATCGATTTAAACATATGCAGCTTTCATTACCCTAACACCACAGCAAGGACAGCACTGTGCCTGGTTGTGGTGGCTGCCCAGCTCTGGGCTGCATGTGAGATCTTGCACTGTTTGCAAGATCCCGTGCATGCCCATTGGAGCCAGACGGAAGGTGAGACACAATGCAGCAGCACTAGACTGATGTGCTGTGAGCTCTGGCAGGGAACGCTGGATGGAGGAGTTTTCACTACAGCACTTCAGAAGAAAAGATGTTCTTACATCTCGTTGGTACTGCTTCCTGCTTTGCCTTGATAAAGAGCATTAGCATAAAGATGCAGCCATGGCTTAAGCAAAAGACACAGCCGCATCTGCATGCACCTCTGACAGGCTCAATGTGTGTGATAACAGCACTTTAATAATTAGGCTGTTACTAGAAACTTATCTCAGTGGAGTTGAATGAGTGATAAATATAATGTCAAAAAAGCAGAAAGGTGCGCTGTCAATAGCTCCCAATACCAACTGTATCTGTGGCAGCTCACAAGTGGGTTCTGTACCCCACACTAAAAGAGCAAAAAAAGAAGCAATGTAGAGCGCTCAAACTGACACAGTTGATGAGTCCAATGATACTCTTTTATTCAAAAAAATATTTATAAATATATAATTACCATGTATAGAATACACTCAACAAACTTAAAATTGCATCAATAATTTCCAATCTCCTTCCCATAATCTAATATTAGTTCCTAGAAATAGTTATAAATCATATTCCTCTGCTGCAATACTCAAGTCAATGTACTTGTGTATCTTGAAAGATGACACAATATACCAATTGTTAGCAGCAATTTGTATCCAATAGACAATATAGGAAATGAATATGTTCTTCCTAGTGAGCCTCTGAAGTGGATAAAAACTCCTTAGTACATAAAATAAAGAAATATAATGTGTAGGCATAGCTTAGTTTCTCCATTTGAGCTGAATAGATGCTGTTGGTAACATCTGTTATGGTATCAAGTTCAGTTGGAAAACTGGGCAGCGTTATTTGTTTGAATTTTGTTTTCAGAGGATGGGAGAGATAAATTGATTGAAATTGAAGTTATCAGTATACAAGTTGTGTGAGTTTCTCACAGATAAATGTGATAAAAAAGAATAACTATCAAGGTCCTACAGTCAGACATTTACATCCATATCACCGAAACACACATGCGGTTCAGCGTCTAAGGCACTAACAGACACTGTGATCTTATGCCATTACTATAACGGACTCTATCCAATAACAACAAGATAAAAAAAATATGTGCGTGAAATTAATGTAATGCATTTATACTGTATTTTTAATATTTATAATATTTTCTGTTTTAAATTTTTTATTATTAGTTTATTCATCTTTAGAAATGCTTAATTTTAATTTTACTAGTGAAGAATAAAATGCGTTTTTAAACATTTAGAGAGACATTGTGATGATTTTTAGTTATTAATCATAAAAGACAATTCAATATTTCACACTACCTTTTCCTTTTCATTACTCCTCTTCACGGCAACTCCCTTTACCTTTTCAGAATTAAACCCATTAAGCTGGGATCAAACTGAGGTCCCCCCTCCAGAAAATACATTGTTCTCCCGGTGTCTGAAAAAGAGTCAAGTAGTTTAGCATGGTCTAGAAAGGAAGAGGGATTAGTGTTGGGAGCTATACTGTACCTACCCTTCTCTGGTGCTGGTGCGAGTATGAAATACCAGCCATAAACTAGCTCTGGAAGCCATAGTGCCTCAACTTGCTCTGTGTATGAGCACTGATTAAAATGTTGTTAGCATAAAATTGAGTGACATATAAAGAGTGATTATCTTGAAGCCCAAGGCTGTTAGTCATTATATACTGTAATATAAGGGTCATTGGAGTGGTTCCAACATTGTTTGGCACCTCAATTTACAGTTATATAGGCATAGGGTTGGAAAAACAAAACTGTTAATCTGCTCTGCATTAAAAAAAAACTGTTAACTCCTGTTATTGTATGTTAAAAAGAACATTATTTCATTTTTTATCAACTAATACTGCAGTCCACAGAATCACACATTCATAAGTGGACACCACTTTGCTAGTTATGAAGACAAGAACAAAACTTGGCAGCAAAATACATATAGACATAGAACTAACTCTAGTTACAAAAAACAGAAACCTTGAAATGCAAAAGTTTTTTTAACAAAATTAAAATCAATACAGTTCACACCTCTCCGGCACCTCACATACAAGAACATTGCAATTTTTTGGTGCACAGGAAAACCTGCAATGTTGCTGTACTGCAAAACTCAGGGATAAGCATAGCTGAATATCTGGGCTGATCAGCATAGGAGCCAGCTCTGTAGATGCTTGTGCACTGCCAATATTTTTTGTTACCAGTATAGATAAGATTAAAATGACTTAAAATACTAATTTCTTCACTATACATGTCTATGCAAGCCATTTTTCAATCACAGAGGGGCACCTGTCAACCATTTCGAAAAGTTGGCTCAAGTGCTACTCATCCCTGTAAACTGAATACTGTATAGGACATAAGTTAAAGAATTTGGGTTGAAGAGTAAATTCTGCTTATGCTGTACAGTATATGTTGACTTGTATAGCCAATCACATAATTTACAAGATAGATATTTTTTTTTTCTTCTGGTAGAATTTAGCAGTTTTGATTACATAGAATGGCACCAGAGTAAAAATGTGCACAAGGCAATGCTTATTCTGTAATGTAATATTTAAGCTCCAATACCTTAGGGGTTCTTAAACCTATCCCATTGTTTCACCTAACAATGCATATTTTGAGGCTATAATCAAGAGTTAAATAAAATACAACACAAGTAGAACTTTTGGAATGAGTCACTGATTTGCACAGCTGAGTTCTTGATAAGGGATCTGGAGAAAAAGAATTGCAGGAAGCATCAGAATATAGGTATGACTGTATTACCTGAAAGGATTTTAGTCACTTTTTCCTCTCAAAACTCTTCTGTGTTCAAGTTATTTCCTATTTCCCAACAATGCTGAATTGAATCTAGTGTAATATTATATTAGATATGACAAGTAGCCCTAGGTTTATTTCAAACTGAGTTATTTTGAGTATCTCACTATCTAGAATGTGTTAGGCCCTAGGAATATTGTGACCTAAAGTTCTCTATTTTAGATTTATTTTGAGACAATCATAATTGCAATATTCATTTATTCAGTTTTATTCTAATGTACTTTATGTTTTGTCTTCTGATGAGTCACAAATAAAAAAAAATAGACATTGGTGGATTAAATAAAATAGTTATTTTACTCTGATCTACATGTTTTTATTAAATGAGGACTTTATTGTTTGGGGGGGAGAGGATCACTAATTTACATGTTCTTATTAATTCTTATAATAACTAAAAATTTTCAGGCATATTGAACCCTTTAACATATATAGAATATCATTTCAAAGAATACAATTTGGAAGCACCCATAGGACTAGAAGGTATGCTGGGCTTGGCCAAGCCAAGTAAAAAGATTATCCTTACGAGTAATAAAAGATTCAACAAGACTGCCCTAAGAAAGACAAGACGTTCTATTGGTGAGCAAAGAAGACTGTGGTAAAAAGGTTTCAATATTATAAGGGGGAGAAAAGGAAATGAGTGGGAATGACAAACAGATAAACACATTTCACATACTGTAGAAACAGTAATGTAATAAGAAAACAACATAATATGCTAATTGGCTAAAGAGTCAGCTGTCAGTCTAATCAAGCAAAGTTCATGGTCAGAGAGTTGGAAAATGGTACGATGGCAGAAGCCTCTGCCTTGACCATTACAAATACAATTGAACAGTAGAAATAAACATAATAACATAGCCTGTAAGTAAAGATTTGTATAGGTGAATGCAATAGATAAAAGTATAACCCTGTCAAAACAAAAAAATCCTAGCAAGCAGTCAAAAATGGCCAAGCAAAAACCTGAAGTGGAAGAACGAGTAAACAACATGTATGTGTATGTGTATATATATATATATATATATATATATCAAAAAGAATATTGAAAATGTAAGTATATATCAAGGCAATATGGCATCAGTTGGGTAAATAATAGAAACATGTTTCTAAACCTATAACAGAAGTTGGGCAGAATATGTGCATCATGGTCACACTGCAGATAAGTCAAAAGTCTACTTAGAAGACATATGACTTATTTACAATCACAGGTGACACAGGTGTCATTCAGTTTGTGACATCTGGCTGCTCCAGATGTTGTTAAGTCAGACTTTACCAATATCTCTGCACTTGTCAAAGAAGAAGGGGAGTCCATCATTGAACTCAATAGAGTCCAATCTGGCATGGGCAGATTTTGAATGCAGAGAGTATCGCAAAATGTATCAAGTTCAGGATCTTGTATAAAAGACTGCAGCCAATTATGGGAGGCTTATATACTGAGCAAAAAGCCCCACCAGAACTTGATGCCTGTTTATTTATTAAGGTAAGTAAGTAGTTTGAATAGACATTGTTAGAAGATGCTTCAGGATAAGTCAGGAAAATGTGAATTCTGGTACAGTTGAATTCAAAGTGAGAAACTCTTACTGGATAAATAATGTCTTTAGGAGTTTTCACTTTATAGTCCCTGTGGATGAAGGGTCCACTGAGTCCGATTAAACACAATAATATTGATGGCAAAGGCCCCTTTAATCTCATTAAATATTTTTATGATGACATTAATGAGTCATTGTCCCTAGATATTCTCAAGGATACCCCTAATACAGAGGTTATTGCAGCACCCCCTATTATCAAGATCATCTAGGTGACATAATCTAGCCCTAAGCTCCTGTGCATGGTAAGAAACAGTGTCCTTGAGTTTAGTCTGAAATTTCCCTACAGCCTCAGTCTGTTCTTCCAAAATGGTAAAGCATCTGCCTGAAACATTGCAATATATGTAATCACAGTTTCACTAAGACTCTTCTCCAACCCAAGAAAATATTGTTTAGAAAGGATATCTTGTTTAATAGTTAGGGAGTGAATAAGGGTTATTATTTCATCTAAAATAAATCCAGGACCCCTCTTGATATCTATGTGGGTAGGAAATACCATGTGTCCAGTTGTGGATTCTCTAGAGGAGATTCAGGGTACAGGGTGAGATAACAATAAGTTTTTGTTTGTGTGGAAACATTAGGGAATCCAGAGCAGCTCATGTACATGAGGCTCCAAGATGGTGTTGGTGGCTACATGTGAGAAAATTGAGTCTCACTCCCAGTAGTAAGATCAATCCAGAGCTATGGGTGTAAGCGTCTCTATTTTACCACTTTCCTTTAGATATAGAATCTTTCCAGGTACCCTGCCCTAACAGCCACATCTTCTTCAGCGCATTAACTAGGGTGGTGCATCATGTGTCCCAGCACAGGACATCACAGGGCAGGGGGTGCTGTTCAGCTACATCTGTCAATTTTCTGTTTATAATCATTCTCACTTGTATCTTCCTCTTCTTTTAACCATGGCATCTCTTGCCAAGCACTATATCCTCAGTGGCTGACTCCCGCTCCTTCTGGCTACCTCCCCTTCAGTGCTTTCTCTGGGTGCCAGGGCTCATTGGAACTTTGCATCCAACAGGCCAGTGAGGGGGAGGATAAGGGGGGCCTTGTCTGTTACATGTACACTGTTTCTGATAGCAGCCCTGAGCCACCAATTCCCAACCCATGTGTTACCAACACACCTTGAGTACCTTTGCCTATGATTTCAGCTTCCAGCCCAAGAAACATACTGTACATGGATCTCCCCACCACTGATATTTGTTGCCTATACACTACAAGCAGCACCCTTTCCATACCTTTATTTGGTGATCTATACTGATGGCTTTAGGCTTGTGCACTGCTGTTATGATGAGCAAAGCTTCCCCAGTGCACTCCTACTGTACATCTAGAGCTGGTAGGTTATACTGCATAATTATTGTGTATCATCATTGCAGTCTTCGGATTCACACTGTATTTGGCAGTGCCACCTGGAAAACAGTGATTCAAAGGGATTGATACATTTCAACATCATACAGGACATATCAGTGGCTTACAAAACTGCTAGAAAACCACCAGGAATACAAATCTCTGCTGAATAAATGTAGCCGATAATCCACATACTGCTGAGGTTCCATACTAAGCCAGTACCTTGGCTGTCAAGCCATGTTCTGAGGTTCCTTGTGAATTCTAGAACACAGACCAGATTCACACTGGGGGCCTGAATCAGCAGTGCAAGCTGGTGCACTGCTAAATGCAGATTCCCAATGTTTGTGAATCTGTGCAGGAGCCAGACCCATTCTGCATATGTGCAGAATGGGACTGCGAGTCTGCTTGCAAACTGGCAACAGACTGGTGGTGCAAAGATAGGGGGTGAAGATAGCCTCTGTTACCCAAAATGGAGGTGTGTTGTCACCGCTGGGGTAAGAAGGAAGAGGCCAGGATCTCCATTGGGTGATGGAGATTTCCTGGCCTCTTCCTCTAAACTTCAGCGGCCGACTGCGGGACCCTATGTGTCACCGCAGCTGGTTGATGGGATGCAGATTAACTGATGCAGCTCTGTTAAGTAATGCACAGGGGGCGTGATGCCTCCTGTGCATTACCATATCTGCAAAGGATCGCAATTGCAAAGCTGCCTGAGTGCAGCTTTGCAATTGCGATCCTTACAAAATCAGGCCCTGGGTCCTCTGCTCATTACCTCTCTGAGTACTACAGTATATTAATTTCACCAAGCTATTCCATATCACCTTACGTTGCTATCACCTAAGCACTTTCCACAAAGCTGTCTTCCCAGGCCTCTCTCTGACTTCTGTAGTGTAATGCAGATATGTGAGGTCATGCCTTTTTTATCTTGTGAGTGATGGTTCTGCATTCACAGGCCTGAACAGGTGGTCAACTAGAGTGTTGGGGTTTAAAACCTGAAGTTTAGTAAATAAATCCAACTGTGTGTTACCAGGCTTGGACTGGGCTGCCGGAGATTCGGGAAATTCCCCGGTGGGCCCTGGAGATTTATGGCCATGCCCACTATTGTTGGAGGGCGTGGCCTAGCCACTGTAACTGGTGCCAGTTTTTCTTACATACACGGAGGTGACCGGCAGTAGGTGAGCAACAGGTGATGTGCGGAGAGCTCTGTATGTGGCAGACAGCGGGCGGTATGCAGCAAACAATGGGCATCTTAAAGCAATAGTGATTCCTTACTCCGAAATCAGTTTTGACATTGCAGTGGAAGAGCTTACCACAGGCTGCTTCCTACTAAGCTCCGCTGTGACAGTGGAGCTTAGTATGGGGCAGCCTGTGATAAGCTCCTCCCCTGTGATGTCACCACTGATTCCAGAAGAAGAAATCAGAGGTGCTGTAAGAAGCCTGGCTGGTTTTGGAAAGGGGGGGAGGTGCGCGGGGGGCGACTGGGTTGGCAGCTGGCTGAGCACAAAAATAGTCACCAGCAACAGCTGCAGCTTGCGGATTCGAGCGGTGACATCAGCGGAGGGTGGGGATAGGTTGGTTGAACCCATCTGTAATTGACAGATTCAATGTGCACTACACTGATACCTGCGGTGACGACAGCGGGGGGTGGAGCCCGGACACAGAGGAGCCTGGAAAACAACGTCCATCTGCAGTTTGGCACCCAGCAGACTGAATGGCCTAAGCCAATAAGGTTAGTAATTTTTGGAAACAATGGAGGAGATATTTGATTTTTACATTTACTGGGCTGGTTGTTTTTAAAAAAAAAAAAGTCACATAAAGATGCATTAGGTCACATTCTGTCTATGCTTGCTAAATTAAGATCTGTGGGGGGCCCTGGGGCAACTAGGTTGTAGATCCCTCACCAACAACATTGATTATCCAAATATATTTTATAGATGTATATATTATAAATACAAGTGGACCAATGGTAATAGCAGTAAATTGTGCACAGGGTATTGCTAAGAGTCAATGGGGGAGATGTAAGACGCTCAGAAGCTGTATCTGCACACATTATGTGCACTGATACTGCTTCTACACGATGTATGTTTGGGGGGCTTCGTGGTAAATGACAGGGGCGCTACAAAATAGTGCCGATAGCCTGGGACATGTATGAATGGTCAGATCGCCTGACCTTTTTGCCCACTGTAGCTATCGCTATCAACAGCTACAGCCTGGCACTGCCCTATCCCCACAGCAGGGACAGTGCTGTCCCTGCTGCGGCGGCTGCCGATACTTGCGAGATCCCGTGCATGCTCAGTGGAGCCGGCCGGGACTGAGACACAGCGCATCAGCACTAGGCTGATGCTCTGCAGTCTCTAGTGGGTAGCGCTGGAGGGGGTAGTTAACTCTCCCCTGCTCTGGCAGATGAGATGTTTATACATTTTATAGGTAGTGCTTACTGCTTCGCCTCAGTAAATATGTGAAGCAGGAAGCTATATAGCGGCATGTTAAGTGACACTATAATACATCTACCCCAATGTGCCAACAATAATATCTATTTATTTATATAGTGCACACATATTCTGCAGCGCTTTACAGAGAATAACTGGCCTTTAAGACTTAGGGTTAGGCACACCCCTGGAAGGTTAGGTTTAGGCTAGGGGAAGGGGGGGTTAGCATTAGGCACCCCCAGGGGAGACTTAGGGTTAGGCACCCCCCTAGGGAACTTAATTTTAGGCGGCGGGGAAGGGGGGGTTAGGTTTAGGCACTTAGAGGGGGGATTAGGGTTAGGCACTGAGGGGGAAGGTTAGGGTTAGGAACCCCTAAGGGAGGGTTAGGGGGTAGAAATAGGTTAGTATATACTTACCTTTGACGATCGGGATTTCCTCCTCTGCCTGGATGCCACTGTCGGGATTCCAACCGCCGAGCATGGGTCCGGCGGTACATCATACCGATTCCCTTACAGCTCCCTGTAGCATCCTTAGTATGCTCCGGGCATTGCTGTAATCACTGACAATTGTGGACCCATCCCCATGTGACATCACATGGAGGGGGCATGGCCTGCACCGGGCCCACAAATAATGTTATATATATCAAAATGGCCCTTTGCAGAAAAAAGGTTCCCCACCCGTGTTCTAGAGACTGGACATAAAAATTATTACTTACCTGCTTTTAAACTATAACTAGAATACCAGATTCAGCATTATTGTTATTTTTTTATTTGGCTCTGGACTTGTGCAGTTTTTTTATTTTACTTATTGTCCTCTGGTAGCTAGCCACACCCCTTGCTGGCCACACCCCTTCAGCTTTGCGCAGCCTCCCTTCAGTGGGCTCTTACCATTGCATTCTCCCTGTGGGCCCTTCATGTCCCAGTCCAACACTGTCTGTTACTACCATATAATATAAGCCCCGTGACAGTGCATTAGTTCCTTAGGGCAGTGTTTCCCAACCTATTTAAGACACCTGTGCTCAAGAATGGCTAAAATCTGGACTGTTAGTGTGCTTTGAGGACCGTGGTTGGGGACCCCTACCATAGGGGCTTAAACATGAATGGTATCTTAGCTAATACTTTAGTGAGTAGTGGACATTTAAAACAGCAATTACACCCTGCTAAGTTTGACTTAATAAAATTACCTTGAATATTGTATACATTAATTTGCATTAGTATTTAGGTCTGTAATTAACCTGTGTCACCAGGTTTGATTTATATGGAATAGATTGTAACACAGTTAGTGATAAAATGAAGAAATACATATCACTGGTGATGATTACTCATTTTAGACTTTGGCTCTTCTTTTTACACCTCTGACAGATGTGCAGTCATCCACATTCGGGAAATTAATGCTGCATGCTATTTTTGTACTGCAAACAATATTCTGTCCTTTTATATATATTTTTTCATTCTTCATATTAGCCAAAATAAGCTGAAGGATGTATCATTCGTAAAAATAATCTTCTATTTAAAATACATTAGCAGCATAACCCAGTACTTCTAGTTTCAGTAGCACTGTATGACCTACATGAAGATTACCTTTCTAAAATTGTTCTACCTAAGTAATTTGCCTGCAGCTTCTAGCAGCCAAGATCTGATTATTTTTTCCTAGCTGTGACAAGAGCAAACTAATATTTTCATATATAATAAATATACTATGAATATACTTCCTGACCTTGTAAGTGAACTCTATCCTAATAAAAATGTTTTCAAAATATTGACTGTAGTATGAAATAATATATACACTTCCACATTGTACTCATATATTGACAATACACCCATATAATTAGGTAGAGAAGAGCAAAGTGATCCATCTGAAGTGTAAATTCATATAAACATTTGAAATTTAGGTTCAATAAACCATTAAGTTGCCATTGAGTTGCACAAGATTCCATTAATAGAAAAATACCATAATTGAACTAGGCCAATTAAAGTGAAGCAAACAAAATTGAGCCAATGACAAAATTACAGCCACTATCACATTACTATGATTTATAAAAATGAAAAGTGGCATGTATCCAGTTTCAAACTAAATGTTTCTGTTTTTCAATGTTTCTGCTTCAATTAAATATTTGAGGAATGCTCACTTAGTCATGTGGGTGCTGGTAGAAATGGACACATTGGAAGTAGAAAAACTGATAAAGTGGAAATACTAAAATCTTTTTCATTCTCATATGCAACTATAATTTACATTTCTGGAGCTATTTCCATATATTGGTTGATAGATGTAGGGAATAACTGTTCTGAAATGCTGACCATAACAGGCAATGCACTTTAGACATTGTGTCAAAGAGCCCTGTAGTGTCTTTGTAGGTTAATCTATATTAGCACAACAAAACTCTAAAGTTTCTAAACACAAAGCACAATTGTATATCTAATCTAATTTTATGCTTTGTCCACATCATTACTTCTCTCAATTTTCTCTCATACAGACAACTCAAATTGAAAATGACAAACAAACATAAAGAATAGGACAGCCTTAAATTATAATATTTTGAATGCTGAATTAGTGAATGGAGGATTTTTATACAGATTATGAGGAAGTTTCCTTAGGACAGCGTTTGCCAAACCCGGTGGGTGAATTAAACTGACTGAGGTAGAGTAATAATTAAGCCACCTGTGTTCATGCATGGGTCTCCTTAGTTCCTGGACTATGAGTGGGCTATGAGCAGAGCCGTAACTAGACTTTTTGGTGCCCTGTGCCAGAAAAAGCATTGGCACACCCCTCATTTTTTAAAGGGACATAATGCACCCAAAAAAGGGCCATGGCTTCATGAGGAAGGGCCACGGAAGAGATAGGAGAAGCCGGGAGATTCTGGGGATGAAATAAGAGGAAAGACTGGGTGTGGGAAACACTGTTCTAGGACTTTTATTCATGGGTCAAGTAAATTTAATGAGTTTTACAAATATAAATTAGTCACAAATCATACTTTACCGATCTGCTCATTTCATTCAGAAACATCAAAATATTCTGCCTGGATCCCTGCTCCAAAGCTGTTTGCTTTGAAGTGAAGATAGATTGCTGTCTTTGAACACATATACCGGAGGTGTTCGTGGCTTCAGTAAACGCTACTCTGTGCCTGCAATATAACCTGCTTGTGTGAAATAAGTGTGGGTAAGAACAATACTGACTGTTTTCCAATTGCCCACACTGTTTTTCATAATCAACAATCACCAGGGGTTACGAGGTTGAGCATAGTGCTAAGTCACACAGCAACAGCATCTAGCACCCTCCCTCCACCCCAAGTCCACTGAGACTCAAGCATTGACAGAGTCAAGCATAGTGCAGCAAAACCAAACAGAAAACTGTCCTGTGTTCTCCCTTGCATACCCATCTTCTGCAATTTGCATATTACCTTTCTCTACATTACCCAACAGTGATTTATTATTTGTGAAGCAAAACCTTGGAGTACCAGAACACCACTCTTTAATATTTCTGCTCTTGAAAGCACTGACTCACAGGGATCAGAAATATATATATATATATATATATATATATATATATATATATATATATATACACAAATAAACCTTCCTATCTTAGAGATCTTGATTGTTCAATCATGTAATTGATGTTTTTATTGTGAATCATTGTTTATTAATATGACTTGTGCCTATGCGTAGTGAATAAATTGAGATTTTATATACTGTACACGCATCTTTAAAGCGATTGTTCTCTTGCACCCCCTGGGTAAATTAACTTATTAATTTACCATTTAACATATAGATATATATTTATAAAGTTTTTATGATGAATTAGGTAAAGAACATCTATTTAAAACTTATTTCAGACAATTGTATTACTTTTTTTCATCATATAACATTAATATTGATTTTTTAAATATCGACTGGTGATATATCAGAATATTGCTCAACGTGACATTGCGACTTTACATTTCCCCAATTATTGCTCCTCTCTTCATCCGCCAGGTGGGGGTACTGCCAGTCTGCCCTAATAGCAGTGATCGGCAGCATGGCAGACATGGGGGAGAATGCAGGGATACAGAGGGGCTGAATGGTTCCTCTGTGATTGACGGCTGGTGAAAAATTATCCCAGTGGTCGTTTATTTGCAACCATGTTAGGTAATGCTCAGCCTGGCTTGGTTGCAAACAATGTGACCACGTCAGGCCAGTGGTTAAAACTACACTACCACTACAGAAACAATATTACTAAAGCTACCCTCCAAGAAGCTGGACCATGGGGGCTGCTACTGTACATGCAGCTTTACTTCACAGAGCTCCACCATTGAGGACAGTGCTATGGACATATCTTAGATTAATAGAGGTTAAGTTTTAACTAATAATTTCACATAGTCAGAGTCCCTTCACAACCAAGAGTACTTTCCCAATTTTTGTTCTACTTCATCACATGTTAATTATACCTGTTAAAGAATACTATCCTTATAGTGACTACATTTAAAAAACGTTTGAAAAAGAAGGGATCATACAATGATATATTCTACAACATAATGATTTCTTCTCCTTTTTTCACTGCCTGTGAAATGCATAATCTCAGCAGCATATTTAAAGCAAATGGTTATTTTCTGAACACTCACACTGTGTTTTGCTGCAGGCATGCAACTTCCTATCTGAAAGACAAATGTCCCTGTTCACAAATTTGAAAAACTCACTTATTGACTCTTTCATCTTGTGTAAACAAATAATCAGTCCATCAACACAGTAGGGGAGGGTGAATTAGTTTTCGGAGAGCTGCCAGGCATTGAATTACTTGGATTGAAAGTGTGTTTTCTGCTAAATAATATTACCTATAATTAGCAGGCAAGATTGCTGTTATAAGCAAATATGTATTTACTGTGTTATCAGCAATACCCTTCTTATACACAATGGGCACCTAAAATAAATCAATCTGTTAAATTTCCAAAGTAGGAGAAGAAAAAATAAAGACAAGAAAAACTAAAGTGGAATAAAAAGAAACAAACAAAAAAACATTATAATGCAGTTTAAGGTAAATTGATAGTACGCAATAACTTAAAACAGTTTTACAATCTATAGTCTAGACTGACAACCAGCCATCTCTGATTTTCCTTCCCTGAGAATTCTA
Source organism: Taudactylus pleione (assembly GCA_031769625.1). Lineage (NCBI taxonomy): Eukaryota > Metazoa > Chordata > Amphibia > Anura > Myobatrachidae > Taudactylus > Taudactylus pleione. Next base: position 2,492,233 of record JAUIMM010000040.1, on the reverse strand, counting down.
CTAATAACTAATGATAACATTTCTGTAACACCACTTTAAAAGGCAGGGCTAGGAAAAGGTAGAGCCAAGTCTGTGGCATTTATGTAAGAAGAGACCTGATCCTATATACGTGATGTTTCATATTCTACTGTTTGCAGATCTCCATTATTAAATATTTGATTGGCACCACTTGCAAAGCATAACCAAAGAAGAATGTACTGTTATAGAAGAGAATAATGCAATAAGGCATTGATGGACAAATCCCCAGTGCTTTGTTACCATGGAAACCAGGACATTCCCATTTGAAAACTCAGACGGAATCAATCAACTATCATTTTATTTAGTTTTATTTTTAAATAAGACTTGTTTCCCTGCTTTCACCACTGTTAAATAACAAAACCTGAGTGAGAAAGCTAAAACAGGCGGTGGAGATGTGCTGTCATCCTTCCTTGCTAACAGGGGAACAGCAATCAACTTTTGCTGTCTGCTGACAATATGGTGTCCCTGGTATGTAAGACCCCCTATCTAGAGATGTTTAAAATTATTTGTTTCAAAGTGGTTCTTGCATGAGTTTTAAAGTTTGAAAATGTGAACTTTAGATAATATGAGCTAAATTTGAATAACGCAAAAAGGTTTGATCAGAGCTGTAACGAAAAAATATTACACCTGGGATAAGAAGAAAAACTGATACCCCTTAGCCCTCAAATGTAAATAAATGTAAAAAAAATATTAGAAATAGGCGTTTTGGTTTTACTCGCTTTTACTGTTTGGATCTCAAAAACTGCATCATATTGGGTATGCGGCTCTTACATATTTTGAATAGCCAAAAAATAAATCTGAACTAATCCGAACTTGCGCCAATTTGGCAAAAAGAACTGAGACAAAACTGAACTGTTCATCTCTAAAAATGATCAAGAACAACCACTCAGTTTTGCTTACTGGCCAGTTGCCCCTCTCACACAGCCCTAGTTGCCTAGTTTAACAATGTTTGAACTGGTTCACACATATTTGGTTTATTTGAGGATATATGGCTTTATTGCATTGTATTTTTAAAATGTTTCCATATGAAAAACAAATTATAAGTTTGAACGTGGGCTAATTTTGAGACTCACGCAAAGTGGCTGTAGTTATGAACAGCTGCGGTATCCTGATTAATTACAGTACCTTATGCTAATGTGAGAATCTGTAGGACCAATGCTATTGTGCGTGCATCTGCAAGCGGAAAGAAGGGCCACCCATTGATTTTATGCAACAAGCTAGGTGCATACTGATTTTACAGGAGTGTTTCCAAAGACTAAAAAATAGTTATGCACCATGAAATGTGTTTGGTGAAGAATAAGGCCCACTTGCTGAAATAAAAAAACAGTCCAGGTCTGTCACTTCTATAGGTTGCAAAAGGTCATTATTGATTTTAATTGTCTTCTGTTTCAATTTGTTTATTGTGCAGATTGTCAATTTTACTGCTACTGTGTACTGACCTCAATGAAATTTAAATAACCAGGTGGGTTTTTCAAATGGTTTTCAATTGTAAAATGTTATGGGTTTTTATTATTTTAGTAGTGTCTCTTTAACACATTTGGAATTGAAAGGCAAATATGGATTTTATAATGTACAATTATATATTAATGGATAAATAAAGATATATTTTTACATCAGTATAAACAATATGTTTATTTTTTTAATGTTGTGTTCATCTTGCTGCCCTAGAGAAATCCACAGAATAAAATTATATGTGAGTATTTGTTTATTCATTTCAAACATAGTGCCCATTCTGGCAAAGAACATTTGGATATTATACAGCTCACATTGCATTGTAGCCTTAAAAAATGTCTTAGTACTTACAAAATATGTGACAAGTGAACAAAGAAAGTAGTGCTATGTCTATAATAATTTATTAAAACAGTGGTAAAAACATTCTAGAACATTTTAAGAAATATTGATGCAAATAAAACAAATGTAAAATATTGTAGTTATATATGTATGTCTATTTTTATTTATTTATCAACATCCGAGGTACACAATCTTATAAAGTAAACACATAAAATTTATCCTATTTTACATGTTTGCAGGGGATGTAGTTATGAGACTGGCGGCTGCGATGTCGCCAGTCTCAATAATGACACCCGAATCCTGACAAATGACTTAAGATAGGCATCGAAATACCGACGCCTATCTTAATCCTGATGCTGTAACGCCGAAGGACGTCAGACCGAATGAGGGTAGTGGGGTTAGGGTTAGATTTTGGGGTGAGGTTAGGGTTTGGCAACCCCCAGGAGGGTTAAGTCTAGGGTGCGGTAAGGGGGGGTTAGGGTTAGGCACCCCCAAGGGGTGATTAGGGTTGAGCACTAGAGGGGAGGGTAGGGTTAGGCACCACTAAGGGAGAGTTAGAGGGGAGAGGGGTCAGGGTAGGGTACTTACCTGCCCTGTCGAAATCTTTACCCTTCAGGCTGCCGACGTCAGGATATTCAGCCGCTGGAACTTCATACCCATTCCATTTGCATAATATACAGAGATTTCCATTGGCATTGCCAGCAATTTCCCAACTAATAATCAATTGAATGTATTTCTGCATGTAGGTCATGGTGCAACTTATACACTCTGTCATGTTTATTGATTCCTGATTGTATATTTACTAAAGTGCCGGTTTTTAGAAGTGGAGATGTTGCTCAGTCAGATTCTAGCTATTATTTTCTAGATGGTATTAGATAAATGTTAAGTAAATTCTGATTGGTTGCTATAGGCAATGTCTCCACTTATAAAAACCTGCACTTTAGTAACTATACCCTCTGGTCTTTTGGATTTATATCTGAATTGAACATCTTTGTTGCTAAGCAGCTGCATCTAAAGTACCTTATAGTGTACTGGGCGCTTATGGTTAGTAGTTGTGTCACAATTAATTTGGTATAAAGTTGCAAATTAAGCACAATGTTGCTATTGGTATTCAGTCTTTGTAATTTTATCAAGGTAAGTATTCAAGTTGCACATAGCAGCAGCATGCAATGCCAGTGTCCAGGGCACCTGCGCATTGTACTTTTGTTCCATTGGTGATGTGAATAAAATTAAAATTCACTACAAAACATTGTAGCAGGATTCTTGGTGTGGCATTAGTCGCAAAGCCTGCGGCTTTCCTAACAGGGCTATTTCATGTGACTTGGGGTTAGGAGTATGTGGACACATCTGTAATTTGGAAACATAATGTTCCAGAATAACAGCTACTTTTGCACAATAGTTTCAGTGTCTATCCATAGGAATTGCCCCAATAGAGGGTCACATTTAATGCAAAAACCTGGGTGGCTGGATCCAGGTCTTTCTCATAGAGGAACAGGAGGTAAATATGATGACTGTGATGTCAGAAGGAACCGATGAAGGAACCACTACACAATGATAACAGTCCACAAGAGTAAATGACTTGATATTAATAGTAAAAGTCCATAGAAGAATATACTGGATCAGCACAGACAATCGATAAGGACTGATGTTGGCACTGGATAGTGACCAATGGTAGAACTTGATATTGATGTTTGATGAGAAGCGAGTGGAATGCTTGATAGAAACTGATGATAACTTTATTAACAATGATCGGTAAGAACCAATGTTGCAACTTGAAAGGAATTTATGATAAGTTTATTAAAGATGGTCGATAAGAACCGATGTTGGTAGAAATCAATGATGACTTTATTAGAGATGAGTGGTAGGAACCGATGTTGGTAGAAATCAAAGATGACTTTATTAGAGATGATCGGTTGGAACCAATGTTGATTGGAATTGATAAAAACTTTATTAAAGATGCTCGGTAGGAACCGATGTCCATTATTACATTCTTTACAGGTAAACATATTTCCTAAGACTTTTAAAGCAGCACTTCAGGGTCCTCAGCATCCTCCACCTTCCTCATAGATAATTCTGTCTGCTTTTTCTACTGCCTCTGCACTGTCCAGATTTAGTAAAGTATCTGCTTGTACCTTTTTTGACTTCTTAAACAGTCCAGCAATGCAGTATTCTATTTCTTTCTGAACTGAAACCAGTTGTCAGCAATGTTTCATCAAAGATGAAGGAATCAATGCAGTAAGCAGTCTCCCTGGTCTCCCCCTGCAGCCCAGCACACAGCAGCATGTTCTGGGTTGCTGACAGGTAAGAGGGAGGGGGCGGTGTCTGACCTAGGCCCCTGCCAGGCCCTTCCAATAAAACCCAGGACTGGGTAATAAGTAGCTGCTCCTCCCCCTTGTCGGCACCCCTGTCCAGCATAATGACTAAGTGCACACCACATAGTGCTCCATGCATCACATATACAGTACATCTCCAAATCTCATATAAGAGTATTATGCCTACCAAACCTATGCAATCATTATATGTGTACAGCATTACAGCCTTATGAATACAAATATTGTCATACTATATGCCCATTTTATAAAGCTCTATACCCAATAAAACAGCTTCAATACATAACATTACTAACTGACAACTGTAGTTTCCAGCAGTATGTGATGTAGGTCAGTCCACACAATGAATAACATAACCAGGTTGTATTTTATTGACCAGTTAGAAAGATATGCAGGATAACACAGGGTTAACACAGCAGATACACTGGCCCTGATTCAAAGCTGGACGCTCTGCCCTGAATCAGGGCCATCCTATTTAAATTTGGAGCGGCCTTTTGGACGCTCGCATAGCTGTGGGTTATTATGCGAGTGTCCATGATGATGGTCACGATGGTCAAGACCATCGCGACCATCGGGCTTGCGACGAGACCCTGTTGTAGGGTCTCGCTGCCTCAAGCCCTGGAGTGATTTTGGCTCTATCAGAGCCAAAATCACTCCCACTGACATCACTAGTGATGTCAGTGGGGCTGGCCCCAGACGGTAGGCGTTCCCATGGGAATGCCTCCGTCTGGCAGCCATGCCCCTGGCACACCCACCAAAGGGGGCGTGCTGTCACTCACCATCGACAGCACACCCCCTTTGATGCGAGACCCGGAGCGACAGCTTGGCTGTCACTATGCGGGTCTCGCGCATGCGCACAACAGTAAGTGCTGAGTTATGCACATTTAGTAGGCAGATAAGCTTTGTTTACTGTCATAGGGCTATTCTGTCTATACTAGGATTTGGGAAAACTGCATAATCTGACATTGAAAGACACTATGCATATCCACATAGGGAAAATATGCCAAAGACTGGCATTGGGCATTGCCATGAATACTAGCATGGGGATGAAATCACATTTGCTTTATATATTAACATTGCACATCATGTATTATGGCACAGAGAATATGCTTTATAGTACCATGGGGGCTGTGCTGCATGGGTAAAATTATTACACTCGTATTGCGATTACTGAATCAACCAAGACACATGAAAAACACAGGCTGCATTATAAATTGTATAGCACAACCTCTGTAGGGTACATTAACACACAGGGCCTGATTCAAAGCCGCTCATAAGCGGCTGCTCATTCGCTCCGAGCAATGTTCGCTCAACTGCGCATGCGTACGGCTCGTAATACGCATGCGCGAACCAGTCAGTGCGGTCGAAATTCATGTGCTTGCAAAATAGCGAATGCCTGATAATATGAGTGACAGAATGAGGCGTTTGTGGGTGATAACAGGGGAAGGTGCTTGAAAACGGGGAGAGGTGATCCGAACGCAGGCATGCCAAACGGTCAAAACGGGCGTTTTAAGGGTGTGGATAATTAACAAAGCAGCGTCATCGACCACGTCACTTGGTTGTTTCTTAGCCTGAACTGTTTGCATGATTGCGGTAGGAAAATCCAACCACAAGCACTGTGAGCAGTTCAGACACCTTTCGATGTACTCAATTAATCAAATAAATAGCGGAGATGATGTAGGATGCGAGCGGCCAGGGGGCGTTTTTATCAAAATAGCGGCAGCAGGTTTTGTTCGCTCGTTCAGACTTAGAGGCATCAACAGACCGCAAAGAGCGAGCACTTCATTTAAATAGCCAGCCCTTTTTTCAGAACGACTGTTCGCAAATCAGGCCCTCAGTTACAAGGTGAGTAAAATGTCTCTGTTAGATCTAGTATGCCCACAACAGTGCCATATGACCACAAATTGGTCTTATGCATAGAAAGCAGATTGTCTGATTGTAAGATTCTTCTCTACAAAGTAGGATATTATCAATAGCCCATCATCTTCACAAAATCCTCCACACTTCTCCTTATAGACACTGGTTGTTTCTTGTTTTCTCTATATAACTCGTAGTGAAAGGTTTTCCACCCAAACACATGTATAAAGGGAAACAAGAGATCTCAATAGTGAAACACGGTTTATTAATGGAAAAGGGGATAAAACATATATAAAAACCACCTGAAGGTAAGGAAGTGTACCAGATAGTGAGGTGTATGAAGTATACCAACAACACATTAAGACACTAACCAGGTACCTCCCAGGATTGGAAGTCCACTACAGACAGCCAGATCTGGGTCAGCTGTCTTCTTCCTACTCTCCACCAATGTGTTTTAGATCCTTAGAGCCTTTATCAAGAAGCTGAAATGCCCGCTGCTGAAGTCCCCAGCTCACTGTCTGACTCCAGCGGCAGTGCATCTCAGCCATGGCTCCCATAAGGCTGCACACACTGCACAGAAGTAAATTTGAAGGGGCAGGTGTGCCCAATGCTGACTTCATCGTGGGCAGCAGGATTGAAGTCCCAGTATATAAGGAGGATCTGGGACACTTCTCTTTTGCCAGAGTATAGGCTCCCAAACCATACTCTTGAGTCCAGTGATTATGTCTGCTCGTTTCTGACCTTCGCTTCGGTTGTGGTTATTTTTGGTACTGCGCTTGATATTCCGGTTTTGACATTGATTTTCCTCCGTGACCTGTTTACATCTGCTTCCTGGGTACTATCTTGTCTGTTTGGTTCTGACCTGGCTTGTAGACTACATGGTAAGCCTGCATTGTACTCTGCTCTATCCAGTACAAACAGATTTGGAGAGTGATAACTATACTGACCAAAATATTTGCATTTAACATGAAAGATAATACTGACTAAGTGCTTGACATCTTGGTTTTGCGCAAGCCATCAATATCCAAAAGGGACTTAACATTTCTGAAAATCATTATTTATAAAGCTATAATTTTGCCATTTTGATTGTCAGGCATTATTTTTTTTTTCAATAGGAGACACTGATATCTTTCCACGTGCTTACTCAGTGTCTACGTGCAAAGCATTTTCCCTGGCACTCTCAGTTGACCATGATAATAGTTGATATTAAATATCATGGTTATTGGTATCACTTTCATATACATTATGATTTACTTCAAAGACCATATAAATGAAAATTTTACAGATACTGTATGTCCTTTTATATTGTGGCTTCAATTGCACCAAATAGCATGCACAGACTACTGTAGCTTGCAACATTTGTACATCTGTATCCAAATCTATGGAATAATCGCTCTGATGCTGCAGCTTTTCCTTTTACCAAGTTCCATTTAGCTTCACCTGCATCTTTGTATATAGTATGCTATTCATCTCAGAGCACCCGTGCAGCAGTCTTGGCGCTCCCCACACCCACAACTGTCTATCCCACTCCTCCCTGGCAGCACCCCTAGCCACGGACCCATGCAGCAGAGTCCTGATTGGCTGGCCTGAGGACAAGCATGGCTGCAGATCTTCCAGGAGTTGAATGTCAACAAGGATGCACTGAACAGAGCTGTGGGTAAGTCCTCAAAGCCACTACATTGGGTAGTTTTGTCCTCCATCAGGGGTATTAAGAGGGCTCCCCACCCCACATCAGGTGGCTTTCGCCTCCATCAGGAGCCTCATGCTAGTTGCACCATACAGGTCACTATCTTATCTGTGACTAATACATACAGATGTGTCCACATACAGTACATCAATCCTCCATGAGACACATAACGCGTGACCGTAGAGTGACTCGGTAGCACCAAGCATCTTTTCGTGCAAATTTTTCCCTTCAAATATGTTTTATTCATACAGTGATGTGAATAGGATGCACAAGCAGCTTCTGCTGATTAAAATTATATGTGGCATGCCTATATTCTGTACGCAACTGCGGGTGTATCTGCATGCAAAATGTTACATTACAGTGTCAGCAGCACCAAATTATAACTTGCCTCCGGGCGCCTGGGATGAACTTACACCACTGGTACAGACACCAATAAATTGGCTGTATATTTCTATACTTGTACTTGTAGTGGCAATAATAACAAGCACAGATAACAAATGTAATTTTTCAGTTGACAGTGTGTTGTCGTGAAAGTATAAAATTCTATTTAAAAAAAGAAAGAATAGATAGTTGGGTAATATTGTTTTCATATCTGTGTAATGAATGCAGATCACACATGAGTATACAGTAGTTTGGGCTATTAATAGTTCCAGTAGCAAATGTTTCTCCCTTGAACTTTAGGAAGTTATAGATATGTGACATTTGCTGATGCTGTTGTTTGATTGATTTCTTTACTTTCCTTGCAGTGTGGTTTTTCAGTCTTACCAGATGACTTTAATGGTTTGCCAATTTGTGGGTAAGTCACAGTTGTTTCACATATTATTTTTGCAGACAGCAAATTGCCCATCACTATTAAATTACTATGTTACACAATGTTTCATACCAAAGTTTACATACTTCACATGCCAGGAGGTACATTACTTTAAGAATTATAATACGCTTTTAAGCAAGTCAATGTTGCCTTAAAAGGATAAAGAGCAGTATTTTGCTTTAAAACACATTTAATAAAATAATAATACACTTATATTGACCTAAATAAAACTCAAGTTTTAGTGTCCACATTTAAATTGTAATACAGTTGACTTACATTATATTTTTTTGACAATGTGAAGTAAATGGTATATTATGTTAAAATGCACAAGCTCCTTCAATTGATGAATCCATGCATGTTTATTCATAAAATATTCATTTTGAATAACCTTATTGAGCTAACTAGCATAGTGAAAAATTCAGGCTGTCAAATGAAAACATTTTGAAAGACAGAAAAAATACTTGGCCTGAAGCAAGAAAAGTAACAACTGTGGAAATGTGAAGTAATGAATCAGTTGCTCTCTATTGTCAGCAAACAAAGAGATGTGAAAACTAAAAACCAATAAATCGGAAATAAAATGTGTCAGTATAATATCTTGTGTATGTTTAGAATCAATGAAGATTTGGAAAGTCTTTATTTGTATCCCTGAAACTTGTTTACATTGAAGCTTGTGATAAATTGAATTTAAAAAATAAAGGAATATCGCAACAATATAGGTAGGATATATTTTTGACAATAGTTGTAATATGCTGTTATAAACTGTTTTTTCCAGGGAAACAATCAATGACAGCCTCTGGTTTTGTCCAATAATTAAAATAATTAAAGTGCTTTGTACTGTTAAAGTGGGTTTGTCAAGTACTATTGGTGTACGTCAGGAGGGATCAACATTACAGTATCTATTTAGAGGTGACCAGGACAGGCATGATCGAATTGTCTCATAGACAGAAAATATTGTTCACTTGTAACAGTGATTTAATGCCATATAGTAAAAGGGAACCAGTCAGTGCAGGTTTCCCTTCCCTCACCAGTTTTGCAATTTGAAAAGCCACAAAGCCAGAAAACTGTTATTGGATTTACATAAGTCTCTGCAAAAGGTATTAAGGTTTATTAATGATGCATGTATTTTATGCATTATACGGTGTTATTTGTTGTGTTTAAATTCTATCAATTAAAAAACTTTTCTACCTTTCAATTTGCTTTCATTTATTGCCCATAAAATTGGTAAAAATTGTGTTGTGTCTTATTACAGCTGTTCAAAGGTGTTCAATGTCACTCTATGTCACTAAAGGCAGATAAACACTGGCTTATCATATACTTGCATGCTTTCCTTGGAGGCTCACACATTTCCCAGACTCCTTATATAGTAGGCCATCCTCTTATATGCCAGTTTTTGTGACATATGTGTGTATATGTGGGAAGAGAGGGCATGATGACACTATTTACATCAACAGGACCCACCCACATTGTACAAGACCTCAAAATATGTCATTTTACAGCAGTGGCCATGGCCTAATGATGTAAATTGCGTCCTCATGACCCCACTACTGCTGCACAATGATATGACCTGTGTCTCTGCTCATCAGTGGAAAGGTGGGAAAAAATAAAGAAGTTGTGATTTGTATATATTTGCTATTTTTAGATGCAAATAATGACTGCCACACAAACCATAAGAACAAGCACTCCTGATATCTGAAATCAGAATAAACTCAAGAAAATGAACAGCAATAAACAAGACAAAAACAACAAAAAAATAATGAAAAACAGAAAGATATTTACAAGGGGAAGGTTGGGTAATGGGAAGTGCAATGGGAAATGGATGACCCAGGCAAAGGTTAAACAATTTATAAAACCCTTCTGGATACACTTTTTTATAGGCACCTTTGAGATAAAAAATAATGTTCAGCCAAATCCCATCATGTCCCTACTATAGTGATGAACAATAAAACATGGTCAACCCAGCATGGAGTGCCAACCTAATGCTTTTTGGGACTGAGAATATAACCGCTATAAACTCGCAATATTCACTGGACTAAAAACTATCAATATCAGAGTGGTCTTCCTCAGAAATGCAATTGGAAGCTCCTATCCTAAAGGAATGTGGGCCTAAATCAGGCTGGATCGCAAAACTGTGTTGGCGCGAACCTGGTCGCTGTGAAAATATGCTAATGAATGCATACGCACTGCCAGCGCACCATAATATGAAGACACCCAACAATTCATAAAGACGCCCCCTTGCCATCACTCACATCTGAAATAATGTACAAGATTATGAAAACATCAGTACAATTGAGAACCAACGGACCAAGACGCAGAATAGTGGTTGACCTGACCCTCCCACAGGAATTGCTCAACTTCCTGCATGCAGTGAGCACTCAGGCTGTCCATGAGTTCGCTGTGGATGATTTATGCATGCCCCTGCAACAGCGTTCAAACGGACTGACACGACTGCGTTAGCATGACCACCCCCTGTCACCACACACAAGCAGCACTTCCTGTCAACCACTGAGTAATGGTTCTGCATACTGCTTGCGACTGCATTCCCAATCGCAGCACCTGGTTCGCGCAAGCACACTGCATCAGTATTAGGGGTGAGCGGGTTCGGTTTTACTCGGATCTTTAAACGGCATTTTATTGGCTATCGCCTATCATGTGTTTTGGATAGCCAATATAATAAATCCTAATTTGCGGTAAAGTGGCGATAAGAACCAAGTAAATCTGAATAAAACCGAGCCTGCACATCCCTAATCAGAATGCAAACATCGGCTGGCTGTGTGCTAATGCATCCTTCTGATCCAACCTGAATCAGGCCCTTTGCTCCATAAAAAGATGCATCCAACCATAGAGCCAACATACAACTCTTGAATATAGCTGTGAGATAAAACCTTGTAAAGGGGACGCTGCCTGCATGAGACAGCCAATGTGAATATCACAACAGGTACAAAGCAGCAAATTGAGTTGACAAAGCACACACAAGATTGTGCCTTCATAATAGTTCAAAACCCCTGACCCAATTGGTTCATTTTTGAGCAATGTACATAAAAGGACTTGTGGCTTAACCACCACTTTCTGGACTAAAATACCAGAATCCACTGAGGTCTTAGAATATGTCACCAACTGATTCTGAACATTTAAAAAAATACTGGAAAATCAGTTTGGAACAAAGCAACCACAAAATCACCAGAAGCTAAGCCTGAGATTGTCTATAAGGGATCACAATGAATCAATATTAATAGACTTCCTGTTGTCTTTCCTAAACTGTATATTTCAGAGTGCGCTCAACCCTTCATTGCCTTTGAAATCAAGGAGGATTTCATAGAATCCTCCCTACTGATTAATTTAGAAACCTAAGCTATGCCTGCCAAAGTCATCAAAGTAGAGACCCTTGATCTTTCCTCCATATAAGATGCCCACACAAATGCACTAAAGCCTTGATTACTAGACTAACTGGCAGTGAACTCTGACCCAAGTCAAAGTTCCCAGTCACACCATGCTGCCAGGTAAGATGGAGAAGTAGATGTTTCAGGGACTCCAATCCTACTAGCAGAGCCATATTTAGTCCTCATGGGGCCCTAGGCAGGATACCAGCTTGGGGCCCCACTCCCTCAAACTACCCTCATCACAGCCCCTCATATCTTCTCCATCACAGCCCCTTTCAATGCCCCTCATTACAGTCACCTCCATCACAGCTCCTCCTATCCCCTCTTCACAGCGGACCTTCATCCTAGTTCACTCATTCCCCCACATGGAGCCCATCACGGCCCATCACCCCTCATCACAGCTTCTCACAGCATCCCTCACTCCCCTTATCACAGCCCCCATATCCCCCTCATCACAGCCGCTCCATCACAGCCCTCCATCACATCTCAGTCCCCTCCATCACAGCCCCCTCCATCACATCCCCATCCATCACAACCCCTCCATCACAGACCCTCCATCACAACTCCTCTCACTCCCCCTCATCACAGCCCCTTCCATCACAGCTCCTCATATCCCCTCCTCACTGCCCTCCATCACTGCCCCTCTTCATAGCCCCTGCATCACAGCCACTCCTCATAGCCCCCTCAATCACAGCTACTCCTCATAGTCCCCACCATCACAGACCCTCCTCATAGCCCCCTCCATCACAGCCCCCTCCCCATAGCCCCCTCCATCACAGCCCCTCCCCATAGCCCCCTCCATCACAGCCTCTCCTCATAGTCCCCTCCATCACAGCCCCTCCTCATAACCCCCTCCATCACAGCCCCTCCTCATAGCACCCTCCATCACAGCATCTCCTCATAGCCCCCTCCATGACAGCCCCTCCTCATAGCCCCCTCCATCACAGCCTCTCCTCATAGCCCCCTCCATCACAGCCCCTCCTCATAGCCCCCTCCATCACACCCTCTCCTCATAGCCCCCTCCATCACAGCCTCTCCTCATAGCCCCCTCCATCACAGCCTCTCCTCATAGCCCCCTCCATCACAGCCCCTCCTCATAGCCCCCTCCATCACAGCCTCTCCTCATAATCCCCTCCATCACAGCCCCTCCTCATAGCCCCCTCCATCACAGCCTCTCCTCATAGCCCCCTCCATCACAGCCTCTCCTCATAGCCCCCTCCTCATAGCCCCCTCCATCACAGGCTCTCCTCATAGCCCCCTCCATCACAGCCCCTCCTCATATCCCCCTCCATCACAGCCTCTCCTTATATTCCCCTCCATCACAGCCCCTCCTCATAGCCCCCTCCATCACAGCTTCTCCTCATAGCCCCTTCCATCACAGACCCCCACTTAGATTTACTTGGTCCTGGTGGCTCCAATGCTCACAGCGACATTGGCAGGAACCCTCTTGAGCGAACCCTCCTGAGCGCTGCAGTGCACCTGCGAGTGCCTAGGAGGCCTAGCGGGAAATCTGTTCCTGCCTACTGCCTTAACAATCTGCCATACTAAAGGTAGACAATTTTGACACTGTGATCTTGCCCTTGGTACCAGCACTCTAAACCTTTCCAACTAAAATTGACCTTGAAAATAATAAGCACTGAAGCTAATGCTAGCTTCCAGATAATGCAAAATAAGATGGATAAACAAAAGCAATGGCTGGGGTGACAAAGCCCTCTGATTATTAATAGTGAATAAACCACAAAACACAGTGTTCTTGTTACAAAGGCATTGTCTCCAAAGTTCCACTATTGGTAAAATTTCCAAAAGCAGAATGTTCATCATAAACCTAGAAGTGTGCCAAGAATGCAGCCACCATTCAGCACACCATTCATCCAGTACAATTATAAAAAATTGTACTGGATGATTACAGAATGCCTACTGACTGAATGTGCTACTGTAAAAATGACCTAAACCATTCAAAGCATGCACAGGAAACTGCACAACACATGGGCAAACAATGGTCAATGAAGAAAAAATGAAGAAAAAAATATCCGGCAGCTATAAAACAAATTGACTCATGGTGTAAGAATAACAGCCAGAAGGCTGATACAATATCAACCTTAGCCATCAGAGACCCTGGCCCAAAAAACCCAGACTAATTTCAGTGCTTCTTCAAAGGACTTATAATCATCGCTGGAAATTCCCTAGGTCAATTGCATTATTAATTGACTTGCTTATCAAATAATACATATGCTGAATTAGCCTAAACTTACCCAGATTTTTTATTTGGGAATAGTAGCCTAGCCACACATAAATCAGGAATGAGAGGATCAAGAAAATGGCCAACCATGTAGTCAAGCTGATGTTCAGCAGTCAATTTAACTCAAACCATCTCAGGGAATAACCTAGCAGATCATAGGTTGTGAGAAGTCACTACCAACACTGGTTTGCCAACCAGGGTCCTAAAAGCTTGCAAAATGCCTTGTAGTGCATATTGGATACCAACCCAACCATTTGACAGCTACAAAACACTTTTGTTTGCTTCATCTAAATTACTTCCTTGGCTCACTTCTGGGATCCACTCAGGGGCCAGCACTCCTAATGCACTCTTTAGTTAAATTTCCACCCCCACAACTGTTGTAGAAATTGCAAAAGCAACAATTCCCCCCTTGTTGCAATGGGCACTATTAAATGCAAAACATTTGCCCTCCTGTCAGTGGAAACCCTATGCTCTTGTATAATGGTGAGCAACACTTCAACAACTGTGAAACCAAGACACATTATATGCCAGCCATTCTGCTTCCTCATCGTAAAAATGCCTCAAATGCAACATACATACTGTGTATAAGATGACTATGCAGTATGTTAAAATATTAAGATGCTCTGAAGGCTGTGGTTTCAAATAACATGCAACAAAAATAATCATGCTGCTCAGCTAGTTGCCATATGACTGGACAGCAGTCAAACCTAGTCCATGTGAAGCTTTGAAAATCAGAAAACCCTTCTTAATCTGTTATAGTGAAAGGATAAAAAAGGCCTTTGTCAATATGTTCACAAATGTCCTGGTAATGGCATAATGTGCCACATCTACACTAAAACTCTGGACCACACTTGAGGCATCCTAACTATGCTTCCATTAATTTTGCCCCATAAGTTGCTGCTATAGCATGTGCATATGCTTGTGTGACCTGCTGAGTAACCAAAGGAGCAAATTGACTCTCTTGACCTAGAGACAGCACTACAACAAATGACACAGTCAAACACATACTCACCACCAAGGTCCATAGCAGCAAAAGTAGTGTTGGACAATACAGAACCTGCGGACTGCAGATGAGAAGATTCTACCACATCTACAATAGCCATTCCATCCAACACTGCAAGAGAAGTAAAATACATGGCAGAATCAACCAAACATACAAGAACAACATTAACTGAAGCTGCTTGTGAAAATGACACTGGCATCATCCCAACACCAGCCATCCACCAGGGGCTGGCACAGGAATACAAAGCAGGGAAATTAGAGAACCAAGCTGAAGCAGGTTCCCCAACACTTGTGGAGCCCAGTAAATGTAAAATCCAAAGTTTGCAGAACCCACAGCAGCATGAACACAATGAGATGCTACTCTGAGATATGTACTGCAGGCCATTTTATGCCACAGGGCATAAAATTGAATTGCCCTGGATATGGATACTAAGGAAAAGCAGGAAAAGGCCAAGCTCTTGAAGGCAAAGCTGCCCTACAGTCCCTGCAAAAGAACAATAAAAAGGGGAGTCAGAAAATAAGAGAGTAGAAACAGGAGGAGGAGGAGGGGTGGTATGTAGAAGTGAGAAGTCTACATCCAGAGCTGGCTGATCTACATGTTCAGGAACAAGAACAGTTTCTACAGAGGAAAAGATGTGTCCAGTTGCTTGAAAAACAGGAGAGACCACCTGTGAAATTACACAAGGGCTGTCAGGGTCAGTGAGGGTTTATTCATTACCCCACCGCATTATTATTACAAGCCAGGTAGGAAGATGTTAGGGGCAAGGCATCCATGGTAACTACTACAGACCATGGCTTAGCTGCGGCCTGCCGAGATTGAGCTGTAAAGGAGGACCCAGCAGTGGGGAAGCAGTGAAATAGAAGTATGGGGGAGGGAGACACACTTAGGGCAAATGTGGCCAGAGTCAGAACAAAGCATGCGAAAGAGAACAGAACTCCAGACTCCAGTAGAAAGGGATGTAAGATGGGGCACTGAATGATGCAAAACTGAGGAAGCAGAGGTAAGGGTGTAAGAGAAGTCAGTGAGCTGGGGGAGAGTGGAGAACCTTGGGAAAGACATTGTGAGGGAACAAAAATATAAAGGAGAAAAAATAATAATAGGTGAAGGAAAAAAGAATATAAAGGGGAGAAATTGGAAAAATAATGGAAAAATTAACAGATGAGGGGAATAAAAAAAGGCAAGCAAGGTGTTGTACTTATCAAGAAAAGAGGGAGTTCCTACGTTGATCTACATGTAAATAAATAAATAATTAAATATCTCCCCTAATTAAATTCTACTTACCCAAACCAACGAACTGTCATCAACTTAAGATAAACATTAAGCCTAAAATCTCCTATTAAACTCCTTTGCTCCAAATTAGCAGTCTAATGTAGCAGTAGGCTTAGGCTGTCTTCAGGTACCTAAAACATAAATGCAGCCTAGTCAAGCAGTCATTTAGGAAAAGAAAAGAAGAGCTTAAATAAATAAAAAGTGCTAGTTTTTAAAATGACAATGTAACTATATGTATCTCCTGCTAATGTGAAAATGGTTGTGTGGCTCCAAAAAACATAATTTGGGCATAATCTACAAAATGCATGAGCTAGACCTGGCCTCATATTTTCCTCCTTTTTGTTTAAATAATATTTGCTATGCTACTGTACATACTATTTATCATCCACTACAATTAAAATTTCCATAAGAATCAATTCAGACTGAGCAATTTTCCATTATGCAATTATTTAATTTACAAATCAATATATTATTTTCCTTAACAACATTTGAAAAGTATTTTGCTCAGCCAGCAACCTTAACAACATTTTGTTCTGTATACGACTTCTAAAATATTTCTGCTTGTCCAGCAGCTCTTACAACTTGAAACATTTTACTAGTATTCTTGCTTGTACAGTGACCCTTGCATTGTTGGCTCTATTCCCAGAACATCAATTTTGCCATTATTTGCCATTTTGCAAAACAACTTTTTTTTTCAAAAAAAGTCTACACACAAGTTATCCAGACATATACACAAAGATCTACCAAAGTACTGTGGTAAAAACTGTATTTAAAAATGTTTAACTTACCAAAAAATGTAATAATGTAGAAAATAAATTGATGGTCATGATCTGTGTTACAAATTTGTCTTGCTGATTTCCTTCTTACTGACTATGGGGTCAATTTACTAAGCAGTGTTAGGAGACAGAGTGAAAAATGATAAGGTGCCAACCAATCCGCTCCTAACTGCCATCTCATAGGCTGTGTTTGAAAATGGCAGGTAGGAGCTGATTGGCTGGCACCTTATCACTTTTCATTCTGTCTCCTAACACTGTTTAGTAAATAAACCCCTATATTCTTCTATATTACTTCTGAAAATGGGGATGCAGATACGGTGAGGGAGACATGCTTCCTAGCATTTTTTTGTTTGTGGCACAGTGGAGACCATGTATGGCAGGTCCATTACATAACGTAAACTTGTCAGTGAGAAATCCCTGGAAGCCATTACTGACACTCACCTTCAACACTTAGGGCCCGATTCAGTAAGGATTGCAACTGCAATTGCACTGCGATAGTATGCTAATCCATTGCGATTGCTATGCCGTCGCAGCACAACATAAGGACACCCACTTTACCATACACACATCTGTAATCCTTAGCAAGACTGGGAACCATCAGAACAATTGAGTACCATTGCAGCCTCACACTCCCCTGCACAAGCTCTGACAATACTCAGGAATTGCTAACTTCATACACGCAAGTCCTCAAGCTGCATATGGCATCACAGTAGCTAATTTATGCATGCCCCTGCATTGGCATTCAAAGGCCCTGGCACATCTGTGTTTCGACGACCAACCCCCGTCACCACCCACAAATGGCACTTCCTGTCAATCACTCTGCGATGGGTCTGCGTCTCGATCACATTGGCTGGTTCGCGCATGAACACAACAATCGGTCGATTGTGTGCGTAATCGCAGTTGCATTCGGTTGTGGATCAGGCCCATATCATTTCTATTTTGCCCTGCCACAGGTTATTTTGTTTTGGGCTTTCTTTTTGTGCTATGCATTTTTTGTGCATAACCAAATGGACTTCTAACAGAAAAGACCAACATCATGATGTTATAATGACTCATCCCTAAAGTGAATATATGAGCTGTCCAGTGAATTTAAGAAAAAGAATCAGAAGAACAGAAGGGGAGGCATGTGGAGAAATTCACTAAAACTATAAAAAGGGCATAAAATCGATTCAGCTATGATAAATGGGGAGCACAAAATAAATATTCTTTGGGAATAAAACTAGAATGTCTAGTCCACAAAATCTTTCTAACTTTTCAGAGTGGTCCACTTAAAATATTGGCTAAATTACCATGGTGTAGGGTCATGGAGCTGTCATGAAATGAGAAAAGTGGGCCTCATAAAGTGGCTAGTGGTAGAAAATGTGTAATTTGGATGAAAGTGAATAGCTCAATACATGTTTGATATCTATAAATCTTCCTGGAATATGTGAGATAAGGTTTTCCAGTTAACAGACTTTTGCTTAAGTTAAAGTTTACCTGAAAACATACCTCTTATGCAATCTTATCAAGTTTCTAAATAAGTATCTTATTCCCAGAGCTATCTTACTGCATACAGGATTGCAATCACAGGTTGAGACACATCATGAAAATTATCACAACATACCTGTGTTTGAGTCGACACCCCCCCATTTGCCGCACACATATGGTACCCACCCGTCACTTTGAGTATACTTTTTACTGCAAACAATGGAGAAAATTAGACTGCACACATTCACAGTGCTACTCAGACGCATGCGCAGATTACTGACAATCACTCAACTGTGTAAATATTAGCTTTGCATTCAGTTCTGAATCATGCTCTTTAATTTTGGAAGTGAGCATGACACTAAAAAAAAAACACAAGACTACACAAAGCTACAGTACCCCAACATATCACTTTGACAGGACCATCTTAACAATCTGTTTGATGTCACTGTGTGTAATTTTTTTTGTCATGATCACCTCAGAATACATAGCTAATACGTTAACTCTTTGTAAATTAAAGGTGATAATATATATTAATAATCACAGTTAGTAATACTTGAGCATGAAACTAGAAAAATCTAGGCTCAACCTGGTTTTGCCTTAGAACTATTTGCCTCTTTAAATCTAGTGAATTTAAATCTAGTGGTGAATATCGCCAATTGCTGAAAATCACACACTTTTACATTTAGGCGCAAGTGTTGGATTATCTTGAGCACCTTGGTGTTAGGTGAAATCATTTAAAGCTGTAGTGAATTATTTAAAATAAATGTTAAATTAAATAAATGTTAAATTCAACCCATGTAATAAAAGCATTAAAATGTACAATAATAAAACATGTAATAAAGCCCATTCACACTCTTAATGATTTGTTTAAGATATAAATTATGCTGAAAATAACAGTACTTCTTGTATTCCAGATCCTACGCTAGTTCCAAATCTCACCTATTTTTCTCTATTCTCTGAGGAAGAACATCAGCAACTTGAATTTTCCCAAGTTACTCCAGAGGAGAGGCAGTATTGCAGAACACTAGGTCTGTTCTCTGCCTTGGTAAGTTTGAGAAGGCATCCAACAGCTTTACTACTATTTGTTACTATACGTGGCTGTGGGTGATATTGGCTGCAGGTCCTGGCCATAGTAGGTGACTGGGATGCTGCTTTATGCCTGGGATTTCAGTCCCAGCTGTTGCTAGGCAGCTGGGATGTTGTCTCTGTGTGTGCAGCTCATAGCTGCAATCCATTCAGTCTCTGTGTGTGCATCTCACAACCACAAAAGAGACATCATCGGAGATACTGATCATGTAATTATTGTCTGTTCATGCCAAGATCTTGATGTTCCCTTCAGACCTATTGAGGTGTCCAGAGTCCACCCTCAAAGGAGGGGTACTGTTATGATCCGCAGCAGCCAGATCATCTTGGCTGCAGGTCCCAGCCATATTAGGCGACTGGGACGCTGCTTTATGCCTTTGATTTCATTTATGACTGTTTATAGGATGCTGGGGTGCTGTCTGTCTGTGTGCAGCTCATAGCTGCAATCCATTCAGTCTCTGTGTGTGCAGCTCACAGCTGCAATTCATTCAGTCTCTGTGCGTACAGCTCACAGCTGCAATCCATTCACTCATCAAAGAGGCTTCTGCAGGGCTTACTCTCATTGGTCCCTGCTTCTGTTAAGTTACAGCCAGCCGTACACCTCCTGCCAGTGATAGTTCTTCTTGGAGCCTTGCCATTTGGTCCCTGTTCATGGTTGCTGTTCCTGAGTTCCTAGCTGTCTTCCTGAAGGAATTGCTCATCTAAGTGTTTCACTACTGTGCACTACCCCTGCTGATATATGCTCCTTAGTATACTGCTGTGTGGCCTGTGCATTCATTATCTGCTGAGCAATCCACCTGTGCCTTGCTGGAATCACTGTTTTTTATACCACTTCTTTTCTATATTGAGTTGTTGTGCTATGCTTCTGCTGCAATAATAGTGACTGTATTTAACCATTGCTACTGCATTAAGAACTGTGCTGCATATTTGAGTTTACTTTAACTTGCATTTCACCTGTGGTTAAAACTGTGCTGCACTTCAAGAATTGCATTACTGTACATGAGGTCTCTATCCCCTGTCTGCATATTATACCCTTGCTACTTCCTGTTCCAGTGTACTGTTCAAAAATAGTGTCAGTACTTCAGTGAACTGTGTCCTTGCCATATTACTGTGGCTTATACACTACTACTACAATAATTACCTAAGTGATCTCCTGTCTATTGCATATGCCCATACGGTTCTGAGCTATAAGACCTGGCAGCTGCCTAAGTACCAGTGTGTGCTTCTAACACTAATGGTCCATACACACTAACTGATGTATGTACCCAGCAATGTCAGATGTGCCGGACCTGGCAGGGGTGCCGGCATTGGCAAGTACATACACACTTGCCAATGCCAGCAATAATGAATGACAGCAGGGGGGAGCAGGACCATACTGCATTCAGCAGCATGGCATCATTAATGATATCCCCAGACTGAGCTGCATGTACAGATGACTGGGGATATCAGTAATGACCCATGGCAGCATACCCCATTCATCATTTAGTGCATACATACTGGATGATTTGAACAATATATCAATCAACAATGTTATTGATCATATCTTTCAAAAAATCATCCAGTGTGTACAGGCCTTAAAGGAACAGTGGGTGGCTGTTTGAGGGACTCTAGATGTCTTATGTAACAGTGCAGGAGTTTCATAACACTATTATACCTCTTTCAAAATAAACACTTAGGGGTCAATTCAAATAGCCATGAGGGAGTTGCCATTGCAATGTCATAGTAAAGCCAACAATGGCAGCTGAACTTGCACTCTGTGCAGCCGTGACCTTGGCCTGGACTCATATAGGGCTGTAAACAAAAAGCCACAAATTCAAAGTTACCATAATTGTGCCATATAGCCAAATTTACCCGTGGGGCAAGCCTGTTTCAATTTTCTTGGAAGGATTTGTGTATTCATATCAAAGCTTTTACTGTTTCTTAGTATTAAAGCATAATAACTGATTGTCTGATCAAAAAAGTTTCAATTAAGTTTTATTCTTCCAAAAACATATATTGACAACCAGCCTATTTGTGACGTAGCACAGCAGATTGCATGCACAAAAAGCTTCAATCCAAAAGCCTCAAGTTCAATCTTTAGACTTTCACTTGGCAACTTGGCAACACAATAACAATTTAAATATTAATAGGTAAAATGTGGATTTCCATGAATTAGGCAAAGTGAAACAATTAAACTGAAATGTCCCAATAAACATTTGTCCTAAGAAATGTCTCTCAAACTTACAACTTCATTCTTTTTCCAGTTATGGGATGTTATTTGAAAGAAATAAGATCCTTGAAACCATTATGTCACTAATGTCTATCGGATTCACCTTTTTTCTTAAGAAATGTTTTCACACTTGTCATCCAGAATCAGATAGCCACCTTCTGCTGCACAACAGATAAACATAGTTTAACTAAATAAGAACATCATTACATATACTCTTCAGCTTGTTGAAAAATACCTATTTTCTGAATATAAATGCCATCACTATCACACTTTTTATTACTATTGCTTTAACATTAGTAACAACAAACTTTCTCAATATATCTTTTTTGACTAATTTGAAAATCAATAAACAAAATTGTATTTTTATGTCTTTATTCTAAATCAGATATTGTAGCAACAGCAGGATATAGCAAAATCCAGATCAGTTGGAAATATTATTTTAGCTTGTATACATGTTGAAAATATTGTATTTGTGTATATTCATTGTCCTGGGTCAGTGTCATTTTCAATCTTATTGGAAATGACCTTGTACATGGCCTAGAATGTTAGGTAAGTAATGCTAGGTAAGGTTATTAACACTGAGCAGGATAAGAACAGAAATGTAATTAAAAAGATTCATAAGTGAACATAAATTTGTTTTTAATTGTTTCTGACAGATCATCCAGTTATTAAATAATGAATTAGTAATTAAGTTTTTTATAATTTGTGGAAAAAGCATAAATAATGTATTATTATTATTATTTATTATTTTTTTTAACTTATGTACAGTAAATTAATATTTTTAAGAAAAGACATTAATAGGTTTGAAACTTTCTTACAAAAGAGTTTTCATCCTGCGCTATGAATTTATAATTTAATACAGTAGGTCAAGAAATGTCTGTTATAACCATATACTGTATACAGAGAAAAGCTACAGTACCACTGATATCTCAGGCTCAATCATCAACCACAAGCTTAGATTCCAAACTGCAAAAATATAGTGCAGAAGTGAGTTGAGAGTACCATTTAAAATACAAATGCTGAACATTAAATAATGTTAGATTTCTACTTTAATCAGAACTTAAATGTTACCCATTTTTTGTTCATTTACCTTGCATCATTTCAGCAAACTATACTACACAAATTAGTATGTTTATACAGAAAGAAGGAAAATGTGTCTGATAATAAGAGGACCAATAATTGGTCTTGCTGTGTTATGTAGTTTAACATTATTGATTAGAAGGCAGGTTTAGAATAGAGTTACAAAAACTATTAACCTAATGTTAACAAACCTCTTTATTAAAATAAACACTATTTGAGTGCTTAAAAAGCTATAAAAAACATTAGCTACTTCAAATTGACAACATGGTATAAAGGTAACCCAGCTCAAATAGAAATTATCTATTTTCTTTAAAGGGATACTTCAGATTACAGTGTAAAAATTGTATATCATCTTGTCAGAAAATAAAAAAAAAATAGATTAAGCTTCAAATTTACAGTTTCAATTCAATACACTATACAGGAGCAATATAATTTATAGCTATTTTGTTTAGTAATTTCACAGATAGTTTTATGCTTATTTTTTTTGTTAATTTGAACCACAGGGTGGCCATGAACACAGAACAATCAAGTGTGCTATGGCTGTTACAATTTGCAAAAACAAAAAAGAAATACATTAAATATTAAAGCGTTTTGTGTTTTTTAAGTTCTCTTAATTGCATTCATAATAATCCAATGGTTTGCATACAACTCTGATGGTTCCCTATCAGGGCATGAATAGGATATGTACTGTGTACGGTATGTGCCAATTAGTGTTTGCGACAATAGTCACATTGTGCCCTAATCCTTTGGGGGCAGGGAAGGGGAGCTGAAGGTAAGCGTCCCAGAAATGGGAGTGTGTCGACCCCTTTTTATGGTCATTGCGGGGCCACTGTCTGCATCTTCCAATGCAGCTTTACTGGCCCCAGGTGCATGAATTTTATGGTCTTCCTGTGTAACCTGAGCATTACCGAGAAGGCGGATGATCAATCAATTGATCTAATGGCTGTATCCTTGGATGCAACAGTGGATCACAGAAGCCATCAAGAGGCATCTAATTACACAAGATGCCTCCTGTGACATGAGTATATTATTTGTCGAAGCTGGATAATTGGCTGAGACAAGATCAGTTTAAAATTGGATCGCAGCGACGCCATCTTGCGACTGGCCGCAAGACGCCATCTTGGACATGAGATCGCAAGACGCCATATTGCGAATGTCCGCCTAAGCGCCATTTTAGATAAACTCACACTTTGGTACATGTGGCGATATTACTATTAGCATCATGCGATTGCATCTTTCACCATTTCTCATGCACACATTAATACGCACAATTGCTCTGTTAACTAGCCGCATATTAGTGAATGCATAAGACCCTGTATGAAAACGCTGAATATTAGCTCCATGCACATGCATCTGCCCCAAGTTAACTAGCGTCTTTACATCAAACCCCACATACTCACACATTACATATTCACATAGAAGGTTCCATAAGCTTTAAGGTATAAGATTCGAGTATGCACATTTATTATCATTGCTAGGAAATAAAGGTTAATTCGTAACTAAGGTTTTATACGTGATAAGTAAGCCATGTTTGGTATTGTACTGATGCGTACTCTCTCAACAGTATTCCGGTAATATCGATGGAGAGATTGCAACATGCATTCTCAACTTATGGACCACAGAGACTTCAAGCAACAAAATGTACATTATATGAACAACTGTTAGGATTTGCATGAGGCGGGAAACCAGAGACCACCAGTTGTTAGAGGCTGGATTGTGTATATTTGAACCAACCTGTTAAATGCCTTGTAACATATGCCCTCTCCTTTAGGACCAATGGTATTAGCAACAAACTTCTCTATTGTGTTGTTTATTCCTGGGGGGTATAAATATGTGTGCTCTGACCCTGGGTTCCCAATCTTCGTGCTGAATGCTGATTGACAAGGGGTTTCTTGCTGATGCCTACATCTGGACCAGAGAGTGCTGCGTATGTATAATTGTACTTGGGTTTGTATAAACTCTTTGCGCTAAGATTATAAGAGGATCATAGCATATAACTGCTGTACTTTTACTTAAATAATACTTTGTGCTTTGGA
The DNA here is from genome assembly GCA_031769625.1 of Taudactylus pleione. NCBI lineage: Eukaryota > Metazoa > Chordata > Amphibia > Anura > Myobatrachidae > Taudactylus > Taudactylus pleione. The sequence continues at coordinate 2,467,200 of JAUIMM010000040.1, read as the reverse complement.
ACCACAGGTTCTAGGTCTGGAGTCTTTATTTACTGTAAGACTGCGTACGCAAATTAGCGTCATCCTTAGAGGTTTATAGGCAGGATATTAGAAGGTATAGGCAGGGGTATATAGAGGTTCAAAGGCAGTATTGTTAGATTGCATATCAGCTGCATACAATGTTGCAGTGTCTGTGCAATAATACACAACTTTGAATTAGGCCAATCGACCAGTTCTAAAAATTCTGGCACATAGTTTGTGTTTGAAAAATGCATTCCAACAAATTCAATTATTTCTGATCAGTAGTGGAAAATGTGACAATTGCATAGTGTTCTTTATTCATCATGACTTAATTTCTACAAAAGCAGATGAAAATATAAATTTTCACCTGCAATTGTAGAAATTAAGTTTTCGGGCCATTCATCAAAAGCTATCACAGATATCTCCTACTTACAGAATGGCCCACTATTCCCATACACTAGTATTGGAACAGAATTCATCAAGCTACTAAAATACAATATTTTTGGAGCTTGAATGTGGAAGCATTAACCATCTTCAGATACTGGGTGCCCCCACTACCCGAGTCTCGAAAAGGGATCATTTGGAAACCTCTGCCTCTGTCCAGCTTCTTCCACTGGATGTCGAGCTCTAGTGCGCATGGGCACTAGTTTCACTGCTCCAAAAAGGAGCAGTAAAAAGATTAATTGCACCAAAAGGAGCAGTGAAAAAATTAGCGGAGACAGCTGATTTTTGGATCAGCTGTCTTCGCGCCTGAGCAATGATGAATTGCTCTGGAGTTCTGCACCAGATAGGAACATTAATTATCGGGGTCTGTTCGAACGCCGATAATTAACATGTACAGAGCCCTAAAACCCTTAGCAACCAGTCAACTATTGAAATGCACAGATAGATCATGAGTTTTTCATGCTAGTTAAATTGAAGGTTTACACTTCTAAGTATGAATGGTACTTGAGCTAAACTATTAAATTAATAATAAAGCATAAACACTGTACATTATCAATTGTTAGAACACAATGTACTTTATGCATAGTAAGCATCCTGAAGTAATTAAAATAAATTATTTCCTGACACTGGAATATTAAAAGCAAAAGGCACATTTACCCTGAACCAACAAGGTCAGGTTGGGCACAAATGGATTTTTATAAGATAGAATCAGGATATAGAATGCATTGGGACTTGAACAGATAGCCCCAGCTGTTCTTCTGGAAGACATACAGGATTCATGATGAATATGATATTCCAGGACACTGTGCCAAATCAGAATTCAGGAACAGGGTCATAAATAAGTTTAACCAATACAGTGGACAAAATGGTAAAGCAGATTCAATGCAAAAAAGCTAAATAAATAAGAGGTCTAAACTAGAGACTTAAAGAGGAATCCAGTGCATCTAGCAACTTGCAACAGAACTGAGGCTCGGGGAAGAACTACAGGTCTGATTCAGCATGGATTGCAACTGCGATTGCAGATGCATAATCACAAACAGTGAAAATATGCTAATGTCTGTCATTGCTCAGCCAGCATACAAACCTCCACTACTGTTTTCTCACATCCGTAATACCTCACAGCCCTGTGTATATATCGAAACATTGGTGAACATCGACCCCTTGTGCACAATTACAGCAGGTCTGACCTGTCTCAGAATTTGTAGGTCTCGTCGCATGCATTGAGTACTCAAGCTGCATAAGTAATTGCAATGGCTAATGTATGCAGGCCCATGCATTGCCCCAAATGCTCACAGCCTGTCACTCACTCTGCAATGGATTCCACAGTGCGTCCATAATCACAGTGTGATTGGTGTGCACTCGCAGTGCGGTGTCTATGCATGTGCTGTATGCAACAATTGGCCGATCTGCATACGCAGTTGCATTCCTTGCTCAATCAGCATTATAATTGCTAATTCTGAATTTAGGGAAAAAGGAGACTACAAATACGTATGAATGGAGAAATTGCTGAAAGACAAGATTGAGGTTATTAAATTACTATTTGGAAAGTAATGATCTTTCATTTTTACTCTGTTACAGAGACCTAAATGGCAAAAGAAGCAATCAGATTTGGTCATTTGGAGGTCCTGCTTAACAACTGGTTTGCAATGTGCTTGCTGTAGAAACATGTTACTGAAAGGATTGATCTACAATGAAGAGGACATGATGGGTAATAATATTGAAATTTAACTACAATGTGACTTAATAGACACTTTGCATTGTGGGAGATTATGCTATTTACCAAATTTAAGATGGAGAGAAGACAACAATGGTTAAAGAATTAAAGGGAAGGAATGATGAAAAGTGTATAGGGTTATGTGGTATCATAAATTGTATAATTGTTGAATTAAAGTAGATTTAGAATTTTTGGAATTTGGGGACAAATATGTAAAAAATATCCAACTTGGCCACAGTCTCTCTGGCATACATTAGGTAACTATCCCTTTGGATGATGATCCTCTTACATTACTTTCTTATGATTATGCATTATCTATCTATGTACCACATACTTAAAGATAGTTTGTCTTTGAAATAACCCTGCATAGGAAGCGCTATTTGTTTACATATGGTAATTCCCTTCTGCCAGAATATTTTCTCCTCCCCTCATTGTTTATAGGCTGATTAACCTGCCTAAACTCTATTGGCTGCTGGTGCAGTCACTCCAAACTTATATTAAAGTGATTGGTCATTCAACAGCTTAAACAGGAGACGCTGTAAAATGCTCAGCGATCAGGTGACCAAGCCCTCCGGCAAAACGCGCATCCTACGTTTGTAACCTGCATACTGCCCTCCACACACTTGTGCTGCTCCTTACCTTCCAGACTACAGGTACTTATCTATCTCTCCACTACGCCGCTACACTGAGGACATCGGCGGATGACTCCCCCCTGCAATGCCCGATGGCAACAGGGTAGAGACACAGCAGACATCTCTGCTGGTAGCGGCGCCACATCTTTTTCTCCTGTGACCCTGGCGGTTACCTCTCTTTGTGTCTCCCGTTTGATATAGACTGGGGACATTGGAGGGGGCCCCACTTCTCTATGGTCACAGGACTTACTTCTTTCTTCCCAATACACAATTGTCATTTGACTGTTTTTTTTATTTATTTAGTCTCCCTCAATATGTGTGTCCCTTATTTGTCAATCATCAGTTGCACATATACATAGTCCCTATTTTTGGTGATAATATCCAACATTCTGTACCAATATGGTCTATTAACTCATTTTATGAGACCATAAACTCTCAGGTGCAGTATAGCACACATCTTCATATCTTCTCTATCCCTCTAACAAGCTCTCTCATCTGGGTTTCCTTTTTGTTACTCCCTCTGCAATGCACATTGTATCAGAGGAAAGATACACTCAGATATCCCAGAAAGCAGAAGCGTTGCCTTCCTCTTCACCTGGGATCAACGCATCAGACACTCTCTCATCCCCTGTCTGATATAGACAGGTGACAGTAGAAGTGTATATGCACTATTTCATCCCAGGTCTTACTTTCTTCCTCTGGTTTAGGTTATCAACATGTGTTAATGGGATCACAAAACATTTATTTTCAAATTAATGTATTAATCAAAAGTACATCTATTATTGAATATTTTTTAAAAATTGCGTATGATCCCTATTTGCAGCACTTTACATATTATATGTCCCTATTTTTTGTGTGGTATCATTTAAATTGACCTATACAAATGGTCTTTTTGAGAGTCGCATCAGTAATATTCTCGCCTTATGATATGTTTTGACATTTGTTGTGCGACAGAGTCATTGTATGTGTCATAATAATTGTCTCTCTTATGACTAGAATTTGTTGAAATTCTGTAGGTACCATGAATTTGATTATCATCACTCTGATTAGATGATTTGAATCTATATGAGATAAATGTACTCCTTATTCTCATTCATATGTTTTTACTTGTTGTACAACAGAGTCATCATATGTGTGTCACAATATATGTTTTTCTGTGACTAGAATTTATCTCTATATATTTAAGTATCACGGGTTTGATTATTATCATCTTGATTAAGATGACGTATACTTATTTGTGTTAAGTGTGTATGTCAATTATTATGAATTTCACTGGAAATATCTCTATGTTTAATTTGCCTCTTTTTTCTTAACTAACTCCATGACTAGGATAATTAGTTAATTGCCTATTCATTTGTCAAACCAGTGTATTTCCAGATTTCCCTTATTTTCTCTTTTAAGGTTCTTTATTAAAAGCTAAGTTTTAAACTTTTTTTCATATCATCATATTACTGCTATTATATTATATTTAAGAGTGCCCCCATATAGACATTATTTGTCTTTCCCTCTGCCTTTGCTTCGAGCAAAAGTGTTTCTTTATGTGTTCTGCACAAAGTCTAGGGGTGCACCACCAACCTTTGGTCATCTAGGATTGCCGAAATGATGAACCTGTATGTTGGTTTTTATAATCATCTACCAATTAGTTTTTGACAACCATAAGATTTATGACTAGTGCGGACTCATCTCCTTTTTTCTCTCTATACATCAGAGTTATTCAGATAAATGCCACAACATTTTATTGGTCCATAATACTAGAGATAAAGGAGTTTGTAAGTGTTTCCTGTTATTTGCACAATAGTTTAAGATTATGAGACTCCCTCAGAGATACTGGCCCAATTCTTACAATCTAAAAGTTTGCTGGAATAGGATTTTCATTTCTTCTGATGCAGGTATTTTTCATTATGGAAAATAGGAACAAGGCATTATAAGATCATTTTGTTTTTTTAATAGACTGTAATGGTGAGTGACCTATCTATTGCCCACTATACATTTATTTGAGTCAATCCAGCAGTTGTGTTTCATTTATGTCAGTAGAATGTTCATTACATAAAATATCTTAATGAATTGTTCTTAGTGCATCATAACACCATTATTTTTCACAGGGATGTAACCCTTTCCCAAATCCTTAGTCTGGATATTACAGCAAATGTTGCAATGTCAGTTTTGACCCTGTCATGTCCTATTTCTTATGTTTGAATTACAAACCTCTTTCTCTATAAGTGCCTCTAGGAAACTAGAGGCACTTATAGATAACCATCCAAAAGTAAAGGATTTCAGTTTGTTATCTGCACCTATAAAGTGCATCAATCACACTATGGGTAATCTTACACTATTTTATAATTCTCTCATTAGGGGTCCAATGCCGGTTGGTAAGACCTCTAACAACAGAAATGAAAACCTGAGGAATGTCACTGTTACACTGTTGTTTCTAGGGGTAACCTGCTTTTCAATGATCTCCTCACACTTCATTGATAGCCTAGGCTAAAGTGAAGAGTAGAAGAATCAGAAATAGGAGTTTCTCTACCCTGACCATCCTGATTCAGTTAATTCACTACAGGGACAAACTTGTGTTTTCAGTATATGGCAATAAAAGCATAACATATGCCTATGATTATCCTTTTTAATATTTTGCCTTAAATAGCTAAGTAAGGGGGGAATAACACTCACTAGGACATACCTAGGCTTTAGACAAGAATTTTGTTGTTTGATTATTTAGAAGCATTAAAATGTTTTATGTCAGCATTATTATGCCACTAATTCAGTTGCCGACTATGTGAGTTCTGACATATAGGAGATATACATTTATAAACAATCACCTTAAACCTTTGTTTATATACAGTTAGGTGCATAAATATTGGGACATTGACAGAATTTTCATATTTTGGCCTCTATTCACCACCACAATGGCTTTGAAATGAAACAAACAAGATGTACTTTAACTGCAGACTTTCATATTTAATTTGAGGGTAATTACATCCAAATCAGGTGAACGGTGTAAGAATTACAATGGTTTCTATATGTGCCTCCCACTTTTTAAGGGGCCAAAAGTAATGGGACAAACTAAGCAATCCAAAATCTATCTTTCACTTTTTAATACTTTGTTGCAAATCCTTTGCAGGCAATTACAGCCTGAAGTCTAGAACGCATATACATCACCAGATGCTGGGTTTCATCCCTGGTGATGCTCTGCCAGGCCTCTACTGCAAATGTCTTCAGTTCCTGCTTGTTATTTGGGCATTTCCCCTTCAGTTTTGTCTTCATCAAGTGAAATGCATGCTCAATCGGATTCAGGTCAGGGGATTGACTTGACCATAGCATAACATTCCACTTTTTAGCCTTAAAAAACTCTTTGGTTGCTTTTGCAGTATGCTTCAGGTCATTGTTCATCTGCACTGTGAAGCGCCATCCAATGAGTTCTGAAGCATTTGACTGAATATGAGCATATAATATTGCCCAAAACATTTCAGAATTCATTTTGCTGCTTATGTCAGCAGTCACATCATCAATAAATACAAAGAAACCAGTTCCATTGGCAGCCATACATGCCCATGCCATTACACTACCATCATCATGCTTCACTGATGAGGTGGTATGTTTTGGATCATGAGCAGTTCCTTTCCTTCTCCATACTCTTCTCTTCCCATCACTTTGGTACAAGTTGATCTTTTTCTCAGAACTGTAATGGCTTTTTTAAACATTGTTTGGTAAACTCTAATCTGGTCTTCCTGTTTTTGTGGCTCACCAATGGTTTACATCTTGTGGTGAACCCTCTATATTCACTCTTGTGAAGTCTTCTCTTGATTGTTGGCTTTGACACATATACACCTACCTCCAGGAGAGTGTTCTTGATTTGGCCAACTGTTGTGAAGGAGTTTTTTCTGCACCAGGGAAATAATTCTTCTTTCATCCACCACAGTTGTTTTCCATGGTCTTCTGGGTCTTTTGGTGTTGCTGAGCTCTCCGGTGCGTTCTTTCTTTTTAAGAATGTTCCAAACAGTTGATTTGGCCACACTCAATGTTTTTGCTATCTCTCTGATGGGTTTGTTTTGATTTTTCAGCCTAATGATGGCTTGCTTTACTGATAGTGACAGCTCTTTGGAGCTCATATTGAGAGTCGACAGCAACTGATTCCAAATGCAAATGTCACACCTAGAATCAACTCCAGACCTTTTACCTGCTTAATTGATAATGAAATAATTAGGGAATAGCCCACACCTGTCCATGAAATAGCTTTTGAGTTGATAGTCCCATTACTTTTGGCCCCTTAAAAAGTGGGAGGCACATATAGAAACCGTTGTAATTCCTATGCCGTTCACCTGATTTGGATGTAATTACCCTCAAATTAAATCAGAAAGTCTGCAGTGAAAGCACATCTTGTTTGTTTCATTTCAAAGTCATTGTGGTGGTGAATAGAGGCCAAAATATGAAAATTCTGTCAATGTCCCAATATTTATGCACCTGACTGTATATATTTTATTTTTCTCTGTGTATGTATTAAATAGAAACAGTGTGTACAGAAATGTTTTACTTATACTAATCTATTAGCCTAGTGTTGTAGAACCTTATATTAATCATTATGCATTAAAAGTTATCTATTACATTATTTAACATTACATATATTAGAGTGCTCACCCAACAGAGTTCTTTTTTCTTTCAACTCCCTTCACCTCAATCTTACACTATTGCCTGTTAGTGCTTGCCACTGCAACAAAGGGATGAAGGTAAATGTTTATGTCTTCGGATCCTTTGACTATCTCATATCTGTTGCAATGGGTATAAAAAGGTTGTAATGATAGTGTACTGTATTCCACCTTAAACCATAACAATATATATGATGTTGATAACTCACATATTACTCACCTAGAATATATGTAATGTGTATTGGACATTCATTTAGGATGACTCAATGTCCATTGGATCAGTGATCCTTTGTGAGAATATGTGCAGATAATTTAGCACATATGGTGCATTAATAAAGCCATTGATAGATGAAGGAACAATGTGGGGATGTCACTCAGTAGAGATTTTAGTAATTTAACATATATAGTGCAAGGGAATAGTTCTCATAGGATGTTTTATAATATGGTTGTCTATCTGTACATGTGCCCAAAATAAAAATAAAATCCATACATGTACAAAAATAATAATATACAATAAATACTGTACAAAATATTTATTTTATAAAAGGCATATAGCAAACAATATTCCTTAAAAATGGTAATTAATACAGAGGATAATACAAGTAAAAAAGAAAAAGTGAGAAAAGTAAAATGACCATAGAAAGAAATTAAGGGAATTAAGAAGAAAAAATAGTTCTCATTCACTCTAAAGGAAGCAAAATGTATCCACTGCCTCAGGTTTCTGCTAGGATTTTCTGGCAGTGACAGGTATGCTGCACTTTTAGGGCTACTATCACCAGTTTACACAAAAACTTTAATGTCATGCGCTAGAACTGGTTTAATGTTTTTTGAATGTGCATATATATTATTACTCTATTATTTATTTATTTTTTGCTTGTGCAAGGTCTGTGTTGATGATGATCAACATTCAGCAGCAGCACATATTAGGAACTGGGAAGCAGCTGCAACACACACTCCACTTTCACCCTTATATAGCTTGTAAGATGAACGTATATACCTTGATGTACCTCTATCTATCACCTGTTCCACCAACATAAGCAATGAAAAGATATGTCTAAGGGTCTGATTCAGAGTTGGGAATAGAATAAGAAATATCAAGTAACTGTGTACCTAAACAAGCCATGTTGCAATGCAAGGGGTGCAAATACAGTACATAAATTTTTTTGCATGTGGGGTAAATACTGGCTACTTTTGCATGTAGCCCACAAAAGCTGAAAAGTTTATTGTTACACTGCAATTTAGATGTCAGTTTGGACACACCCCTCCCAAATTTCAATCTCTTTGCACATGTTACATCTGCCCCACCTGCATGGTTTTGACCAAGATGCACAGTTACTTGCTCTTTCTTACAATATTACGAAATCTGAATCTGGCTCTAAGTCTGTATACAGTCTTCATACAGTATTTATCCAACTCTACTTAAGTGTTACTACAGTACAGTAAATTAAAGGTTTTGACTGTGCATGGCAAAAAAGTATACATTATAGGGTAACCCAGTTTAATTGTGTTTTAAACTGTTGTTCAAATAAACATTTCAAAAATAGATTAGCATTGCATTTTGTAAACCAGAATGTTCAACATGTTCGTTTTGGACTAACACAAAATTTACAAGAATAATTGAATTTATTGCATATAACTATCTTTTTATAGTTTTCTTAAATGCATTTTTTATCCAATTTTCTTCAATTTGAACCATGGGATTTTCAAGATCTCTTTTTAAAATCTCCTTTGAGAGACATTACATGAGAGTATATGCAAAATTACTTTTGTTCATAGAAGTAATTACTATTATAAGGTAATGTTCATTATAATAAAAGCTGCTTTTTCCTAAAATCTCAGATCTGAGAAAATAACAACTCTGTATTATACTTTGCCTGTAGTTTATAGCATTTCCTGCAGTGAAATTTCTCATTTATTCCTCACTCTGATTACATCTTAACAGAATCTTCTTATTTATGCCAAATTAAGGGAAACAAAATTAGGCCTTAGTGACTTCACTTAAGTATGGATTGATCAGGCGGACACTCTCATATCAGTGTTTTTTTTAACTGTCCATTAATTGGAATATGTATAATATGGATAGATTAAGAAATATGCCTTTCCAAGTGAAAACATAACTTCACCTATGGAGTATTTAATTCTTTATTGCACTTTTAATTTAATGAAACATATTTTGTTATTTATTTTAACATCAATTGTAGACTTATATGTTGGAATCTTTCTATCAGTGCATATAATTATAACATTTTATTTTTTACTCTCTGGTCTACAGAGGAGACAGGAGTGGACATTACTTCTGACATAGAAGCTTTCATTGGTAGAAATTGACTCAAAATTGTTTTAAAGTGTGCTCCAAACAAGTATATCAAAACAATGCTAAGGTTTTAAATTTTGTGATACATTTTCAAAGTTTAAAAAAATACTAAAAAGATTTAGTTAAATTTAAGTGAGGCAAATTTTATTTGAACATGTTGAAGATGAAATTACTACTTGGTATAAAATGTATACAGTAGTGATGGCTGATTGACTGGCAAAATGAAAAATGTTCAATCACATAAGTATTAAGAAAAGGCAACATTTTATATTTTAACATCTTTTAACTGTGAATTCTAGTTCACAGATTTCCAATGTTTAAAATACACACCATGGTGATTAAGTTAGAAAACCACTCCAGATTTCATAGACTGTAAAGCTGGCCAGGTTTTATTAAATTTCAAACTATTTAAATTGTATATTTAGATATTAGAAATGTAGGCCAGGTGGAAATATGTTATGAGCTGTACAGTCATTACTAAGATCAATTAGATTATTGCAATACATACAATACTATGCTATTGCATAGTCTGTGTGAATTTAAATCTCCTATAAAGTAAAATGTAATCTGTATGTATAATGTCAAACAAATGAGTCCCAAACAAATGCTGTGCGTGACTTTAACAGTAATGTTTTATCTATGGGGGGCCATTGACTTTTGAGCATACCTAAAACACATGGTATCACCTCCAACACAAGTATGCCTCACACTACATCCCAAGCTATGACACCACCCAGGTGTGGGTTGCACAATGAAGGCAGGTATGCTTTGCTAAGCCCTGCATGTTTCCCTCCTGCATAGCCTCCTAAAAGGCTAAATAAAAACACAAATTTGTTAAAATTACCAATACATATATATATTTGTTTGCAGAACAATAATTTTATTTTATATACAAATATTTGTCAAACAGTTATCTGTTGGTTAACATTTATATTTGTACTCTGTACTTTGTGCATCAAAGTTAATTTCAAGATGTAGTGACAATAAAAATTTAACAACATGTTTGACTCATTTTGTTTGGTAAGGTAGTTTATGTTACACTGTTTGAAACTGTAAACAATAATATACTGTATATAACCCTTAATTTAATACTGATTTCAAATTATTTGGCCCATCATGATATAGAACGCTAGTAACAGGTTAAATTAAGGAACAAACAAAGGAAATAGAATGGTTCTTTGGATTTCCATTAGTGATTAGCTACCCTAATTGAATGTGGCTTCTTTTAATTGGGAACACATAGAAAATTGTTAATTTGGGTAAAACCTTGGACACACTTTAAAGGTAATCAATTCAACAATGCAACCTTATTTAGGGGAAATATTTGTAAAAGTGTTTAAAAACTATTTACAGCTTTGTCACATACAAACATATAGTAAACTACAGTTAAATGGCATAAATAGCCATTGTGTGAACTATATTTACAGGTAAAAAAAACCTATTTAATAGTGATTGCCTGACCTGCCTCCCACTTTCTGTGCTCTGAGAGTTGCCTGATGTTAATAATACCCCTGCCTGCTCATTTTCTATTGCACATCGGGAAAATAAGGCTGATCTAATACCTGATTATGCAATAAACAGCAGCACAGCTCAATATCTGCCACTTTGGATGGCAAATACAACAAAATACCACCTGACCTGTCAAGGCACTGGAAAGGACTTTTCAATAGGCCAAAAGTGTGTTCTAGTTGTTTAATGTGCATCACTATACTTATGCTCAGCCAAAGTATCAGGAAGCAACAGTGAATTCAGAAGCCAGGAGCAACAGTCATAGCCAGAATCACCTGCTAGGCCAAAAACAATAGTGGTTTAATGAGTTAACCTTTAAAGAAGAGGTGTATTGTCACAAAATGAACACTGTAATGTGAACATAAATAGCAGCCATCTCTCTGGCATTTGTCCTGCCTCACTTATCAGAGGAATGACTGGCTAAGGATAAACACATTGTGGCATGAGCCATGATAGCCCACTACAATACTAACTATTTTTAGTTTTGCATAACGCACCAACTGCATATTTTTAGAATAGGCATTGTACCTATTTTATTAAATCTCTACCCTATTCCTAGGTGGTGTGAGCCCAATGTGTGTGCAGTCTATAGCACCCAGGACATCAGGCATGCCTGTGAAACTATTAAAAGCTATCCTGATCTCATGTCATTGTAACTCCTAGCTAGGAAATCAGATAATAGTATAGGAGAGGGTCTTCAGGGCTGCTAGGACCTGGATGAGGTAATGTGATAAGGTGGCTTTTGAGATTCTAACAACTCTACCAATGACTGACTGGAAGTTCCCAGTGGCAAAAAATGAAAAACAGCCAGCAGCAAACCTAATACTGCATATAACTATGTAGTGTCATGCTCAAGCTGAGTTTTGACAAGGTCATACAAGATCATTTAATTGTTACAATTGAGGCAGAACATAAATGCTGTCTATTGCCATCTAAAGTCATGTTTGACATACAAGTTCCAAGTGTGTTTGCCTTTAGTAAATCTCTGATTTGCTAAATTAACAGGACATCACAGAATACACTAGCTTCAAAATACTTATGCCAATAGATATTTTTTATGTTGTAATTATCTATTTGGTTAACATTACTGAATCTCAACACTAACATTTGGGGTGAAATTCCAACCAAGGGGCAATCTTTGTAGAGTGTGATGTTTATTATGTGTTTGCATGGGTTTCCTCCCAAAATCCAAAAACATACTGTACAGTAGGTTAACTGGATTTTGACAAACTATAGTGTATATGTGGTAGTAAATATAGATTGGGACAGGGACTGATGTGAGTGACTAAATACTCTCTGTAAAGTGTTGTTCAATATGTCTATATAAATAATGTAATAAATAAATAATAAAATCTACTTGTTATTCAATATCATCTTCATTTACTTATTTAAAAGAGGGTTGAGTTACATTATAGGGATAAAAAAACATTTGATTTTGTATCTGGATATAATTATTTTGTTGTCCTCTTTATTTACTTTTACATCTTCAACATAATTTTTTATATATACGCTTCTAAAATATAATCAATAAATAAATCATAGTTTCAGAATTTCACTGGCTAATATCAGACTATATTGATATTAAAGGGTTAATAAGAATAAATTGATATAAAACCTTTAGATATATATATATTTGCTTATATGTACAGTATATACTGTACACATTTGCATATGTGTTATGTTTATATAGATTTATGTATTGGAATTAATTGATTGTCTTTTATTATGTAACTATTATTTATTGCAACATTCAATCAACAATTTCAGCCTTCCTTAGATAAAGTTGACTTTAACATCTCTAGAGCACTCAATAATTTACAGGCAAAAATGTTTCTGATTGCTTTTTAAAAGATTTTCCCCTGAAACCCTCTTGTATTACTGAATAATTCATGAATAATTTGCAAAAGTAGACAACTAAAAGCAAATTTAATGACAAACTATTTTGGAGTTACAGTTAAGTCTAATGATGAGCTACTTTATGGTTTGATTTTTATTTTCTACAGAGAATATAGCATAACATCTAAACATGCAACAAATTTACTTTTATTTAACATGGAGGTGTCTAGTCATCATCACTTAATATCTACAAAAGCAGGTGAAAATTAACATTTTCACCTACAATTGTAGAAATACATTTTTTGGGCCATGCATCATGAAGGTAAAGCAAGAGATATCGCTTCTGGATCCCTCCGCCCCTGTCCGACTCCTTACGCCAGATGTTGGTGCTCTTGTGTGCATGTATGACCTGTAGGTGACACATGCACACTTGTCTCACTGCTCCTAGAGAGCAGTGAAAGGCTCACATAGATCATTTTCGTATAAGCTGTCTCCGTGCCAGAGCAATGATGATTTGCTTTGGCACTCACAGCGAGTTGGTATGTTAATTATCAGGGTCCATACAGACCTCGATAATTAACATAATGAATAGACCCCATAGTCACTTCCAGAACAGCGTGGGAACACCAGAGCACATAGTCTTACCAGACTTTGCAAAATCTGGCAATGTAATCCAATAAATAAATAATTAGGTGATATTCACAATGTCTTGTTTATAACTTCTACTGAACAATAAGATTTGCCTCAACATGTTTTGAACATTGAACCTGACAAAGGACTCTGTGCCAAAAACATGTTTTCATGATGTTGTAGGGAAAGTTACTATGTAATTAATAATTAATAATTATATGTAATTAATTAATAATTAATAAGCTTGATTTGGGCTTACTGCACATTCCAAAACAATGGGCCTCACCATCTGTTTGGGGGTTCAAAATATAGCATTTATTAAGCATAGTGTTGCCTGTCATTAGAAAACCACTGTTGATGCCCATCGTTTTTGGTTTACTTGTTTCCGATGGAAGCTGGCACCAAATTCACCTTCAAATCCAATGGGGGAACAGGAGGAAGAATAGGAGAAAGGAGATGATAGTCAGGACGGCAAAACTAAAAAACATTACTTTTTTGTGAAGAACATTTTGCACTTGTGACATACATAGTCCCCTATTATGAGTTTATTTTGGGGAATCATGCAGTACAAACTTCAACTAGGTGTAAATGCTAATTATGAGGTAAATTATGGAGCATACACACGGTCAGAATTGTCAGATGAACAATTGAATGATTGAACGATCTGAACAATCTGATGAATGATTTAACCAATGATTTGAACTATGAACGATTTTTGACTGCATTAAAATGAATGGACTCATCCAAATCTGACTGCAAACACATCAGATGTCAGATATCATTATCTGACCATCGGGAACACGCATCGTTCATCATTCAGACATGTCAGATATGTCAGATTTTCCATCAGATATGAACGATTTTTTAAATCGTTATCATTCAGATCTGAAGAAAAATCTGACCGAGTGTATGCACCATTAGTAACATCTCTATACTATATTCACTGAGGCTATTTAACAGGATGGAGTACTGTACCACTGTAAGGAAAGTTTCTTTGACATTAAGAGGAGGGTTAAGGAAAAAGGCAAAAGGTTCCATTGAGGACAGGTAGTGCCCCCACTGAGATTACCCCACTGAATGCAAAATAAATATGCAAGAGTCTACCACTGGAGCTTGCTCATAGATTCAATGTGCATAATTCTGATTCCCCACCTCAGCAGCCAAAACAATGTGAGTGAAAATGTGTTTTTAAATATACTCCTATTACACAAAAACATGACTTAATACATTATGCTTTTAAACAGGCATCAAGCGCATTGTTCTAGTTCTTTCCATATTATTGATATTTTAAATAAAAAACATATTTATGATGTTATACAACAAAATTTAATAGTCCTAGATAAAGTGCAAGGAACACCACAAGACACAGTGCTGAGGAGAAGGTTGCTGGATTTTGTTAAGGAGTTCTGAATAGAACCAGGTCCCGGCTCATGTTGTCCCACCAAAATCAGTTCTTAAAATGAGGCAAAATGTAATTTTCCCAGAAATCTCAGATCTTCTGTGTTTTGGATTGCATATAACTCCATCATTTATTATTTCAGGTGACATTTCACACATGAGAAAGCATGGAGAGGAAGGTGGGCAGTAGTTGTGCTGCAGCATTTGCCATTAGAGAGAGTTTTAGGTGGTTGGAGTGGGTGGGAAGGGTGGAAAAAAAGCAAGCATCTTTAATCTGTGTGTCTGTGAGGATCAGACACTAGCAAACAGTGTGTCTGTGAGGATTAGACCCTAGTAAGCAACCTGCAATACAAGCTTCTATGTATGTTTGTTAAACACTAGCAACTGCAATCTGTATTATAGGCTCGTCCTCTATGTTTGTTTGAATTTGCATTGAGCTGCACTTTCTTACAATTGTTTTTCATAAGGGTATCTATCTACACTGCTGTATATATTGTGTATGAGGTTTGAGACAGTACTGTAATTACAAGCTTAGCTGACCAAAAAATTGTTTATTGTGTCTGAGTGAGCTGCACCCTAAAGAAGATAAATGTAATAGTCTGCAGCTTTGAAACAACGTTGAATTCCATGAGAGATTGCCTGATATGTTAAAGTAGCAGTCTTTTAATGGCCAAAGTCATCCTGGTTTTGCCTATTAAGACTGCTACTTTAAAACATTGGAAAGTCTTGCATGGGACTCCATGATGTATCAAAGCTACAGCCAGCCTATTACATTTACCCCAAAATCTTTTTCTCGATTTATACTTTAATTAAATTTAGATATTTTGTTTGCTTTTGAGAGGCAGTGTATACTACTATACTTTTTGAGTTTTGTGTCCCTGTCAGCTGCACTCCAAATTAATAAAAGTTTAAAAAAATATTATTTTTTTTCCACTAGGCTGTTACTTTGGCTTCAATTGCCTATATTAGCCTGAGGCTTGTAATTTGCTGTTTGGAGACGTTTGTTTTTAACTTATTAATTTATTATCTTTTCTGCTAGGTTGTTACTCTAGCTTGAATCACCTGTACTGGCCTCATGCCTGTGATTTGAAGTTTGTAGTAAGTTTGATGGTGATCTAATTTTCTATTAATTTAACTTCAGCAGAAATAACTTGTACTGACCTGATGCCTGTGATTTGTTGTTTGGAGAAGTTTGTTGGTAGTATATTATATTTTAACTCGAAATTTACTTTTAGGCTATAAGTTCTTGATTAATGAAATCATTCTGTATGGTTGTTTAGTTTATTAAACTGGCATCCTGTCTGCCCCTGCTGATCCACTATATTTCATAGATGTGCTAGATTCTTTTAAATTGCTATGTGTAGGTGTCACTGCTCTGTCACTTAGTTAAGCCAGCCAACTCGCTGCAACATTTGGCTGTTTTTAGTGGAAACAAAATTAGGAGCTGTGAGGATGTCAAAATTGACGGGGAATGATTGTTAATGTTACTAAAACTCTAGAAACAAAAACAGCTCCAAATTACATGATTTTAACTGTTTCTTTTGAGATGCAAAACCAAAACAGTTGATCGTGGTTTTGTCCAAACCAAACACAATAATGATTTAGAACCAAAACATAGAGGTCTGCGCATATCTATAATTGTAGAATGAATGAGACAATGGTCAGTTATGTAAAATACTTTTATATTATGTATGCATAATTATTTTAAGATAATTAACTTTCTCCTGACCACTTATGTTATTTATAGAAGATAAATATGTTGATATAGAAAGTTTGTTTTTTAGACTCTCTTCCCTACAGACCATCTATACTGTCAATTATTAATACTGTATTACAAACATCCAGTGTATAAGAAAACTAATGTATGTCCAGGGCCAGTAGTAGATTCTTCTGACACTCCCATATACTCCCAGACATGATCGAACTCTGCCGAGCAGGGAACTTATATTGCCAAATGATTACACATATGGGAAAAAAGTTTCAGTTTAGGCATACTGGCCCTACTGCCACATCTAATGGCTTACTATGATCACTGGCCCTGTATGTGCCTGAATTATTACATACTGTACATTGCATTTTGCAAGAGGCAGTCTATAGCTTGTTAAAGGATAGTTATGCCCTCTTCATTGTCTGGCAACACTCACTTTAAAATCAAGTATTAGGATGCAGTTTTGGTACATAAATGCATATTTTACACAAACAAAGCTGTACAGCCAAGTTTACAGAAGGCACAAAAGCCAATTTATAGGGCCTAATTAAGAGTTAAAAGCACATCCAGCTTTATAATGTATTGCTTAGTTGAAGCTATGTGACTGATTCTGAAATGGATGCTCTTGCACATCCACTGTGACTTTGTAATAATATGCGAAGATGCAGCATCAGATCAAGTTACATGAACACCGGCCATATGAGTAACCATCAGATTGCTCAGAATGGCCGGTGTTTTTATGCTGCCAGGGCCAGTGAAGCTGTGATGGAAGACAGACAATGGCCTCTTTACACTAGAAAACATAGCCAACACACTTTCAAGGATGCTGGTCATCGCCATTTCATTCACACGTACCTTGTCAAATATGCTGCAGCTAGGGGGAACTGCAGATAGCATGTAATGACAAAGGTCTCATGAGGAGGATAAATTTGAGGTGCACATTGTATGGTACCAAATTGAGTGAATGCATAGATATGAATAACTATATTAATTAGATTATGTCTAAATCTCAACAGTTGACATCTGTAGGAGTCCAAGTCAATGACGAGGTAGTCACAATGGTGATGCTAGAGAACCTAATGTCTAAATTCTATTTCCTATTAGTAGCTTTAGCATCCAACATTGCTAAGCTGTCAACAGAGATCATGAGGACTAAACTGATGCATTTCCAGGAATGCACACCAGTTGAAGCAAGTACTGAGAATACTGCATTACACACATGGAATGCCAAGTGCAAAAGGCCCAAAGTACAAATATATTGTTTGTCACAAATTTGGACACAAAGCCTAAGAATGCAACGGAAAGATGCAAATGCCACACAGCAAAAGAAGCATGACAAGCAGAATGAGTAAATGTTTGCTGGTACATGGACTCTGGAACTACAAGGTATTTCAGTTGCAATTGTGAGTGGTTTATATCATTAAGCATGTGTGAGCCCATAACAGTCGCAGGGAATGGAGACAAAGTCCTTACAGCCACAACAGTCAGGACAATTGTGGTGTGGCTGGAAATAAAAGGTGAAAACATAGTCACAGACATCCAAGGTATGTTATTTGTGCCAGGTTTTGGGACAAACCTCTTTGCCATAGGACTGAAAGGTAATTGACATGTTGATATATTTCATTGTTTATTTCTTTGATGTATATCTTCTGTTTTTGGATACAGGAGATTTACCTAAATTCTACTCAATAAGCGCTGTCTCCTATCTTGCACTAAAGCAAGTCAATCACTTTTATGAGGATGGCTGGCATGATATGTACAGCGCATGTGTGACCCCGTGCCCTTGTGCCATCTTAGAGTGTGTGATGAGTACTGCATGGATGGTCAGCACATACTCCTACAGGGTGTGTGTACCGCTGTTACCACTGCTGTCTCTTCTTACATACACAGTTTACTCTGTGTATTACTACGGACACCGCTGTTAACGTACATCTGTTAGCACTTTATCAGTAATAAATCTGAAAGCCTGGTTAAGGACAAACTGTCTGGCCTAATTTCCATTTCACAGTTCTGCTGGTGCCTATTGTTAAACTAACAGGTTCTACTCCATAGGACATATTTATACTATATTGATCAGAGAAATAGAATCAAGCTTATTATTAAGGCTGGCATCTCAAAAAGTCACATTCATAAAAATGGATTTAACATACTTTGTTCAGATACTGTATGTGTGATAATATATGTGGAATTGACTTTTCTAAAACTTTTACCTTTGTGTTTTGGATACAGTTGCATTCAATCTCATTGTCAGGTTTTTATGTAGGCAATATGTGTTAGATTTAATGGCCTTTTGTTGTTTCATTAATTTCAAATGAACATGTAACCAGTATTGCAGAACATTGGTGGTACAATAACTGTTAATTATATAGGCACCAGTGTAAAACTTAGCTGTGTTATTCACTCATGCCTAGGTGGTAGAACCTCCAAAAAACATAATATAAAGTCTCATCCACATTCACTCAGATTCCAGTTTGAAGTCATTATACTGTAGTTGAGACCTTTTGGACCTTCAAATGTCAAGAGCCAGAAGTTCTACTTTAATGTGGCCATTGTGCTCCAGTCATTTGTTCATTCATTTGTTCATTTCAGCAATGCAGAAATCTGTATTAAATCCTTCAAACACAAGGGGAGATTTATGAGGGGTTGTTGTCTGTATTTCCAGTAACTGCATCTGTTATGTGCTGCTACCAGTTCCCTGCACGGAAGTGGTTAGAATGATGGGGGCCCTTTGCGCCCCTGTCATTATTATCGCTGCTATAACAACATAGGACACCGATCTAGTTTGACAAGTTATGAATGGTCAGTTGCACTGACCATTCTGACAATTAAAGCTATCACTTTCGACAGCTGCAGCTGTCAGTGCTACAGACACAGCACTGTCACTGGCTGTCAGAAAATGCAGTCAGGGATTGTGATTACAAAAAACATTTTATTTTTTATTTATTTTATTTTTATTCAATTAGCCACCGGTGCTTATGGGAACTTTTGACCACCACATGCACAGACTGCCTACAAGTGCTGGTCAAAGCAGCTAAAAGAGGGAGAGTGTTATTTGCTAGAGAGATGAGTTAACACTCTCCCTCATTGGCAACTTTATTTTAAATATATCCAGATAATAAATGGCTCTGCTTTGACTTGATAATGGGCAAAGCAGGGCATTCATTTTAAGATCTTTAATGACCCTGATCTTACACCTCCCTCACAGTAATTGATGCATCAATTAAAAGATAAAATAGTTGCCTTAGTATTAAAAATTATTGGGAAACAACAAAATGTGGTAGATGATTCACTTATTGAAGGATATAACCTACTATATTGAGACACAAACAACAATAACATTATATTAAGCTTAGCCTCATAGTTTGTCATAGTAACAATCTTACACAGTCTACCAGAATACTAACATGTGCATTAAAGCCCCAGTGGATGTTACTATTACTTATTATGACATTTGTGCTTTAATGCACAGTTTGGTATTCTGATATGGCTCTGTAAGATTGCTAAAAGAGAATGAGTGTAGATGAAAATACAGTAAACCCTTGTTTCAAATGTGTCATAAAATGCCTATCTAGAGCTTTAATCAGACATGAACAGAGTGCTGATCTGAACAAAACAATCACATGAAGCCAAACCTCCTGCTGTCTTTCTAAATGACTTTTGTTTAATCTACTGGATATACAAAGTGTTTTGCATATATATGTAAACTTATTTATGTCAATATCTTCAAAGAAACACAGTTAAAACATTTACAATATTATACTAATTGTAAAGCACAACAAAATATTCTGGCGCTATATAAATATCTGTCAATATAATAACATAAATGTTAATATGTGCGCATAAAATATATATTTCAATTGAAGGTTATATATAATGTAAAAGTTAGATACTGGTGGTAAAAATAAAGTAAAGGTTATTTATTAAGTTAGTTGCATCTAGCTGTAAAAAGGTATAATAATGAGAGAACTTGCTAAAATTTCATGGGAAATATGTGTTCACATATAAAATGGGAAATTACTGTATTTTTGGGAGGTGGAGAATGGGCTACAGTACTTCATATTGTTATATGTTATATTTAATAAAATGGAGCATTCCTTACTGCTTACAACATAACAAATACCACATGTAATGCAAAAACATAAACTAAGGTCCTTTTTAATTTTGGAGGCATTTTGCACTCCAAACATATGCATATAAATTCAGTCACATTTTGCAAGCTTTAATGTGAACTGTACTGTATGTTGAGTCGCATGTAACTCACTGTAGGGTGACGTATAATTTTTCGCAAAATGATTGTGATACTTTCCACCTATATTCACCTGCAAATCAGCATTTTAGATCCCCTGTATGCAGGAATACCTTCTTGCCAGAACAGCTCTTCCTATATAGAGCTGTCCAGGTGATGTATAGACTTCCGGGTTTATGACCTGGAAGCTAAACTGCACATGAGTAGCCATCAGCTGGTGCAAGCGCAAATCCCAAGAGAAAAACATTGCATCCACTGAATAGCACTATTTGGGATGGAGCAGCTGCTAAACTAGGGGTCCATTAACCAAAGGCAGCACTATCAGTTGTGCAGCTGATGTTTTGCAATGGGGCCCATAACAGTGAAAGGGCACACAGCTGAAGGTATTAGCAGTATTAATAATGAGTCTGAGTAACTCATTATAATATGCTGGCCAACCACTGTGGGCCATTACGAAGGAGGTGTCCGTTCAGGGCCGTAATCAATGGTACCTGCGAGATCCCCCTGTCAGCCTGTGATTATCAGAGCCTGGCGCAGGGAGAGCTAGAATCTTTTCAATTTGTGTGCCCTTTTCTCCACTGCTATAGCTCATACATCTCATTGTGACACATGATGTCACTTGCAGGCACCCTCATGAAGTGCAATGCATGCCTGGCAGACAGTGCTACACTACACAAAATATGGAGAAGGTGATATTTATTTATGTTAATGAATGGGTATAGTCTATTATTATTATTATTATTTTACTCAATGGGGCACAGTCTATATTACAAAGGGGCGCAGATTATCATCATTCTACTAACGGGATCACGTTATTATTCTACTAAAGAGAGCACAAATTACTTTTACTAAATTAAAAGGGTCACAAATTACATTTATTAGACTAAAAGGATTGCAGATTATTAGTTATAGAGTAAAGGGGCACATTTACTTATATTTCCCTCATTTTTAAAGTTAGGGACTCATGCAGTGTTGTAAGTAATTACATTTCAAAAAATATGCCTAGGATAATTATCTTATGCTGGTAGCACTAAGAGTATTCCAGACACACCTATGCTGTAGTTGTTTGGTTATATATCAGGAAGATGCAGGGGGCATGTGGGACACAAAGAGGGTCATGCAACAGATGCTAGGGGTATTTGTGGCACACAGTGGGAAGTGTGGGGAACATGATGATGGGCTGAAATGTGACAGAGATGTTGATTTCAGTTGTGGCAAATGGGGGAATGCGGGGAACACTCTGCTGTAGAGAAGGCATGTCAGGGAGACACTGGAACCATTTGGGGTACACAAGGGGGCATATGAGGAATACGCTGCTGTGGAGGGGACACAGCTACAGGCAACAAGGTACTAACCACCTTATTTTCCTTTAGCATGTGGGGGGGGGGTACAAAACATGTTTTTGCACCTGGGCCCACAACACGTTAGTTACACCTCTGCCACCAACACCTTAAAAAGGTTACAACAGAAAAGAGAAAATTTGTAGCATCAGAGCTCCTATTACACAAGATTTAGTAACTGTAAACTCCAGTCTGCAATCACAAATAAAAATAAACAATTTATTAGACAGAGATTGGTATAAACCTATAAACACATGAACAAGCTATAAATACATAAAATGCAGCAATATATATATAAAAAAAATTATAAATGCATAATACTAATTGTAAAGAATGTATTACAAGCTTATATCTGAGAGAAGTACTTTTGTAGGAAGTTTATACATTCTTTCAAAGAGATAACTGTGTCATAAATATTGGGAGTGTTCAACAATTGTATAAGGTCATTTAGTTGATACATACTGCAGTCAAATGTAGTGGCAGAACAATAAAAAGAGTCACTCAGCGCTGTTAGAATAGTCAGTCATTATATCAGTGACCAATTGAATCTCATGAACCAATCTCAAATGTCAACTCCTGGTAGAAGTGATCAGGCTGTAATGCAAATATATTCGCTGGCAAGTATACCTGTACAGAGCCCAAAACTCTTGGGGTCTGTTATAGTATAACTGTGCAGAATGTAGATTCTGCTAAAGGAATTGTCTAGGTTATAGTTACTATATTTCATGTAAACAGAGCTCTGGTGCTGCAATGTTTTCTTTTCTGCATGTGCAATGCTGCAGGTAAGAGAGATTGATCTTTTAGATTGCTCTCCTGGGATTTTTGTGAAAAGAATCCCATGGGCCGGTCCCTAATTATACATATGGGGATCCATATATGATACAGTAAACCTCTGAAAACAGCAGTTTTCAGAGGTTTACTGTATGTCCATCTGAAGTATTTGATACATCTGAAGTATTTGAAACACTTAATGATGCCCCAAAGTACTATTAAGATTTGGCTTGACAGAGTTAGTAGTAAATTAAAAAAAGACCCTATTCATGCACAATAAAATAAAACATCAAATACAAAAAATAAAATAGTCTTGACAATGTGATTAATAATTGTGAAGTCTCATTTACTTAATTAAATTTAAATAAAGAAGAATAAGCAGCTAGATACTGCTGCTTGTGTCATCATCATCATCATACTAATGTATTTTTACCATTTTAATTAAAATAATATTCATCTTGGCTTTCCCTTTGGATCATAAATAAAAAGAATCTCCCTTGAATTACAATTAGTTTTGGAATCAAGAAATATATACTCCAGTCTACTTTTGATATAACAGGGACACCCTACACTGCAGATTTCCCTGTCAACCATAACTCATTCTAGGCTGCGAAGCCTGTGCCTGGACTCCCGTATAGCAGGGGAAACCCTATGGTTAACCTGGTTTAGTGGAAATCAGTCCAAGCTGTATAGCGCCTCATCTTAAGAGGAAGTTAGGTGGCACTCTAAATTAATTTGTTCAGTATTTAGCAGCTTATTTTCAAAACCTGAATGGGAGGTCTCCTCTTTCAAATAATGTGCCCATTTAGTAGATATTGTCTGGTGATCATCAATGAGCTAAACAGCACACATGAAAGACAACATTCCAAACAGGGGGATCTAAAGGTCAAATCTCCCCTACATTGTATCAAATAAAAAAGGGGTCCTTTATTTAATGTGGTACAATAGATTTTCTCATTTACAAAAATTGTTTAGCTGTAATATTGGTGGGTGCAGTGTCAATATTGGAAGCAGTGAAGTGATTTTTGGCTACTGTGCATTTGCTATTGTTGCACTGTGCACATGTGGCAGTAGGTTTGAGATGGCAGTCACACCGAGAATTGTTTCACAATATGAGTGACATTTAGTCAGCATTTGGGGATATAACGGGGGGTGGCATCAAAAACACAGGCATGTCAGCGACTTTTCTGGGCATGCCCTAGTTAGCCTCAGCAAGTTTGTATGCAGCTGCAGAGGACCCAGGGCCTCATTCAGACCCGGTCGCAAGCGATGAGCGCTCGCAACCAGGTGGATGTTTGCCCACTGGGCATGCGCACGTCGGAGCTGGCTCCAATGTGTGCATGCATAAGACCCGGCTAGCGACGGCCGTTCCATTGCTCCGGCTCGATGTGGATTGACAGCTCGCCCCATTTGGAAGGCGGGCCGGGGGGTGGCCGACCGAATGGAGGCGTTCCCGATGGAATGCTTGCCATTTTGGGGGAGGCCCCACTGAAATCAGCAATGATGTCAGTGGGGAGCTTCCTGCTCGATCAGAGCAGGAAGCTCCCTGGGGCTTGCGAGTGCCGCTTGCATCTAACGACCAGGTCTGAATGAGACCCCCAGTGTCTTAGGTGAGATCAACATTCTGAAACAGCATAGGGTTGCTCAGATGTTTGGTGTGTGACCAATGTGTTTGAACGGCAGATGTGAGATGCTGGAGGTGGGTATCTCTGTGCACAAGACATAGGCTAAATCATTAGCATGTTTTCGCAGAACTGCTGCATATGGTATAGTTTAAATTGATAAAGCAAAAATGTGTTAAACATTTTTTACAATTGTTATTTTCAAGTATAGATACTTGCAAAAACTTATACATGGAATAATGTTAGTTGCAATTTTTAAACAGTGAATAATTAACAAAGCAATAACCAGAAAGTATTTGTTTGTGGTGTTTCTAAAAAAGAAAAACTAAAAATCGATTTTTCTTTGGTTCTCCTTATTTGAAATTTCAATAAAAATATTTTTTATGGGGCATTTTGTATAAATTTTATTTTAAGTGTTAGTAAAAAGACTATAAATGGTATTTTATGAAACTACTAAGGGCCAAATGTAATAGGGTGAGAGTTTTGAAATGTGAAGCAGTAAACTCTCACACATTTTAAACTCGGACAAAGTAAAAGAGTCTAAGAACATGCAAGCTCGCATGTTTTTAGACTCCAAAAACTCTCAAGATTTAAACTGATCTACATTTTTTCCCATTTTGAAGACAAAACTCGGCCAATGTGAGAGTTTACTGCTAAACTCTTACATTTTCTAAACTCTCACCCTATTACATTTGGCCCTAAGTCTTATGAAACAAAAAGTTTCTGTATAATTTGTGTGGGTATTGCACAAATAAAATGATTGATTTTGATGTTGGAATGTAAAGACCACAAATGTGATAGATTAACTCAGGACAGATGGGTGATTACTGCGGCCATTCCAACCAATGGTCATGAAGGTGATCCGTTGATGCATCTTCAAACACAGCATTCAGATCGCAGCTGCTGGCAGGAGTTTTTTTTAGAACAGATGCCCCCTGCTGCATTACCGTATGTCCAAAGATGTAGCAGCGTTGCAAACTGCATCCATCTTTGAATAACCCCCAGAGTAAAGGTAAATTGAAATTCACAATTGATTTGTTTAAACCAGCATATAAATAATTGAATAATACATTCTTTGAATAACAATGTTTTACACAGACCACATTAATAAAAACTGATTAACAGTTATCAAAATAATTTGATTTGTTTGCAGTTTAATCACTGATGAGTAATAAAATTACTACAGCAGTTATAAATTGACACTTTATAAAGTCTGTAAATGTTAAATGAAAAATTTCTGTTTATAAAACATGATACATTTTGTCAGTGGCATCCTTACCTGACATTGCACCTGGTGCAGGTCGGGAGGAAAGACACCCTCCACTGCCATAAAATCAGGGGGCGTGACCTCATGGGTGGGGGCATGGCCCCGCAGGCCAAACCCCCGTTTTCTTTTACACCGGGGGTGCTGGAGGTGCACACTGCTCCCTCACTGTGCTAGGAGCCGAGTGCTGCACGTAATGCAGTACCTGGCTCCTGACACTGAGAGGGAGCAAGCACTTTGTTGTCACCCCTCAGCTGGTGACACCTGGTGCGGCCCACACGCCTCTTGTGACGCCAGTGCATTTTGTATTATTCAATTGCTAGAAAACGATCAAGTGTTTTACATATTAATGCTTTTTAAAAGCAGCAATTTTACCCAAAGCTTAAAAGGGTGTAGTCCCAACTGTGAGTGTGAAATTTGACTTCTATAATGGGGGAAATGTGACTTTAACTTTAATGTGTACAGTAATTGGACATGTTGGTCATGTTCCTAAATTTTCTTAATAGAATCCTCCTAATGTATTAAAATAAAGAGCTTTTTAACCTCAGTTCATTCCTTTTGAATTATATAAGCTATAGTCTATAATACTGGAAAATATTACCCAGACTAGCCATACATTCACTGGAAATTCTCCAATGATCTGACAACTGATAGTGAGGAATTATATTAGAAGATGAACAAATAAAGAATTATAAAAGGAAGCAAGTAAATAATTTTCACTACCTCAATAATAATATATTATATTATATAATGATCATTTGGTTATAGATTTTGATGGTCCAAAATACAATATCACTGAACTTGTCATGCGTTGTTATCATATAAGGCATAGGCAAACATGGGGGAGTGCATTTCAGTTGCCTTGAAACCCCCATCCCTAGCCAGCAGCTCAAACCACAATAGTAGTAGTATATAATATGATTTTACTAGAGCTACAGTCACAACATTCTGCTGTGTATTGACTCTCAAGAAATGACAGCTTACTGCAGGGATATGATATTTTTTACTTTGTCATCTCCAAGCAGAAGTCCTGGACCATTCAAGAGAATTGCAGCATGGGTGGTGGAGGCAGGGTCAAAAGAAACACAGATTTTGGTAAATAATACTTGAATCTATGCTCGCAGCAGCTGGAGGAAATGATGGGTGCAGGATGGGTGGAACACTTCTCCTCCTTGCTCTGGAGCCCACGTGCACTGCACACCCTGCACCCATGGTTAACAAGCCACTGATGACTCTGTTTACAGTCTCTTCCCTTGCATAATTTAATTTGTCTACTATCACACCCAGTGCTCGACCAGTAGCTCATCTGCTGCCACTCTACTATTTAGTTTACTCTGCCTCAACTTGCTTATTTACTATATACTGTATATATGTAGTATAGTATTATGCCAGATAGTATACATATCACTCCATTAACTATCTCATTTTATGCTTCATCCTTTCCTTTCACAAATTTAAAAACAGAGTATTCACATTTATATTCATTCCCATACACAGCATTGCTAACTGTGTATTACTAATTTGTACTGTATTTGTGTACTACAGTACCATTGTTCTCTACCATACTGTACTAGCAATTTACTTTGTATTTGATTATCATGTTTCCCAGTCCCCCAAAGTTACATCACCCAATATCTCAGTTTTTTTCTTGTTTTTGGCCCCACTCCATCACCATGTTCTGCTCTCTTACCCTATTGCTCCCCTCCTCATTCCTCGCTCTGGTGCTTAACATATTCCCTTGCCATATTCCTTCCTCTCCATTATCCCTTGCCCTTTTATCTCTGCCTCTATATGCTTCTCTTTATGGTCTCTCCTGTTTTTCTCACTTCATTGCTCTCTTATATACTGTATTGTCTCTGGTTCGCTCCTCTGCTCATCTCCCTTCCATGTCTTTTGGTCACGTCATCTTCCCTTCTAACTTTCACAGCTACACTAACCAAACCTACTCTACACACAACCAAACCAGGTAATCCCATTCCCTCTTGTTATTCCCCATCCCATATGACCTCTGGAATGCCAAGACTGTTTGGCCTCACTTCAAAACCACAACATTTTCAACTGTTTATGCATTCTAGTCAGCACTGAAATCTAGTTTTCCCTGTCTGTTTGCATTTCCCCCTCTGCTCTTGTTGTTTAACCACCTTGTGCAGTCTCTGCTTACAATTATTATGGTTAGTTGAACATTGTATGGTTTTGCTTTGTTCTGGTCATCCTTTTTTTGCCACCATACATTTTATTAACAGAATTATAGCTGACCGGGTGTTAACACCAGGTTACAGTGTCCATGTCTTTAATTTAGTGGTTATTTATAGTTGTTATTTATAGTGTTACTATAATTATGTGATTGTGATTATGTGGCTGACATGGGGGACACCCTTCATTAGATAGGAAATTTAAGAAGGGACCAGTTGCTCCCAGTGATAGATAAAGCTGTTAAAAAATGTATAAAAGACAGAAATAGTGGACATAATATAATTGCATTTAATTTTGCAATTGAATTGGTTTTCCTGACTTTATACATGTTCAGAATACAATAGATATGGTTGTGACAGGTAACACAGGTGCAATCACAGCTATCTCGAATAGGCCCAGGGGCTGGCTGGCAACTTTTAGCCTGGGGGGCAAATGCATGCAGGCGGCCCTGGCAGAGGAGTAGCGTGTAGCCAGGGTGCCCGAAGAACGTGCGTGCTACGGCGCCCCCCCTCAAATGTTTCAGGGAGGAGGCGGGTCCATATGGGATTAATGTAAGGTAAAAATAAAGATTAGGGGCAGCCCCCTGTTGTAGTGCCCATATGCAGTGCCCTGTGTGCCACAGGAGAGAACACCCTTATGCAGGCCTCCAGTAGTGCCCCCAGTAGTGATCCCCCCCTATGCAGTGCCCATTGTGCCCCCAGTAGAAAGCCCCTTATATAGTGCCCCCAGTAGTGGTCCCCCTTGTGCAGTGCCCCTTGTGCCCCCTGTAGTAAGCCCCTTATATAGTGCCCCCAATAGTGGTACCCCCTATGCATTGCCCCTTATATAGTGCCCCCATTAGCAGTTCACCCCCCATGCAGTGCCCCCAATAGTGGTAACCCTTATGCAATGTGCCTTAAATAGTGGCCCCAGTTGTAGTCTCCCCCCTATGCAGTACCCCCAGTATAGCCCTTTATATAGAGCCCCCAGCAGTGGTCCCTCAATGCAGTGCCCCCAGTGGTCATCCCTTCCCCCTATGTAGTGCCCCTAGTAGTAGTCCCCTCCCCCCTATGCAGTGCCCCTAGTAGTAGTCCCCTCACCTTGTAGTGCCCCTAGTAGTAGTCCCCCCCTTGTAGTGCCCCCAGTAGTAGTAGTACCCCCTTGCAGTGCCCCCAGTAGTAGCCCCCCTTGTAGTTCCACCAGTAGTAGTAGTCCCCCCCTTGTAATGCCCCCAGTAGTAGTAGTCCCCCCCTTGTAGTCCTCCCCTTGTAGTGCCCCAGTAGTAGTAGTCCCCCTCTTTGTAGTGCCCCCAGTAGTAGTCCCCCCCTTTGTAGTGCCCCCAGTAGTAGTAGTCCCCCCTTTGTAGTGCCCCCAGTAGTAGCCCCCCCTTGTAGTGCCCCCCAGTAGTAATAGTCCCCCCTTGTAGTTCCCCCAGTAGTAGTAGTCCCCCCCTTGTAGTGCCCCCAGTAGTAATCCATCCCCCTGGTAGTGCCCCAGTAGTAATCCCCCCCTGGTAGTGTCCCCATAGTAATCCCCCACCTGGTAGTGCCCCCAGTAGTCCCCCCCCCCAGTAGAGAGAGACTTAATAAAAAATGAAAAAAAAAATCACTTACCTGAAACTCCCGCTCCTGGTCCAGCTGCTAACAGCTCCTCCGGCCGCTTTGCATGGGAGAGACGTCATAACTCATGACGTCTCTCCCATTACCCACTGCGGGAGCCAGAAGATGGCTCCCGCAGTGGGAGCAGCAGCAGCCGATGAGAGTCTGACAGACTCTCAGTGGCTGCTGATTACAGCAAACACAGCTGCCGGCTCCGGCAGCTGTGTGTTTGTGCTGTGTAGCGCTGACCGGGCTCCGTCCGGTCAGCGCTACACACACGGTGCAGTCTGTGTCACAGTGACACAGACTGCCCGCGGCCCACGGCCCGTGTGATGCTGCGCCCCCCCGGCCCAGCCCGCCACTGAATAGGCCTATGCTATTTAGCATTCAGTCCTCTAGGTAGAACTGATTAGCATTGTATCCCTGGACTGTGGGTGTCAGGGTAATAATTATGTACATTTTGCTCCCTTATAAAAGCAATAATATATTAATGAAGCCTTATAATATGAATAAAAATCAAGTTGTGCCCCCATGTAAGAATGAGGTATTTTAATTTAGGGATGGGGGTTGCAACATACTCGTTTCGCCTGTTTAAAATCAATATAATGAGCAGAGATGTCACTATTTTGTTTAATAAATATTTAGCGGATGATCCATTTTGTGGTGATGTACTGTTGAACATCCCACAATTGGCCTAATTCAGGTTGGAACTCAACTGCAATTATGCATGCTATTGGTCGATTGTTGCATTCTGCGCATGCGTATGCATCACAGTACGCTTGCGTGAACCAGTCACTGCGATCAGGAATGCGATCACAGTGACTATGCAGATCCATCACAGAGTGATTGACAGATAGTACCATTTGTTAGACGTTATGGAGGGGTGATTGGTGCAATGCAGGCATGCCAGTGCATTTGAATGCCGTTGTAGGGGCGTGCATAAATTATCCACTGTGATGGCATACGCAGCTTGAGTTCTCACTGCATATCAAAAGGTTATCAATTTCTGAGTAAGGTCTGACCAAGTGCAAGTTTCCATGAGGCTTCTATTGTACTCGATGTTACTGATCTTTTTGCAGTCTTGCAAAGTATTACTGATGTGTGTAAGTTAAGGTGGGCATCCTTATGTAGTGCTGCAACGGCATAGTGATCACAATGGATTAGCATACCATCGCAGTCAAACTGCATGCATAATCACAGCCTTGATCGCAGTTGCGATCCAACCTGAATCAGGCCAAATGTTCGGATGTGCAAAAATCCGACTATTAATATTGCCTCAACATCACACTCACTGTGCACCTCTATAGGATACAATGAGAAAGTAATGATGTTGCTAGTTGCAATGTGACTTTCTAGAATGGCACATTGTGGACAAACCACAAATAGAATTGCCCCCTTAAAGTACATAACAATAATGTGTCTATATTTTGTTAAAATAAATTGAATTTCCCTTTTTTTTAATGCCACTCTAACCACTTTAATGGTCTTTTATAAATTAAACAAATGTCCACCTGGCTATCTTTTATTATAGTTTTGAGATGTCACACACACAACTGGTCAATAGCAACTTTTTCATTTACTGCTTTGATTTTAATCTGGTAAAAGAAAAAATATATAAATTACGAAAAATGTATGTTTTTCAAAACCTGCATAGTCACAACTTACAAAGTTTATAAAAACATTCTACAAAATCTCATGCATTTCTGTAGATTTAAACAGGTTTCGACCTGTCCCAATGAGGAGGAGTGGTGCCAGAAGCCTCTGATGGGTCTTATAAGGCTCTGTCACATTAGGGTGCACCCCCGCTCAGTGGGACACCACTATCTATTTCAACCACCTCAACACCTAGTGAATGGTGGGAATGCAAAGAATAGGCTGTTTAACCAGACCAAAGCAGAGATAGCAGCCATAGCCCCAACTTCTGGACCAACCTGGTGGTGGTGGGTGTAGGGTTAATGGTGTAAAAACAGATTATAATATTGTTCTTTACAGTGTGACTACAGATCCTAGCAAGCATCAAGCCTGTCCCAGCATGCTTTAACTTGAGGAACAACAATTGCCAGCATGCTGAGACATTAAGGACCCATTGGAACCAGCAGTCCCACTGTGACGAAAATATAAAAATAATGACAGGATGTGGACACTGGAGGTTGTAGTCCTTTTTTAAAAAAAAAACATACTCTCCAACCTCTTGGATCGGATCCTTTTGGGTCCATGTACGCATCCATAGGTTTTCATAAACCACAGCCTGATCCCCATGGACTCTGACTGTACATAGTGCTGTGACTAATGCATAATGACTGGGTCACTGCCGGTCATTCCCATTTAAGACTATGGGGAAGCGTTGATTGGCTGAGAGAGCCGTTCCCACGTGCAGTGCTTCTTTTTGGATGGGTTTGTCATTGTGTTTTAGGTTCTTTTTGCCATCAGTTTTTAACTTAAAGATCAAAACTGACAGCATTTACACTTGCAAGATCCAACTGATGTCGGGTGTCAATTGAAGTTGAAACCTGACGAATGATAAATATGCAGATTTTGTAGTCGAAAATCCTGTTGATGTCGATGGATTTAGATCGATTTCAAAATCAAACTAGAATCAAACTTTAGAAAATTTACCCCAAAGCCCTTACAGCAACAAAAGTCAGGACAATAATTGTGCACTAGAGTATTAAGCACATTGGGAGAAAAGGGATAGAAAGTCCAATTCACAGAGGAATGGTGTGTTGTTGTGTATAATAAAAGAGAGACTGTGATAGTGATGACACCCAGGTGCCAACAACTGAATGTCCTAGACACAGAAAAGTGTTGTGTGATGGTGGCCTCTGATTTGATCCAGTGTTTGGAGTTGTGGCATAAAACATTGGGCCTCCTTTGATATGTCATGCCCAAAATCTTGCTGATGGCTTGATGTTTGGAGTGACTATAAGCAATCTTGAAAGGCCTGAAGGTGAGAGTTGCACAAAGGGTAAGCAAACAACTTAGTTGCCCCTTTCCTAAAATAGTGACCAGAGCTGAAGTACCGCACTGGTACTCTATATCACTAGGACACACAGATGTGTGTGTGCCACTGGTGGTGGAATCAATTAGTGGTTATCAAACTTTCTTTATACTTTTTGATGATGCTAGAAGAATTATTATTATTTTCCTTTATATGGCACTACAAGGGGTCCGCAGCACCTTATAGAGTACATAAAGAGAGGCAGTCTGAACAAAACCAAAAAGTTACCTATATTACAAAATAATGGCGAACATGGGAAAGGTTATTAAACATTTCTGCAGCAGCTGTCATAATACCCAAATACTGTAAGCAGTAGGGCAGTTGTTGACAGTGGGAAGGTTGATGACAGTATAAGCAACAGAAGGAAGAGTACATGAAGAATGAGGGCATTGCTCATGCAAGCTTACAATCAAAGGGGGAGTAGGAGACATACAGTGGTGACACAGAGGGGAAAGACAATTGGCATGAATATTAATTTCTGTAAAAATACCTCCTATAAGTCCTAATTGATAAATACCTATGAGAAGTGATAATTTTTTACAGTAACTTGTTATTTTCCTGACCCCTTTGCTGACTCCCCACCGATTTTTTTGGGTTGATATGGTTATCTTTCAGTTTATTGACAGGCAGTCCTCTGCAAAGTGCAAGCCTAAACGATTTAAGATTGGCATTATAACAATTTGCAATGAAATATTTGCAACTTACCGATGTCTGGTGTCTCCACCTCCCTTTTGATAAGGAATTTAGATTATTTCTGTACTGCACACAATTTACTACAGGTTGAGTCTCCCATATCCAAAATGCTTGGGACCAGGGGTATTTTGGATATTGGAATATTCCGTATTTTGGAATAATTGCATGAAATAATGAAATATTTTGGCAACAGGACCCACATCTAAACACAAAATGCTTTTATGTATTATATACACCTTATACACACAGCATGCAGGTCATTTTATACAATATTTTCAATAATTTTGTGGCTCAAACAAATTTTGTGTACATACATGTAATTTATTTATTTTTTTATATACACCTTATACATTAAGCCTGAAGGTAATTTTATACAATATTTTTAACAATGTTATCCTTTAAACCAAGTTTTTGCACATTTAACTATCAAAAAACAAAGTTTTTAGTATTTCAGTTATGCTAAAAAAATGCAGTATTTCGGAATATTCAGTATTTTGCAATATTTGGATATGGGAGACTCAACCTGTACAAGCTAGATCAGAGGTGGCCAACCAGTCAAAGTCAAACAGCCCAAAAATATCTGTAGGTTTGTCATAGTGCCAAGATCATGCGCCGGCCGAAGGCACACATACAAAAAGGGGTGTGACCTTGTGCCAGCTAGGCCACACTCCTGGTATGATTTTTGTAGTAGCATGTAAAAGCGCATGCACACTATCACCATAGAGGAAAACTATTAAAGGGAAAGAAAAAGTCAGAACAATATACTGTAAAACAACATTGAAAAAACCAGATCCACATAAAATACTCCAAAACAAGCCAGATCCACATAAAATGCACTGAAAAAGCCACATCCACATAAAATACACAGAAAAAGCCACATCCACAAAAATACATTGAAAAAACAAAATAGATTCACATAATACTATCCAGCCCCTCCATGTGTCACTCCAGCTCCTCCATGTGTCACTTCAGTCCCCCTCATGTGTTACTTAGGCAGCCTCTCATGTATCACTTCAGTCCCCCATTTTTCACTTCAGCAGCCCCCCATCATTCACCCCAGCAACCCCCCATGTGTCACTTCAGCACCACCCTCTCTCCCCAGGCCACTCCAGTCCAGCCACCTTTTCCCATACTCCCTTCCACTCCACAGGCCACTCCATATCCCACATCTCACAAATAAAATAAAACAAAAAACCCTCACAGCTCTTGTTGTGGACTGTCTGTGTAAGAAGGCTCTGGCATCTGCGACCATGTCCTTCTCGTGACTGCAATTTCAGTCACAAGTTGAGCTCCACCTCCTGCTTGCACCGTGACATCACCACATCACCCATACATGCCTCTGGAGTGGAGCAGACTGCTGCAACAAAGGACAAGCCAACTCTGAACAGCTGCACGCCTATCAGAGGAGGCAGTCAGTGTCAGTCAGGGGAGCTGCATCAGGACAATGGAATAGCTGCATGCTGCTCAAGAGCCACAGGTTGGTAACCACTGGGCTAGATTATGTCCTAATCTTTAACTCATTATTCCCTCTATCCATTTCCTCAGCAATTGAAACTATGGGTCTTTCTGACCATTCCTTGATATGAGTAGAATTACAGTCCCCTGCCTCCTTAGGTAATTTTAAACACTGATGCTTCACCACCACTCTGGCCTCCTCTAATCAATTTAAGTATATGCTGTAATTGGCATGGAAATTTAATGTCATTTCTAACCTACAAAAGCAGGATAACCCCCCTCTATACTGGCAGATGGCCAAAGCTATTATTCAGAGGGGGGGCATTATTTTGTTTACCACCTAGTTTAGTAAACATCAGTTGGAGATAATTTGGACAGCTAATGCAGAGCTCACTTGCAGCTAACCATTGATGACAATGCTTTCCCTCCTTCCTCCCTCCCACCCCTCTAATAGAGCAGCATTTACAGACTGCAGGTACAGTTTTGATCCATTGGTACAGCTGATTAGGGATCACCAGGTAAACTCCAATAAAATGACAATTCATAAACAGGGGGAATAAAACCAGACATCTCCTCTCTAAACTTTTAAGGGGTGACCACTCTACTGTATCTCATTATGTCTGCCTTAGATACAAAAGTGGGGACTAGGCCTCCCAAATATAGTGACTTTTTTGCAGACTGTAGTCTTTAGATACATCACTGATTGGTCTTTGAGCCATGTGCACTTTACTATCCTGCCTTTAAAGGAATCTTTATTCACCCCATACTCATCTGCAGCCCTTCTACATATTCTGTGCTCTTGTGTCCCCAGATTATTTCTCACTGAGATTCTCTTCAGTAACATTTACATTATACAACTTGATTAACCACACATAAATGTCTGGGTTCTAACTCTCACTTCACTAAATACTCACTACTTTGGGGCAACCCAAACTTTGTAAGGTCACTTACCATTTCCCATTTCAAAGTTTTTAGTGCCAAGGAGATTGCAGCTCTATATGACATTTTTGAACATGGTCGTAGGCTGTGCTCCTTTTTGCAACTTAAAAAGACACATAATATACCCAACTCCCAATTATTTTTCTACTTTCAAGCCAGGCATTTGTGACACAGTCAGATTAGGAGGTCCCTCTCCTGGGTAGGGGACTCCGTCCTTACACACACACACAGCAGCAGGGAAGCAGCACACCAGTCTGGATGCAAGTACAAGCTGGTCGGCACCAGTCTTTATTGTACAATGTCAGAAACATAAAGAAAACATAAATATAAATCCTAGCCCTGTCGGGGCACTAACTTCACAGGTAGTTCCCTCACTACCAGAACCTGGCAGGGCCTAATGCCCTCACCAGCAACAAAGCACAGCACAGTACTCACAGATAGGTTTTCCAAGTGTCTCTGAGCAAACTCCCTGTCTGCTCTCCCAGGTGAGACAATCAGCCCTCAACACACTAGGCTTATATTGGCCACTCTCAGGTGGGAACCCAATCAAGCCTGTTACCAGGCTAAGAGAAACAAAACCTGGAGTGGCCGTGGGTGGAGCCCTCCCTCTCCTCTCACCCACAACCCCCAGGTCCCAAACCGGCTTTTCAAAAAACCGAAACTCAAGCCTGCTATACTGCAGACTTTCTCCTGGGGGTTTAAAACACAAAAGACAGGAATCTGGGACAAATGTACCTGCCACAGACCACTTTACCAGTGATCCTATCACATATCCCCCCCTTTGTTTTGACCTGTGGGGCGGAACAACTGAAGCCCCCAAACAATGAACGCGTGACACTGACAATGCATCAGCATTGGCCAGCTGGCTTCCTGGCCTGTGTTCCACTGAAAATGTAAAAGTTTGTAACACCAAGAACCATCTTGTAATTCTCGCATTACTGTCCTTATTTTCAGACATCCACTTCAGAGGGGCATGGTCAGTGATCAATTTGAACTTTCTTCCAACCAAGTAGTACCTGAGAGCCTCTAACGCCCACTTTATGGCCAACGCCTCCTTCTCCACTGTGGCATAGTTTCTCTCATGTACATTCAACTTTCTGCTAAGATAGAAAATAGGGTGTTCCTCACCCTCCTTGTTCTGGGACAGGACCGCTCCTATACCTACTTCTGATGCATCGGTTTGTACTATAAATTCCCTTTCAAAATTAGGAGTCATCAGGACTGGTTGGGAACACAACGCTACTTTCAACTCCTGAAAAGCTTTCTCTGCCTCAGGACTCCATTCTACCATGACTTTTTGTTTGCCTTTGGTCAGGTCAGTCAGTGGGACTGCCATGGTGGCAAAGTTGGGTATAAACCTCCTGTAATACCCTGTAATTCCCAAGAAGGCTCTCACCTGCTTCTTATTCAGAGGCCGTGGCCAGATTTGTATGGCATCAACTTTATTGAGCTGAGGCTTTATCAGGCCTCTGCCAATGGTGTATCCCAGATATTTTACTTCCTCCATGCCAAGACAACACTTTTTTGGGTTGGCTGTCAAACCTGCCTTATAGATGGAGTCCAACACTGCTTGTACCCTGGGTAAGTGAGACTGCCAATCAGGACTATGAACGACCTCGTCATCCAGATAAGCAGCCGCATACCGTCTATGGGGCCTTAGAATCCTGTCCATCATTCTTTGGAAGGTAGCAGGTGCCCCATGTAGCCCGAAGGGCAACATCTTGTACTGAAACAAGCCCTCTGGCGCTGAAAAAGCGGTCTTTTGTTTGGCGCTCTCGGTTAACGGTACTTGCCAATACCCTTTGGTTAGGTCAAGAGTGGTTAAATACCTTGCCATCCCTAGTCTCTCAATCAGTTCATCCACTCTTGGCATCGGGTAGGCATCGAATTTTGAAACACTGTTCAACTTTCGGAAGTCATTGCAGAAACGCACACTCCCGTCGGGCTTTGGAATCAACACAATGGGACTTGACCATTCACTATGTGATTCTTCAATAACCCCTAACTCTAGCATATTTTTAATTTCTTTCGACACCGATTCTCTTTGTGCTTCTGGTAACCTATAGGGCTTTAGATTAACTTTAACCCCTGGGTCAGTGATGATGTCATGTTTAATGACCAAGGTTTTCCCAGGTACGTCAGAGAACAGCACCCTATTTCTAATCAGAAACTCCTTGACCTCTTGTTGTTGAATTGCCGACAGGGTCACTTCGGGAACTAAGGGCCCTGGACTTACTGGAGGGTCTCGGACGGCCGACAGTACCGTTCTATCTTTCCAGGGCTTTAACAGATTTATATGGTATATCAGTTCCGGCTTTCTTTTCCCCGGCTGGTAAACTTTGTAATTGACCTGCCCCACTCTTTCTAAGATTTCAAAGGGCCCTTGCCATTTAGCCAAAGTTTATTTTCCACAGTGGGAACCAATACTAACACTCTGTCCCCAGGAGCAAAGCTGCGTAACCAAGCATTGCGGTTGTATACCCTCTGCTGTGCCTGTTGAGCCTGTTCCAGGTGCTCTCTCACTATCGGCACTACCGCAGCAATTCTTTCCTGCATTTGAGAAACATACTCAATCACCGTTTTGTAAGGACTAGACTGCCCCTCCCATGTCTCTTTGGCAATGTCTAGTAACCCCCTTGGGTGTCTCCCATACAACAAGTCGAAGGGTGAAAACCCGGTGGAGGACTGGGGAACTTCTCTTATGGCCAACAATAAATACGGCAATAAGTAATCCCAATCCCTACCATCCTTGTCGACCACTTTCCTAAGCATGTGTTTTAACGTCTTGTTAAACCTCTCGACCAGCCCATCGGTTTGGGGGTGATAAACCAAAGTTCTTAACTGTTCGATTTTGAACAGGCGGCATAACTCTTTCATGACTTTGGACATAAACGGTGTACCCTGGTCAGTTAGTATCTCCTTAGGTATACCCAGCCTGCTAAAGACATGAACTAGCTCTCTGGCAATGGTCTTGGTTGATGTATTGCGCAACGGGATCGCTTCCGGGTACCTGATAGCGTAATCCATTATGACCAGAATATACTGGTGTCCCCTGGCAGACTTCATTAAGGGTCCAACCAAATCCATCGCTATTCTTTCAAACGGCACCTCTATGATAGGCAATGGAACTAGTGGACCCTTAAAATGTGGCCTGGGAGCATGATACTGACACTCAGGGCAGGATGCGCAAAAGTCAGATACCTCTTTATGAAGCCCGGTCCAGAAAAACCTCTGCATTATTCGCTCAGTGGTTTTCTCTACCCCTAGATGGCCTGCCGTTATATGACCATGGGCCAGATCCAACACTGTTCTTCTGTTGGCTTTGGGAACTATTAGTTGTTCCACAACATCTTCCCCCTTCTTAGTCACCTGATATAACAAATCCTGACACATTGCCCTGTGGGGATAGGACAAAGGACTATCAGGGTCTACGGGTTTACCATCAACTACTTTTACATTCTCCCTTGCTTTTACCAAAGTAGGGTCATTCAACTGCTCCACGGCAAAGACCTCTCTTCTGACCTCTAAATCAGGCAGATGATCACCTGGCCCAACAACACTTCCCACCTCAATGGGAGGCACATCAGTTGGTGGGCCACCGTCACATTCCGCATTCTCTAGTTTGCCAACCATAGTAGAAAAAGGGAATAACTCTGACTCAGAAGAAACTCCCTCCTCCACTACATCGACAACCTTCTCAAATGGATTGGGGTTGTTCACCTCTGGAACAAAACGGCTTTCCCACAACTTCCAGAAGTGAGCAAAGTCTCTCCCCAATATTGCATCGTACACCAGACCATGCACCAAACCCAGAGAAACTATAGCAGAGCCACATGGTGTCTCAATGTTCACCTCGGCCGTAACATAATATCGAGTATCCCCATGTATGCAGGTCACACCAACAGTTTTCCCTGTATGCCTCAAGGGGTTCACCAACTCAGCTTTATAAGTGTCACCAAGCTACCAGAGTCTAACAGTGCCTCTACTCGGTTTCCATCCACTGTGAGTACACACATGTGCTTATCAGTCTCAGTCTGCCGGTCAGCCATACAGGCTATCTGTGCAAAGAAAGACCCCCTGCGGTAGACATGAGCAGTATCACATTGCATAGGTTCAGTTGTAAGTGCACAATTAGCGGCAATATGGCCGAAGCCACCACATCGGAAACACTGAGTCATATTAATGTCTAGTCGTTTACGGGGCAAGAACCTTCCCGGCCTGACAGGCCTGTCTCCAGGTTCTACACCCTCCGTCTTAGGTACATTCCACCGCCCAGCACCCTTCTCCCTTGGAACAGTCTTACCAGTGTCTCTGGGAGTTCGCCGGTGCGCCATCGGGGCTCGGTGGGGCATACTCATCAGCTCCTCAGCCGCCACGTACCTCTCCACCAGCTCGACCAACTGGTCTGCGGACTTAGGGTCTGCATGGCTCACCCATTTGCGCAGAGTCGCAGGTCATGATCACAGGTACCGGTCCATCACGACCCTTTCCACAATCTGTGGTCCCATCAGCGTCTCGGGCTGTAGCCATTTTGAGGACAGATGGGCGAGGTCATGCATCTGTGAACGTGGAGGCTTGTTCATATGGAACTCCCAGCGGTGGACCCGTTGGGCACGAACAAAGGTGGTGACTCCCAAGTGAGTTAGGATCTCCTGTTTTAGTTTTTTATAGTCCTTGGCATCAGCCAGGCATAAGTCAAAATAGGCCTTTTGTGGCTCCCCAGACAAAAAAGGTGCCACCAGGCTTGCCCACTGCTCCTGGGGCCAACTCTCCCTTTCGGCCGTTCTTTCAAATGCGGCGAGATAGGCCTCCACATCATCACCCGAAGTCATCTTTTGGAGGAAGTGACTGGCTCGTACGGAGTGAGTGGTGGTTGGAGAACCAGTATTAACATCTCTGGGCTGGGCGACCAGGTGCTGTACCACCTCTTTTATGGCCTGGCTGTTTTCCGCTAAGGCCTGGTGGGTTTCCTCGATGGCGACCTGTTGTTGCCTCTGGGCTGTCTCCAAGGCCAACAGTTGCACCCTGGAGGATTCCTGCTGAGCCCAGGTAGCTTCCTGCTGAAGTTTGTTCGTCTCCTGCTGAGCTCTGGTAGATTCCTGCTGAAGTTTGTTTGTCTCCTGCTGAGCCCTGGTAGATTCCTGCTGAGCTGCTGTAGCTTGGAGCAAGGCCTTAACAATGTCCTCCATTTTGTCCTGGGGTGTAGGTTGGAAGCTGAACCTTGCCTCTCTGTGCATTGGCTGACGCCTCCTCTATGGGACTCCAAGGACACAGTGTTATTTCCACACTCACAAATTGGGTGTCTGTCCCTTTAATTTTTAAATGGAAAGTTTTCCTCTTGCTGCAACTTTAGTGTGTGTGGTTGCCCGCATTCTCCACCATATTGTGACACAGTCAGATTAGGAGGTCCCTCTCCTGGGTAGGGGACTCCTTCCTTACACACACACACAGCAGCAGGGAAGCAGCACACCAGTCTGGATGCAAGTACAAGCTGGTCGGCACCAGTCTTTATTGTACAATGTCAGAAACATAAAGAAAACATAAATATAAATCCTAGCCCTGTCGGGGCACTAACTTCACAGGTAGTTCCCTCACTACCAGAACCTGGCAGGGCCTAATGCCCTCGCCAGCAACAAAGCACAGCACAGTACTCACAGATAGGTTTTCCAAGTGTCTCTGAGCAAACTCCCTGTCTGCTCTCCCAGGTGAGACAATCAGCCCTCAACACACTAGGCTTATATTGGCCACTCTCAGGTGGGAACCCAATCAAGCCTGTTACCAGGCTAAGAGAAACAAAACCTGGAGTGGCCGTGGGTGGAGCCCTCCCTCTCCTCTCACCCACAACCCCCAGGTCCCAAACCGGCTTTTCAAAAAACCGAAACTCAAGCCTGCTATACTGCAGACTTTCTCCTGGGGGTTTAAAACACAAAAGACAGGAATCTGGGACAAATGTACCTGCCACAGACCACTTTACCAGTGATCCTATCACACATTATACATATAGCTATTTTCCCCCCAATACTTACAACCTCTCTATAGACACAATCCCCAATCAGTCCCTCTTTGCAAAGATTTGAACAAACAAATTCAAGATGCAATTTCTATATAATGAAATGTTACCTGCATATATAGAATGCCTGTGGTCTCAAGTGTGGGATGAATGGAAATGTGACTTTCCTAAGATAGATACACCTGATTGTCTGTGAGCATCCATGGAGCATACTATGAAATATGTTGGCTCTGACAGACTCTAGAAAATTTACATCCAATTTCTTAACAAAGCCTATGAGTCTCTGATGCAAAGCATCATATGGTTCTAGAGAAAACAGGTAGATGCCTAAAATGTAAAGCATCAGCATCCTTCACTCACAATATTTGGTGGTGCCCTAAAATATGAAAGTTCTAGTTTAAGGTTATGCACTTTATCATTCTACTAACTGGTATAATGGTACAACACTCTTGGGAAGTCTTTTCTTAGGCTTATTTTGACTCCTGGCATTTCATGCCCCCTTCACCTGTTCTTCTTATAGTGGTAAATGAAACTCTGGCAAGAAAAGTGATATTACATCAATGTCTCTCCCCAACCCCTCCCTCCTTGGTTATGGTAAAAGCAGAACCACAGTAGACCTACTTACAATTTTAGACTTTCACAGACATACTGGTTTGCTAGATAGACAGTGTTGTGTGATTTCCTAAAAACTACTTACCCATTGAATCCTCTGAACAAATAATGAAGGTATCGAAGATATCACATGGTCCTTATTATAGGCAATAACTTGGGGTTATAGAGTACTCCCTTTTCCCACATTTTATATACCATTGTTTGGCCCTTGAATATCTATATAATCATGTCTGTCTCTTATTTCCATTTGCCATGACTGTGGTCCATTTGTGATGTTTATAATTTTAATAATCATATGAGCAGTGTCCTCCCCTCTCCCTCTCTGCTTCTATCTCTCCTTCCCTTAATTTTCCCCTACTTTTCTCCTTCTCTCCCCTATTTTCCATAAAAATGAAAAAGATTGTCATGGTCTTGATGCTATGTTTAGATTTAATTAATATTGATATTGTGCACCTGAGGTTTTTTTCCACCATTTTTATATTGTTTACTACTGTGATTGCTCTTTATATGGAGAATTATTGTCCCATTTTTGCATTGTACCCCCTACATGGCATCGATGGTGGCAAAAAATCATGATTGCACTTTTTGCTGTGTTTCTATTTAGCTCATACTACAATAATTATTTTGTTTTACTTAGGTAGTGATTGGAGAGTGGTGTTACATCTTACCTGATTTAACATTTTCAAATACAATTTGTTTTCAGGTAAAATTTTCTTTACTAGAATACTATACATTTTCTAAGAGGATACATATTTATATTTAATTTATTGTTTTTTGTATTTTCCTATTTTGTTTTTGGTTTTTTATGTTATGGATTTTAGGTTAATATTTTTTTTACTTATATTGTAGGATTTTTTCAGTTTTACATATTATATTTTTATAGTTAGAATACATTTCTGCAGTTCCACCATTTCCACATAATTTTTTTTTAATATACATGTTGTTTTATTGATTTGCTTGTATGCATTGCAATTTTCTAGGAATACTGTATAACAAAAAATAAATCATTTTATAATTGATTGTAAATGTAATCTATCTAATATGGGTTTATGAAAAAAATGCAAAAGGCAAAATCAATATATATTGCATATTTAGGTCAGCTGATATCCCTTAAATTGATGATAATGGAGCTAGAATTCTGAGTAATATTATTTGTAATTGCTCTCATGTTCTTTGGCCCTATATACTGACTATATTATATTAATTTATTTTTTATGGCAGCATTAATCTTCCAACAAACATGACCTTCTCTTTATGTACCAATTCACTGATATGGTTATCTCCCAATGACTGATAATGTGCTGAAAATTCATAATATATTAATCATGTATATCCTGTGCATGTATTAAGCTATTTTACCATTACAATGTTGCATGCAGTTTTCATTATTATGCATGTGGCATGTTCTACAGATGACCTCTACATCATTTCTTGCATGAAGATAACATTTCCTGATGACATAGCAAGAAGGCTATAAAGTAATAAATAACATAATTTTTTCATTTTAAATTTAACATGAGTGAGACAGTTGTAATATATCTTTATACTAATAGCAGAAAGGTGGCTTTTATGAGTGACATACTGTATTTCTATGATGCTGTAGTCTGAGCAGGGCACAACATATGCCTTGGGTCTTGTGGCCTGATTCATTATGGATCGCAATTTCAACAGCATACGCAGATCGGCTATTGGTGCGTACTGCACATGCACCAGAGTGCGCCTGTGTAAGTTAGCATTGCGATCGCATTGCGATCACTTATGCAGATACAAATCCATTGCAGAGTGAGTGATGGGAGTGGTGATGTGGGAGTGGTTGGAGAAACACAAGTGTGCCAGTCCATTCGAACACTGTTACTTGGGTGTGCCACGACATACACAACTTGAGTACCATGCTCGACGATGTTAGCAATTTCTAAGTATGGTCAGACCTGCTGTAATTGTGCGTGAGGAGCCAATGTTACTCGATGTTACTGATGTATATGCAGGATTGCAAGGTATTATGAATGTGATATAGTGATAGTGTGTGTCTATATGCTGGCTGTGCGACGGCTATGTGATTGCATTCATTAGCATATTTTCGCAGCAGACCAGTGTGCATTATTGCAGCTGCAATCGCAATAGTGATCCATAGTGAATCAGACCCTTG
The DNA here is from genome assembly GCA_031769625.1 of Taudactylus pleione. NCBI lineage: Eukaryota > Metazoa > Chordata > Amphibia > Anura > Myobatrachidae > Taudactylus > Taudactylus pleione. The sequence continues at coordinate 2,422,509 of JAUIMM010000040.1, read as the reverse complement.
GTCTATAGAAATGCATAAAAAATATTGGCATTGTGATTGGTTGCTTCATTTTGGAGTTATGTGGTAAAATGTCCACCGCCATTTACAATGCATTACCATTGTGCTCTGGAAAATGTGACAGTTGGTGAACTCTTCCTGTGCACCTGCTGGTTGAGCTGCAACATGTGACCTGCAGGAAGGTCTGGAAACTGTGACAGTTATTTGCAGCCACATATAAGTGTGTTTTTTTCCAGGGATCTCAATCACTGACTGCTGTATAATTTAATTATTTACTTATCTATGCTTTGTTTACATCAAACATGCCTAGAGGCCGGCATGAAGGACATCAACATGGTGGAATCCAAACAGATCACCCAGAGTGCACAGTTCAAATATCTTACAGTTAAGAATATTATCATCACAACCAACATATAACAAAATCTACTGATACACCACTTGTATTAGACATGACATATTCACCACAATACTACTCTTTTGGTCCTAGGGACGTGCAATGTGTGAACTATGGTGCCCTACACTTCTTTAGAGAGGAGATTAATGACCACTTATCAGACTGCCGTCACAATGTGGTTGTTCCACCATATTTAGCAGAACTCTTTATGACAAATACTCTCAAATTACAGACTTATTATCTCCATAATATCCTCCATAACTAATATCCATAACGGAGATTCCCTGGTGCTCACTCATTTTCAAAATGTGACTATATCTGCAGTATGAAGTAGAACTATATGCAACAGCCTGTGAGGCAGGCAGTCACAAGATGTAGTCAATTTAGCCACTAGTTTTAAAGCAGCAATTCTTTAATAGGAAAAGCCAACTTAAGGTGCATACACACAGGATGATGTGCGCCCTGAACGAACATCGTCCCGTTTGTCCCCGGCAGTTTGTGCTCAGTGTCATTAATGACGTTGAGCACAAACACTGAACGAAATCAAGATCGATATCGTTCAGTGCCGGGCCCCCTCCTCATCCCCAAACACGTACAACCTGACAAAATCATCAGGCTGTATGGCCAGTTCGGGCAATGAACGAAAACTAAAAATGACAAATGGGAACGCGCATTTGTAGTTTTCATTCATCATTTTGGGGCAAATACTGAATGATTTTTTGAAAGATTCGTCATTAACGTCCCGTGTGTACACACCATTAGTTTTGCATTTTACAAAATGCCACTTTAAACCTAGTTGCTAACACCCAAAACATCTCACATCAGCTTCATCTCACAGTCTATGAAACATACCCCGAAATTTCTTTCTCTGTGTGCTTTGGATGAAGCTGATAATTTTGTACTTATTTTAAACACAGTCAGCACTTCATATATCTCGGTTTATAGTGAAAGTGCCTTATGTGGGTTTATATTTGTATTTCTTAATCAACATTTTGATAATAGTTTTGTGATTTTTAAAGGAATAAAATATATACTTTAAGAGCATAGTTTTATATAATTGATTTACTATTAGTCCATTTTATGAAGTTCCTAAGAATGGCATTTGTTACCATTGCTGATGAATGACCAGTACACTAGCACATCAAACCTAGTGGTTGCCAATAAAATCCTCCAATTGGAAACTATTAAGTATTTTAGAGAGACATGCTTGACTGTTCTGCATTATCAATTCACATAATTGCTTGAAAGCACAGCTTAGGAAGTATGGGGCAATGTGTTTTATTTGTTTCATGACTTATCAGTGTTCCTGATTAAAGCTAAGTGATACCTTATAAACTTGATTCACAAGCAAAACAACAATTTTGTCTATAAAATTCCACAAATTAATCTATCCATTTACTGGTTAAAAGTTTGTTCTCTAAAATAAGTTACACCATTCTCTGAGCCAGTCAGGTGTCTCTCTTGTGCGGCTAATATGAATGAAAGTAATACCCCTTTTACACCAGAGCAAAAACCTGGGTTTTTGCTGGGTCTACCCGGGTCACAGCTCAGTGTAAAAGGGTCCCTGAAAAATAACCTGGGTCAAGTGACCCTGCAATCCAACCCAGGTAGCTACCAGGGTTGGACCCAGGATGGACCCAGGTAATGGTGCAGTGTAAACGGTGCAACCTGGATTATCTGACCTGGATTATGCCTAAAATGAGCGGATTGGTGGTTGTGGAGCATTCACCTCCCACTTTTTATGACCTCACAGGTTTAGCAGGGCAGACCTGAGTTCAGTGTGAACAGGGCTGACCTGGGAGTAACCCAGATCAAAGGTGCAGTGTAAATGGGTCTGACCTGGGTCTGACCAGGGTTGGAACCATGTCCAAAAACCCAGGTCGGACCTTGGTTTTTGGTGGAAAAGAGGTATTAAGGAACTTCTTACTGGTATTGACTTCACTTTTGTTTTGTTAGTTTGATATTTTTATTCTACATATCTGTCACAATACCTATTATTTGAATTAAAACAAATAATATGATTTATGACAAAATTAAAAAGTTATGTGTAGAATTTAGTGAAGAGACAAATTGTGTCTGTGTTGGTAGAATGTGAACTACAAAAAATAGGGTTCCCTATTTTAGTATTTATATTTACAGTGCTAAATAAAATAAATTATGTCATATTTACTAATTATCAGGGTTTAGACCCTATAATTACTATATCTTATCGTCACTATTTAACATTTGCTCAAATGTACTAAAATCTTCTGCAGGTAGATGGGCTCCAATAGGATCCCCTAGCAATGTGTAAAGAAGTGAAATGATCACAAAAGCAATAATTTTACTCTAAATTGTGAGCGAACCCATTCCTGGTAATTTTCATGAAATGTAATCTATAGGTTACTATAGAGTAATGCCATCTGGAGATGGCGTTATTCTATATAGGTGAAGCATTCTAGTATTTGGTAAATCTGGCAGCACAACAGCCCCCATAGAGGACTGCAACTGCTTTCAAAAATATCTGTTGTGATCCCTCAATACTACAGTGCATTTGGGGGATACTTAATATTTGTGGAGATCCCCCCAAAACATGTGTTGTCAGGGAATATCCTGTAAATATTACTTGTTAAATAGGCCCTTAGACTGAAAAGACTATTTATAATCACATTTTGCTGAATTAGTCACACTTGAATAATATTTTGAAGTATTTCTGAACAGATCATTCTATATCTAGATTGCTATACAATATATTACAGTAATATGAGCCCCCATTGGTGGATTTTATTTTCTGATCATGGGTATATTTAAGATCTAGAGGTATATTTACTAAGTGTATATTTATGTGTTCCCAGGCAGTTTATCATTACTGCATTTTATTGCTTTACTAAAAACCCAAACTTACAGAAAACCACCAAAATGCCAGACTTTAGAATTTAACAAAACCACCCCCAAAAAATTTATTAGTTAAAACAACAGGGACAGAATTTGGGTATGTTCAGAAATATTACCAAAGTGAAAACATCATATCAACCATAATCATTGAAAATACAGACACAATAAATATAAGGTGAGTATAAGGTATGCTTTCTAAATCCAAGATACAATAATTTTCTGTTTTTAGGATGTGAAGTATGGGTGGGGTCTTCTGGATGACCTCATGATTAGCCAGCCACTGTTGGTGTGTAGGCCATGCCTAAGCAGAGCTGCCAAAGCTGAACTTGTTGGTGGTGTACTACTGACAGATGTTGTTGTGGTGGAGTGCTTCAAAAATCAGCAATGGCCTTGATCATGTCCACTGCTGTATCTCTTGAAGGGGCTCCTGCTGCAGTGTGGGTAGGAGCTGCATGCTGTTATTTTTGTTCTGATGCAGGCAGGCTTATTGAGAATAAATGTAAAGTGATATGGTATTATTCTCAAGGGATTGCTTGAGGACTTTCCTGCTGATCTTCTGCCTCAATAACTGGACAACTGTTGGAGATAAAAAAGGGTATGTATGTTGCAAGTTTATTTCAGAAAATAGAAATGTTTTAATAAAAATAACATTATAAGGCAAAAATAATCTTATTGCAACTCACACAAGAAAAAATCTAACCAATTTAATGCAAATATTAACTAGCATTACAGTTAAATCAGGTTACATTACTTAAAGCCAAAGGCCTTCTAGAAAACAAACCATAAAAAAGTAAGAAAAGTGGCTTAATCTGAAAAATTTGGTTGCACTAATGTAAATGAGTTTTCATCATAATCATCAGTATGATGAATGAGCAGTATACTATACATATGTTTTCAGTCTGCACATGCCTCCCAATGGCTACCGCTGAAAGCTGCAGAAAAAAATTTGGATACAGAGAGAGGCAATTTCTGTTGGTTTCTGGGTAGCAACTGGAAGGTGGATAACCAGACGTAGTAATGTTGCTGCTAGCAACTGTTTCTTTTGCAGCAGTTGCACTGATTCCAGAAGCCATGTTTAGATGGAGATTGTGCGCCTCCACAGTGTTGGTTCAAAGTTCGATGGTGCAGTTGATGGTGTGTCTTCATGCACACAGTGGTATATTAGTGCTGTAGCTAGTGGGTATCTCTGCATGAATCTCTTCAGCTGTTATATTAACATAAAGGAACAATTTTGCAGTGTATTAAGTTGCAGGTGTGTACCTCTGAATCAGAACCAGGTTGTCATTTATTTTCTTTATAGGGTGTACTTGAATAGGTGATTCATCCTGAGTTAATCTGTTTTCTGTGCCAATGTCATTTGCGACGGACCAAGCCCAGCCTTGTGCTCTTCAGGCCTCGATCACTCCCCATGATGTACCTAAGTGAAAAAGAAAAATATTATAATGGACAAATTTACAAAAATAATCTCTGGAACCCTTACACCAATAATATTTTTTTATTTATGAATTTATCCTGTTCTTTCTCATTTGTACATTGTCTTGTCCTGGATGGCGGCCTTTTCATTTGTACTGTGAAACAGTACAAAACCATTAACCATATATGTTAAAAAAACAAATACATGTTTGTCTGCCTACCTATAGTACAGTGACTTATCTAGACAAGTAAAATGTGGTTTCATGTGATTGTATGTTAAAATCTATGTGTAATGGATATATACAGACATGAAAACCATTTACAAATATTAATAATATACACTCAATAGACTGTGGCAGATTTTAGGGGGTGTCCAAATTATAGAGGTTTATTTCATGGACCAGCTCAGATGGAAGGATCATCTGCACCTGCTTCAGGTACTGTAAGTACAAGGGGGGCCTGCCATCTGTCCTGACTGCTGCCTTCTGCCCTGTGGCCTACTTGTCATTGAATTTGTACTTAGTATTGGAAAAGCACTTCTGACAATACGCCTCAGGGAGTTTGAACTTACCCACCGCACTCACAGCCTGCACCTCCGAAGACCATATCTACTGCTTTCAGCTGACTGATGTCTTAGACACTTAACTCCCAAGAAAAATTTCATAATTTGACATGAAATAAACACTAGTTCTCATCATAAAATAAATGAACATTTCAGCCAAAAATGTTTTTGAGAGCTGGCTATCTTTCCCTGCATCCTGCTCCACCTCCTGCTCATCCTCACCAACATTGCTTCCTGTTTTCCCCTCCAGTAATACAAAACTCAAAAGAGAGGCATGAAATATTAATACTGCTAAATAACACTTTCTTTAACAATTTACTCCACACAAACACACCACACACACACACACACACAAATAAACACAGATAAGACTAAAATAATAAGGTAACAACAGACAAAAAAGATGACAAAAAGTACACAGGAATAAAAAAAATTAGGAAGGATAAAATTACAGCAGTAAATTAGAATTAGTAAACAAAACTTCTACAAACTCCTTACTACAACTAATCGAAGAAATTTAGAGATTTGGGGTGTTTTATAAAGGATTTTTAATGTCAATATATCAAGGATGAGTGAATGGAAAGACAAATTCCTAGAGATATAAATCTGTCACCATTTGTAAAAAGTAGAGTCACTGTACATGTACAAACATATTTCGCTCCAATAATCATGTGACCAATGCATTACAACTTCTTCAGAAGTTTATTAAAGAAAACTCCAACAGAGATTTACAGCAAATACCTAATTGGCAATTCTAATCAGTAAACAGCCATTGTAAACTAAATAATATCATAGAGTGACTATTGGGTAGGTGTATTAATAAGCTAAAGGTTTGGTTAATTAAAATGACATTGCTCTTTTGCTGCTCACTATTCATGGATTGCACCTATGTTTATTTGATTCACTGTTTTATAGATGAGTGAAGTGAAGTAAGAATCTGAAAAAATATATTTGGTTTACAGTGGTTGTGGGCATCTTCATCTAATTGTGGATGTATTGATAGCTTTTATGCTAAATTGGAATTGAATTAAAATCCAGCTGCCAAATTTTAGCCAACTGAACTAGTCTACAAAAAGACTTAGTGACAAAACAAATAGGTCCATTTTATAAGTCATTATGTGAGCCCTAGTGATTAATTGGTCTCACTATAACTCTGATTGTTAGCTGTACTCTGCTGAATGATTTTATTATGAATTTACTGCTAAGCTGGTTTATGTTGATTGAATTTATCAAAGGATGCATTAATAAGAAAAAGGTGTGCTTTACTTATGGTAATTATGACTATCATTTACTGTAAGTATTAAATAACAATAATACTTTTTTCCCCTGTCCCTAGTTTACATATATTACTATGCAAGAGAGTATTTTCATGAAAAAAAGGGGACTAATTGGTTGCACAATTGTTTTTATTTTATCGTATGCTTTTTTAGAGCTTTGTTAGAGATTGTACCTATCATTTTATAGAATGTACTAGATGAATGATAGATAAATACTGATTATTTGCTATAGGTAACTTTTCTTGCACCTCCTGCTTAAAGCCCCAAAAGACAGAATTGTGAGGCCTCACTTTCTGTTTTCATACTGAAAATCAAGATCAGGCGAGCTTTTGTCCTTCTGCTCCATGGGGGGTTTCTGTCCTTCAGTTGTTCTCTGTAGAAGGGTTGAAATAACTTCACTTAAGTTTTAAGCAATATTATTATGACCTACTCAAGTTCTAAATACCCATCTCGACAAACCTTTTATATAATTGTTTGTACTATGTTCGGAAAATTTGTCTCCCCTGTATATGAGATTTCCAAACATCTAAATAATCCCAAAAAGGATGACACCATACCCACATACTTCATGGGAGGAGAACTTTTTCTTGCAACTTCAGTGGGACACAGGATTTACACATTTGATCCAGACCTCCTGGTTGTTTATGCAACCACTATAGAACATTGGTGTACATATTGTACAACATCCACTATAAGAAAATCTGCATATTGTATGAAAAGAGCAATGAAAAATTTGCTAGAAAGCAAGTGTTTTAAATCACAAGGTTTAAGTAGAATTTTTTTCCTTTGAAGAGTAAGAAAAATAAGCGTTGTCTACAAAGGTTTTGCTGCAAATAAAATCAAGAGTTTGTTTAGTGATGCAGCAGTGTACAGACAGATAAGAAGTTAATAGAGGAAAACCCAAGTGTTTTCTGCTGAAAAAAACAAGTCTTTTAATCTGCCTTATCAGAGTTGGTTATGGTGCAGAGCAACATACTTTTGCAATTAAAGGGACAGTTACTGTGATACATGCTGGTAGTTTTAGTGCCACAGCAGTGACAATTAAAGTGGTTTTCTGTGTAAGAAAACTTTTGAAAGCAAAGTGCAATACAGTAAAACAATAAAAGTTGTTCCTGTATATACTGTGTGCAGACAAACACGAATAATAAATCATGCTTCAAGAAGAGGCAGGTTGCCTGCAGCAAGTGTTCAGTCTCAAGCTGGAGAGTTGCAAATCTAGTACTGGAACATACAGTCATGATTTAAAACAAGTCTGTTGCAAGAAGGTGATTTCAAGTTTTTTTTTTAACTCCTTTGTGATATGATGGAGGATAGTTATTTTCAAGATATTGTGTAGCAAAGTGATTTTCCAGAGAAAGAGACATTTAAAATGCCAAAGCACAGTAAAACTAACAATGTGTGTGGACAGTGTATGGTGCCGGGTCTACTAGGTGAGTACTACTGTATGTTAGCATGGACCATCATGAAAGATTTTTGCAATTTGTGAAGCAGATAAGTGACTTAAATAAAAAGTCTGCTGAAGTGAAATTGTTGCATAATCAGATTGTTTTAAAGTTACAAAGTGATTTATCCTATTTACAAATATAATTTAGACAACAGGAAGAAAAAATTATTTGGATATTAAAGCTCTTAAAGAGATACAGTACCTTGAGAAGGATGAAGTGTTGAAAAAGTGTATGCTGAAAAGGGAGCATGAAGATGATGTGCCTCTTGCAAATAAAGTGCAAGACTTTGTTGAATTGCACCAAAAGTGTGTGATACTTCAGCAGGAAGTGAAAGCATTAAAAGAATGTGTAAAGGGACATCAGGGTGATGCAGCGCACACACAAAGAAAAGTCACGGATTTAACTCTGGTGTTAAAGAAAAATATTCTTTAATTGTGTCCACACAAGGAAGACTTGAAGAGTGTGAATTAGAGAGAAGTTGTCTATGAGAAGTTCCATGAGTGCTCTGGGGTAAAATAGGAATATCTCTGCAGACTCACAATCAGTGGGAAAGAGAAAGGGATGCAAAAGACATGGAGATTGTTTGTCTTAAACAAGGTTTTCATAAACAAATGCAGACATTCCAGTCCAATTTGACAACTTCAGAGTGTCTTGCTGAAATAAATATATTTCTAGACGATATTCTGCATGAAAATGTAGAACAAAGTGCCTTTTTGGAGAAGGTAATTTTATCATGTTTGTGCTGTGATTGATGAGTTGCTAGGAGAGAATAAGAACCTTGGAAAATGTCTATCAAGTACAGAAACAGTTACACAATCTTTTGGTGGAAATGACTGCCAGGGAACAAGAACTTGTGTGTAAAATAAAAGTAGCAGAATATGAAATAGCTGAACAAAAGTTAGGACTAGTTACACTCGAAGATAAGGAGAGCAATCTTCTGCAGATTCAGAACAAGTTGGAAAGTGCAGTGAGGAAAATTAACCTGCTGGAAGGACAGCTCTCTGCAACTGAGGAAAAGTGTCATTTTGAAGTGGGAAAACCAGAAATGGAAAATAGATTGGACTACAGTTCGGAATTTGTTTCTGTCCATGTTGATACGATTGATCTATTAGTGAGTCAAAGCTGAAAAATTCTCCAAAATAATTTGTTACAAACAGTGATCTTTTGTACCATGAGCCAAAGGCACAAAACATTGAAAAAGTGAGCAGGATGAAGATTTTTTGCCTTCTAAAGTGGGAGAGTGTGTTGAAGTTCTTAAGCACATCCAAAGATATATGGATGTGGCTAGAGAGAATGCAGGTCTAGAGGATCAAGCAAAATAATTGAAAGTCTTGAAATAGAGGAAGAAGCACAAAAGGCTTTATCCTAATATGTTAAAATGCAGAAAAGTGTAGCTAAGTTTGAAAGCACAATCAAACAACTGATGGAGAATTCACATAAATATAATGCCATGAAAAAGTATTGTCCCAAAATGCTCACCTCAGGGGTTGTTAGCTGGGGAGGGTGAAATAGATTGAAGCTAGGTGGCATAGGTGAAACACTGAATCTGCGCTGGGATAGTGGGATCTGCCCAAACAAGTTTAAAAATGGGTGTGACCAAGAGGATACAGCCCAGGTTGGGCTGTGGCAGCCAAACCGGGCAATGAAGCCATGAGGCCAGAAGACTGTGTAGGCCAGGCCAGGCCAGTGGGACAGAAGGCCAGTGAGCTATACGTACTAGAAGCATACAGGACTGAGAATTTGTGAAATTGTGCACAGACTAGCTGCTCTTAATAATTAGGGATGAAGATGTGAGGAAGTGTCGTGAATGGGAGCTAAGTTGTTATTTATTTTCTATTGCTGTATGTTAATGATATTGAAGCATCATTTTGTTTGTTTTATACTCTGTATGGTGAACCTCATTTGATCACCTAAATACTGCACCACTGACCACTTTAATCAGCAAAATACCCCAGAATGCAACATTATACATGGAGTTTGGAAAGTTCATCCACAGTGATTGTGTGCTACAGTATGTGTGTGACAGTCCAAGATTCAAATAGGGAAGCCCCACCAACTGCCAGTGAGTCCTGGCCTGTGGTGTTTGACAATATATGGGGTGGCAGTTTGGACACCTGGCCAATTCTGTCAGTCTTCCCTTCTGGCCAGTCCCTGCACTGACTTACAAAACCATTAGAATTGGTCTGCATCACTTGTCACCAATATCACACAGATTATAAACACAAACTATGCTATTTTCATGGGTGTGCTAGTTCATAGGCTTAAAGAGACATATACTCCCCCAAGCATATCAATTAATGGGCACTAGGGGAATTGCTGCCACTCTCAGCCATCCAGCACTTCCCCTTTCAGTTCTATGGAGTGACCAATAGTAATCTGCCACTGTGCAACAGGACCATGCACACAGTGCATAGGGACACAGGGCCTTATACAGACATGAATGCAGTTCTGATATTTATGTTGTTAATTATTCTGCATGTGTAAAGTTCTCTCTGCAATCTCACACACAGCCCTCCTGGGATCACAGAGTAAATGACAGGATGCCAGCATTAGGGGGAGGTGTTGGGGGAGTGATTGTACAAACTAATGTATGGTTGGGCTATTTTAGGGGCATGTAGATTGAGGCTTCTGCACTCCCATATGAACTGTTTGTGGCTCTAGTGACTCAATCAAGCCAGCTTTGCTGCGTGACCATGGGACTACACAGGACTGCAACAATTGGTGAACCTGCATGAGAACTGTGGCAGTGCACACAGCTGTGTTCCTATTGGCTATGGCTATGATAGGCATCCCTATGGTTTTTGGAGGTAGGTGCTTTTGTACACGGATTCACATCCACAGCTTCCTAATTAGTAGCTGCATTTGGAACTGTATATAAATCTGAATCAGGCCCACAGTTCAATGGAAGAGGACCTGACTCATTGTTTTGTGAGTGTTAAAGTAGAGAATGTGGGGGGAGTTTTTCTTAATAACATTGCTACACAGTGCAGACTTGCTCATGACATGCAAACTGTCACACAATGATTAGTGAACTGTCCCCAAGATAGTACAGTGGATGCACATCACTAAACACGTTCACAGCCATGTTTGCATTAGATGCAATCAAATAGGTAAATCCCAATGGCCTGCGTCCATATCCTGAACAGTGTAATAAATGTTGCAAAGGCTTATGAAGCAGCCCACATTTACACATACAGTGCTACCACCAGTGCCACATATTCTGCTGAACTGTATAGCATGTGCAACATTTTCTGAAATATTGCACAATAAGATGCATGATTCTGTGCATGTGCTTATTCCTAGGCAGTGGTCATGCTGTGTCCCTTGCATCAAGCTTTATGGGACTAGCATGGTAGCCAGAGCAGCATATTTCTAAAGAAGTAAGCACCACGTCCTCATTAGGCCCCTGGAGAACAATACTGAGAAGCAATGTGCTCATAATGGTGCATGGCTGGAGATCCTGCATTGGTTGGCCATAAATGCACTGTCATGTTGCTCCAGCGACCTTGTGCACATGCAGCCTGACCTGCTGAGGTGGATGAGCCATAGGATTGTGAAAGGTATGCATGGTTCTGCACTGTATAATACAGACATTTTTTTAATTTGCCTGTAATGGTATTTCGTTGTATGCTATTCTGCCCATTTACTGTACAGCAGATGTGGACAATTATTTTAGCTGGGGCATCAGTTGAGTTGATAGATTTAAGCAAAGTTTGGAGAGCAGCAAGCAGTGTATTTTGTGTTTGCAGTATGCTATGCTGATTCAGTATTTGCAAGTACTGTATAATAATGTATAATCTTATACATTAGTGTGCAAGTGATGGCGGTGCAACTCAAAGCATATGGATCAATGCTGTAAGGGAGACAGACCCCTCCTTGGCAGCTACTAGGTGCATGGTTGGCCACATGGAGGCTGTTGTGGGGTGGACTTCAGCTGTCCAAACACAGTTGCAAAACACATATTTCCCAATGTAAATCAATATACCTGCTATAAATGGCCATTGGGGACTTTTGGGTCCTGTTTGTGCAAGGTATGGAAATTATATGAGCTCCTAGATGGAATGCAAACTGGACGTCCAGGTACTTTTGATTTCACTATTGATGCTAATATTACCTCCATCATTATAATGAAAGGAAGCAAAGAGGAGGTTAAGTAAACGACATTGCATATCTTGTGCATCACTCCAACTACAATGATTACCAATTTATATTCCGGAAAGGAAGTGATGCCATTAAACAGATTTGAATCTAATTACAGTATATGTTTTTAAATTATATTATATTAATTAGAACTTTGGGATATCTGGATGTGTATGAATTTTACAAAGTGATATTTAAAAAAAAGATTTTTGTATTTTAAATGTATTTGTGTATTTTAAATGGTTGTTATTACACCTTACCCCCAAAAGTGGAGGGACAGAAGATGGGTATATAAAGGGACTTATGGCCAGTAGTGACATAACCCTGAGGAAGGCAGATGTGTTGGTGGTGTGAATATTTTTAGCTGCTCAATTTGACTTGGATACCACATCTGCAATTTGCAACAACTGAAAGTTGTTACAAATCTCCAGTGTAACTTGTCACTCTCCAGTACTTCGCTGATCACTCCTACCACTTCTGCCTGCCGTACATGAACAGCACCATTGGTTAGTAGGCTGTCTGGATGCTGGTTGATGCCAGGTGTTACTGGGAACATGGGATGACCTTCCGTGGTTCTGATGGGTACTTTATTCCTTTTTATAACTTACTGCCTCCTCATGACTTTACCAGCTATAGCATCTCCATACGTGCCCTTCCGGTTCCTGTTTCTGGACGCTCTTCCTGCATTTTCCCAAATTTCACCATGGTCTCCCCTGGCCGAAAAATTCATCAATTCCTCTGGCTGTTATAGCCACATCACGGTAAACCAAGCCACACCACGGTCTCCCAAAGGCTGCATCAACACATCAATTCCTCCGGCTGTTATAGCCACATCACAATGAACTAAGCCGCACCACGGTTTCCCCAAGGCCACATCAATTCATCAATTCCTCTGGCTGTTATAGCCAGATCACAGTGAACCAAGTCACACCACGGTCTCCCCAAGGCCACATCAACTCATCAATTCCTCCGGCTGTTATAGCTGCATCATGGCTAACCAAACTGCACCACAGCCTTCACTAGGCCACATCAGTTCATCAATTCCTCGACTAACCAAGCTGCACTATGGTCCTCACAAGGCCGCGTCGATTCATCTATTCCTCCAATGGCACTAGCCTCATTCAACCACCAGCAGAACTTGCTGCATCAAACCATTGGCTACATTAGCCTCATCAAATATCTCCAGCTACATTAGCTGCATCAATACCACCAGCAGTGCATTCTGCTGGTGGTATTGGTGATATTTGCTGCATCACCAGCTGAGCTAGTCACCACTCTGCCACCGGCTTTCGTTTGTGTCATATTAAAACTTTGGTCTTCTTAGGAGATCTGTGTAAACCACTACTACTCCAAGTTTAAGTCCAGGTGGCCACCTAAGTAACGGTGAATGTATTCTGTTCTAAGGGAACAGCAGGTGGCTGTTATTAGTGGAGGGCCTCATCTATTGAGTTCTAAGGCTTTACACAGTGCATCCTAGGAAACCATAACAACAGTTTGTTTGGGAAAGTGTCACGGCCTTACATCAGTTGATATTTCAGATAAGCAGCTTTTTCCTATTTTTTGGTATGCAGAATTATACCTCATTATGTGTATAGATGATTAATAAAGTTTAATGCACTATAACAGTCTCTACATTATTTTGCTGTTTGCCCCTATGCTTATGTGGCAAGAAGTTGCGCAAATATACTGAATAAGTGCTTACTGAGGAACCCCTGAAAAAAAGCATACAAAACTTAGTTTTTAGGAATGATGATATTATCCACGAATATGAAGAAATCTCTTTTATAAATTATATAAGTTATTTCCTCATACAGAAGTGTGGAATTTCTCTTTTTTATTTAAAATCAATTTTTATTTCCCCTTATTTTGCTCAAATTAAACATTTTTTTTGTTAATTTCCCAATGCTAAAAGCAAGACATTTGCAGAAATTGAGATTCAGCTAAATCAATTTGCTTATCTCTTTTGTAATAAGAAATCATAGACTACATCATGCAAAATAGAGATGTCACTAATAGCACTATAGCAGAAATTGTCAATGAGAGTGGAAGGCAATAAATTTAGCTCTGAACTTTTTAACAAGATTTTTTATTTTGTTCATTGCGAAATAAGAAGGAACATTGTATAAAGTGTTTATGTAGCGTGTAATAAAATACAGGCTCAGAAGCAACATTTGTGTTCATTGATTTGGTTAACTGTTCAGCTCTGTTAAGTGTTGAAACGTTTTATGTAGTAATTAAGTAGGATGCAACAAATGTTAGGCTATCATTTGCCATTAACTACAGCTTGGTATATAAAAATACCTATAATTATAATTAATATATAGCTGTGTAGAACAAATGCTAGAAGCTAATAATAAAGTTAATTGTTGAGAAGTCTTTCTGGAATTCTTGATTATTACAGCATCTTCTATTGATTTTGACAGTGCTTTTAGCCATTTCTTTAAAGGTTTATAAATACTGTCAGAAGAAAGGTTAGAGTCCTTCTTAGTTTTACTTTCAATAAGCATATGCCAGACTTGTTTGAAGTAGTTTTCAAATCCCTTGACAATATAATATCTTAATAACATAAAAGAACAAGGAACATGAGTACATGATATTCATCAAAAGGAGATGAAATAATAAAATGAAAAACGATAAATATTTTATACAGTATATAAAATAGAAATGTGAAATCGTTTTATGTTGTTATAATTTAATTTGTAAGCAAGTTTTCCTGGATTGCTACAGTATCACATTGCAAAACTACATTGGTCCCCTAATGCTAAACACTGGCATACAGCATGTTTCACCTTTTGAAAATTTTGAATCATGACACTGCAGAAGTGGTTATGGTATGCTGGGTGTTCGGCAACATCATAGTGGGTGTTGCCATGCCACCTTGGTGGTTGTGGCCACATAATAGAGGATGCATTCATCACTATGCTGCATGAAGCAGGGGAAATACATCTCAACTACCCACAATTGTGCCAGTTGCTGGACAGTGAGATAGTTCCCTCAAATCAGGATTTTCTTACCAAAATTGTATTGTTTTGGAGGAATGCAGTGGTGCCTACAGTGTTAAGTTGTGTGTCCACTCAATGTTAAATGCCCCAACATTATTTAGCAACACTGACTCACCATTCCCTCTTGGAGATACGCCTGAGAATAAAATGAACTGATAGAAGGGGAATAAAGAACCAAGTATTCTCACAGATTTTGATAATGGTTAGAAAGCTTTTAATCACAAATTACCAAAGTGTTACAATCTAATACTCAAGTTAACCAAATGTCATAAAAGGTAATTAAGTCATATATTTCTGAATCCACAGGGAAGAGGTGGATAGTTGAATGGAATATGTTCCAAAATGCCAGCAGGACATATAAAGGACTTATACAGTGATTATTAAATAACAATTTATAATAATTGTGTCTGAAGTACTGTACAATACCTCAATATGAGAGATTTGAATATGATTATCAAAGAAATTGGAATAAAAAATACTTGAAAATGTATCCAGATAAGTAACTAAAATCATTCTATGTAATATTGGCTTGTAAAATTGATCCGAGATCTAATATTCAACATGTGAGATAACAGTAAAGGATGTAGTTATAATCCCTACAGTCAGAAGGCCGGCACTGAGAATGCCAGTATCACCGTGATGGCATCCTGACCGCCGGCATCCTGAAGGTAAGTCCTGGGGTTAGGAGGAGAGTTAGCATTAGGGTTAAGGGTTAGATTTAGGCACTAGGGGGACAGTTAGGCACTAAGAGGGGAGGGTTAGGGACTAGGGAGAGATGTTAGGTTTAGGCACTAGAGGGGGTTAGGTTTAGGCAGTGGGGAGGGACAGTTAGAGTAAAGGTTAGGGAGAGGGAGAGGGTTAGGATACTGATGACAGGTGTCTGTATCCTAACCTTTTTGGGGTGCCGGCATTGGGATTCTGACCAGCGGGATCCCTAGTGCCGGCATCCCGTAACCAAACCCAGGAGTAAATATATTAAGCAGCAGGTTTGAAATCCTGCTGATTTTGCGGAGGTTTACCTTCGGGATTGCATATCTCATATTTACTTAATACTGCAGAGAAACCACACGTAATAACAGAATAGAATATCAAATGACAATCAATGTTTTTAAGACTAGAATCTCCAGTTTTGAACAAGACACAAACCTGCTGTAATCCCACACAAATCATCTGCCACTGACAGTCAAGTTTGGAAACACTTCACAGATCCCTAAGAACTGTATAAGCTTGAATAGTGTAATACAAAATAGAAAAAATAACAACTTTAAAAAGTTACATGCTATTTCATAACCAGTCCTGAGGTAATTAGCTTAGCTTATAGTGAATCTGTGGTGAGTTCTGGTGAGTTTGAAATGACAGCAAACCTGCCGCTTAGTAAATTCACCCCTTAGAAACCTTACAATATAAGAACAATTAAGAAGACAACAGCACAGTTCTAAAAACATTCTATTGTTGTAGTGTCATATAGTATATTGTATTTGATCTTCACATTTTGTATCATTTTAAATTTTTCTATATTTCACCATATGAGATTATTAAATATTTTCTCTGAGATATTAATAAAACTGAAGTTTTAGTTAAAAGTTCAGCCAACCTTGTTAAATAATGGATACAACTATATACCATAAAATATACAGTAATTAATATTATAAAACTACTGGACAGAAGTTGGAGGAATAAAATTAGGTTAGAAGAAATACCAGAGCAAATATATTTACAGGTGCTGTCACCTTCACTTGTTAAAATTATGAAAACTTTCTTACCCAATACAACAAGTGATGAAATCATAATAGACAGAGCACACAGAACAATACGTATATTGGCTGCCGGCACATCTGATGAAGCGACTTGTTGGTTGGCCGTACACACTAAACGATAGCATGCAGGATTACCTGCTATATCATTCATTGTTGCATTCAGCTGTGGGTTGTCGGCTGCCGGGTTTTCTCAGCTGTTGTGCAGCACAGCAGATGGGACAACCATGATGTTGGCGGGCGGGAGCGTGCAGTAATGCGTACAAGTCACCTCAATCCTTGGGACTGAACAACATATCGTCTGACCCTAAGACTAAAGAGTGACTACAAAGCTACTGTATAGACCATTTACATTTTTCTCTATGTACATGAAAACCCATTTAAAATTCCAGGATATTTTACTCTTTTCTGAACTATCGAGTCACAAACTAAATATAAGATGCAAATTCAAACTTAGGAAGCTGCCAGTCTCAGAGGGGTCTCCCAGCCCCTCTGCATCCATGTATCCTCCCCAGGGCTGGCCATGCAGCTGATTGGGCAGCCATGTGGCAACCACCCACTTGGCGGCTACAGAAAGGAGCAGCCACAGGGGAAATGTAAACCACTCAGCCCCCCAATGTATACCCAGCGGCTGCAGAAAGTAGCAGTAGCCGAGGAAAGGTAAAGTTGCGAATAATGGTGTACAAATATCAATGTTTTGATAAAAAAAATTTACAAAGACAATATTAATATTACTCTTGTTTCGATGTGTCCTTTTGATTTTAGCAATCCTGTCTCGATCAAGAATATTGATACGGGAGCACCGGTTAAATAGTTTAAAAGTGTTTACAGTTGTACAGTAGTTTGTGCACAGTATACCATAAATATTGCTATATTTATGGCACACTGTGCTTAAAAAAACATTTTTTTTTATAAAAATGGTTGGAAAAGTTATAAATAGATGCTTTTGCACTAATTCAAATACAAAAAATAATGACAATATCTAAGTTGTCTATGGAAAGAATTTAGCTAGTTAAGGATTTAAAGAGGCTTTAAGAAATATATTAAGCATAGAAGAGACTATGAGCCTGATTCATTACGGATCGCAGCTGTGAATGCAATAGCGATTACACACGCGATAGTATGCTAATCCATTGCGATTGCTATGCCACCGCAGCACTACAAAAGGACGCCCACCTTATCTTACACACATCTGTAATGTATAACAAGTCTGTGAAACCAGAAGTACAATCGAGTACAATCGCAGCGTCATGCATACTTGCACAAGGTCTGATCTTACTCAGGAATTGCTAACTTCATTGCACGCTACGAGTCCACAAGATGCGTATGGGATCGCAGTAGATAATTTATGCATGCCCCTGCAATGGCGTTCAAACACACTGGCATGCATATGTGTCCCCGACCAAACCCCCCGTCACCACAAACAGCACTTCCTGCCAATTACTCTGCAATGGATCTGCGTAGTCACTGTGATTGCAGTCCTGATCACAGTGGCTGGTTCACGTATGTGCACTGCAATGCTAAAACATTCTAATTGCTATCCTTGCTGAATAAAGCCCTATGCTCAGGTTGAACTCTGCATAGCCTGAAGTTCTGTTGATACACCCTCTCAGAACATTGTTTACATGAGGATATCCTATTGTAGTCATGACAGCCCCTTCAGTCATAAGCGTACAAACATTTAAGAGCATGCTCAAGATTTGCTCATCAAACAGGCATATTGTCCTACAGTAAATGTTTAAGTATGCCTTTCGCAATTTAAGCCCTATGAACAGAATTTAAAAGTTTAAATAATTTTTATTGAACACATTTTAAATAAGGGCATAAATAAAAACTAAAAGAAATAAGGAATTCTCTGATGTTTTTCAAAGTAATGCAAATACAAAGCAAAAGAGAATTGTGATTATTTTTATTATTATTTCAGTTACAACAAGAACAAATAAATGTATTTGAGTTAGTTTATATTTTTTTGCAGTGTCATTAAAGGCCCACTGGGGAATGCAGCAGTACCGGGCGCATGCTTAAGGGGTGTGGTCAGCCTCCAGAGGGGGTGTGGCCAGCCACCATAGAGGCTTGGATAACTATTAAAAAGCACATGGTCTGGGCCTATTTATAAATACATAGTAAATACTGATAGAACAGGCATGAAAATGTGCCAGATTGATAACAGCAATGCATTGTAGTGAATATTTAAAACCCTGGGAATGTAGTCTAATGTAACATATGTTTAATAATAAAGCATATGATGGTGATCCTGTCTATATAAACTACATTAATCTACTGTACATGTGATTGAGGATCTCTAGAGGAGGGAGTAGGGCCCACCAGGGATTTCTCCTGTACCCCTGTTTATTTGAGCAACATATACTCAGATTATATTTATGATAGTGTGCATTTATAGTAAAACTCAAATCAACATATTTTATTGCACATACAGTATACCATCAGGGGATGGTGATAATAATTGTGGATGTAAATGGAAGTCTTTATCCTTTAATTGACTGTTCCAGTTGTAACTTAAAGCTTAAGAGGGGACAATTGCAAAAATTAGTAAAGCCATTAGAAGTTATGGAGTAGTAGATGTAAGGAGATATGTGCACCTAAAAAATAAAATCAAATTCTACTCAGGCATACAATAATTTTACAGTTACATATAACCTTTTTTTGTTAGCAAACATATCACTCTTATATAAGAGACTCTAAAACTAAAATTTTCAGTGTTAATGAAATTTAAAATGCATTTTACTGAAATTCTATAGAAATTTTAGAAAATGCAGCTAAAAATATCCCCAAATAATAAAATTCTGAACCAACTGGGAAACATAAGCCGACGATTGGAGAAATTTTCTTTTAAGGTTGTAAAACTACAATTTTACTACATAGCTTTTAAGGACCTAAATTAACTCCAAAAACATATTGGTCAGTTAATTGGCTGCTGACAAATAAAATTAACCATAGTGTGTATGTGTGTTCATGTGAGGTAATATAGATTGTAGGCTCCACTGGGGCAGAAACTGATGTGAATGACTAAATATTCTCTGCAAAGCACTGTGTGTCCATTGTATAAAATACTGTAAATAAATTTACTTATTTAAAGGTATATTAAGGGGCATGTTCATTTGGGTGTTTGAATTGCAAAAATCTTACACCTGCAAGTTTTTTTCTGTAGGTGCAGGATTTTTGCAATTCAATTAGGTGTGGGGTTTTGTCTTTTTTGACTGTTGGGAGGTTTTTTTTTCACACAACCCCAGAGCAAGTGTGATTTTTCCTAAAATCATTATTTTTAGGAAAAATCAGTGGGACTTGCTCTGGGTCACCGATGGCACCCCCCCTTAGGAAAAATTAAGCAATTGGAAGTCTCCAATTAGCTTAATTAGTCTTTTATTACTTACCTTCTGCAGCGCTGTTTTCTACATTTTCTTCTGTATCAAGCATCGGAAGCCGGGTCTTCTGATGCAGGGTGAGTAAGTCAGTGTGTGTGTGTGTGTGAGTGTTTGTAAGTGTGTATGTGTGTGTATGAGTGTTGTGTGTGTGGCCCCCGGTATATGTGGGGCCCCCCAGTGTGTGTGTGCTCCCGCTGGAATGGGTGCTGGAAGAACCACATCCCCCAACAGCCCTTGCCCCTCCCACCAGCCCCTGGGACTCCCAGCAGCCCCTCTCTAGTGTGAAGATAGAAGGTAAAACATCGGGAGCCACGGAGACCACCTGATACCCCTGGAAAGGTAAGTGAAGAATTATTATTATTTATTTTTTTAACGCGGCGTGGGGTTTTCAGAGCTGAAAACCCTGCAACCACTTTTTTTAAATTGGATACTGTGGGTATCGGGAGCACGCATACCCACGGTATTACAAAATGTGGTGCAAAGTTTTTTACCTTGCTAAACCTCACGCCCAATTAAATATTCCCCTAATTTTATGCATAATTTACCTCTTTCATCACCAAAGGAGTTAAGGGTCCCATACATCTAAAGACAGATTGCCCGATCTTCTTATCGGATCAAAAATGCAGATCCACCCATTGGGAATGCCAGCTGGAGGCCATCGATGTTTGCCGATCAATCAGAGTATCAGTGAAATTCTACATGTTAAAAGTCACTGATTTGGAAATCACAATTATATTTTGATCATGATTGGCAAATCAGTAAAATCCACATTGGATTTCACAGATCCTCTGACCCCGGCATCTGGGGATCCCTGAATTGTGACAATCAGTTGCTGGTGTATGGGGATCATAAGATATTAAAGTCCAAAAACAAGAACAAGCTGATCATTTCATTAATCCCTTTCAAATTTCATTAAAGCAGCAATCAGCATGTGCCAAAATCATGTGAGTTAACAGTTAACATGCTAATCCATCCCCTTGCTGTATTGTGTTGTACCAATGGTCTTGAGACAGTGCAGTGTCTGCTGCCCCACAGCCTTGATTCTAAATTAAGTAATTGAGAAGAGAAATCTACAGTGTTCAACAAAGAGGTGCTGCAGTAATTACACACATTACACATACAGTATGTAAATGAAACCAGGAAGGAATCTGGTGGTGGAAGCAACTTCCTGTATTCTCTTAAAATTACTACACAGTGGTCGGCAGTTTACACTTATAGTCGGCGAGTGTCTGGTGGCCATTATGACCTATAGGAGAGTTCAATATTGATAGTTTTTGATGGAAAGTGGAATATCATAACAAATCTGTAAAACTTATTACCCTCAGATGGTTGTAAAGGAAGACCACACTATTACACCTCCCTCCCCCCAATCTCCAGGTAGAGTGGATTAAATGAAAGGAAAGTGATGCTGAAAGAATGACAAGAGAGGAGCAACAAATAACTTTATACATTGTGCTGAATGATGGTGCTTGGTCACAAAAAAGACCACTCAAAAGAAAGATCAACCCTGGACATGAGCAGCCTCAATAAACCTAAGTCTCCCATAACTTCCTCGCTTTCAGCCAATCAGCGCTTTCCCATTCATGTCAATGGGAGTGGCCAGCCATTATGGGTTAAACACTGTGCAGAATGCAGTGTGTGACTATGGGAATTGGTGATTGTTTTTTGTTATTTTATCAAGACCTATGGATGCTGACATGGGCCGAAGAGGAGGCCACCTCGGAATTTGGTATGTACAGTATGTAATTGGTGTTTTATTTATATATTTTAAAAAAGAACTGAAGAGATAAAGTGGATTAAGGCCCTCATTCAGAGCTGGACGCTCTGAGCAGAGCGCTCGCTCTGAATGAGGGCCGTCCTCCATAAAAATGGAGCGTCCTCCTGGTCGCTCGTATAGCTGTGGGTCACCACCCACAGCTCATACGAGCGCGCAGGATGATGGTCACGATGGTCTTGACCATCGCGACCATCGCCACTGCGACCAGAAGCCTGTGGTCGGGGTTTTCGACCACAAGCCCTGGAGTGATTTTGGCTCTATCAGAGCCAAAATCACTCCCACTGACATCACTAGTGATGTCAGTGGGGCCGGCTTCTGACGGTAGGCGTTCCCTTGGGAATGCCTCCGTCTGGGAGGCACGCCCCCGGCACGCCCACCAAAGGGGGCGTGCTGTCAATCAACATCGACAGCACGCCCTCTTTGATCAGACACAACGAGTGAAGGAAAGTCCTTCGCTCGTCGCGTCTGGCGCATGCGCACGACGGAGCTCCCGCCGTCATGCGCATGCGCACTGCACACCATCGACCCACTTGCGAGCGGACAGCCGCTTGCGAGTGGGTCTGAATCAGGCCCTAAGTTCCTATGTTAGAATAAACTGAAATATTTATAGTTAAGTTCTAATAATTTATCTTTAAGAATTGGACATAGCACTGTTATGCACAAAATATATCAGTACACAGCTTACCAACTTGGAAAATAACTAGAGATGTGCGTGGACCTCTGTATTTTGGTTTTTGATCCGGATTCATCTTTGTGTTTTGGTTTTGCAAAACCATCCTCAAGTGTTTTGGCTTTGGATACAGCTAAAAATCAATAAAAACAGATTAAAAACCAACAAAAATCACTAAAAACAGCTATAATATCCAAATTTAAAACACGAGTTCCAAACTGGCAACAGATCTGAACCGGCACTCAGTTTGAACCAGGTCACAAAAGTGAATCTGAACCTTGACCCGGTTCTACTAGGAACCCTTAAATTCGGATTTCAGAAATCCTTGCCCGCACACCTCTAAAAATAACATTTTAATATGATCCCTTGGTCATAAAACTTTCATCCATTAAAAAAGTAGTTTTTCAGAAAATTGTTACAGACACCTTCATCCACTCCCCTCTCAATTACAACATTGGTTATTTTAATATTTTCATAGTATGTAGTATTTAAATGCACTGTTTGTCAATTGTATTTTGCACATCTTGAAAAAGGACCAAAGGCAAATAGTAAAAATCTTATAAATATGCAACTCAGATGATTCCTTACATACAGCTCATAAGGAAGATTGACAAACTTGTATCTATAACCATGAAAAAAATAGTACTGTAAAAAAATGATTGATTCAGTTAAAGATAAATGTGGGGAACTACGGTAAGCTGGGTTTATAAACTGCAAAAAGCCAAAAGAAGACATGGTTAAGTCTGTATATGTTTAGATACTCAGCATGTGTTAATGATGGCTACAGCTGATTTCAATTTGGATCCCAGCTTGTCCTGTTGCTTACAACAAGACAAATCTAAGGAAGGTCATGTAACTTGGTTAAAAGAGTTGCAAGGCTATGACATTTTACAGTAAAAAGGAACCCATATAAATTAAAGATTCTAAAGTTAATCTATTAATATTCTTCACATACACTATTGTTATTATTATTCTTTTTGAAAATTTTATGTTTCAACCTTTCGGAAGGTGATTTGTACTAGCAATGAGCTAAAAATGTCAACAGATCCTGAAATTTGGTTAGTTTTAAAGATTTGCAGTTAGCCAATCTGCTCCCACTTTATCAAAACTTTGAGAACATATACAACCCTCTAAAAAGAATCAAGCAACTCTTTCCCTGTTTACAAAGCACCTATGATTAGCAATAGTCTATTGTTGTAATGGGATATAGTTGACATCTCAGCTGTCGAGGTGTCAGCTCTTAGAATGCTGGCACTTGAATTACAACACCAGTTGGCATCCCAAATAGTAAGTAGTAGGGTTAGGAGGAGGTTTAGGGTTAGAGGTTAGGATTAGGCACTACGGGGAGGGTTAGGGTTAGGCACTAGGGGGGAGGTGTAGAGGTAGGGGTAGGTTTAAGATACTTACCAACAGGTGTCAGTATCCTAAACTTGTTGAGATGCCGGCACCAGGATTCTGACTGCCAGGATCCTGAGCTTGATCATGTCTCACGACAGCAAGAGGGACAACTACACTAGCTCCATTGAGTGCCTCCATGACATGTCCCTAACCTTTACTTGAACTGGTGGTTTATGTGAACTGGTGGCTGCTGGGCAACTGTTTGAATTAATCTTTGAGGTTTACTACAATGGTGAGCTCTATGAGAGTTTCAGTGCTGAACATCACCCCATGAGAAGACTATGCTTTATGCAGGACCTCCATAGGGGCCACTGCAATGTGTACCTGCCACGTAATTCTCAAAAAGTGTGCACTACATCTCTCCCAGCCCAACTCCACCTCACACCTCACAGGATCAGCTCTTCCTGTCACTAAGAAGGCTCCTGCCAAACATTGTGCCAGATACATCCATGGTAAAAGGAGAAAGCAACTTTGGGATGCAGCTAGGAAATATGCACAGATTAATCCTACCATGCACCATGCTGAGGTGACTAAGTACCAGCAAAATAACCAAGAGGGGAACAGAGCAACGGTGGGCAGGTACCAGCAAGATCACACCAAGGTGCACAGATCAGCTAAGGCCAGGAACCAGCAACATTACCCTGAGGTGCACAGCATGCTCCTTTACAACAGAGGCATAAAATAAACTAAGTGTACAAGTTCAGGTAAGATACTATGAAGGAAGTTAAAATATCTAAGGTATACCCTGGTGAAACTGGGTACATCAGCTAGTCTATCTGTCTATCTATCTATCTATCTATCTATCTATCTATCTATCTATCTATCTATTCTATCTATTCTACCTTTTTACTGTTTGCTGTTGGCTGCCAGAGGTACAGGAGGTCAGAATGCAATCACTGCTGCATTGCTATTCCTTGTATAGTGTTTTTTTTATAAAGTTTTTCTTTGTTTATTTACAATGATAGTTATCCCATGTTTGTTAAATTTATTTATATATATATATATATATATATATATATGAAAAAGAATTATAAGAAGACATGCGCCTAATAGTGTAGTATTTAAAAATGGTGATAACTCGTGCTCATAGAAGTGATTGTGCATACCAAAAAGAAAAACTTTTGAGCTTATCTGTAGAATATATAGGGGTGGTAGCTTTTTTGTGTTTAACAATGTGTTTTATGTATCTAGGCTGAGGGTGGTTACAGTAACAATTTTTCTTATAAGTAAAAAAATCTTTTATAATAATGTTGATAGAAGATCCCTATAATAATGTTGTTAGGAGATCGGGCAATATCAATACCAGTATTAAAATGAAATAATTATCTTTATACATGTATTGTTATATTAAGCATTTGAGTAATTCACAGTTTGTTTTTACATTTTTATACACTGTTTATCACTGTATACCACGTGATTCATGGTCTTATATTTAACACACTGTGTTGTCTCTTCTCTGCTGGGCGCTGTGTCATGGGGAAGAGTGGTGAGCTTGGACACTGTGAGTTGCTAGGCAACAGAAGGCCAGCACATTTACATCACTTCCGGTCCCGGGCGCAGGTCATGGCTGTTCCTGCTTTCTGGTGAGTAGTGGCATTAGCGGTTGCTTGGCAACCACTAGGTCATCGGGTATGTCACTTCCGGTTGGAGACACGTGGACTTCGCACCCCTCCTCCGTGACACGGCGCTGACCGGAGTGAGACTTTGGCACCTTAATAATGTATTTAAGGTAGGACACTGGCACTTGTTTGTTTGTTTTATTCACTGTGACATATCCTGAAGAAAAAGTCTCCGGACTTTGAAACGTCGATAAGTATGTCTCTGTTTTTCCACTGAATACAATTTTTTACACTGTGCATTGGAGTGCCGCCTGGTTCTTATTAAGGACTGTTTGGGGAAGTATACTTTTGAGGAAGGCACCCTATTGTTGAACTGGGGATCCGGAGTGCTAGGCTTCTGTTGGTTTACATAATAGAGGTGAATTATTCACCCCGTATGTGCCAGAGCACCAGAAAAGATTTGTTCTGTTAATGTGCATTGACTGTGTTATACTATCAAACAAAGTGTGCAATGTGTTGCTGATTGAGAGATTATCTGTGGTTACTCATTTGGACTGCTAAGATTTTTTTGTTATCTAAAAATCTATAAAATTGCAGCATGGAGACTACAAGTATATTATCTAACCCTACTACGTTTATTGGGATACAGCAACATATAGGAGAAACTCTCAGTTTTACAGAGGATCAAGTTATGGCCATTTTGTTTCAAGCATCTTCTTCAAATGAATGTGAAACAATGTCACCTGGAGATCTTTATCAACAATTGATTAAGTGGAGAAAAAGAGAAATTAACTATTTTCAACATGGGTCATCCTTGTCCGATTATTTTCAGGCCAAATTAATTCCCCGCAGTTTCCGCATTCGAAATATGCCAATGATTGGGCACAACATTGGGCACAACAGCGCAGATTTTTGTCGCCAGTGGATTAGTATTTTGAATAAATGTAGTTTCGACCTAACGCTCCTGGTGATCCAGGAAGCAGGTAGGGAATTGCAAATTTCAAGATCCAAAATTAGTGATTTAAATGTACAACATAAATCCACTTTGGATGACAAAAAGCACAAAGCACTATGGGAAAAGCTGGAGACTCAATGTGAGCAGTATAGATTGGATTTGATCAAATTTAAAAAGAACAAGTTACGCACAGTTCAGGGCGATTATGAGGACCAGAGAGTATATCGCTGGCTCTCGGGATCGATGCCTCGTGGTAATCAAGAACAAAATCGTGCACGCCCTTCTTGGCATTATAAACAACAACAAAGAAGAGATCTGTATAAGTATAACAGTGACAGCGACTTTATAATTGAAGATTCTGATGAATCAAGCTCAGCGTTGAAAGCATCTACATCAAGGGTTACTAGGTCAAAAAACAACAACCCAGTGCCAAGCCCACAAGGAGAGGGGGGCAGAATAAAAGGATTGGCAAAACCATCGACCAATCGGAAAAAGCAGTAATATATAATCTATCATCACGGCCATTAACCCCTATGGAAATTTCGATATTGGATAAGGGTTTATCTTTTATTCCAAGTAACCCTCACCATGATCTATCTTGGAAAGTGGATTTACATAGATTTGGCTGATCATTACGGACTAAGGAATTTTTTCTACACAAAGTGGCGACTATACAAGACCCTTTTGAAGAGTTTTTTCGGGCTCATCCCCAATCTAATTTTGATCCCCCATCAAATAATGCGTCTATAAAGACCTTTTCACAATTACTAGATGAAGTTATCACTAAAGCTGATAAAAAAGTGTGTAAACAACATCATAACTTATCTCGTGAACAGAAAAAGGCCTTACGGGACTTGAGTAAATGTAATGAAATAGTCATACGCCCTGCTGATAAGGGTGGGGGCATAATTGTCATGGATACTTGCAAATACATAGCAGATATTGATCGACAACTGGCAGATACAAATACATATCGACGGCTTGTATCTGATCCTTCAATGGAATATAAGAAGATTCTGGATTTAATTCTGACTACAGCATATCAGAATAAATTGATAAATAAAAAATTGCTGGACACTTTGATAACCGATTTTCCATTGGTACCTGTAATGTACACTATACCCAAGATTCACAAAGATGCCAGGGATCCACCAGGCAGACCTATTATCTCTGCCCGTGGATCCCTGTCGCAATCAATTTCCAAATTTCTTGATTTTCTTTTACAGCCGTTGGTGATGAAACAGTTATCCTTTTTGAAGGACACAACGCAATTTTTGTTAAAGTTGAATGAGATTGGTGAGAATTCTGAAGGAACTATTATGTGTACATTGGATGTTAAAAATCTCTACACGATTATTCCCCATGTTTGAGTTCGATGCTGAGATTTTTACAAAACAATAATTTTGTAGCTTTGGATATAGAATTGTTTTTGGAATTATTGGAGTTCATTCTGACCAAAAATGTTTTTCTACATAACAACCAGTTTTATTTACAGTGCATGGGATGTGCGATGGGGTCCAATGTGGCCCCATCGTAAGCTAATGTTTTCATGTTTGCACAAGAACATCAATTTTTCTTTTTGAATTCAGATGTATCTAGATATATTAAATTATATACTAGATACATAGATGATTTGTTTTTGTTATGGTCAGGGAGTGAGAGTCAATTAATTGAGGTAATTGAGAATATTAATATGCAGGATAATCCTGTTAAATTTACATACAGTTTCAGTACCTCTGAAATTAACTATCTTGATGTAAACATAAAAATTAGTGGGGGGAAAATTAGTACAGAAGTTTTTCAAAACAAACAGATCGCAACACCTTGCTACATTATAGCAGTTGCCATTCACCTGCTCTCAAGAAAGCGCTCCCTAAATCACAAATGTACAGGTCAGCTAGAATTACTTCTGATCCTATAGCTGTACCGGCAGCTTTGCATCGAGTGGTTCAGAAATTTTCAAAACGGGGGTATCCGGATGAAAGCCTCTTGCGTGCTAAAAAGGAAACCATGAAAATTCCCCGTGCAGATTTGCTTAGACAGAAAGATCCAGACTCTAAAATCAATAGGATTCCATTTGTTACTGATTATACCATGACAAGCCATGCCCTACCCCATGCCTCTAGAAAACTATGGCCTGTAATAACGGGGGATCGTGACTTAGCTGTATTTAAAAATAAAAATATCATGCTCTGTTATAGACGTGGGCGTAATCTTAGAGACATTTTGGTGAAATCCAGAATTGAATCTATACCCAAGAAGCCGACTACAACATTTTTATTTCAAACAAAAAAACCTGGGTGCTATAGGTGTGCTTCATGTATCACTTGCAGATATTTGGAGCCAGGGACTTATTTTAAACACCCGCATACGGGTCATAAATATGATATCAAACATGTTTTGAATTGTCAATCTCAATATGTAATATATAATATTATATGTCCCTGTGGGCTCTATTATGTGGGGCAAACCACACGTACTTTTAGGGAACATATGGCACTCCACCGATCGGCAACTAGAGCAGCCCTTGAAGGGTGCGACACTGAACAACCCATCGCACGACATTTCAAAAATGCACATCATACATTAGCTACCCTGAAATATAAAATAATAGACCATGTCCCTATGGATATTAGGGGTGGGGATCGAGGTAAAAAATTAAGTCAATGTGAGTCTCGATGGATCCATAGATTGGATACGGTTACGCCAAAGGGACTTAATGAGACGATAGCTTTGAATATATTTTTTTTAATTGAAAAAAGAAT
Source organism: Taudactylus pleione (assembly GCA_031769625.1). NCBI lineage: Eukaryota > Metazoa > Chordata > Amphibia > Anura > Myobatrachidae > Taudactylus > Taudactylus pleione. Next base: position 2,393,144 of record JAUIMM010000040.1, on the reverse strand, counting down.
ATATAGCGGTGGTAGCTTTTTTGTGTTTAACAATGTGTTTTATGTATCTAGGCTGAGGGTGGTTACAGTAACAATTTTTCTATAAGTAAAAAAATCTTTTATAATAATGTTGATAGAAGATCCCTATAATAATGTGGTTAGGAGATCGGGCACTATCAGTACCAGTATTAAAATTAAATAAATATCTTTATACATGTGATTGTTATATTAAGCATCTGAGTAATTCACAGTTTGTTTTTAAATTTTTATACACTGTTTATCACTGTATACCACATGATTCGTGGTCTTATATTTAACACACTGTGTTGTCTCTTCTCTGCTGGGCGCTGTGTCATGGGGAGGAGTATTGAGCTTGGACACTGTGAGTTGCTAGGCAACAGAAGGCCAGCACATTTACATCACTTCCGGTCCCGGGCGCAGGTCATGGCTGTTCCTGCTTTCTGGTGAGTAGTGACATTAGCGGTTGCTTGGCAACCACTAGGTCATCGGGTATGTCACTTCCGGTTGGAGACACGTTGACTTTGCACCCCTCCTCCGTGACACGGCGCTGACCGGAGTGAGACTTTGGTGCCTTAATCATGTATTTAAGGTAGGACACTGGCACTTGTTTGTTTGTTTTATTCACTGTGACATATCCTGAAGAAAATGTCTCCGGACTTTGAAACGTCGATAAGTATGTCTCTGTTTTTCCACTGAATACAATTTTTTACACTGTGCATTGGAGTGCCGCCTGGTTCTTATTAAGGACTGTTTGGGGAAGTATACTTTTGAGGAAGGCACCCTATTGTTGAACTGTGGATCCGGAGTGCTAGGCTTCTGTTGGAATATATATATATATATATATATATATATATATGAAAAAGAATTATAAGAAGACATGCGCCTAATAGTGTAGTATTTAAAAATGGTGATAACTCGTGCTCATAGAAGTGATTGTGCATACCAAAAAGAAAAACTTTGGAGCTTATCTGTAGATCCAGAAGGTGGGTGGTCTATATAAGGCAGGTTGAGTGGGATGTCATCTGCTTGATCATCTTCTAAGAAGCTAAAATGGGCTCATAGGAGAAAGAATGTATATAGTGTAGTATTTCCTTTCAATTAGTAGTAGTACAATTACATATAGAGGCTGCGTACCAGAAAATGCTAATTAGATAGCCTGTAGTTTGTCATCCACCACGTAACTTTTAGTGCCCTCTTTCCATCCCTCTATGGAGCGTATATGGTCAATATATGAGAGCTAAATATAAATAATCCCTCGTCAGTATATTTGAACATAGGGTTATTTTATTCAGTTACAAGGTATGGGGAGACATCACATGAAACAAACAAAAAAGAAATAAACAAAAAATAAAAAATTAAGTTTTTGTGCTTATCTTTAAAAGGGGGTACCCAGTCCTCATGGATATGTATCCAAAAAACACCAGAGAGCCTGGGTCAAATGGCCTCAACGCGTTTCATCCCTTTGGGACTTCTTCAGGAGTATATATATATATATAGTCAAACTGTTTTACTTTAAATAATATTTTTTTTTTGAGTCAAAAGGCTTCTTTACAATGTTTAAAGTAATAAAAAAATTAAAAGAGCAATGAATTTTAAACAATTGCAAAAACATTTTCTGTGGATTCAAATTTTGGGCTGATGCAGAGTAAGGTGCAAAATGTACAGAAAGTATTTGATTTTAAGCTAGATGGCTATCTATGAGCCAGTAAAAAACCCTTTATACTTCCAGTGCTTGAAAGTAAGTATATATATATATATATATATATATATATATGATTGAAAAGGCTTTTAAACTCTGCACCATATTTTCAGCTGGTAAAAAGAAGCTTTTTAGTAGATAGTCACAAGTGTACCTGACTGGTACACTTCTCATTAGACCATCCCTCCCCCACCATTCCCCCCTTTTTTAAATGAGCAAATTCCCATAGTTGTCAGCAGACTTATTAGCAGACAATCTTTACATATTTCATATTGCTCTTTTGTTTCATTGAATTTAGATTTCATTGTTTGGCATCAGATTGCTTAATAAATCACTCTGTGTTACACAGTACCTATCATTCATGTATCCATTGCCTCTATATAGCCATAATATGCATATTTAGCTCCTTCCAATTCCCTATTACACATTTTTTACTTAATAAATAAAGAATACATATACATTTTTAATAAGTGCCCAGAGGAGGAGAATAATACCCCTTTTACATCAAAGTGCTGGATCGCACACTGGATTTTGAATGTGGGTCACCCATATGCAACCCAGCTGAGACCCTTTACAGACATGTGGCACATTCCCTGGTTGGCCACATAGGTGCAGTGCCAGCTCTTGGAGATGCGATCATCTCCAAGCGCCGACTCTTTCAATGCTGTAAATGGGTCCAGATATACCCGTTTACACTGCACTATGACCCGGGTAGATCCCAGGTACAACCCTTCTACAGTATCTCCATGGGTTGAAATGTCAGGTCGCTCGACCAAGGTTTTATTTTAAGGACCCTTTCAGCCTAAGCAAAATCCTGGGTTCAAGTGCAATAACAATAGTTTTTGCAGCTAGTCTGAAAGGAGTGAACTTTGTAAAATCAGCAGCTCCATCATTTTAGACAATATAGAGCAGAGAGAACAGCTAATATTTTGAGCCTTGGCTGCTTCTTTTCCCCACTGTTCATCTATAAAGATTTTTGGTTGCATCACTTCAATGTGTGCAGTAACAGCAGGAAGGGGTTTTCTGGCTGGCTGTGGGGGATGAGGTACCTGGAAACCTATCTAAGTAAATCCCTGGGTTCAACACCATACTGAGCTGGACACTGTACTCTATTCAGCTTCTCTAGATATTACCCCAGAAGTTGGTAAGCGCATCAGTGTTTTCATTTTTCCCTATCTTCACACTGCATAATACTGATTATGGTAAAATATACTTGCTGACTTTCAATTTCTCCACTCTGGTAGAGTGCCTGAAGGGGAGATGATCACTGAGGGTTGTGGGGCCAGGTACTTGTTGACATTAGGCCTTGCCCTCTCAAAGCATAATTTTGGGTCCCAGAATAGGAAGCAAGGTCAAGATAATACAATTCTCTGAGAAAATTTTGAGACCCCATGCACCTGGGATTATTGCCTCCAGCATTATACTTTTGGTTACATTTTTATTTTTGTCTGTTATGTCTGCCTGCAGCAGCTGAAAACTGTACACATAAAAGCTTAGTAAGATACAGTACTCTACTGAGCTAGCTTTCCAAAACTAACATCCTTTTTTCCATTTCTACTGCTCAACACTGCTGGTATTGACATTTATCCTCATTATCACTTACGACAGAGTTGTCACTTGTTTAGTTTACTACTCCTATAAAAAGTAGTGAGGATGAATGTTAAGCAGTCAAAAAGTGGGTCAAACCTATGTATTTTGCCGTTGATATGGTACATATCAACACCAATGACAAAATGCTGGATTCATATAACTAATTTTAGTCATATTTCTTAAAAAAATAGTTGCATAGTGGCTGAGTAATGTTTCCTTCACACATTATTATAGACCTGATAATGTGACAGGTTTCGAAAGGACAGCTATGGGCATTTGTGTATACTGTGCAAGAAGCTCTCTAGGTAAAGTCAGATTCATCTTTTTATCATTGTGGCAGTGAGGTCAACATGTTCCTTATCAGAGCATATTGCAGCAAATTGGAGTTAATTTTCAAGTCTACTTATCAATCTGCTCTTGCCTGGTGGGTGGCTGCGAGAAGAGCCCATCCAGGCAAAATTGAATATTAAAGTCCAAGCATAAGCTATCAATTTACTGTTGGGATTGAGCCTGCTGACTGCTTGTTCAAAAATGGCAATCAACTGTGCATGTGCAAGTGTAGGCTTGCATCCTAAGATCCCTCTCCCTAAAAAATGCATTTTTGTAGCCTATAGGCTACAGTGGCTAATGCCATCTCTAGTTTACATTAGCTATCAGTGGGTCAAGCTGTGAGGAATAAATAGAGACCTGGAGAGAGGAAAAGTAGAGAGACCAAAAAAAGGCAATTCCAGAGACAACAGTTACTACAGTGCCTTGTGTACACAAGTTGAACCTCCCAAGCAGAGCACTGAACCCAGTGGAAAAGTGTGGGCTGGAAAGGACAGTGGCAAATACAGAAACCCCACTTATGGGCCTTATTCAGGGCACATTGCATCATAATGCCATGATTCAATGGTGTATGGAGAGGGAGGGCAATATGATGCAATTCCTTTTCTCACATAATTTTAGGTCTGTCCACTCCATATACCCAGAAATCATTGCATTATATTGCAATGAGGTGGGGCCTAATGATGCAATCTGTCCAGCCCCACCCCATAGAGAGATGCTACATCTTTGACTTGAAGGTGCCGGATGACTCCACGCCTCACTGACCTGACTAAACCTGATCAAAGCAAGACAAGAGTCTGAGCTCACCAGCAAAGGATACAGCACATATGTCAAAAGGGGATGTAGTTATGAGACAGGTAGCTGCCTGACAAGAGATTTAATATAGGCATTGAAATAACAATGCCTACCTTAATCCCGATGCTGGAATCCAGAAGGATGCCAGCCCGAATTAGTTAAGTCTGGGGCACGCTTAGTGGTAGCCACCAGTTGGAGGGTTAGGTTTAGGTAGCATAGCGGGGTTAATGTTAGGTTTTGGGGTTGAGGTTAGGGTCAGGCACCACTGGGGGGTTAGGGTTAGGCATTAAGGGGGAGGGTTAGGTCTAGGCATGAAGTGGGGAGACTTAGGTTTAGGGTTAGGGTTAGGGGGCGTGGTGTGGAGGGTTAGGGTTAGACTAAAAGAAGGCAGGGTTAGGGTTTGGTGGAGAATGGGGTAGGGTAAGTATGCTTACCCAACCCCTGTTGGGATACCAACCATCGGGATGCCACTGTCGATATTTTGACAAGAGGCATCCCAACAGCTGGCATTACATACCGATTCCTTCACAAGATATGATACCCTACATGATTTCTACAATTTACATGTGAAATTTATACTGGATCAAAAGAAGAAATGCAGACCATACCCAGCCACATTACAAAATGTCTTTACAGTTAATGTATCAGAGCAAAGTTGCGGCTTGTCAATAGTTTACAATGTATAGACTTTATAGAAGGATACTTGAACTTTATCAAACACAGAAAGAGCATAGTGTACTATACAGTAGCTCAAAAGCATATGAAAAATTTAATTTGTACATCAATATAACAGATACAGAACACAATTCAACAGCATTTGCCAACAACTACTTCTCCAAAAAGCCCAACCACAACCTCGCCAGCTTAAATAATTTGTGTGTATAATTATTTCATAATGCATTCCATGAATATGTAAAAAAAATGTTGAGGAAAATATACTTTCATTAAAATTTTCTAAACAATACCTGAATGTATACAATGTTGTTAATAAGCAGTGGCGTAACTAGGGGGGGTCGGGCAGGGTGCGTGCCCTGGGTGCTGTGGGACCGGCAGTGCGGGGGGGCCGGGCCGGCCACGGTCTGGCCTGCCCTAGTTAGCCACAAGTGTAGCGCCGACCGCAGTGATTGCGGTCGGTGCTACACATTTACACAGGACCGGCGCTAGGCTTCCCTGCGCCGGTCCTGTGCTGCACACCTGAGCCTGTTCACTCCCCCTGAGCTCTTGCCCAATAGTGCCAGGAGGCAGGCTCAGGCTGTGCATACCACACGCATTGCCGCCAGCGCTGGCGGCGATGCATGTGTTAAACAGCAGCCAATGAGAGTCAGATAGAATCTCATTGACTGCAGCAGCACCCACTGCAAGAGCCGGACTTCCGTTCGGCTCCTGCAGTGGGTAATGGGACTGACGTCATGAAGTCTGTTCCATAATGCTGAGCGCGCCAGCCCGGGAGGACTGGCGGGCGGTGGTGGGAGTGGCGTCGCGGACCGGAGCAGCAGCAGCAGCGTGGATTCAGGTATGTATGTTTTTATATATATATATATATATATACATAGATTTTTTTTTAACCTATCTGCAGAATGGGGGAGGGGGTGGCTACTACTGGGAGGACCTCTACTGGGGGTGGGGGCACCATTATTGGGAGGACCTCTACTGGGGGGGCTACTACTGGGGGCACTTAATCGGGAGGGGGAACCTCTACTGGGGACTACTACTTGGGGGGGAACTACCACTGGGGGCATTATAAAAGGGGCCTACTAGTAGAGGCACTGCACTCGGGAGACCTCTACTTGGGGCAATAATAGGAAGGGCCACTACAGGGGGCACTGGATAGGGGGGATCACTACTGGGTGCCTGCATAAGGGGACCACTACTGGGAAAACTGCATGGGGGGACTACTGCTGGGGCCACTATATAAAGGGCACTGCATAGGGGAGGACTACTACTGGGGGCACCATATAAAGGCACTGCATAAGGGGATACCGCTACTGGGCACACTGCATTGTGGGGACTGCTACTGGGGGCACTGCATAAGGGGGAACACTACATGGGGCACTGCATTTGGGGGGACGACTACTGGGGATACTGTATAAGGGGCACTACTATGGGCCTGCATAAGAGGGACCACAACTCCATACTGGGGGTACAGTATAACGGGTACTACTGGGGTTAAGGTGCATATGGATAGGAATGTTCAGTGTGAAAATAAAGGGGTGTGTCATGTTGACACGCCCCATTTTTAAGTGACCACGCCCGTTTTTTTGCCGCGCACGCCGAAGGCGCGCGCACATCCGGGGGGGGCCTCCCTTTTCAAATTTGCCCTGGGCTTCAAATACCCTAGTTACGCCACTGTTGATATGATTCAGTTTTGTAGACATATAACATGCTTAAAACTAAGGGCCTGTTTCAGCTAGGGTTGCAGTTGCTAATACGCATGCAATCAGCTGATTGTTGCATACTGAGCATGCGTCGCAGTGCTCAAACTGGCGACTGTGATCGGGACTCCAATTGCACTTACTATGCAGACACATTGCTGAGTGATTGTCAGAAAGTGCTGTTTGTGGGTGGTGACAGGTGGTGTTCGGCAAAATGCAAGCATACCAGTGCGTTTGAATGCCATTGCAGGGGCATGGATAAAGTAGCCACTGAGATGCCCTTATGCAGCCTGAGGCCTTATAGCATGTGATGAAGTTAGCAATTTCTGAGTAAGGTCAGAGCTTGTGCAAGTGTGAGTGAGGCTGCAGTCTTGCTAAACATCAGAGCCGTAACTAGACTTGTTGATGCCCCTGTGCCAGAAAAGAGCATTAGCGCCCCCCCTTTTTTTCAATTAGTGACATAACACACCTGAAAAAGGGTCATGGCCTCATGGGAAAGAGCTAGGGAACAGACAGGGGAGGCCAGGAGATGCTGTGATAAAAGAAGAGGAAGCTATATGTAAGAATGATAATAAACAGAAAATTGACAGGCCCAAACAGCGCCCCCTGCCCTGTGGTGCCCTGTTATATGGCACTGGATGCACCACCCTAGTTACTGCCCTGCTAAATATTATGGATGTGTGTAAGGTAAAGTGGGCGTCCTTGTGTAGTGCTGTGGCGCAATAGTGATTTCAATTAATTATTATACTATCGCAGTTGAACTGCATGCGTAATCGCTATTGCATGCGCAGTTGCGATTGGTAGTGAATCAGGCCCTAAATCTAAAATTTTTATTGTAAAATAACATAAATGTGGCATGCATACAATGTATGGCTTTCTGACCATCAGGTATAACTGAGAGTCTGTAAAAGGCACTTGACTTAAGTGCTGTGAAAATAATGCTTGTGTAGTCACTAAAGCTAGCTACACACTAACCAATTTTTGGGCTGATTTGCGAAAAATCGTGTGATCGCAATTATTTATTGTATAATGTGTATGAACGATCGTTTTAGTGTTACACCGATAAAATGGTTAGAAAACATCCACAAATGCATTGCTTTGATTATCCTATCTGTCGGTCAAGAATGAAAATCTCAGCCTCAGTTTCTCAATATTGAGCAGTGTGTGCATTTTCAATAATCTGCCCATATTCCCTATGTTCTTCTGTCACTATGTCGTCCTCATTGTGGGAGGACATATGCAAAATCAGTGTGGTGTGGAGGAAAATTTGTAACTTCTAATAAAAAAATGCATAATGTGCAGCACAGATATTGGGGCTTTCAATTTGCCAAAAAATCACCGCATTACTCCTCCTGATCAAAACAATCTGACAGTGTGTAGCTAGTTAACATTTTAAAGCTCTGAGACTGAAATAAGCATGTGGAAATAAAGTGTAGGACACACAGTGTTTTTTTGTGATGGTGCTGACTGAGTACCAGTACCTTTTATAATCTGGAAACAGAATGCTTTTCTTCTGTCATTGTATATTACTTTAACACTCCTTCCTTTTGTAATCAGACTAGTCCTGTCCAGCTACTTAATAGATCAGTGAGAAACTAACCTTGCCACAGGACCTTCAACAGATTAGTTGTGTACCAGTACTAGGGAAGCCAATCCCGGGATTTAGCAGGTGCTTCATATGCACAAGATGAAACCGCCTAAACAAAGCACTGAACCCAGTGTCATAGAGTGGGCTAGAGAGGGCAGTGGTGAATGCAGAAACCCCACTTATGAACCTCAATCAGAGCCCATTGCAGCATAATGCAATGATTTGATGGTGTATGCAGAGGGGCAATATGATGCTATTCCTTTCCCCACATAATTTTAGGTGTGTCTCCTCCATATACTGTCAAGAAGCTGGCTGACTAAGCTAAGCAACAGCAGTGGCCATCACAAACACATGGCAGTTCATCTTCCAACATGGCACATCTATGATACAGAGTGGCACTGCAGTGACAGACAGTATGACAGTTTAATAAACTATAAAACCCCTTGTTAGAAACTAAAATGTTTTAATTAATCAAGTACTAGATCTGAGGCCTGTGGGAGGTGGAGTGTTTATGTAATTGAAGGCAGGGAAAAGAAAGAAGGATTGAATCATTTGTAAATTTGTTTTGCTGCGATTTGTAATCCAGGCACAGATTCCAATTTGCAGCAAAACATCATCATCCCAGCATTGGATTCCACAGGTTTTGGATACAATCTGCATCTTATGAGAAACTGCAGGAAATGAGACCTATAAGAATGGATGAGAAGCTGGTGATGCATGGCATTGCAAGATACAAAAGAACATGAACCTAGTAAACTGTAATATACAGTGCACTGCTGGCAAACACACACAATTTTGGCAAATCCCATAATAAAAAGTGATGCAAGATGGAATATTGCATAAGACCGCCCACCCAACCTTATGTTGTATATTAAAAAGGACATTCACAGTTTAACAAACCAATCACTTCAGCAACAGGGACTGACACTTTTAGCTAAAGTGATTCATTTGTTTGGGCCCCACAAAATAAACTACCAATGGGCAGCTGACATAAATGATCTTTACAGACTGGCTCTACAGAGGCAAGATGTTGTACCATTATCATCCTCACCCTTATCAGTGTGTACATCAACTTCACACAATATTAATTTATCCCTGCTGGAATTCACCATTACAGGTTACTCTGTACTTTGACATAATTGCTGGTAAAGGCCTTCCTCATCGATTTTGTAGTTAATTTTTATGAACAACATTTTGAGGAAGTAGCCTCCTAAATCTATCACTGACAAGGTGTCTGGCTGTGTTGAAAGCTCTTTCTGAGTACACATTGGAGGGTAGACAACTTAAGTAAAGCAAATCCAGTTTGTACAAGGGCCTTCAAAATGCCTTTTTTTCCACCCAGTAGTCAAAAGGACTTTCTGACATGCCTATTTGGATGCTGTCATTAAAATAATCCCCCATCAATCTTTGGATGGTAACTGTAATAGATGGAGTCACAATAGAGGTGTCACTAATTTTAGTCAATTATTTTAGACCTAACCAGTTGCCAAAATGTTGTGTTAACTCATCTGCATCTCCAGTGGGTCTCTTGGGAAAGCTGAGTTTTTCCTGGCAGTCACAGTTGCCAGATAAACTGAAGAAGGAGACGTTGTCATGCCATGTGCTGATTGATCTTATAACTTGCTCTTGCCAGGAGCTCTTTGTATCTGTTAAGATCTCTGTCCTTGGAAAGAAAGACACTAAGTATGACTTAAACTTTAAGATCAAGCATGATCCCCAAAAATGTATTGATTTGATTTTAAAATGCTGACAACACTTGAATCCTGGAGAAGCGAATAAAGGACTTGATCTTCAAGTCTAACATATATAGTGGAATCAATTCATTTCATCATTTCCTTTAGTATCTCAAGCTGCTTTTCCAAAAGTCTAATTAGGGAAATTACCTGATTCAAGCTGGTGTTATGGTTACCTAGGACTCACCGTGTAAGTCCTCTAGAGACGAGATCTTCACCAGTAACAGCCACCCGCTGTTCCCTTAGAACTTGACACATTCACCGGTACTTATCTGGCTGCCTGGACTTAACTGAAGATAGTAGAGGCTTACACGATTAACCTAGGGCCACAAGATGTTATGTGACTGGTTGAAGACTGCAAAGGTGAGGTAATCTTGAAGAAGTCTACTAGGTGGAGCTTGCATAGTAGCACAGATTGAGATGTGGCCTAGAGGACTGAGGTGCAGCTTTGACAGCTGGAATGTGGCTCTGAGAGCTGAGGTGGTAACAGGCTGAGATGCAGCCTTGTCACCCAAGGTGCTGCTAGACAGCCGGGATGCAGATTTGAGAGGCGAGATGGTAACAGGCAGAGATGCCACCTTGTGGGCTGAGGTGTGGCTAGGACAAGAGGGATGTGGCTCTGAGACCCGAGATGGTAACAGGCAGCCTTGTGGGCTGAGGTGTGGCTAGACAGTCAAGATGTGGCTTTGAGAGTCAACATGATAACAAGCTGAGAGATGGTAAAAGATGACTACCATGAGCAGCAAGGCCTGCAGGCACAATATGACCCAAGGAACACTGCAGGCAGCACAAATGAACACTCTAGGTGATGGAGTGAGAGTGTAGGATTAAAGTTCTAGAACACAGCAGAACAGATACAGATGAGCAGGACCATGACTGGCAGGAACTGGAAGGACACATACAGACATGCTATAGCCTGTAATCCGGTGATGAACCAACAGGCTTAAGAAAGGTACTGAACCAATGAATATGAGGCAGGTGATTAATGGAAACTACAGGTGAGGAGGAAACATCATCCAGTGTCACGTGCCATAGACTGGTGTTGCAATCTCCTAGCAACTGGAGATGCCATCCCAGTATGGTGTGTACATTGTCCAGGAGCAGGATTCCAGGGGTGTGACTGGTGACCTAGAGGATAGACACCCAGATCATAAGTACCCCCTTTGATGAGAGGTTAAGGAACCCCTAGAACTGGACTTGTTGGGGAAGTCCTTGAGAAATCTCTCTTTTAGCTTCAGGGCATGTAAAAACCTCTCAGGTACCCAAGAACTCTGCTCTGGTCCATATCCCTTCCAGTGGACAGACCAGGAAGTATTAATGTTCTCCCTTAAATTTGGTGTCCAAAATATTCTCCAACATAAACTCTTTTTGACCTTGAACAAGCACAGGAGATGGGCTTCCAGGACTTTTACATCTGCTTTAGAGAAGTATGCTGGTTTAAGCAAGGAACAGTGAAATGTATCATACATTTTGAGTTTGTTGGGCAGTTTAAACTGGAAGGCAAAAGGATTAACTTGAGAAATGATCTGGAATGGTCCACTATATCTAGGACTGAGCTTCTGTGAAGGCTGACAGAGCCTGATGTTCTTAGCAGATAACCAGACCAAATCCCCAACTTTGAAATTACATGGCTTCCTCTGTCTGTCTGCCAGTGTCTTGGAACATAAGGAAGTTTTGAGGAGACAGTGGTGTACCTTATTCCAGATGGAGCAGAGTTGGGAGACCGAAGACAGAGATTATAGACTCCTTGCATTAGGTTAAAAGGAATGCTCTCAGGGATGCAGTCCTGTGATACAGAAGAAAGATGAGACTGTGGAGGAAGAGTGACATGAATTATTAAATCCAAATTCTGTAAAGACAAATGACTGATCAAGTCATTATGGCATTTGGACACAAAACATCTGAGATACTGTTCCAGAGACTAGTTAACCTGCTTCATCTGCCCATTGGATTGGGAAGGGGTAGCCAGAGGATAAACTAAGACTGATGCCTATAAAAGAACAAAAGCCTTTCCAGAAGCATGCAATGAACATTGTCCCACAGTCCAAAACAATGTCCCGCATAACTCATTGGAGTCGGAAAATATGTTGGAGAAACAGAGTGGATAGCTCCTTAGCAGTGGGAGTTTAGTTAGAGGAAAAACATGTGCCATTTTATTGAATCTATCCACTACAGTCCAAATGACAGTACATCATAAGGAAGGAGGAAGATCCACCATGAAATCCATAGCAACATGGGTCCAGGGTTTAGAAGGTATAGAGAGTGGCAGTAGTAGGCCAGAAGGAGCAACCTGAGGAGACTTGTTCCTGGCACAGATGTCACAGGCCAGAATGAACTCACGATATCTTGAGATAATGAAGGCCACCATACAGAATGGGAAAGCAACCCCAGAGTCTTGGAGATACCCGGATGACCTGCTGCTTTGCTAGCATGAGAGTCTGCCAGGACTGATTCACTGAGTCTTTCCAGAACAAATAACAACTCCAGAAGGAGCTTTTGTCTGAAGAGCCTGAAGTGCATCAGCCAAACTGTGGGTTAAATCCACATGGATCTAAGAACCAGAAATAATGGGCTCATTAGAGGCAATAGACTGCTGCACAGGAAGAAAGCTCTGTGAGAGAGCATCCTCTTTGATGTTTTTGGATGCGGGCAACTCATGATTGCCCACATCATAGTTCTTTTTAGTAGAGGCAAATGTTCAAGATGTTTTTTGATGTCATGGAGATACTTCTGAGATAAAATGGTCCCAACTCCAAACTCAGAAGCATCTACCTCCACAACAAATGGAAGATCAGGATTTGGGTGATGAAGTACAGATGCAAGGGTGAAAGCGGTATTCAGATTTTCAAAAGCCAGAACAGCTTGTGGGGACCAATTAGCTATATCAGCTCCTTTGTTGGTTAAATCCATTATAGGCGCCACGATAGTGGAGAAAGATTTAATGAATCTCCAATAATAGTTTGCGAATCTGAGGAAGAGTTGGATTGCTTTTAAGGTAGTGGGTTGGACCCAATCCAGAACTGCTTTCACCTTGCTGGGATCCATGGAAACTCCACCAGAGGAGATGATGTAACCAAGAAAAGAGACTTCAGTTACCTCAAATTATGCATTTTTTGAGTTTCACGTAAAGATGGTTTTCACAAAGTTTCTGTAGTCCCAGTCAGAAATCATGAATGTGTTGATCCAGTGACTGGGAATAGATCAAAATATCATCCAAGTATACTACAGTAAAATCAAAAATTAGTGGTGGACATAGTTAGTCAGATCCTGGAAGACAGCTGGGTTGTTAGATAGTCCGAATGGCATAACCAGATACTTGAATGAGTATTGAATGCTGTCTTCCATTAGTCACCCTTCATGATCCTGATTAAATTGTATGCTCCTCGGAGGTCAATTTTAGAAAAGATGTTTACTTCATGTAGTTGGCCAAAAAGTACTGATATTAATGATAGAGGGTAAGAGTATTTGACCATAACCTTGTTGATTCCCTGATAGTCAATACAAAGCCAAAGCGAGTCATCTTGCTTCTTGACAAAGAAGAAACCTGCCCCCAAAGGCAATTTGGAAGAATAAATAAAGCCTTTAGCTAAGCTGTCCTAAATATATTCTTCCATAGCTTTATTCTCTGGAATAAAATGAGCATACAGTTTGCCCTTGGGTAGTTTATGCTCCAGATATTAAATCAATGGCACAATCGTAGAACCTATGCGGGGGAAGAAAATCTGCCTTTTTCTTGGAGAATACATCCAAATATTCAGGATAAGGGACAGGTAATTCTGAGGGAGCAGATGATGGGATAGGCTGTACACTCTGGACTGGAAGAGGAAGATACTTGGAAGAGCAATAAGGACATCATCTGATGATCTTACCTGGCCACAAGATGTTATGCAACTGGTTGAGGACTGGAAAGTTGAGGTAATCTCAAAGAAGTCTACTAGGTGTAGCTTGCATAGTAGCACAGATTGAGAGTTGAGGTGATAACAGGATGAGATGCGGGCTTGTGGGCCCAGGTGCAGTTAGATAACTGGGATATGGCTTTGATAGCCGAGATGGTAACAGGCTGAGAAGAAGCCTACTGGGACAAGGTTTGGCTAGACAGCTGGGAATTAGCTCTAAGAGTTGAGATGATAACAGGCTAATATGCGGCCTTGTGGGCTGAGGTGTGGCTAGACAACTGGGATGTGGCTCTGAGAGCTGAGGTGGTAACAGGCTGAGATATGGCCTTGTGCTCCAAGGTGAGGCTAAACAGCTGTGATGCAGCTTTGAGAGTCGAGATGGTAAAAGATGACTAACATGAATGGCAAGGCCGCAGGCACAGCACAACCCAGGAACACTGCAGGCAACACAAAGTGAACACTCTAGATGATGTAGTGAGAGTGTAGGATTAGAGTTCTAAGACACAGCAGAACAGGCACAGATGATCAGGATCACGACTGGCAGGAAATGGAAGGACACAAACAGACAAGCCAGAAGCCAGCCACAAGCCAGCGATGAACCAGCAGGCTTAAGAAAGGTGCTGAACCAATGGATACAAGGCAGGTAATTAATGGAAACTACAGGTGAAACGTCATGCAGTATCACATGCCATAGACCGACATTCCAATCTCTTAGCAACTGGAGATACCATCCCAGTACTGTGTGTACATTGCCAAGAAGCAGGATTCTGGGGGTGTGACTGGCGACCTGGAGGAGAGACACCCGGAGCACAAGTAAGTAACAAGGCATGCTGGAGACTTGTAACAGCTGGCAGTGTCTAAACTCACTTCACATGTGACTACTACAAAGGGTTTCAGCACCTTGCACAACACAGAAAGTATTTTCCATTGCACTAGAGTAAGGTACATTCTCCCTATATCATGGCTCATTGTGTAGCTTTAGTTGTTTTTTTTGCATTTCCTACATCTGCTAAAGCATATAAAGTGTGGAATTCCATCTTGTTACTACATCTTGCTTCAGCTGGTGGCAGAGCAAACTGAACTGTTCTTGCAGGTACTGCAATCTTCTATATGCAGCTGCTAAATGATGAAAATATCCCCAAAAAAATTTTGGCCAAAGAAATCATCTCCTGAATGCCCCTGTCATTTTTCAAAAAATTCTTCACCACCAAATTGATCATGTCTTCAAAACATGGGTAATGTTCAAAATCATGTTCAAAATAAACCAGCTGCAATACTCTCACAATATTTGCAGAATTATCACAAATCCAGAGGAGAGTCCAAGTGGTGTAAGCCATTTTACAATGACTTCCAGAAGTTGACACTGGTATGCCTCTTTGGGAAGCTAGTGATACAGAGAGTATCCTGCTTCTGTATGAGTTGGCATTTGTTAGATGCTGTTGCTGTTTGTGCTGCTGAAGGCAAGACACCTACCCATTTGGCTGTAACAGTCATGTAATCTTTAGTTGCCCATCTCCACTTCTGTATCTGAGATTAAGTGGAGAGTGGGTAAAACTGCATTTTGAACGCCAATAATTATGTTTTTTTCGTATATCCATGATCAGGCAGGGAATTGATTTTGTAGTTAAATGGAATCTAGCTGGGATATGATAGCATGGACACAGGACCTCAATTAACTGTCTAAAAACCACTGCATTAATGGTGAATATTGGATGCAGATCTAATACTAGCCTAGCCATCATGACATCAGTGATCTGCTCTGCAACTGGGTGATAGCTGTTATACTTGATGTCTCTTGCAAATGACTGTTTAGCAGTCAATTGTTTTTTAAACTACTACTAGTAGTCTCCTTGGTCCCCTTCTGGGATGAAGATCCACTCTAGCAACAGCAGCAGCAGGCCTAGCACTGAAGGATTCTTCTGAGGAATCCAGGATAGGGGGAGGAGTCAGTTAGCTCTATGAAATTGGATGCAGGACTACTTCCGATGATTATTTAGGATATTGATGACAATGGTATTGATGCTGGATATTGCAGGTGCTTGGATCTAGCAGAGAAAAGGGAGCTAGCTGATGATAGACTGCTTGTTGTTACTTTTTTAGCATAAGTTTCTGATTTTGACAAAACTTTTTATGAACATACT
The DNA here is from genome assembly GCA_031769625.1 of Taudactylus pleione. Lineage (NCBI taxonomy): Eukaryota > Metazoa > Chordata > Amphibia > Anura > Myobatrachidae > Taudactylus > Taudactylus pleione. The sequence continues at coordinate 2,377,003 of JAUIMM010000040.1, read as the reverse complement.
GCAAATGATGTAACAGGAAGGAGGTTCCTAGATGGTTAAAGTCCCTACCTAAATTTACTGTGGTTTCACAAATTCTACAGATGGCAAGACAATTGTTGGCAGGATTTTGGTAAAAATAATTTCACACATAAGAGGTAAATTGACAATGGCCTGCTCCTTATCATGGTCAGCAAGTACAGTATCAGAAATATCAGGCTCACACATAGCACTTGCGGAAACACACTTAGACTCTCCTCAGGGATTTATGATGTTTCTGAACACACAATTTGTTCTACTGCCTTAGTGTGTTTTTAATGTTTTTTGATGCATGACTGAAAGCAGTTGCAGAACCACCACTTTCCTTGCCACTGGGTGGTGAGTATGACATGTTGGCAATTTTATGTTCTTCTGCAAGAAACTTTGATCTACTGACTGTTACTGTTAAAAAACACAGTATCACAGCCTGCAGTTTTTTCAACAAATAAAAAACACTTTTATGAAACAAATAAAACAAAATGCCCACCAACTGCAACACACTGCGCAGATAATAATAAGGAGGTGGCCCTTGACCTGCTGTCCATTACTGTTAAAAACACAACATCATGGCCTGAAGGTTTTACAGAAAAAAATGTTTTATTTAAAAGAAAAAACTCCCCACTGACTGCAACTATAGTGATGTTCCTGCTCTTTAAAAAAAAAAAATGATTTGTTGACTGCCTATCCAAAAAACTAGCTCAGCCAGTATTACCAATTTGACTGATGTGGATGGCACTGCCTATCAAAGACAGTGTCACTGAACTCGATCTTGAGCTGTCTGTCTCTCTCTCTCACTTTCTCCTCCTATCTAAGCTCATTCCCCTCCGGCGGTCCTGTGACAAATGACACCAAATAACCGCGGGAGGGACTTATAGTCAAAGATTATATTTTGCCTCATTTGGGAATCTGCAAATGGTGGGGAGAACTGAGCAGTGGCTTGGATCAGCTCGGTTAAGGTAAGTTCATGGGGCTTTGGTTTCCTGGAAACCAAATCCACTCATCTCTACAGTTTTCATCTAAAGAAACAATGGAGAAATACAATAATGTGTGCAGTCCAGACAATGCATTGTTATTTGCTGACAAAGGCTCTAATACAATTCTCACCAGCCCACATAGATTCAGGAAGCTGGTATGGTTGAGCTAAAACATATGCATGACCTCCTTATTTGAGATGGAACAAGGGCTAACTGAGCTCTGCAAATGCTAAATCTAGCAAAAGATTTACACAGGCCCTGGATCTGGTGTTAAGGTTTCTTCTTCCTCCTGCACCTCTCCTCCTCAATGAGCAGAGGGCATCACTAAAAAATATCTAAAAGACAATCCACTCACTGACATGTTTGTAACCTCCCACAATTGCAAGAGGCTCTGGGCAAGATCTAATAGGCTTATTTTTGTGTGCTAATGGGATTTTTCTTGTCACTTGGTCACTTGTGCTCTAATAGGCCGCAGATGTTTAATTTCAACTATCTTGCTGGCCAGAAGCACCTATCTTCCAGCGACAATTTGTGAACTCTCAACTTAATATATTAAGACTTTTTTTATTCAAAACAGTGAAAAATTTGGGATTGCAACTAATGTTTTTCTGTCGAATGTACAGTGATTTAGCTCTTATTACATATGGTGTTTTGTTACTTGACAGTAAAATAGCCAGAAAATATTTTTATTTGCAAATTGCAGGCTATTAAATTATCCCTTTGTGTAAAACTATTTATTTTCCCTAGCACCCAGATCATCTTCATTAAGAACAAAGAGGAATTAAAAAAAAAAAAAAAAAAAAAGTTATAAGGTGATGCACATTAAGTTTAAACCCTGTAATGAGTTGTGATGATAGATAGATAGATAGATAGATAGATAGATAGATAGATAGATAGATAGATAGATAGATAGATAGATAGATAGAAAGTACTTGGTAAAATGCAAATGTACTCTATTGCTTAGCAATATAATAATTAGCAGGGTAGCACTTTAAAATATGTGACAGTTTTTATTCCTGAGCTTCATTTTAATGTGCAGAATATTTCAAGTTAATAAAAACAATTTACCACATACAATATTCATATAATTATACTTTTATGAACTGATTAAAATAGTTAAAAGGCTACAATAACAATAACAAATACACATATAAATAAATAAAACAGACTTGTGTTTGTCTTTCTTACCTTGTAAGCTTTTATTATTGTTTGGTATGGACCACTGGAGATTAAATTTATATATTTATGGGTAACGTATTTATAGCACATGTCAGTGAACAAGCATCAGGAAACTTATCAATTTTATAGAAGCATTAAATGAGGTTGTTAGAGGAAAATTTATTGTTTAATCCATGTAAGCTCCTTAGGCTTCTAAAGGTTAGACCACCAGGTAATAAAGGAAGAGCATCGCAATCATAATCTTAATAAGCAGTATAACATGGTAGTAAAACACAAGTGGACAGAAGTGACAGAAATATTATAAATATATTCTTTTATAATTTATACTTCTAAGAGCTTCTTCTATGAATTTCAAATGAGATTGCAGAATTTAATATGGCTAACAAAACACACTATATTACAAAGTAGAAAATTAAAGTATTGCTTGTAAGAGTACTGTAAAGTCAACATTTTACTAATGGATAGCCTGTAAACCCTCTGTGCTGGTTTCAGAAGGTTTATAAGTTCACATTTTAATAGGTTTTAAAAAGATTATTAAAAATCTGTCATCTATAGGTAAAAAATATATTTTAAGTCAATCACTGTTACAGTAGTTAAAGCACAATTTGCTACTGCACAGTAACCATAGCATCATATATTAAATTTTTCCTGTTATATGCTTTAATTGGGATAGTGTTTTCAGTAAATGAAATAGAGCACTTGTGGAACAAAGTCCCTAGCACTAATCTCACATAGTCCAACTGATCCTGCTCACAGAAACAAGCACCTTTTTAAAGGCTAAACTCCATATCACCTGTATAGTTTTAAACCTATGTATTTTCCTCCCTGAGTCTGAGATGTCCATTCTTCACTATACAGTATACAGTAAAATAGGCAAGCTGATCAAGTCAGATTTTTAAGAGACCACACTATCAGCCTTTGTATAGAGGACAGAGGCCGGAGTGCATGCCTAGGGGAGCCAATAGAGCCAGAACGTTAGACCTAGCAGATGAACTGCAGCATTCAGCTTCATATCATCTCAGGGACATGATGTCCTAGCTGCAGCACTTATCTGGTGTGTCATCAGTAGGAAGTCTGTATATGAAGAGGTCCACACAGGTCCAGTGAGCTCCATGTTTTTTCATCTGATATGCTGGCAAATAGGCTGTTTTAGTGAATGGTGAAGAATCAATATTTTTATCCATATATATTTTTTAATAAAGACATTGTGTGTTTTAAATTACTTTCCCACATCTGTTAATGTTATTGGACACTGGGAAGAGATATAGATTCTCTTGGAATAGATTTTTGATTTTTTTTTTGTGGAATACAAAGTATATACCATAGTCCTTGACTGGAGTCGGTAAAGTTATACATAAATTTGAACTCTGATTGCTGTTGCATTATGTGTTGCAAAAATACCTTTTTTTTACTTTAAGAAAGACTGTCCTATGTTGATAATAAGTTTCAAGTCTGCAAATACATTGTAACATCAGTCTAATGCTGCATACACACGGTCAGATTTTGTTAAAGATCTGAACGATAACTATTGAAAAAATTGTTCAATTGCTCATATTTTTGACATGTGGGGCATTCATCAACCAACAATGCGCATTCCTGCATGTCAGATAACGATATCTGACATCGACTGTGTTTGCAGTAAGATTTGGAAGATTTCATTAATTTTAATACTGTCAGAAATTGTTCAATCATTCAACGTTCACAAAATTGTTCAAATCATTGATCAAATTGTTCAATCGTTCATCGTTATCGTTCATCTAGCAAATCTGACCCATAACATAAATTGCAGCACTGCTATTTCTGACTGAGTAAAATAGAGATGTGTGCGTTTGCCATTTGGATATCCAAAAATATTCGAGATGGGTTTCTGAGTCAAAATAAGTCCTGGCTCAGCTCTTCCCGCCAAGCTCAGATCTTAGAACGTGGCAAAACATAATTTTCCTGGAAATGTTGGATCTCACATGTTTGGATTGCATATAATAGTCCCTCCCTTACAATCTTGCGTAATTGCACACAGAGGAATATAGGGAGAGGTTATGGGTTTGTTGTTCCTAAAAAAAAGGCCAATAAGATGCCATTAAGAGGACAAAGAGCATTAGCAGTAGGTAGATGGGGAGTAGGTAGGAGGGGTGACTGGCTGCTGGCATTTTTCTCACTGTGATTGTGTTTGTGTGTTTGTCAGACACACTAGCTAATAACAACTGTAATCCAGTTCACTGCAGTGTAAACAGGCTACTGTGTGTTTTTCAGACATAGTGCTGCAAAGCAAAGAGGAATTGTGTTTGCTGTATGTTTGTTAAAGTAATATTGCACATGTTTTTTACAAGGATATATCAGTGGTTCAGATCTCTAAATGGTAGTATATGGTATATACAATATATTGTGTCAGTCACATGTGTGTGCAAAAACATTGTGATTTTAACTTCAAGCTTATTTGTTCACTAATTACTGTGCTGTGTCACTCTGTGTGAGCTGTACCACAAAGAAAATATAACATTTTTTCTGGTTATAAAAGAAGTCATTGCAAGAAAAAAAAATGTGCCAGTGTTTAAAAAAACATTTCAATGTTTTTATAATAATTTGATTAAAATTTTATATTTGAATACAATTCCGTGCATTGTTGTATGTGTCTAAGTAAGTCAACCACCAGTAGTGGCAGCTCTTGCCAGTGATAAGAAGTACATTGTCATGCTTGGGCATAAGACCAATACAATCCACCTCTTTCATGTCAACATATATTTACCAAAATCCTGACATTTGTTAAGGCATGTGTGCCATTTGTGAGCCCAAAGTAAGTAGCGGTAGGGACATTAACCATCTAGATACCTCTTCCCTGTTACATCATTTGCAGCAAGTACATTCAAATTATTTATCAAAATCTGGAAAATCATTTAAAATAATAACAAGCAGTCCAGCATAAGCTACCAGCAGAATGGATAGATTCCAGCACATGCAGTCTCCACTACCAACACCTTCATCAATTCAATTTGCAAAGGCTAACTGACTTCTCTCCTATCCACAATTCCCAAGGAGAATCCTTGCATGTAAGAGCTGCTATAGCTGGTGGTGAATCTTTGTTTCAGAAAGAGTCCATAAAGACTAGTAGTTTCAAACAAAAATTGACTGTTAAACAAGTAATTGCAAGAGGAACCAAGTATGACAGCTGCCATCCTGTTACACGGCGGATCACTGAAGCCATGATGGCTATATTAGCATTAAATCTGCATCCTATATCCACCAATGCATCTGGTTTTAGACAATTAGTTGAGATCATGAGTCCCTGCTACCAAATTCCATCTTGATTCCATTTTACCAGAACAACAATTCATCATCTGTACCGGGACATTAAAAAAGTTAGTCCAATGGCATTTTCTATGCCAAGAATATCAACTATGGGATTGTTATTTATTTATTACCAGTTATTTATATAGTGCACACATATTCTCCAATGCTTTACAGAGCATATTTGGCCACTCACATCAGTCCCTGCCCCAGTGGAGCTTACAATCTATATTCCCTACCAAATGTACATGCACACACATACAAACTAGGGTTAATTTTTGGTAGGAGCCAATTGACCTACTAGTATATTTTTGGAGTGTGGGAGGAAACCAAAGTACCTGAAAGAAACGCACGCAAGCAAAAGGAGAATATACAAACTCTGCACAGTTAGGGCCATGGAATCAAACCCATGACCTCAGTGCTGTGAGATAGTAATGCTAACCATTACACCATCTGTGCTGCCCAATAAGCCATACTGGTCATATTAAAGATGACATGATTGTGACAGCACACTGGGTGGGTGTATTGCCTTCAGCAGCAGCAATATTTATCATAAAATGCAGCTAATTCACAGGCAGGCTACTCTGTGCATTACCAGATTCACAAAGGGGCATAATAGTGTCAATATGTTGAAAAACCTCTGGGAAGTGATAGCAGAATGGCTTACCCGTTAAGACACTCCTTGGCTTTGTCAACTCTGATAATGTAAGTAACATTGTACAAGCTTTACAACTGGGTGATTTTGATCATATTTCTATGTTCTGCACACCATAAACTTGTTGGCTCAGAACTTCCTTAAAACTGACTGGTGAGTGCAGGACATGCTGACTGTGGCATAAAAAAATTCTGCCCATTTTCAGCATTATGCAACCTCATGTAGAAGATTGCAGCAGCTGCAACAATAGTATAAATTTGCCATTCCACCAACTGAAGCAAAGGGTAGTAACCAGATGGAATTCCACCATTTATATGCTTAAACGATTGAAAGAATAGCAACAAGCCACCCAAGTTTACATATCAAGTCAAGGGATAGGCAGAGTTGGGGCATGTTACCTTAGTCCAGCACAGTGGAGAATACTCTTGGTTTTATGCAAGCTACTGAAACCAATTAAAATCATAACCAATGAAGTGAGAATAGGCACTGCCATCTGATTCAGGTCATACCCTTAATTAAACTACTGGAAAAGCAGCTAGAGAAGCTAAAAAAGGAGTTGAAACTAAGTATGTTGGACTTCACTAGGACTAAAAGGATTTGCAACACTTTGCAATTGGATTACTACATTTTGTCAAACATGCTTGATCTTAGGTTTAAGTTCTATGTAATATATTTCTTTCCAACTGACACAAGTCTTATGAGTAAGCTGTCAGCTCAAGTGGCACCTGACAGAATGACATCTCCTGCTTCAGTTCCTCCTGCAAATGCTTCTCCCAGAAAAAACTGACCTTTTCCAAGTGACCCAGAAGAATCAACTCAGTGCACATTTAAACATTATGACATCTGGTCAGGCTTGAAAGAATTGCCCACAATTATTGAAACCTCTATAGTTACTCAATCTGATACAGTAAGCATCAATATAATGGTTGAGGATTATTTTAATGAGAATGTACAATTTAGCATGTCACATAGTCCCTTTGAATACTGAGAGAGAAAAAGGGCAATTTGGAGCACATCCGTTGTTACAGTGTGTATATTAAAATCAATAATAATAATTCCTTATACAATTAGAATCAAATATATTGATATATATGTGTAATTCACATATTCCAGAGTTAGTCAGGTCCCAAACAAGTTTACACAGAACTGGTTATTCCAGCATATCAATAGAGATGGCTAAATGATACTACAATCTAATTAACATTTGTTTACCCTAGCTAGGAGCTTTAGCAATTCACACATATAGACGACTTCCTGCCTGAGACCCTACACAATAAGATTTGAAATGTCCTTTTAAGGGCAAGATCCCACAGGTGAGGGAGACTGGGAAAATCAAAACACACAGCTGACTCACTGTTGGGACAGGATTGAAACACCCCCTTTTTGAACACACCTATCAGGTAATAGGATTCTCACAGAGACACAGGAAGGGTCTTTCACAGATGCAGGCACACACACTTGGAGAAACACACATTCTGGCAAGGACACACCACGGAGAGACAGGCAGAGCAGACTCCCCCCCAGAAGGTCAAAATGCAGCTTCATTCCCCAGGGGAGGCCTGGAGATATCTACTCATAATGGCTAAGTAAACTGTACATTAGATAGCCTATATGATATCTATAACTAGTTTGTATTAATCTATTTATAGCTTATATAGATAGTTTGTAGTGATTAATATTGTGGTTCATAGTGGAATCTTTGTTAATGGCCAGGTTATCAAGCTGTAATGCTTTGAATATGCCTTGAATGGTTAGTGGATTTGTAGCAAGTTTGTCTCAATCTGTAGTAGACAATATGTAAAAGTTTGTAGTTTGGTAAGGGAATTCATAAATCTGTGTTAGCATACAGTGGATGATATGGAATAGTCTTTGTCTATTCACATGTGTTTAATGGAGACTGTAGTTCGTTCATATGATCCACCATGTGCTTTAACAATAGCATAGTCTGAGAAAGATAAGTTTAATGTGTGTTGTATTCTTGTGGTCTGACTGTATCATTGTGTAGTTAAGATTAAGATGGAAATTGGGTAAAATATTGCAATCTGTAGATACATAATTGTTTGATATCAGCTGGTGATGAAGGAACCCGTAACTAATATTTCAGGTTGTATTCAGCTAGTGATTGTGGTCCCATGGGAGTTGCGGATTGCTAGCCATATTGTGATAGTATTGTGAAGTTATATATTATCATAGTTTGGGGATTTAAAGATGGCTACCTCCATGTGGTGTGAACAAAGGAAATTCCATGTGCTCCATGTTTCCCCATTGAATCATGTGCTTGATTCAATGGAAGTTGTGAATTACTAGTTTTGTGATCATAGTTATAATTCTACACAGTTTTGGTGTTGTATAGTACAAATAGGTTGTAATAGATATTATAATTATGATCATTAATGGATATATGATTTACAGAGGTTACAACATTATGCAAGTTTTCCTACTTTCAAAATGGAGTGTATTATGGGAGTTTTCAATGTGAGTTTTCATAATGGAGTTTGCCTAGGGATTATGAGGCTTGCAAACAAAGGAAAAACATGTGCTTCGACCCTTCCCCCTCCCCACGGTCTAGTGAGTACTGGATGAGGTCTGTTGTAGGATGGTATTGTTGTATATTGGAGTCAGTTTGTGTTATACATGTTGGAATATTAAATGGTGCAGTGTTTGCCTGATGTGTTGGCATATGATATTCAGCTTGCATATTTAATTAACTATGGCATTATGGGAGTCTTCAATGTGAGTTTTCAAAATGGAGCTTGTGTTCAGAGATCATGCGGTTTGAACAATAGGATATGAGCCCTAACAAGCCACACACACATAATCTCACACAGCAGCCATATTTTCTCTCTCTCTCTCTCTCATCTTTGTATCATCTATATTGTATTTTAACAAGCATTGATTTTATGAAGATTGATTTGAAGAATATAAAAACATTTTACTTCTAACACTTTGTGTGCATCATTATCTTTATGAAAGGAAATTATCCAAATGATTTAAAGGGTATATAATTCTGGTTAAACACTTTGCGAGTTTATATATTTATATTACGTATAACCTGATAGTTATTATATGAAAAATAGAATAATTTGCTTCAGATATATTGGGATTAAATGAGCTGGCAATGGCCTGTGCATACAACAAGAAAGAAGGAAAAAAACACCCCTTATCATCCGTGAACCTTGGGAGTGATCGGTGTAGGAACTGATGTTCATCATAATGAACTATAAATTCTATGAGAAAGACCTTTGCCATCAATTACACCAAAGTACAGAGCCTTCTGTAATGCTGGATTCCATTGTGGATGAGCTAATATTATGTGATTATAAAATTAACACTGATGAGGGTGATGAGAGGATGATAATGACATTGAAACACTTGTGTTCTCCTGAGGTCAGTGATTTGGTGTTTGGATTCAGTTTCCATTTTAAAAATGTCAATAGTATTTTTGAAGTTTTTTTAATAGTTTTATTGATTACAGTACAAATAACTATAACAAAAAGAAAATTTGAGACATGGAACAAACACTTAATCAATCCTTTACCTGCCTTCCACTATATACTCCACCTTTATTTACCATTGCTGGCCTCAGGCCTCTGATCTAGTTCTTTATAATGAAAACATTCCATAGGATTGTTTAGTTTATTAAACTATTGTCTGCCACTGCTGTGCCACTATGTTATATAGATGTACTATAGTCTTTTAAACTGCCACATGTTTGTCCCCCTGCTCTGTTGGTAGGCTAAGCCAGCCAGCTCACTGCAACTTTTGGCCAATATTGTTTAAATAAATATTGTGAGCTGTGAGGTGGTCAAAATTGACTGGAAATGACTGGACATGAATGCTATTGATTTTAATAATACTTTAGGAACAAAATCAGGGGCAAGTTATATTATTTTACCTGTTTTTGTAATTTTTAATAGAAATCCTAAAGCCAAAACATTTGAGGGTGGTTTTGCCAAAACCAAAAGATGAAAATATAAAAATGAAACCAAATTATGGGGTATGTGCACATCTCTGGTTTAAAGCTGTATGGAAAAAAATAAGTATATGGTAAAGAAAGTGATGGTTAAAGATGGGAAATACTGGGATTATTTGTTATCCTATTTATTTATGGCCATTACAGAGATTCCACAATCTTCAACAGGGTTCTCACTTTTTGATTTGCTATAGGGGAAACACCAAAGGGGATTTCTGGATACTGCAAAAGATACATGGGAGGGGCAACCCAGTCCTTATAAAACTGTTATTGAGCATTTTTCTTAGATGCAGGAAAGAAGAGCTGCACTGGTGTTGATAGTGAGAGAGCACTTGTAAAAGGCTCAATAGGTATAACAAAGGCTGTACAATCATAATGCCTAATTACGCAACATTGGACAATGCAGCTCGGATACGTAATGCAGCAGGAGTCGTGATTCCTCCTTCTGCATTACCAGAATTGCAAAGATCGCAATTGCAAAGCTGCCTGCATGCAGCTTTGCAATTGCAGTCCTTGCTAAATCAAGCCCTCAGGACTGTGATTATACTGTCCCTTACTCCCCTAAAGGGAGAGCTATACAGTGTTCTGGAACTGTCCTCATAATTGTCTCAGCTTCAACCAATATAATGATCAACCTTGTACTCACATACTAAGCTATATTATAAATTAGGAATGACCAACCAGAGAGTGGACAATTATAAATGTAAATAAGTAGTAATTTTTTATTTATTTAGTAATGGCATCAAAAAACATGCAACTACTGTCCTGGATAAACATGTTGCATAAGGTTTTTCTTGAGTGCAGACAATAATTGAAGAAAGACTTACAACAACTATTTAAAATACAATTTAAAACCTAATTACTTTAAAATAGTATCACATGATAAAATAGGACATAGTAATTGATATAAATAAAAATAAAAAATATAAAAGGAAAAAAATCTAATTTAATTTGTGATGCAGTTCACGGCATCCAGCCACTTCCACAGGCAGTTGAACAGTGAATCAAAGTTCAACGGCCTGAGAATGTGACTGGATGCCATGAAACGCATCACAACTTAAGTTTACAGATAATAACAAACAGACAAAGGTAAGGGGGCCCTGCTTACAAGTTTCTAATCTAAAGGGAAATAGGCATTGATATATGATAAGTTATATACAGTATATTGCATATTGGTCCAGCCATATTGCAGAGGTTATTGGTGGGCTGTATGTTCCAGTCACACAGGAATGTTGGCCTAAGGTCAGCAGGATGTGAAAGTAAAGAAAGAGATAATATGTAAAGTTATGTGTGGACTGTATAGAAGGGATATAGTTGGGTTGGATAGCTAATGGAGCTTAGCACTGTTTAATTATCATTTTTCAAGACTTCAATCTTCTACTATATAAAAGCAAAAATTTGCCCTTCTATCTTTCTATACAAATCCACAGTTTGCAAGTCAAGATCGTGAAATTTTGCATACGAGTGTATTAAAACATGGCGGAGGCAACTAAAAAAAATTTAAATCAAAATTAATTAGTGTTCATTTTTAATTAATTAAAAAACACATTTTTTGCATAGCATTCACCCTCTACAGGTCAGGTACGGAATCAGAAAAGGATTTAGCTTACATACTATTTTTCATTTTCTATATCTACTATATAAATCCAAAAAATGTTCCTTCTGTCTTTCTGTACAAATCCACAGTTTACAGTACAAGCCACAGTTTACAAGCCAAGATATCTCATTATTCTACACCTAAAACACTAAAGAAGAATAAAAGCATTGTCCTGTTTGGTTTATTGTTATATGCAGATTTGTACACCATTCTTCTTGGGCCATCTGCAAGGTCAATAATAAAAATATTAAAATGTTATTATTCATAATTTGATTTTATAACATGCATTTTGCTACATACTAATGAATTATGGAATATTATTCTGTAGCATATAATCTAAGTCTCTGAACATCATTTACTATGGTTTACAGTACCTTTTAAATGCTGTATGATTTTATAACCACTATTGATATTAAGCCAGGCTTATTATGAGTCTGAATATTCTATAAATTGCTATCTGCATCCATGAGCAGAGATCCATCTGATTTAGAATCAGGCCCATAAAGATGGCAACAATACTGGGATGCAAAAACGCAGCTCTGCAGCACAAACTTTTATTTATACTTGCTCATTCATGAGCTTACACAACTAGATGGTGTCAACAGTGGCGACCAAATTTTTTTGTCTATCTCCTTGGTTGCTGGACCGCACTATGGAACGCACAGAGTCTACTTCTTTTTTATTCCTTTGTCAGCCCCTGATGGGTAAATCCGATTGGATGAATCTTATACACTATGGAGATACTGAATGCCGGAAACAGCTGCACAAGGAACTGGAAGCAGTTGTTCTGCATTTCATAGTGCGATCCAGCAACCAGGAAGTAATAGTCATCCTGGTATCAAAGCAACAGAAGCTCTTGGCTGCAGTGGTGGAACACCTGGAGACAATGGAGTAATTTGCCGCTGGGCACCAGCCCTGAAGGGGGCACCTGGCTCCATTGTCACCCGGCCATTTTGGGCACTGCTGAGGAGAAGCTGCATGGAGAAGAAGCGCCGCTGATCAGAGCTCCTTCACTCCCCCCTGGCACCAGTGGCAGCTGTAGGATGGAGCTCCCTCCTGAGCTCCAGCTTCCAGGTCTCACAGTGCACTATGGGAGTGACATCATGACATCACTCCCATAGTTCTGAGGAGCAGGTGATGTGGATGGATGTAAGTAGGCACTGGAGCTGGGTTTAAGGTAAGTGTTGTGTTGTGTGTGCATGTGTGGGGGATGGGGCTTACTACTGAGGTCACTACAGGGGGAATTACAGGGGCCTTGCTACTGGGGGCATCCTATGGGGGGCACTACAGTGGCCTCACTACTGTAGGCACTACAACTGGGGCACTACAGGGGCCCTTACTACTGGGGACACTTCAAGGGGCATTACTACTGGGGCACTGCAGGGAGCATTACAACTGGGGCCACTGCAAGAGCATTACAACTGGGGGCACTACAGGGGCTCTTACTACTCTGGGCACTGCAGGGGGCATAATTACTGGGGGTACTACTACAGGGGACATTACTTTTAGGGGCATTATTACCCGGGGCATTACTACAGGGGGCATTATTACTACTGGGGACACTGCATAGGGGGACCACCACTGGGGACACTTTATAAGGGGCACTAATGGGGGCACTGTATATGGTATTCTGCATAGGAGGACAACTACAGGGGGCACTGTATAAGGGGAACTACTGGAGGCACTGCATAGGGGGACCACTAATGGGGACACTGCATTTGGGGACCACTACTGGAGGTACTGCATAGGGGGACCACTACTGGAGGCACTGCATAGGGGGACCATTACTGGGGTGCACTACATAAACAGGTACTGCATAGGGGGACCTCTACTGAGGGCACTGCATAGGGGGACCACTACTGGGGGCACTGTATAAAAGGAACTGCATAGGGGTGGCAGCAGCTGGGGCTGGCACATGTGCTGGGGGGGGTGGTACATTTTAATTTTGTGGGTGCACCAACATTTATCTTGCCTCCGGGCACCTGGGATGAAGTTACGCCACTGCTTGGCTGTGTTTACACTGTATATCCGACAAATTTTGAATGCTTCTATCTACGAAGTGTGCTTTACACCGTTATAGGTCCTACTTCCTTCAAAGACCTTAGGACTGTGGATGGGGAAGTTTGTCACACTTTTCGTGAGACTTGCCTAAGAAGAGGTTTGCTGGAGGATGACGTGTAAAAAAAATTCTTAAAATCCCGGGCAATGCCGGGTACTCCAGCTACTATCTAATAAAATTGCCTCTTGACTTTTAAATTGTATATTAGTCTTCTTTGCCACTTTTAGTGAGCTAGCCATGGCCAAATCTTTGATTTGTTTATCACATGCATTTGTTTTAGGGTGGTTCTCTTCTTCTGTATATTTGTCTGAAAGTAATTTTTCCTCAATAAGTGGCTTTTCTAAATATTGCTTCTTTTTGTATAGATTTTTTTTAAACTCAAACCACAGGGACACTTCCCTTTTATGTACCATTGGGATATTCTTATTCAACATTTTTATTTCAGCACTTCTATCTTTTGCCAAGTCTAAATCTGTAGCAAATGAATTATAGTTTTTTTATTAAAATCATGCATTTGCCCCTGCACATCAGCACTGCTCTGTCTGGCATGACTCACACCTCACAGCAGTGCCCTCTGTGTTCTCTTCCACTCCTGAAGTAAGACAGAATAGCCACCAATGGCCAGCTCCATAGTGCTATATATAAAGTTTTCTAAGCTCACTGCCTGCTTTCCTGCCGCAGCTGCCTCATGCATGTCAAATCTAGTCAGAGCGATGGACTTCAAGATTCTTTTCCCCTTGTACCCCTGCAACCTAGTAGAACCCCACGATGTCAGCACATACAATAACCTAGCAAAAGCCCAGAAATCACACCCCAATCACTAATATAGGTAGGTTATTACAATATATACATATAATTAGGTACAATAAACAAATAAATCTAGTGACCAGGAGTCACAACAAAATTATTTTTGTTTAATGTATTTAGCACACATAAGTACAATTTACATATAAATGAGCTTTAATTTCACTAATCCCTTTGCTTGCTACATTTTTTATTTATTTAATTCTGTATGCAGTTTTATAGCGATTAACCAGTTTATGTATCTATATAAGATTTATTTAATTCTTTTATACAATTTTTTATGGGGGGGGGCTATTTCCATTTGCCCTAGGCACAAAAACCCCTCGTTATGCCTGTGATTGCCATAGAAGCAGTGACAACTGTCATTATCTTGTTTGCTCTGCAAACCACTTTAAGTGCCTTCAACTCACTGTCTCTTTTTTACAGAGACTCTTTAAAAAAATGTTTTTCAAGCACAAATACTTTTTTATTGGCCAATTGAGATTTTAAAGAAAGACTGCTAATTTATTAATCTTGCAGTTCAGCATATTGATGCAGAGGGTGGCTCCATCCTCCCATGTCACCTGCATTTGGCTTGCAAGTTGCATGGTACAGTATCCTGCAGCCAGTAGAGCTGCACCATGTTGGATTCAAGAATGCTTACTATACTTCAGATGCACTCATGATGTAGAGAATACTAGCTGAAGTACCCCACATTGCCTGGGTTACTTCAAGTTATTAAGTTTTATTATGTGATGTTGTCCAAATTAAATCCAGTGGAAGGCCCAGAATATGCTCACTGGGTCAAAGTTCAACCCGGCACCTTCCACCGTGAGGTAGGATTGGGACCCCAACCACACCATTAGGTAACCAGACCAATTACCAATCCTCTGTGAAGTTTATCCAAATCCATCCAGTGGTACTCCCAGAACAGGTTGCCCGGGTAAAAGTTCTGCCCAGCGTACACCAACAGAATGTCCAACTGGGACCTCAGCCCCCTAGTATGTCTTCTGGGATCCAAAGTATCCAATCTGTGAAGTTTTCATCCAATTCCATCTAGTAGAAAGCTCAGAACATGCTCCCTGGATTAAAGTTCTGTCCAGCATACACCAATGCGATATACAACTGGGACCATAACCCCCCTAAAGCCTGGCTAGGATCCAACCGGACAACCTTGCATGGTTTCATCCCAATCAGTGCAGGGGTGTCCGAATGCATAACTAGACAGACAGACAAACAAACTGACCAATTAATTTTAAATATAAGATCATTTTACCTAAGGAGTGTTGATCAATATCTGAACTTCAATGCACTCATATTGGAGTGAATTTAACTCCTTAAAAATACTTAATATAGCTTAAGCTAAAATAAGAAACCATTTGAGCTATGGTTGTTTATACCTCTACTGCAAATGAATACTCTTTTTAATCTTAGTATTATAGTACTCTACTATTAGAACCAAAATGAGAGTGGACCTAATTTACTATATCATTTTCAGTAAAACAATACCAATCCTTATATGAACTAAGGGGCACAATGTGTGAGAAACAGTGAAGGGATATCTTTACAAATTTTTGAATACTACTGGTATTATGTATATAGGAAATTAAGTATTGAGACAATTATAGCTAATTAATCACAATACACAGGTACTGTATGTATATATATATATATATATATATATATATATAATATATATATATATATATATATATACACATACACTTATAGAATAGAATGAGGTACACCCAGTGGCATCGTTTTATTGTAACAAGCACATTTTTCCTATATTTAAATACAATTATTTTTTGTTCTGTCATTTTTGTATATATTTCACCTGCGTACTTCCAACGAACATTTAATAGTATTCAATAAAAGCTTCATTTTATTTATTGCTTATGTTTTGTGCATCACTATTTGAGAACTATTTTTATCTCCTACTGTACCTCTGTTTGCCCTATGACTAATAAAGTTGTAAATGAAAGCAACCCTGTGACTTTTACATAAATTCAAGATATTGACAAATATTATAATTGAGTATATTTATATTCATAATAAAGCTTCGTCTGACTGGAGCGGTAAATCATATCCTCTTGTTTTGTCCTGTTATCATGGATTATGACCAAACACAGTATCCAAATGCAATCCGTGTAGAATAAAAAGGGGAAGACCTAATCAGTCTTCACTTATTCTTAATAAGCTCACCTGCACCTCAGCCACAGGAAGACCATAATACTCCTAGCCATTCTGCTGCACCACCATCTTCAATAGATCCAGCAGTGGGCCTGATCAAGGCTGATTTTCAAAGCACTCTGGTAGACTTTGTGGTCTCTCAAAACCTCTAAAATAGCCACATTATTAGGCAGATGGGAAGGAGACAATGTATGCTTGCCAACATAAACGATAGCATCAACGGGTTTGTCAGTGCTATAGAGGCCCAAACAGCTTATAATAGAATCCAACATTTCCAAACAAATGCTATTAGGGATTTAATCAATAATTTTGTTTCATTTACTGGACAAATCTCACCTACCCGAAGTCTACACAACAACATCTGCTAGCATATAATGGTAAAAAAAAAACTATCGTACTTGCAGTATGGCGCTGCACTCCACAGCAGCATGGGTCACTAATAAGTCACCAACTTACAAATACATAAATACAGATAAAAACAGTGACACCACCTGCGCTAAGGATTGCTCTAGCTGATAGTATTCTCATAAACGGTATTCCAAATTCTTGCTTGGTCCTGTTTGACAGTTAGTTTCATATACTGTAAATAAAGAAAACAAATCACACAATGGTGCAATATTGTTGGGAGGATTAACACCCCATAAGTGTCCAAATCAGTAAATAGGAAGATGGTGTCCAAGTCCCTTTCCTAAGTCCAGACAGTCCCACTTCTGTTAAATATCACCCAAATGTGGTGGACATTGTACACACTGCAAACTCTTATATGTATGCTTACATGAGATAGGATGGTGAAAAGCTCATAAAGGTTTCTTACATCATCTGGTATCCTCCCCAGGATTGGACATATGATAGCATAATTGCTCCAATGTGAATTTAAAACCAAATAAAAAAGCTATAATACAATATTGAGTTGCAAACACAAGCTTTTATTATAAAAACACAGGGGGAGTGTGCGTACCATATTGATGTAAAATATAGCACACCACTGCACTGCAGAAGATGGAACCCGGATATTTATGCAAATAGTATGGTAAATATGGATAGAGCCTCTTACCACAATGCACTCGATAGGAGGTGTTGATCCTCCCAACAATATTATACCACTGTGTAATTTTTCTTCTTTATTTATATGAAATTAACTGTTAAACAGGACCAACTAAGAATTTGGAATGCTTTTGATGAGAATACTGTCAGTAGGAACAATCCTTAGCGCCAGTGGTGTCACTGTTTTTTTCAACATCTGCTATCTCCATGCCACAACTCTATCTAAAGGTTGTTCACATGGTCACTCTTCCATGCCATGCATCCTAAAAGGAGAAAAAAAACATTTGGTTAGTCCATCTGAATAAAGCTCTATAATTTTATCAGGTTTTAAAGAATACATACACAATGTGACTGTTATTTCATTTAATAGATTTGTAATGTTGCTTTAATTTAGCAATTATTGAAAAACTAAAAAAAAAACTGTTGTTTAGGCTTAATAAAAATATTTATTTTGGGGTAAACTGGTTTGTTTCTTTGTCTTTCTTTAATTACTGGTGGCTTGTAAACCCAAAGGATAGTACTATAAATCTACTCTCTGGGTTTAAATGTGTGACACTAGGAAAAAAAGGAATTGATTATATCAATATTTAACTATTTGTGAATGTGAAATACAAAACATGAAGAAACTGCAATAAAATTGAATTTCTATAGTTTTTAAATATCATAAACAAATTGAAAGCTATGGAAAAAATGTTGTTGCAGAAATTGTGGCACTGGCAGCTTGGTTTCTAATGTAATGATCTTTCTGCCTTAAATGTTTTGCATGAACGGTACATCTCAGATTTAGGTGAGAGCATTTTGACAGCTGTAATGAGGAATCAAATTTAGTTACTGGCTGTATTGCCAATTCAAAACTCATGAGACTGACTTCCACTGTCTAACTCATATCAAAAATGATGTCCTTCCAACATGATGAAACAATGCAACATATGGGAGAGATTTTATTTACAATGATCAAGAACTCGGAAACAAGGAAAAAAATCCATATGAGCTATTGGGAACAAATAGAAGCATTTACCATACCATTAAAATATCTAGCTGTACAAAAAAGGGATTAACCTGAATAAGAAATAGTTTTCATTGCATCTCAATTCTATAACATCTCTCTGTTGCTATGAGAAAATACAAATATTTCTGCATGGTTAAACAGACAGGTTTAGCTGTAAACCTGACAGAAGGTATTGTTAAATATGTGCAGGGTGATTTACATTTATTTTGATTGCTTTCAATTTCAATGCATTTAAATTGTGCTGAAATATTTCTGTACTCAACTGTCCTAAAACCAGTCAGTCAGAAAATGTAGAAACCTGCTGTCTGACAAAATCTAATGTTTAAAGTTGTAATTATAAGCACACTTCTCTAGGATCCCTAGACTATAGAGTGCATAGTGTGACATGTTTAACAGTGTGTTATTTATCATTTGCATCATTTAAATTATGGGCAAGATATGACAATTGTCAATCTTTCAAAAACTGGATGCATTTCCC
This sequence comes from Taudactylus pleione, assembly GCA_031769625.1. Lineage (NCBI taxonomy): Eukaryota > Metazoa > Chordata > Amphibia > Anura > Myobatrachidae > Taudactylus > Taudactylus pleione. The sequence continues at coordinate 2,357,762 of JAUIMM010000040.1, read as the reverse complement.
TTAACCACATTGCATTTCTATAGTTATAGCTTACATAGTATAATATATACACAAACACTTAATACAGTAATGCTTTAAACAGTAGACATTATTTCTTTCTAAAACATATTTTTTCTGTTGTAATTTAACACCACTATGAAGCTAAACACATTTAACTGACACTCACTGTATATAGTTTATAGTGTATACATCTTCTTACTGTTACTAAACCTTTTACCCTCTGTTGCTGCTGCCGATTGCTCCTTTTCATTTCGTATTGTAGATGTAGTTTTACTAAATGATTGGCAAGTCTGATGAAAGGAAGAGGAGCAATAAAGATATAGTTGACCCTCATCAGCATTCAGTGATAAAAAGGGAAATGGGTCAGAATAGATAGTAAGCTGGGCCTTTTATTAACAAGCATGGTTGCTGTCACCCAGCTAGTATATAATAATAATAATAATAATAATAATAATAATAATAAGTAGTAGTGCTGGAAACTCTAATTCTAGGGTCTATGTATCAAAGTCTGGTACATTTCCACTCTTTCCTCCAAATTTCCAATGAAACTGCTATTTTGCCATTCAAAATGGCTGTTCCAACAGGAGCAGGGGTTGGGTACGTGATGCCAGCACTCGGGATCCCGGAAGTCAGAATCCAGATGCCAGCATCCTGACAGGGTTAAGATACTGACAGCTGTCGGTGAGTATCTTAACCCTCCTTCTACCACCAAACGCATCCCTCCCCACTAGTGCAAAAAACCTTACACTACCAGTGCCTAACCCTCCCCCCAGTGCCTAACCATAACCCTCTCCCTAGTGCCTAACTTAACCCCCTAACCCCAATACTTACTGTTGTGATAACACAAGATTATATCCTCAACCACATACACTTTTTGTATCAAAGTATTAAGTTCCACTCCAAGATATTTTTATAACCCTGGTCCTTTCACATACTCTGCCATTTCAGCTTACATTAGACTATTTGCAACCTAGTTGCTATTGATAGTATATCATTTGTATTCTGCTTGCAATAGTTAATGATGATAAGATATTATGTATTATTCAGATTTTATTGAAGTATACACTGTATAATATTGAGATGTGATTGAGATGCCTTCTTAGTAGCCTGATTCTATCTTGACTAAGACTGAGACTGCCAGTGTTACAAGGTATCCAAATCCTGAGGTATTATGTGTTAATTCTGCCCTGTGACTAATCCCTATGAGATGTCCCTCTCCTTGCCAATCAGATGGATAACAATGTTAATGACCCATTTTTTTATTTTAAATACTTTATATATTAGTATCATATTCTGCATAGGAGATATTGTGGGTGCAATTACATTGTCAGATGTTTCTTTCGAAAATGTTATAGTTAAATTCATGATATAACTGTCTTTAGGATATTAGTTGAAATACACTGATAATTAGATATAAGAAAAAAATTAAGAGTAAGATTCTGGCGCAAAAAGTAGCTGTCCATCTGTTCACCCGATTCTGTCCCAAACAGAGTAAATGATAGTATATAACAAAAGGTGTGGGTAGATAGTCCACGGCAATGTTAAACTGGCAACACAAAAAAAACGATATTCAAAGCAACAATAGTCCTTCACTTAATGGTAAGTGGTACTGTATTTTTCTTTTCACTCTTGTTCTTTTAGACTCTTGTCAGTGTGGTTTGTATACATAAAAGAGTAAAAAGCAAATTATATATATATATATATATATATATATATATATATATATATATGTGTAGTATCATCTACACATTAATTACAGACACCCTTAATAAGATGTAAAGGATTAGAATGGTGATAACCAGAATCTTTTTATATCAAAGCACAAAAGTTGTAATAAGAACATTTGAAGGTAGCAGTTCTATTGGTAATAGTAAGTGTAGAGTTCCCTACTTGCTTCAAGATAAAATAAGTAAATCTTATAGAGGTTTATTTTTAGAGTGTTCCTCTCTCTAGATTGTGCTCAATCCCAGAAACCACAGTCATAGCTAGTACAGTCACCCAAAATAAATGTGTTCATACAAATCAAGAATAGTTAAAATGTCTAACACTCATCCCCAACTCACACTTTTATGTAGTTAGGATGTAGTTAGGATCCTCATATAAAGGTTGTGTTCATCCTTCTTTGAAACACGTCTCATATACTGTAGATCTAAAAATTATACCCAGAGTGGTGTAAAAAAAAGTTTTTCACAACTTATTTAAAATAAACTCACAGAACGGAATATCACTAAAAGTCCAAGTCCAATAGTGAAAACAAAACAAAGGTTCTTTCCACAGTCTCTTTAGCTTCAAAAGGAGGTATAACCAGAAACCACAATCTGGTTCTGCAGCATATGTAAATGTCCGAAAATATACCCACTTGATTTCACAAAAACTAGGCATACCTCCGATTTAGCAGAAAAGGATAGGAAACAGAGAGTTGTAGTAAATGGAGTGTATTCACATGAGGGAAAGGTTACCAGTGGAGTAGCCCAGGGATAATATTAAAGGGAAAGTATGCCTTTTTTCAGAAGACACAAAGGTATGCAACAGGATAGACACACCAGGAGGGGTAAAACAAATGACTGAGGATCTGGGTAGACTAGAGGTATGGGCAAGAACATGGCAACTACAGTTTAATGTCAAAAAATGCAAAATCATGCACCTGGGTCTCAATAACCTAAATGCTAAATATAGTATCAAGGACACTATAATGGAAAATACAGAGGAGGAAAGGGATTTAGGAGGCAACGTTTCAAATGACTTAAAGGCAGGCTTACAATGCACCAAAGCATTGAGAAAGGCAAGTCAGATGCTTGGTTGCATAGGGAGAGGAATCAGTAGCAGGAAAAAAGAAGTGATAATGCCACTGTATAGATATTTGGTATGGCTTCATCTAGAACACTGTGTTCAGTTCTGGAGGCCATATCTCCAGAACGATATAGACACATTAGAGACTGTACAAAGAAGGGCAACTAATATTGTGCATGGCCTACAGCAGCTAAACGATCTAAATATGTATAGTTTGGAACAGAGAAGGGAAAGGGGGGACATGACAGAAACTTTCAAATACATGAAGGGTCTTAACAAGGGATAGGAGGGAAGCATTCTTCAAAGGAAGAGATGTACAAGAACATGAGGACATGCACTGAAACTGGAGGGAGGTAGGCTCAGAGAAAATTTGAGGAAAAATTACTTCACAGAAAGGGTAGTGGATAAGTGGAATAGCCTCAGATCAGGTGTGGTTGAAGTTAAAATGGTGGAACAATTTAAACATGCTTGGGATAGGCATAAGAATATCCTTAAAAGAGACATAAGAAGCAAATAGGGTTGATGTTGCCTAAAGGATGCATGAAAAGGGGCAGACTAGACGGGCCAAGTGGTTCTTACCTGCCGTCAAATTCTATGTGACTATGTTTATACCAACGCATTTTGATCTGGTGATCTTTCCCAAGGTATATTGGAGAGCTCATAATCTCTAGTATTTATACTAGTTGGTGGTGATTTACCGGAAGTGATGTCATCGCTGTAATGCAGCTACTGTAGCTTATGTCTAAACAAAGACTAAGAACAGGGCATCCCTGTATAGCTCGTAGAGTCATCCATCGGACCAATGGTCTAGCTCTCCGTGTAACCATAAAGAAATGTCTAACTTACTCTACTGTGGTACACGGGGACACACTTCCACCCAGCAGCATCAAACCGAAGTTTTGCATTCCGCCATGCATTCCCAACGGCGGAAGCAGTCCGGCATTCACTGTACCTGAAAATATGGGAATGCAACTTTGGTCTGGATAAAACATCCCCGTGACAATGCCAGATTGGAAAGCATGAGTTCCGTACCTGCATCCCAGAAATAGGAAGTGGAGTGAAGTGGAGTATAGTAAAAAATGGGTCAAATCCCATATCATTATTGCACAATAGTAAATACAGTGTAAAAATCTACAGTACATTTTGAATTATAAAAATGATATACAATATAAATACAAGATCAGAAGCTTGAATAAAAAATAACTAGTACATATCTAAAAAGTACATGTATTAGAAATGTTAATCTATATAAAAAGGACACAATAAGAAAAAACACTAATTATAAAATATTCTATTGTATCTGAATTATATAAACCATTTTAATTCAAAATCCAGGTTCAAGCCTTCTGGAACTTGAGTACCGAATTTAAATATCCAGCATATTTCAGCCCTTGCTAGGCGACCCTCTTCATCCCTATCCCGCCAGTTTTATTATATGTGTTGTATGCAAATAAATCATAGAGTGCTACCTGGGGAACATCTGTGTGCTTAACTAAAATGGTCAGATAGATTGTGAGTGATAAGGCCTTTCTTGATATTCCTAATATGTTTGGGTATACACATCTTAAGTGCTCTGCTGGTGCTGCCGACATATGTAAGTCCACACTCACATTCTACAAAGTAAATTACATTAGTAGTGTGGCATGTAATAAAATCATTAATGGCATAATCTACTTATTTTACATTAAAACTGGTATATTTAGAGTCTGGGGTATGAAATGTTTTATAGACCACACATCTTCACATCTGTGAAAACCTCTGGGTCTCACACAATTTGGAATGTCATACTTAAGGGCACTTTTAACAAAGTCTGTTCTTATATTAGGAGCTTTCCAATATATAAAAAACAGTTTTCTGTGGATAATATCCTTAAGAATCAGATCTCTTAAAAGAAAATGCCATTGATTTTGTATAACTTTTCCAAAGGACTTGTAATCTGAGCTGAAATCTGATATGAAGGCCCATTCTATGTTCTTCACATCTGCATTTTTCTTTTCACCTTTTAAGCCCATTCTGTCCATATTACCCACTTCCTGTTGTGCCTTTTCTAATATTGATGGATCATAACCTTTGTCAAGGAATCTTTTCTGCATATTTTTTATTTTTAAATTGTAGTGTATATCTTCACTACAGTTACACCTCAGGTGCACAAACTGTCCCTTTTATATTCCTCTCAAACAATTGGGATAGTGATGACTTTATAGCTAATATAACTGTTGGGATCAGTTGGTTTAGTATATCCTTTAGTTTGGATCTGATTAATATATATGGACAGATCAAAAAAGTTTACCACTTTTTGGCTAATATCAAATGTTAAAAAATTATGAACCAGATTCTTATTTAAATGGTCATAGAATGATGTAAGGTCTGCCATTGTACCATTCCAAATAAACAAAAAATCATCTATGAACCTGTGCCAGGATACCAAGTTCGCACCAGCCAGACCATTGTTCCACATGTAATCCTGCTCCCAAGAGGACATGAAAAGGTTAGCACAACTGGGTGCAAACCAGGTACCCATGGCAGTCCCTATCTTCTGTATAAAGTAGTCTCCCTCAAATAAGAAATAATTGTTCTCCAATATGAGTTGTATTCCTTCCAGAATGAAGTTAATCTTATTCTTTGGGAGCTCTGTTTTATCTAAATGCCACTTAATTGCACTGAGCCCGTCTTCATGATTTATCACTGTATAAAGGGATGTGACACCTGCTGTGACAAGATGCATCCCCTCATTCCATTTAATCTCCACCAATTTAATATTTGTGCACATGATGTCTTTAATATATGACTTGTTTTTAACCACTAGAGATTGGAGGAAACAGTCAATCATAGCTGATAAGTTAGTCATTAAGCCACCTATTCCTGCTATTATCGGTGTACCTGGGGGTGCAGTGGGGGATTTTTATGCACCTTTGGAAAGGTATATATGACAGGGGGTTTTCAGGTTTTGTATGTTTAAAAACTCAAATTCTTTGTTACTGATGGTCCCTTCTGCGAGCTATTTATGCAGAAATGTTTGGAAGTTGTTTTTAACTCTATTAGTAGGGTCAGTTTTTAATATTGGATATGAGCAGTTTTTATTCAATTTTCCATACATAATTATTCTAATCCTGGACAGCTGTACCCACCCACCCACCCCCCTTTGTCACAGAGTTTGAAAAAATATTAGAGTAATTTTTCAGGTTTCTAATGGCCTCCATTTTTTTCTAGTGATATTTTAACACTTTTTTTCTTTTTGGGTTTAATTTTAGCAAAATCCTTGATAACTGTTTTTATGAAGCCATTTATAAAACTCATTTTTACATGTGCCACATAGAAGGTTGATTTCTTTCTCAATTTAGATTTAGTTTTTATTGTTAACTTCCTAAAAAATTTGTGGACGACTACAAAAGTCTTAAAAGGATCTATGTCAGATTAAGGTTTAAAGGTGCAAAGTTAAAAACCTTTTTTCAAGAATGCTTTGTTCAGTTTCTGAGAGTATTTCTGAGCTCACATTACATAATTTTACATCACCATCTTCTTTTTCAGATATTTATTTTTCTTTAGATCCAATATGTGGCTCTATTTTATGTTTTCTTTGTTTATTTTTCCTCCTATTTTGTTTCCCCCTCTTTTGCCCCTTGGGTAAATATTTTCTCCATATCGAAATCTCAGTTTTCCAATGGGTCTTCCTTCTCCTAAAAAAGGGGAATAAGTCCAAGAAATATAGTCCCTTAAGGGTTTATAATTGTTGTGGATAGGGATAGCGGACCTATTATCCCATTTATCAACTCTAATTTTACTTGGAATTTCTCCTGGGATACATCCAATTTGTCTTTCTCTCCTCTGATATTCAATAATTTGTCTATAGAGTCGAGTTCTTCAATTGTGTTTAACCTCTTTTTCTAAAATAATAAACTCTGGCATTTGTTCAAATGGCTGTAGAAGAGTTTGTAAAATGTAAAATATCCTTTAATTCTTCCCTTTTTTCTTTTAAAATAAGATTAATGATTGAAAATGAACACTCATTCAATTTATCTTTCCATTCTTTCTTTAATTTGCCACTAGATTCATTAAACATTGGAATTTTTTTTATTTCTAAGGCCATTAGGGATTATTTGATCTGCTAAGTACTTCTCCAATGTGGCAATCTCCCACCAGAGGGTGTTTTCATTTAATTAAAAAAATCCTAATTCATTCATAGGTGTTTCTAGATCATCGTCTGTTCCACCTGGTTATCGATTTTAAACACTTCCTTGACAAAATCTTGTCTACCTTTTAGGTGATTAAACATAATACTGCAAAGATCTTCCCAGATTTGGGATAAAGGTATAGAGATAAGAAAAAAAATGGAGAGGAATATTTTGGTGCAAAAATAGCTGCCCAACTGTATACCTGATTATGTCCCAAACAGAGTAAATTATAGTATTTAACAATACAGTGGGTGTGGGTATATAATCCAAGGCGCTGTTAAACTGACAACACAAATATGATCCTAACTACATAAAAGTGTGAGTTGGGTACAAGTGTCAGACATTTTAACTATTCTATTTAAGCACTATTTTGGGACCTAATATATGAGATGCCTTCCTGTTAGTTGTAATTATTATAATGTGTGTGTTCTTATAAAAATAAAGAGCATTATGATCCCAAAGAGGAATCATGTGAAGGCTAGCACCATTAGCCTTCCCAGGTTGACCAGCTAGACCTTTCCCAACATAGAGAGGTGTTGCATATCTGGGATTCTCAGAGTAATGACAGCAATCAATACCATACAAACTGCTGCACCATTCCCTGGAGTGCAATGTAAAAGAAGAGTTTTGTATGAAGATCATAGTCAGAGGCATGTCTAGTGGATATGGAATTGACTCCCATACACCCAATATATCATGACCATGGGCCTGATTTAGAGATGTATGATTTTGCAGCTGTGATCTTGCACACAGCTGCTGTGCAAAAATATGCAAATGCTGTAGCTGGCTGGAAATGTATTGAGATGCCCACTGTTGACTTTGCAGATCCAAACAAGTGTATACGAATACACAGCCATCATTGCAGATCATTCAGTAATTGTCCATCTGACCCTATAGTCATGAAGCATGGCCATTTGAACAGAGACATCTGACTCAATTTATCTGCATATGGGATTGCAGATGCAGGCTATGACATGCCTTGAAAATAGTCACATTTCCTTGTGACCTCCCTCAATGGTCCCTGATTGTCAATCACTTTGCTAAGAAATCCTATCTGTGAGCAGCATCACAAAGGTACTTTGGCATATTGTGACGTTGATGCATGCACAGTAACCGATAATGGCTAAACTGCTTAAACATCGGCATTGCATTATTTGTTATTAGTTGTTATTAATATATTACTTTTCACAATGTAGATGGTTCTAAGATAACTCTTGTCCTGATTCAGAGGTGGAGGCTAATGCATTTGCAGTTGTAAATTTTTGAGGAGTCGCAGCAGTGGTAGTATGCAAATGTTAGTGTACTTATATGCGCCAAATAGTGCAAGCCTTGAGACACTCACTTTAAGTGTCCATGGGCAGTACAAACTCCACCATCAGAGCACCATAATGACTACCATCAACACTAACTACACCCTATGGCTGGTGCAGTGTCTGAACTTTCACTAAACATATGCTCTGTGGCTGCAGCTCTGCATTAGACAATACAGCCATGTCCAATAAGATAAGCGGTACAGTTTTTGAGAAAGCCAAATGCACCTGAACTTATGAGTCAAACAGAGTCCCAGTTCGGAATCACCTTTGGGTTCCTAGTAGAACTGAGGCCTGACTCTGATCTTCTCAAATTTCAGAACTCTGATTTATGAACTGGATCTTGCTTGTTTTGGATTGCATTTCAGCCAATTCCCTTTTATTTCAGGTATTGTGAGGTGGTCAAAATGTAATGACTGTAATTTTTAAAGTAATCCAAAACCAAAAGCAAACCACAACACTTGAGGGTGGTTTTGGAAAAACCAAAACCAAAACATGGGGGTCTGTGCACATCTCTAGTGTTCACTGACATGCAAGAGACACTCCCATAACATGCTCATGTTGGCATTTTTTTTTTGCTCCCTTTAGGCTACCTCCCAGGATGTGACTGAGAGGCTGCCAGCTCAAATGGGAGTCATCTTATTAGCTATAGTGGTCTCTGCATGCACTCAGTGGTATGCATGCACCATAGGGGTTTCAAGGACTTTTTGCACATGTGCAGTAGCAAATAATCACTCAACTGTACAAATATCAATACTTGGTTCACCTCCGAATCAGTCCCTTCTCACTATTTGTAGTTGTTTAAAATGTGGCATGTATTTACTAACTCTAGCTTTTTGTTCCATTTCAGAATGTTTTTATGGGTGTAAAATTATGTGAAGTGGCATCAAATGGACTGTACTTTTAATAATTATAGGGCACTATTAAGTGTTGTTTGTGATGTACATGCATACACAAATAAAATGATGCATGTATGAGTGTACAATGCAGTGTTTATATATAAGGATAAATCACAGGAAACACTTCCAACCAAAGAGAAATGGGACCCAACACCGAGTGTAGTGCACAGAACATTTTTGTACAAGCAGAGCTCATAGGTAAACAAATTCTGTTTTAGGAAGGACTGAAAGGCATTTTTCTATCTTGCAACACTGACATTTTAGGGGTTGCTAAAATGCAATGGTTCCCATACAGGTGCTGAGGGCACTAATTAATTTCACTTGTTGCAGAGTTGGACCATAGACTATGTCAATTAATAAAATAATCCCTTTGCTCAGCATCACATGTACTAATTTTACCAAATTATCTTTGGTGGTTTGAGGGAACTTGACCTGCTCTGGCTACCATACCACAAACAGAACTCTCAGCTCCGATTAGGCAGCTCATACAGCTCACATCAGTGGGAGCAGAAAGCAGAGACAGCAGGGACAATAGGCAGTAACAAAAATCGCCACTTGAGATGGGCTGCTTTGCATGCCCAGCCACAACAGCTCTTCCTCCCAAAGCCTTTGCAGAGTCCAGCAAGATGAGCCTGAACTGATTCCCTGCAGCCTGCCTGCAACCCCAAGAAAGTACAGTTGGGATTCAGGCACTGCAAAATGACTACAGGGGCGGACTCAGAGGCAGCCAGCCAGATTTAAAAATTAAGTTTTATAGAAATGTATTGTTTAAAGTCAGCACAGAATGTATTGAAGGGTTCTGAGTGGTGCTGTGGTCTGGCTGGGTGAGAGGTGATTAACGATGGGTGCTTAATGTTTCTGTGATCTGTGCTGCTTGGTGAAGGGTGCTGTACTGGCAGATGGCATTCAGGTTCTGTATGAGCGGTGCTGGATGAGGATTTATGTGGGTGAGGGGTGGTGGGTGTTGCTGGCTGCTGCTGTGACCTGTGCTGCTAGGTGATGGGTGCTGTGCTGGAATACTGGGAGAGGGGTGCTGTGTCAGAGGCAGAACTAGCAGCATTTCAGCCAGTACATTGCACCTGGAGCCACCGCAAAAAAGGGACCCACAGCTGGCAGCAGTATAATGAGTCAGACAATCTCCCCTATATTTGCATAAGTCCCCTAGAGTCACTCTAAGGAAGGCTTCTGCCTATAACAACCACCCGTTGTTCCCATATAGCAGGGGTGGGGAACCTTTTTTCTGTCGAGGGCCATTTTGACATATATAACATCAGTCATGGGCCAAGTGCAGGCTGCGGTCCCTCAATGTGACATCACATGGGGCAGGACCACAATTGCTGTTGATTACAGCAATACCCAGAGCATCCTGAGGATGCTCCGGGGAGGTGTAAGGGCAGCAGTGTACCGTCAAAAGGGTCCTAATGATGCTCCTGGTGGCACTGCTGCATAGATTCTGGCTGCAGGGTGCCAGATGAGGCTAGCAGAAAACAGCTCTGAGGGCCAGACCAAATGATTCCCTGGGTCTTATACGGCCCCAGGATCTGAGGTTCCCCATCCCTTCCATATAGTATGACTCACTCATCCGTACTTACTGTAGGATTCCACTAGGTCTTAACCTCTGCATAACAGAGGCTTATACAAACAGCGGGAGTTTGCAAGGTAAAACTGCAGTAATAGTACAAAGGTAATATTAACCATGAAGCAGCATGCAGCTGTGGACACAAGCAAGTTAGAATGCACACTAATAACAGATAGCATGAATATCAGCAATACTAAGTTATAATATCGCAGGATAATTACCAAAGAGCAGTATGCACTGTGGACAATAACAGAATGCAATTGCATATAAACACAAGAGGACAGGAACTATGCATACCAAACTGCAGATACAGGAACAGGAACCAGACAGCATGACTTCTACAAGAATCTATCTCTGGCCAGGCAGAAATGGACTGGCTGCCCTATAACAGAAGTCAGAGCCAATCCCGTGTATGCAAATGAGACCAGCCTCTGGTAATTACCACTATGAAAAGCTGAGTGTTGCATGTTTACAGAGGCTTCCCAGCTGGGAGCAAGCAGCCTGGACCAAACCTCACTGGAGCTGTCTTTGCCTGTTAATCCTCTCAGTTCTGTCCAGAACCTGCAGAAGATATGAGCTATCATGATGGCTCATAACATTCAGGTGATGTGTGTGGGTGAGAGACACAGATCTTGTACAGATTGGAGGGGTTGACCTGGGTATTTTATATTTTATTCTGTAAATAACAGGTAACCAAAGTATATATTATTTAACATAATTTCTTCATAATAATCTTGTTTGTTTGGGTAGTACAGATGGTGTAATGGTTAGCATTACAGCACTGAGGTCATGGGTTCGATTCCCACTACGGTCCTAACTGTTGGGAGTTTGTATATTCTCCCTGTGCATGCGTGGGTTTCCTATGGGTGCTCCAGTCTTCTCCCACACTCCAAAAATATACTGGTAGGTTAATTGGCTCCCAACAAAAGATCACCCTAGTGTGTAAGTATGTGCGCATACATGTGTACATGAATATAGACTGTAAGCTCCACTGGGGCAGGGACTGATGTGAATGGACAAATATTATCTGTAAAGCGCTGTGGAATATGTGTGCACTATATAAATAACTTGTAATAAATAAAACAAATACTATTTTTGGAGTTTAGGTAGCACCATCTAAATGTTTTGCCTTCCTAGAAACCATTGTAATGAGTTTTCTGTATATCTGATAAGGTGAAAAATTGCTATAAAATCTACTCAGGAAGATAGGTTTTACAAAGTTAGACAGAAACAAATCTGCAGTCTCCACAATAGTTGGAAAATAATTCCAAAAATGAGATAGTGACATAGGTACCAATGCAGTGTGAAATGCAAGTAATGCACAATTGCTTGCACATTGTGTCCATGGAAATAAATTAATGCACATTTTTTTGCATCTTGGTGGCTGTACTGCCACTATCTCAACATTTCATAGGAATCATCATTATTAGTAGACACTTACTTCTGTCCTATACCTGGTGCAAGAGAACCTTCTGAAAGCAGGCATATTTATGTTTACGCACAACTCTGCACAGCTTACAATTTAGTTGGTGCACTCTCACTGATAGTGCCAAAGAGAGCAGGCCCGGGCCACATTACTATGGTGGTGTGACCTAATTGCAGGAGTCATGGCCATGCCCCTTAGAAAAAATAAAAAACAAAAACCCTGTTTGCAGTGCCGCTCAGCTTGTTGCAAATCTAAGGGGGGGCACAATCAGTGTGATCGTTCTCCCTCACAGGCAAAGGAGACTGCTGCTGCTCAGTGGCAGAAGTCTCCCTGCTCCACTGCAGCCCAGCACACATCAGCATGTACTGAGGGTGGGGCAGCATCAGATCCAAAACTGTGCCGGGCATCTCCAACAAGCCTAGGTAATTAGTACCTGCTCCCCAACCTCTTGGCGCCCCTGCTCACTGAACATTGCCTACAAATGATAGCTCTGTCATAGCCCAGTAATGCTCATTCAGCTGTTTAAAGACATGCAAGATACACCCCACAAATGGAAAATCTTTAAACTCTTCAATGGCCCCATAATCTATATATAGGGAAAACTGATTATATTTAATTTAATCAAAACATTTATTAGAAGAAATACTTTTACCAACCTACAGTAGTTAGGTCAAGATTTATTTTATGTATATATAGAAAGATTCAATACTCAACAAAATTTTAAAAATTAAAAAATTCTCTACATCTGGCATTTATTTTCGCCTAACTTAGGTATGCAGTATTTAGTGGAAAAATCTGATTTTCTTTAACACATCACACTAATTACATACACAAAAACAAAAGCAGTAATAGCTATTTCTAAAAAAAAGTAAGATAAGTGAAAATTTCAATCTATATAGACAAAAATAATCTTATATTAATTTATAAAATACTAATAAAACTATAGAAATGTTTAGAAACTGCAAACTAAACTTTAGAAACTGAATAATCCAAATTAGTCATAAAGTAATTGTTAATAAAATATAAAATAAAAGGTTAATTTGGTTTAAGGAAATAGGATGTTGATGTTTTCCATTTGTACAGTGTCTCATTGGTCTCTCTAAAAAAGAACCAACAATAGCCCCCATCATTGCAGGGTTTCAGCATTTTTGGTAGCGATGCTCCATTGTTAGAATGTCTTGGTGAAAATGTTCCCCCTGTTCATCACTTACACTACACAGGTTGTCAGGGAAAAGTCTAGATGGCAATATAAAAAGTGAATTGTAAGTCACATTCTACAACCCCGAATTGCTCAATAGCTTATTTGTGATGGACACGTAGTTGGCCTTTTTTCAGTTCCCTAAGAATCCACACACAGGAACCTTGCAGAAATATCAAGCAGCGGACTCAATTTCCATCAATCTAGTGTTACATATTCCATCTATAAGCAATTACCTTATTTGGTAGCCAACAAATATGTCTTGTTTTAGCTTTGCTTAACTTAACTTCAGAAACTTTTTCTTCAGATAACTGAAAGCCTGGCCATCTTTATCCAGAGCTTTCACAAAAGTCTTGATTAGGTCCAACTTAATGTGAAGAGTAGGTAATATGAAAACAAAGCTGTGTCCTAGGACACAGAGACAAAGGCTCCACAACAAAAAAGCAGCCCACTGTGAGATCACACCCTGGCTACTGATGGTCATGGTACAGTGAGCTTCCTGTGTACTTCCCCCTCTGCATGCCAGCTGGGACAGAAGCCAGCAAGCCACATGGCATCCAGCACTAAGTGGAGAGTTCTGTCCCAGAACGTGGAGGAGAATGCGGAAGATGAGGAGGAAGATTCTGATGACAGAGGATGAGGAGTCTGGGCAAGATGTGTACCCCACAGTGCTGGCAGAGGGGAGTCTTGCCAAGCACTTACTGTTAGAGATGAGGGGTTCAGGCAGAGGGGAGGCTTGCCAAGCACTTACTGTTAGAGATGAGGGGTTCAGGCAGAGGGGAGGCTTGCCAAGCACTTACTGTTAGAGATGAGGGGTTCAGGCAGAGGGGAGGCTTGCCAAGCACTTACTGTTAGAGATGAGGGGTTCAGGCAGAGGGGAGTCTTGCCAAGCACTTACTGTTAGAGATGAGGGGTTCAGGCAGAGGGGAGGCTTGCCAAGCACTTACTGTTAGAGATGAGGGGTTCAAACAGAGGGGAGTCTTGCCAAGCACTTACTGTTAGAGATGAGGGGTTCAGGCAGAGGGGAGGCTTGCCAAGCACTTACTGTTAGAGATGAGGGGTTCCGGCAGAGGGGAGTCTTGCCAAGCACTTACTGTTAGAGATGAGGGGTTCAGGCAGAGGGGAGGCTTGCCAAGCACTTACTGTTAGAGATGAGGGGTTCCGGCAGAGGGGAGTCTTGCCAAGCACTTACTGTTAGAGATGAGGGGTTCAGGCAGAGGGGAGGCTTGCCAAGCACTTACTGTTAGAGATGAGTGGTTCAGTTTTGATTCGGTTCTTTTCGCCAAATTAGTGCAAGTTCAGATTAGTTCGGATTTATCTTATTGGCTATCCAAAGCATGTGAGACCCGGATAGCAAATATGATGCCTTTTTGAGATCCGAACATAACAGTGTAAAACTGAGTATGACTGAACCGCTCATCTCTACATACTGTGATTAAATATTAAAATTTTTGGATTTAAACTTTTAGCTCAAAAACCTCACATTATTTAAAATTTCTGATATTATATTTGGATTATATGCACAAACTTACATTTGAGTTGATATATATCATGTCAGATGCAAAATGGCTATTGAGTAGTGGCATTGATTAAGAATTGGACAGGAGTCCAACTCCAGTGTGTCAAAATATGATTTGCCACACTGTGTGTGCAGTTTAGGCACAGCATACTTAAGTGTATCATACATCTTAGAGTTGTAACCTTGTAGTTAGATTTGACTGCTAGATAATGTAAACCTTTTTGGAGATCTATCATTTGCAGGTCCCAAAAGTCTCACATTCCTTTGCTTTAGTGGTATCCAGCCCAGGCTATATCACTGATGCTAGTTACTCTTTCCGGGAAGGGAAGGGTAAGCTATTTATATTTGTATTCCTTTTAACAATAAACCTACAGCAGTCATTGTTTTGAAGTTAATAATGATGACCAACATATGTTTACTGCATGTACATGCTAGAGCAGGCCTGGCCAACCTGTGACTCACCAGGTGTTGTAAAAAGTCCCAGCATGCCCTATCACAGTTTTAACTTTTAACATTCCATAACAAAAAAAATGTGGCAGGGCATGCTGGGACTAGTTTCACAACAGCTGGGGAGCCACAGGTTGGAGCGTACAGTATATCGGCAGTTGCTGCTTGTATATGCTGTTTTTGAGTTGATCACAATAAAATAACAATTTTGCATCATTCTCCATGATAATTTTTTTACTTTTGACAGCAGTTCTCTCTAAATAACCAGCCACTTACACCTAACACGCTACATCTTCCATTGTTAGAGTACCTATATAATAGTAATCATAATAATAATAATAATAATAATAATAATAATAATGTTATGGCAAATTCTTACATATTCTCAGATTACTGCAACAAAAAGTTTCACTGCTATGCACCAGTTATGTAAAGACCACAAATATTACAAAAGCATATAGTTTACCTGTTTATTGATTCCAACTCTGCATCATCGGTTTATGTAATTTCATGCTTCAAAATATGTTTTATTATTTTATTATAAACTACACTAGTATTACTCTTGCTAGTACTGCTTTCCTTGTAATTTTAAATATATACATATTTATCATTGTCTATATTTGTGTAAAAACATAAGCCAAGTCATGATAAGTTAATTTGCAACAAAACTAAACAAAAGTTAAAATCACTCTGCCCTATAATTTTCAGAAACCACTCTGTTAAGCACCATCTATTTTTACAAGTCTTACCTTAGGTTAGTTACAAAATAAAAAAGAACAAACATATTGACCTCCTGCTAGACAGAGCACAAATCATTTTAATGTGATCTTTCCCTATGTGCTATATTTTATATTGTATATATTTTAGAAGTTTCTAATTTTTACACCCTATTGGTCTTATTACTGGTGTGGGGGATATTGATTTTATGTCATAGTGCAATGATGAAACTTTTCCAAGCAGGTAATTGTCTAATGCTTATGCAATGCATGCATTTAAGATGACAGGAAATGCACTTATGGATTCTCAGTCAAAGGAAATACAGTTTTCCTTCAAAAGCACATGTGTATGCCTTTGGGATAGCACAGGCTAAACCTTTAAATAGAAAGATTTTTTTCCACCTAAGACATCAAAGTGCTGTTCTATATCCTATCCACTAGATTATATACAGCATTACATAAAACTTAGGGGGTCATTCAGACCCACTCACGAGCGGCAGTACGCTCGCAAGTGGGTTGATGTTCCCCACTGCGCATGCGCACGACAGAGGGAGCTCCGTCGTGCGCATGCACGAGACCCGGCGAGCGACAGGCTATCCATCGCTTCGGGTCTCGCACCAAAGGGGGCGTGCTGTTGATGTTGATTGACAGCACGCCCCCTTTGGTGGGCGTGCCTGCTAGACGGAGGCGTTCCCATGGGAATGCCTACCGTCTGAAGCCAGCCCCACTGACATCACTAGTGATGTCAGTGGGAGTGATTTTGGCTCTGATAGAGCCAAAATCACTCCAGGGCTTGTGGCTGGGAAACCCGACCGCAGGGTTTCCTTCGCAAGTCCGATGGTCGCGATGGTCAATTACCTGCTTGTGGGTGGTGACCCACAGCTATACGAGCGTCCAGGAGGATGCTCCATTTCAATGGAGGAGGGCCCTGATTCAGAGCAAGCGCTCTAGTCAGAGCGTCCGGCTCTGAATCAGGCCCTTAATGTTTTGTATTAGGTTTGTAGAAGGGATGAACAGGTTCAGATTTTCGAAATCCAAACCCCCCCCGAGCCCCCCCCGATCCGAGCCGGGAACCGAGTCTGGCTCAAGTTTTCCTGCCAGACTCGGTTCCCAGAACAAGGCAAAATGTCATCATCCCACTGTCAGATTCTTGTGGGTTTTGGTTTCTATAAAGGTCCTGTGATCACCACCATTTTTCATTCTGGCTGTGGAGGGTGCGAACAGAGGGAGGAATCTGGGAGCTGTTGGCTACTGTTGTGTGATAATAAACTTTGTAGTACGCTTATATACATTACGTACTGGGCTGGCTGGCTACTGTGAAGAGGGAGGGAGGAGGGATTGGGAGCTGATGCTGATGCTGACCATAGGGGCTGGTTGTCTACTGTTGTCCATATATATAGGGGCTGGCTGGCTACTGTGGTCCATATACAGATGTGCCCAGCTAGTTTGTTGCTCATAGCATGCCATTCAGGCCTCCTGTGTCACAACATGGAAGGTTACATGATGGCTGTACTGTGGCGTACCGTGGTATTGTACAATGAAATATAAGCCATGGCATGTCATACACTGCTTAACCTCTAGGTGACAAGTGCTCCACTGATAAAATTTGTACTGCGGTGGGATGTTGAGAGAAATGCAGTTTAGTAGAGTTCTTTAAAATAACTGAACTTCAGTTGCTCTGTCATTATGTAATGCTTAGTGTGCGTCTTCTGGTCAATGTTAGCTGCTGTACAGCTGCTTTATTGGGACTCGGTACAGTAATATGCATCTACTGTAGGGTCACTTTTGGGGACAGGTACATTGCAGCACAGTAATAGAGATGTGTCCACATATATCTATCCTCCGTGGGCTACAAATTGCACCACACATAGCGCAGGAGTGCTGTGTGTCTCGGTATCGCTGAGCATCTTTTATGCATCGTTTTACACTAAAATGCATCTTATTAGCACAAGCAGCTTCTTCTGATTAAAATTATGTGCAACATGCCTATGTTCTGTGAGCCAGTATGGGTGTATCTGCAAGCAAATCACTACATTAAAGTGTTATAGTCGCTATTAGTGTAACATAACGTTTCACATGCAGATATACCTAAACTGGCTCACAGAATATAGGCAAGCTGCATATCATTTTAATCAGCAGAAGCTGCTTGCACTATCAATTCGATTCGTTGTATGATTCAGATGCATTTGAAGGCAAAAAGTTGCATAAAAGACACTTATGCTACCAAGTCACACCATGCCATAACATAATTCAAACACACCACCAAGTGATTTATTTTTAATCTAGTAATGAAGATTCAAAAGAAGAAGAAGAAAATAAAACACAAACTCCCCTTCCATGATTCGAAACTCAGACCCCAAAGTGCAAGGCATAGACCTTACCCAGTAGCCTACACACTCTAGCCATGTTGAGAGCTGCACCTGTTGTGTATGTGATGTGAAGTGTGCAAATTAAAGCAAACAATCTGTACAATGTCAATAGCAGGCTCAGCATGTGGCAGCATTGAATAGAAGTGAATGATGGTGGTGGTGAGCCATACAATTATCTCAATGGAGTTGAATAGTAATTGTTAGATGGTGGGGGGAGGTGGTGAAGGAACTTAGGTGGCCATACACAGATAGGAAGGGAGAAGGAAAGTGCAAAGTAGTGAATTTTAAAAGTTTTGAACCTGACATGATCTCTCTTTATGAAAAACGTGCCCCCTGTTATGTGTACAATACAATGTCTACTGCATAGCATAAATGTCTACTGTATAGCATAAATGCAAAGTGATGGAATGTCGAGAGAAATGTTTTGAGTCTAAGGTCATAGGAGTGCTGTGTGACTCGGTAGTGCCAAGCGTCTTTTTTGCATCTTCTATGCATCGTTTTACCCTAGATTGCATATTATTAGCACAAGCAGCTTCTGCTGATTAAAATGATATGCAGCATGCCTATGTTCTGTGAGCAACTATGGGTGTATCTGCAAGCAAATCACTACTTTAAAGTGTTATAGTCGCTATTAGTGTAATGTAACATTTCACATGCAGATACACCCAAACTGGTACACAGAATATAGGCATGCTACATATCATTTTAATCAGCAGAAGCTGCTTGTGCTATAAATTTGATTCACTGTATGATGATGCATTTGAAGGTAAAAAGTTGCTTAAAAGATACTCGCGCTACCGGGTCACGCCATGCCATAACAGAATTCACACACACCACCAAGTGATTTACTTTTAATCTAGTAATGAAGATTCAAAAGAAGAAGAAAAAAAGAATCCCCTTCCATGATTCGAACCCCAGACCCCAAAGTACAGGACTCACGCACATACTGTTATTATTTATCATTTAATACTTTATTACACATTCTTCTACAGCCCTGATTCCATGACCAAAGTGCTATACTATAGTGTACCCAATAACAGCTTCTGTCAGTCAATCATCGGGTGAAAATGCATTGGAACACTGACCATGTGCTGTCTAGTTTAGGAAAAGTGACACCTGGTTGACAAAAAGTTGTATTACACGATATGACTGTTTTCCAGTTCTACACTACATTCCATTAAGAAACATTCTGTGTGACGTGACTCAAGGCTTCTGTGTGGTGTGAGATGCATGGCGCGCTACATGGCTGTATGGAGCAACAAACAAGCTGGGCACATCTGTAGGGGCTGGCTGTTGTCCTGTCCATAGGGGCTTGCTGGCTGGCTGTAGTGCTGTGTTATCCAGGGGGTGGTCGTCTTCAGGGGTGCTCTCTTCATCTACCACCAGTGTTAAAAAAAAATATTTTTTTTCTGTGTGCATGTTAGCCACACCTGTCATTGGCGTAGGAGCGCAGGGGTGCTATGCTCCTGTCTGTCAAGGGACTGCTGCCCAAAAATAAAAATAATGTTTACAGGGGCTGCCCTGTGTGGTGTAGGGGTATGCTGCCCTTCTTCTTTAAACAAATCATTTTTACAGGGGCTTTCCTGTGTGGTGTAGGGGTATGCTGCCCTTCTTCTTTAAACAAATCATTTTTACAGGGGCTTTCCTGTGTGGTGTAGGGGTATGCTGCCATTCAAATTTTTTTTTTTAAGGGGCTGCCCTGTGCAGTATAAGGGTATGCTGCCATTTTTTACAGGGGCTGTCCTGTGTGGTGTAAGCTGCTCTTCATCCAAATAATTTTTACAGGGGCTGTCCTATGTGATGTAAGCTGCCCTTCATCCAAATAATTTTCACAGTAGCTGTCCTATGTGGTGTAAGCTGCTCTTCATCCAAATAATTTTTACAGGAGCTGTCCTGTGTGATGTACGCTGCCCTTCATCCAAATAATTTTTACAGGAGCTGTCCTGTGTGATGTACGCTGCCCTTCATCCAAATAATTTTTACAGGAGCTGTCCTGTGTGGTGTAAGCTGCCCTTCATCCAAATAATTTTTACAGGAGCTGTCCTGTGTGGTGTATGCTGCCCTTCATCCAAATAATTTTTACAGGGGCTGTCCTGTGTGGTGTACACTGCCCTTCATCCAAATAATTTTTACAGGGGCTGTCCTGTGTGGTGTACGCTGCCCTTCATCCAATTAATTTTTACAGTAGCTGTCCTGTGTGGTGTACGCTGCCCTTCATCCAAATAATTTTTACAGGAGCTGTCCTGTGTGGTGTACGCTGCCCTTCATCCAAATAATTTTTACAGGGGCTGTCCTATGTGGTGTAAGCTGCCCTTCATCCAAATAATTTTTACAGGAGCTGTCCTGTGTGGTGTAAGCTGCCCTTCATCCAAATAATTTTTACAGGAGCTGTTCTATGTGGTGTATACTGCCCTTCATCCAAATAATTTTTGCAGGGGCTGTACTGTGTGGTGTACGTTGCCCTTCATTCAAATAATTTTTACAGGGGTTAATCACTCCATAAAAATAATAATGGAGGACAAAAAATTGGAGGATAAAATAGGGAAAGATCAAGAACCACTTCCTCCTAGTGCTGAAGCTGCTGCCACTACTCGTGACATAGATGATGAAATGCCATCAACATCGTCTGCCAAGGCTGATGCCCAATGTCATAGTAGAGGGCATGTAAAATCCAAAACACCAAAGTTCAGTAAAATGACCCCAAAAAAATGTTTTAATCATCTGAGGAGAAACATAAACTTGCCAGTATGCCATTTACAAAATGGAGTGGCAAGGAATCGCTAAGTTCCTGGCCTATGTTCATGACTAGTGGTTCAGCTTCACATGATGATGGAAGCCCTCCTCCTCCTGCTAGAGAAATGAAAAGATTTAAGCTGGCAAAAGCACAGCAAAGAACTGTGAGTTCTAAGAAATTATTAAAAATACCCAAGGAGAGTCCAAGTGTGGCAGTGGTTGCGATGCCTGACCTTCCCAACACTGGATGGGAAGAGGTGGCACGCACTCTGCAAGTGCTGGAAGGAGCACCCACAGTCCAGTTGCTGATATTCAAATTGAAGATGTCACTGTTGAAGTACAACAGGATGAGGATATTGGTATAGCTGGCGCTGAGGGGGAAGTTGGCAAGGAGGATTCTGATGGTGATGTGGTTTGTTTAAATCAGGCACCAAGGGAAAGAGTTGTTGTCCATTGGATGAAAAAGCCCATCGTCATGCCTGGGCAAAATACCAAAAATTCCACCTCTTTGGTCTGGAAATATTTCTATCCAAATCCAGACAACTGTCTTGCCATATGTAGCGTATGTAAAGGTGTAATAAGTAGGGGTAAGTATGTTAACCACCTAGCAACATATGTCACCTGCAGCACGTTCATAGAAAGTTACTGTCAAGTTCAGAAACTGTGGCTAAGACCTTAAGCAGTCATGGGACACCTAAATCCATTTCTCCTGTTGTATCCAAGCACCTGCAAACCACACCATCAACTCCTTCCTCATCAATTTCCTCCTCAATCAGGATCAGCAGTAGTCCTGCAGGCCATGTCACTGGCATGACTGACTCCTCTCCTATCCAGGATTCCTCTGGAGGATCCTGCACTGCTACACCTACTGCTGCCACTGCTGCTGTTGCTGCTGTGAGACATTCATCATTCCAAAGAGGAAGTTGAAACACCACTACTTCATTTACTAAGCAGTTGACCCTCCAACATTCCTTAGTGAGGAGGATGAAGTATGACAGCAGTCATCCTGTTGCAAAGCAGATAACTGAGGCCTTGACAGCTATGTTGGTGTTAGACGTGCGTCCGGTATCCATCATTAGTGCAATTGGATTTAGACAATTGATGGAGGCATTGTGTCCCCAGTACCAAATCCAATCTACATTCCACTTCACTAAGCAAGCGATACCGAGAATGCACAGAGACGTCAGAAAAAATGTCCTCAGTGTCCTAAATAATGTGGTTGTACAAAATGTCCACTTAACCACAAACATGTGGACAAGTGGAACAGGGCAGACTAAGGACTATATGACTGTGACAGCCCACTGGGTAGATGTATCACCTTATGCAGCACAACAGCAGTTTCACCAGAAGCAGCATATCAGAAACGCCAGCTCTTTCCAAGGCAGGCTATGCTGTGTATTACCAGTTTCAGTAAGAGGCACACCACCAACAACCTCTTAGAGAAACTGAGGGAAATCATCGCCCAATCAGATTTAAAAAAAAAAATGACAGGGGCATACAGGAGACGCTTTGGGTTGCACAAAAAATCTGGGCCACTTTCGCCATTCAGCGGCTGCATGCCGAAGACTGGAATGCCAGCAAACACTCTTGAACCTACCCTGCCATCACCTGAAGCAATAGGTTGTAACGCGGTGGAACTCAACCCTCTATATGCTTCAGAGGATGGAGGAGCAGCAAAAGGCCATTCAAGCCTATACATCCACCTACGACATAGGCAAAGTAGGGGGTATGCACCTGACTCAAGTGCAGTGGAGAATGATTTCTGTGTTGTGCAAGGTTCTCCAGCCCTTCGAACTTGCCACACTTGAAGTCAATTCAGACACTGCCAGCTTGAGTCAGGTCATTCCCCTCATTAAGCTTTTGCAGAAGCAGCTGGAGAAAGTGAAGGAGGAGCTAAGATGGAGCGATTCCACTTGGTATGTGGGACTTGTGGATGAAGCCCTTCATTTGCTTTGCCAGGATTTGAAGGTTGTCAATTTGTTGCAATCAGACCACTACATTTTGGCCACCATGTTCAATCCTAGGTTTAAAGCCTATGTGGTGTCTCTCTTTCTGGTGGACACAAGCCTGCAGAGGTGCAAAGACCTGCTGGTGATAACACTGTTAGCTGAAGCGGAACGTGACATGGCAACAGATCCTTCTTCATTTTCTCCCACAACTGGGGCTGCCAGGAAACAACTTCGTTATCCTAACCAACTCACTGGCAGTGATGCAGGGCAGGCAGGACCAAGTTTGGACATCTGGTCTGGACTGAAGGACCTACCAACAATTTCTTACATGTCTACTGTCACTGCATATGATGCTGTCACCATTGAAAGAATGGTGGAGGATTACATCGGTGACAGCATCCAACTAGGCATGTCAGACAGTCCGTACCTGTACTGGCAGGAAAAAAAGGCAATTTGGAGGCCCTTGTACAAACTGGTTCTATTTTGCCTAAGTTGCCCCCCTCCCCCCTCCAGTGTGTACTTGTCAGTGAAAGGCATAGGAGGTTGCCTGCACAAAATGTGGAGAAGATGATGTTCATCAAAATTAATTATTAATTCATCCAGGAAAACCATCCTCCAGAAAGTACAGAGGAACCTGTGGTGGTGGATTTCAGTGGGGACAAATTAATACTCTGTTAGGATGAGGATGTACACAATACTGAAGAGGGTGAAGAGGGTGTGGAATCGGTGGATGAGGATCAGGATGACATCTTGCCTCTGTAGAGGGAGTTTGTGCAGGGACAGATTAATTGCCAGCTTGTTTTGTGGGGGCCCAAATGAACCAATCATTTCAGCCGAAGTCGTGTGGCAGACCCTGGTGCTGATATTATTGGTTTGTTAAAGTGTCCAGATCATACAACATAAGGGCGGGTGGGAGGGCCCAAGGACAATTCCATCTTGAACCTCTTTTTTTTTCTTTGCATTATGTACTATTTGGGGCCTGCCACCCTGTATGCCACTGCAGTGCCACTCCTGTTTGTGCCGCCCACTTGTGTCGCTTAGCATAGTCATCCAGCTACCTTGGTGCAACCTTTTGGCCTAAAAACAATATTGTGAGGTGTTCAGAATGGACTGGAAATGAGTGGAAATGAATGTTATTGAGGCTAATAACAGTGTAGGAACAAAAAAATTGATTTTAGCTGTTTTATTCTTTTTTCCAAAAAAAACACAAATGCAAAACCAAAACACAAAACCCGGAAGGTGGGGTGAGTGTTTGGGAGTGGGGCCCCGGGGGGGTTCTGACTGGGCCTTTCTCATGGCATCACCACTTAATTCACACCGAATACTTTTATCACTTCTCTATTTGTTTGTACATTACTTAAGTAATTTTAATTCTTTATCTTCATTAATACTTATTGATTTATCTTTACACATCTTTTCTTTATACTTCACTATCGACTTTTTCCCTTTTTCGTGTGATGCCCTGGGGATGGCCCTTGGCTGGAATTTTTTTTTGGGTGCCTTGCTTCTCAGACGTGAGCACCTTAATGTTAGGGACGCCAGTATAGAGGAGCCTTGATGATTGGCCTGGTGCTTATTCATATATTTGCAAATGTGTGTAACTAATACCTCTAAATCTCTATTATCATGTAGGATTTAAGTATTGTTTTTGCTGCAGTGTGCTGGGGGGCAAATCTCTTTTTATCTGTGCTTAGCATAGTCATCCAGCTATCTTGGTGCAACCTTTTGGCCTAAAAACAATATTGTGAGGTGTGAGGTATTCAGAATGGACTGGAAATGAGTGGAAATGAATGTTATTGAGGCTAATAATGTTGTAGGAACAAAAAATTGATTTTAGCTGTTTTATTATTTTTTCCAAAAAATATACAGATCCAAAACACAAAACCCAGAAGGGTGGTTTTGGCAAAACCAATCCACATCCATGCTGTACACATGTTAGATGCTCCATCACAGCAAGCACGAGTGGTGGCCCCATCTTCATCAGTGATAGTACAGGAAGTGTTAACATCCACTGCACCCGTAAAGGAATTTGTTAACCCTATACGTAGCAGTAACAGGCTAAATCCCCAGCCAGGTAACAAGGTCAAAGGTAAGAGTGTGGCAGGTATCCATCCCATCCGGACAATAACTGTTCCAAATGGGAATGCGGATGCTATTGGTGTAGTGCCCATAAGGGAGGTAGCAATGCATTGTCTTTGGACAAGAGCGGAGCTAAATTCCATAATGAATGACTTCCCTGACCCTAAAAAGGAATTAGCAATATGCCAAAGATTTTTGAAAAATTTTGGTAATGCTCACGAGCCAACCAATAAAGATTGGTGAGTGGTGTTAAGGGCTTGTCTTCCACACAATACAAACATGAAAAAGTTTATCATGGATTTTACCTGCATAATAACTCAATTGGGTGTATATTTTCCAATAGTAGTTAACTGGAGTAAAATTTTCACCGTAAAAGAAAACCAGAATGAATCTGCAGAGGATCACTGTACCCGAAGTCTGCAGGCTATCACCCAATACACTGGGATAGAAGATATTAAAGATAGCACTCATTACAGGGAAATGATCATCACGGTACTTATGGATGGTCTTAAAGACAATCTAAAGACCCAAGTCCAGACTTCACTACCTGGCTGGAGGGGAGTTACTGTAGACACACTCAGGTAATCCACTATTGAGCATGATAAAAACATCCTCAAGAAGAGAGAGACCCAGAGCGAGAAACTAATGGCTGTTAGTATTCAAGCTCTAGAAGGAATGAATGTAACATCAAAGCCACCAGACACACATGCACCTGCACTGCTACATGCCCTCACCAATCCTGCACCACAACAGCCCTACCCCACTTATCACACACAGCCACAAAACCCATACTATCCACAACCACCATATTACCCTCAAAATCCTTATCCACACCCACAATCTTTCCCTACCTCTCAACCCACACAGCAACCCTTTCACCTACCCCACTCATGAAGATGCTTTAACTGCAACCAAGTGGGATATGTAAGTAGGAACTGTAAGATGAAGAAGGTAGGACCCCCTAATCAGGGAGTACCTGGATATCCACATAAGGGTTATACACCAAGTTCAGGAAATTTCCCACGGTCACCAGCTCCAATTGTGGCCTTAAATGCTGTATTGGAGGGTGAAAGTCAACACTAGGGGTCAGGTCATACCTGTAGTCTACAGATAGTCAGGTTAACTGGAAGTACTAGGGAAGAACCGGTGATGATGGTTGATGTAGCTGGTACTAAACATCCTTTTCTTGTAGACACAGGGGCAACCAGATTACTGATAAAATCTCCTGCTAATTTACAGATGACCAGCGAGACAGTACCAGCAATGGGTGTAACTGGTAAAGTCCAACATTATCCTGTAACTAAATCCACAGAGGTCACAATCGGGCCATTGCATACCAGGCATTCTTTTTTCCTGGCAGCAGCGGCTCCTACTAATCTACTGGGAAGGGATTTGTTATGTAAGATGGGATGTGTCATATATTGTACCCCTGATGGTATATTTTTAGATATCCCAGAGAGAGTTGCGCATGAGTTGAGGGATATGTTGGACACTCCCCAAAGGATAATGTATCACTCTACCAGTTCAGGTAAAAATCCATTTCAGGTAGATCAAATGTTATCCCAATTTCCCGATTCACTTTGGACCAAAGATGGGCAGGACACTGGATTAATGGCAAATGTAGCTCCCTTAATGGTAAATCTAAAAAGCGGTAGGCGAGCTCCAAAACTTCCTCAGTACCCATTAAAACAGGAGGTAGAGTTAGGGGTTCATCCCATAATTGATCGATTGTTACAGCAGGGAATTTTAGTCCATACAGCAAGTGTAGCCAACAGTCCCATCTTTCCTGTGAAGAAAAGTGGTGGGAGGGGTTATAGGCTGGTACAAGACCTTAGATGGATTAATAAGGTAGTAGAGAGCCAATTTCCCGTAGTGCCGAATCCAGCTGTCATTCTTATGCAGATCCCACCAAATGCTATCCATTTCACTGTCATAGACCTTTGTTCTTCTTTCTTCTCTGTACCTCTTCATCATGACTGTCAACACCTATTCACTTTTACATACAGGGGTGTACAATACACATGGACATGATTGCCACAGGGCTTCATAGACAGCCCCAGTATCTTCTCCCAGGCCTTATATGACTGTTTACAATCTTTTAAACCTGCCAATGGATCTGTTCTAATACAATATGTGGATGATTTATTGTTATGTTCTGATTCATTTATGTCATGTTTAAATGATACTAAACTTTTATTGCTTCATCTCTCGCAATCAGGACACAAGGTTGCTAAGGAAAAACTGCAGCCATGCCAGTCCAGAGTTAAATACTTGGGACATTGCCTAACCCAGGGGTTATGACATCTGACAAATGACAGAATCCAAGCCATACAGACCATGACCCTGCCGCAGAACCAACAGCAAATCCGTACCTTCTTGGGAATGTGTGGATATTGCAGAATGTGGATCCCAGGTTTTTCTATTTTGGCCTTGCCATTACAGGACTTAGGGCCTGATTCAGACCCACCCGTGAGTGCTGAGCACTCGCAAGCAGGTTGATGTTGGCCCAGTGCGCATGTGCACGATGGAGGCAGCTCCGCCATGCACATGCGTGAGACCCGGATAGCGATGGGCAAGCCATTGCTCCATGTCTCGATACAAAGGGGGCATGCTGTTGATGGTGAGTGACAGCATGCACCCTTTGGTGGGCGTGCCGGAGGCGTGGCTGCCAAGACAGAGGTGTTCCCATGTTCTGATAGAGCCGAAAGCACTCCAGGGCTTGCGGGAATGAGACCCTACCACAAGGGTCTCGTTGCAAGCCCAATGGTCACAATGGTTTTGACCATCGCGACCATCTTCCTGGCCGCTCGCTATAGCTGTGGATGGTCACCCACAGCTATATGAGCGGCCAGGAGGCTGCTCTAAAAATTAAGAGGGACAGCCCTGATTCACACCAAGCTCTCTGACAGAGCGTCCGGCTCTGAATCAGGGCCTTAGTCTCTTCCTCAAAGCCCGATCGTGCCGTACACACAGAGGAATCAAAGCAGGATTTCCTTAATCTTAAGGATAGTCTGGCAAGAACACCTGCATTGGGAATACCTGATTATGAAAAACCTTTTGATTTGTATTGTATGGAAGCTAATGGTTGTGCAGCAGGTGTCCTCACACAAAAACCTGGTAATGCCAGTAGGCCCGTAGCATACTACAGTGCACAATTGGACACTGTGGCAATATCACTCCCGACGTTTTTAAGAAGTGTAGCAGCTACTGCTCTATTGGTCAGTAAGAGAGAGGATGTGGTATTAGGCCATGATATGATTGTCAATACTCCCCATGCTGTATCTTCTTTGCTAAACTCTGCCCAAACCAGACATGTCTCCTCAGCTAGGTTCACAAAATGGGAACTAGCTCTTATAGCACCTGCAAACATCACCATCAAATGGTGCAGTACATTAAATCCAGCTACGTATTTACCATATGTGCAACAGGATGCACAAAGGGTGGAGAGAGGTGAGTCGATGGCGGAAGGTGAGTTCTGCAGGTATATTGATGCACATGACTGTATGGAATATCTGAATCAAACCTTTACTGCAAGACCTGACATACGGGATACACCTTTATAAAATGTAGATGTGACATTTTACACGGATAGGAGTTGTCATAGACAAACTGACACTGGAGAGTTATGTACAGGTTATGCTGTGGTAAATGACAAAGATGTCATAGAGGCCAAACCTTTAGGTCCACCACACTTGGCCCAAGTGGCAGAACTGGTGGTATTGAGGAGAGCGTGTGAATTAGCAGAAGGAAAATCTGCTAATATCTACACTGACTCTAGGTACATGATTTCAGGGCTCTATGGCATCTGAGAAAGTTTATGACAGCAGCAGGCACACCAATCGCACATTCCAGACATATAATAGGACTATTGACAGCGATCCAATTGCCTAAGACAGTGGCAGTAATTAAGTGTAAAGCCCATACATGTGAGGATGATCCGGTGTCACATGTGAGGATGATCCTCATACATGTGAGGATGATCCGGTGGCAGATGAAGCTGCCAAATGGGCAGTAGGGTTAAAAGTTAATGTGCCAATTAACCAAATTATGTTCAAATGATTGACATGCTGAAATTAATTGAGATGCAAAATGTGTGTTCAATCCAGGAAAAGGCAGTCTGGAGGTCCAAGGGATGTGGGCAAGAGTCTTCTGGACTCTGGGAGATATGGACAAGGTAAGCCAATGGCTCCCAAGGCGTACTACCCAAGCCAGGCTGAGGCAGTGCATGGTCTGACTCACTTGGGAAAGCAAGGTATGTGCAAACTGGTGAGAGCATACTGGTGTGCACTAGGTTTTTCTTCTCAAGCGGAAAAGAGAGCAATGTCCTTTCTGACCTGCTTGAGGAAAAACATTGGGAAAACGATCCCTACTGAAGCATCCCACATTCCTCTGACCGACGGACCTTTTAAGGTAATACAAATTGTTTTCATCCAATTACCACCTTGCAGGAATCTCAAGTATGTATTAGTGTGCACTGATGTGTTTTCTAATTGGGTTGAGGCATACCCGGCTGTCACTAATACTGCTGCGTTTACTGCTACGAAAATTGTTCAGGAGTTTGTATGCAGATATTGTATGCCTAGAATTATCGAAAGTTATAGGGGTACTCATTTCACAGGTGATGTCTTCCAAAACATGTACAGATCTGCCCAGCTATTTTGTTGCTCATGGCGTGGCGTGAGTCACGCCACGGACTTGTGGTGTGGTGTGCAGGCCTCTGAGTCACGCCATGGACTTGTGGAATACCGCGCAGTGCAGACCATCGACCCACTTGAGAGCGGACAGCTACTCGCGAGTGGGTCTGAATGAGGGCCTAAATTCCGCTAACAGCAGCAAAATTATCGCAGCTAATTGAATATTGCCCAAAATCTGGGAAAGTCCTTTCATCATACTAAACATAACTTTGGCCTCCTGAAAAAAAAACTTACGTTTGATCACTTGACATTTTAAATAGTTTATTTCCAAGTCAGTTCTGTGCGTAATATTGAGTTTATGGGGAACATTTACAAATCGGTCATAAACCATAGAGCATTCTCAGCAAAGTGAAAGCTATATAGCCACTGGGTTGTATTTATCTACCATAGATGTAGGTGTGTAGTGCATATGGGCCCATGAGGTAAGTAGACCCCACACTGTCACTCCAAGACACAGCTATGGGTATATTTTAATAAAGGTAGATGTAGTGACTACCTAGTATCCAGAGCAGTAGGAATGCCAATAACGCCAACCCAATCTGTCTCATGGACCCTAGTGTGCAGGTATAAATATTTGAGGGAAGACTTAGGTAAGGGTGGGATGGTACTATGATAGATTATAATTAAAATTGTTTATTTTACATTTTATTAAATTTTGGAAAAGGGTTGTTGGAGTCTTCAAATTAAAGTTGATTTTAAAACTATCTGTTTTTACTTATTTTTTGTGTTTTATATAAGGCGCTTGTGTTCTAGGAAATTGTGTCCTTTATACAATGGAAACATGGGTAGTAAAGTTGCCACTTCTTGGGGTCCCAGTCTTGTTCATTACCCTGGACTAAACAGCAATGGATAATGAAAAAGACCAATGTGTTTTAGCATGGTTTTTCTAGTTTCTTGGTCACATAGTTCATTTTCAGGACCACAATTTAGCCACCAGCCCCGTGCTAACCAGTATGTGTATACAGATATGCCCAGCTATTTTGTTGCTCATGGCGTGGCGTGAGTCGCGCCACGGACTTGTGGCGTGGTGTGCAGGCCTCTGAGTCGCGCCATGGACTTGTGGAATACCGTGGTATTCTTCAACGAAGGATATGGTACGGCATGTAATACAGTGCTTAAACGCTGGGTGGTGAGTGCTCCACTTTTGTAATTGCATGTAATATAGTGCTTAACCGCTGGGTGGCGAGTGCTCCACTGTACTGAATGTCTATCATATTCACAGCATTTGCATGAACGCACAACCAATACTGTATTTTTAATGTCGCAAAATATACTGTACAAATCACTGCACATACTGTATTGTACATACGGTACGGTG
The DNA here is from genome assembly GCA_031769625.1 of Taudactylus pleione. NCBI lineage: Eukaryota > Metazoa > Chordata > Amphibia > Anura > Myobatrachidae > Taudactylus > Taudactylus pleione. The sequence continues at coordinate 2,326,564 of JAUIMM010000040.1, read as the reverse complement.
CAGTAACTGAATAGTAGAGAAGTTGCCGGAGTTGTTGTCACGGTATAACCGATACTGTAGAATAATTAGATGCACGCACAGCTTTCACTGATATGGGATGCATTACAGTATGACATTTTTTTTTTTTTTTATTAAAAACAGAAGCGGGAGGAGTGCACAAGGATGAGGCCACTCTCTGTGGTTCACTGTACTGTAGCAGTCGTGTGGGCTAGTGGTTAGGTGATCACTTTGGTAGAATTATGGTCCGGGGTTCGATCCCTGGAAAAGAATATACTGTACCGTACTGTATATTTTTTTTTTGTCACTGTCTGCTCTGGACACTGTAGTGCCCAGAGAGGGCTCTGTACTGTACTGTATTTCACTGAATAGTGATTTCATACTGTGGCTATGGTGTGCCCAGAAACCGCAAAACGCAAACATGCAACAACGCATATGCGAGTACAAAATAGCATTGCATCCCAAACTGATGACATTGGTGATGCTGTTCCAACCTTGCACACTAAGTACGGTAGTAGTGGGATCTGTAGGAGAGAGAGCTCTCTGTATTACATGGTTGGCGCTACGGTGGCTGCGATGGATTAGAAATGGAGGGGGTTACAATGGGATCTGTGGCGCCAAGCCATACGCCATGTAGCGCTATGCTGTCACTGAGCATGCCCAGTTGGCTGTATTACTGCAGTCAGTACAGTATTGTATTCTGTTGCATTTCCATCTCTGGTGGGTGCATGCCCAGTAGGAGCGTTGCGATGGGATTTCTGGCGCATGCCCAGTGGGCCGAGAGTCATACACAGTGCATCAGGTCCCTTCCCCAAAGCAAGCCAAGAGCCTCACATTACCATAATAAAGGAAGCTTTGTTAATCCATTTACTGTAAGCAGTCAGCTCTGCCTTAGTGTCCTGAAAAATGCTACGAATTGTCACCATTGGGAAAGATACCATCCCCCGCCTGCTAGGACAACTAGTGTGCCGCTATGAATGTGCCTGTACTGAATATTCAAAAGTGATGGTGCCCTACAATTTAGCACCACAGAATAGTGATTTCATAACTGCAGGAACTGTTAGTGAAACTACTGTCTAGAATGTGAGACAGGCCTCTGCATCACAAACTGTGCGCCCAGAAACCGCAAAACACAAACATGCGACAACGCATATGAGGTCTCAGCCTCGCGCACTATGGCTACGTCCCTTGGACTATGTCTGAGAGTGCTTTCCGTCTGTGAGAGAGCGCTCTGTGTTCAAAGCTGACTGTGCGTTTGATGCGCAAAATAGCGTTGCATCCCAAACTGATGACATTGGTGATGCTGCTCCAACCTTGCACACTAAGTACGGTAGTAGTGGGATCTGTAGGAGAGAGAGCTCTCTGTATTACACGGTTGGCGCTACGGTGGCTGCAATGGATTAGAAATGGAGGGGGTTACAATGGGATCTGTGGCGCCAAGCCATATGCCATGTAGCGCTATGCTATCACTGAGCATGCGCAGTTGGCTGTATTACTGCAGTCGGTACAGTATTGTATTCTGTTGCATTTCCATCTCTGGCGGGCGCATGCTCAGTAGGAGGGTTGCGATGGGATTTCTGGCGCATGCCCAGTGGGCCGAGAGTCATACACAGTGCATCAGGTCCCTTCCCCCAAAGCAAGCCAAGAGCCTCACATTACCATAATAAAGGAAGTTTTGTTAATCCATTTACTGTAAGCAGTCAGCTCTGCCCTAGTGTCCTGAAAAATGCTACGAATTGTCACCATTGCCAAAGACACCATCCCCCATCTGCTAGGACAACTAGTGTGCCGCTATGAATGTGCCTGTACTGAATATTCAAAAGTGACGGTGCCCTACAATTTAGCACCACAGAATAGTGATTTCATAACTGCAGGAACTGTTAGTGAAACTACTGTCTAGAATGTGAGACAGGCCTCTGCATCACAAACTGTGCACCCAGAAACCGCAAAATGCAAACATGCAACAACGCATATGCGGTCTCAGCCTCGCGCACTATGGCTATGTCCCTTGGACTGTGTCTGAGAGTGCTTTCCGTCTGTGAGAGAGCACTCTGTGTTCAAAGCTGACTGTGCGTTTGATGCGCAAAATAGCGTTGCATCCCAAACTGATGACATTGGTGATGCTGCTCCAACCTTGCACACTAAGTACGGTAGTAGTGGGATCTGTAGGAGAGAGAGCTCTCTGTATTACACGGTTGGCGCTACGGTGGCTGCAATGGATTAGGAGGGGGTTACAATGGGATCTGTGGTGCCAAGCCATATGCCATGTAGCGCTATGCTATCACTGAGCATGCGCAGTTGGCTGTATTACTGCAGTCGGTACAGTATTGTATTCTGTTGCATTTCCATCTCTGGCGGGCGCATGCCCAGTAGGAGGGTTGCGATGGGATTTCTGGTGCATGCCCAGTGGGCCGAGAGTCATACACAGTGCATCAGGTCCCTTCCCCCAAAGCAAGCCAAGAGCCTCACATTACCATAATAAAGGAAGCTTTGTTAATCCATTTACTGTAAGCAGTCAGCTCTGCCCTAGTGTCCTGAAAAATGCTACGAATTGTCACCATTGCCAAAGACACCATCCCCCATCTGCTAGGACAACTAGTGTGCCGCTATGAATGTGCCTGTACTGAATATTCAAAAGTGACGGTGCCCTACAATTTAGCACCACAGAATAGTGATTTCATAACTGCAGGAACTGTTAGTGAAACTACTGTCTAGAATGTGAGACAGGCCTCTGCATCACAAACTGTGCGCCCAGAAACCTGCAAACGCAAACATGCGACAACGCATATGCGGTCTCAGCCTCGCCGCTATGAATGTGCCTGTACTGAATATTCAAAACTGACTTTGCCACTACAGTTATGACTACATTACAGTGCACCACAGACGCCTGCCGTAACAAGAGAATTAGTGTCGGCGTGCGTCGTGCGTCGTGCGATGTACGACATGTGTCACTGGCTAGTCAAAATGTCTTCTGTCAGGGCAAGATGCTACTCGTCCGGCGAGCTCTTTGTCTTGGTTAAGTGGCGGGACCAAGCGTTCGCCACTAACCAAGACAAAGTGCTCACCTACAGAGTAATGACATCAACAGGCTATATGGCATTCGCCGCTCAGGTCGCTCACTGCAGCGCAGGTGGAGTGACCTGCTTCGGAGGGACAGGCCTCGCCTACAGCAAATTCAGAGGCGAATAATTCGTAGTAAGTACAGCATTGCTGTATAATCACATGAATTACAGTATACTGTACAATAACGAATACAGTACAATGCACGACTCTGACATACTGTACATTACTGTACACTGCACTGTAGGGTGTTGGATAGTACAGTATCTGACAATGACTGACAGTTGTTAACACATACTGACGTGACTGGCAGACATTTGATTGACAGGCTGATTAAATCTACAGTACTGTACATGGACTAAAGGGTTACACACTATTGTTCGACATGGCTTGTTTGATTAATAAATTAGTAACAAAAGGCAAGTTGATTGATCCACCATTCTAATGTCTGTCGACCAAATCTGTTAACCTACAGTACTGTACACACTATTTTTCTGTGCTGGGCCTGCCCCCTTTAAGTCTGACATTATTACTGTACGTCATGGACAGATTCAGGGGTCTCCAATCAGCTCCCAACTGTCATCTCACAGGCTGTGATTGAAAAATGATATTTGGGAGCTGATTGGCTGGCACCTTATCACTTTTCACTCTGTGCCCCATTTACAGTACAGTACAAAAGAAGGGAAATACCAGGGCGAATTTTCATTTGGTATCACTGTGATACAAACGAAAATTCCACCGGTACATACAGTACTTACCCCTCCGGCGAGGTCTCGCAAAGTCCTCAGCGGGGTCCTCCGCTGGGTTCGGGCTCCAGTGTCATGCGCAAGTGCCATCTTGTAAAGCTCGTGGGGTGGCGACAGTGCCACCCACATAGCCTATGTGTAACGTTGCACCACTTGGTCATACAGTACTTTACTGGACTGTATATTTTTTTATATACAGTACAGTACAGTACAGTACCATACTGTTTTATTTTGGCCCCAATGCCAGCTTCACAGACTACAGTAGTTTATGTACTACAGTATACTGTATTGGTTTGTATTTTAATCAATAGCTAATTCCCTAAGGCCATCTACCTTAATGATGACATGTATTTTTCCCCACAGGGCGAGCAGCCCCCCCTGCCCTGGCAGCACCACCACCGCCACCACCACCATTACTGCCACCACCCCCATCACTGCCAGCAGCCGGACCCAGTTGGCTGAATTTTAAGAGTAAGTACAGTACACACTACTGAGGCCATCTACAGTACTGTACCGTAATCCCTCTCCAATTTGGAATAGAGGTCTGAACTCTTGTTTTCAAATGCTCCTTAATGACGACATGTATTTTTCCCCACAGGGCCAGCAGCCCCCCCTGCCCTGGCAGCGCCAACATCCCCGCCACCACCGCCACCACCGCCACCACCATCACTTCCACCACCCCCATCATCTCCAGCCTCCTCAAATGACAGTGGTAATGATTACAACAGTTACAGTATGGACACAATAGTGTCATGCTACTACCTTTTTGATTTTTTGTACTGTATAATATATTTTTTTCTTATACTGTGCACACAGACAGACTCGTCATTGATGAGGAGGCTGCAGGAAGCCCCCTGCCCTGTAAGTAAAGTACACCTCCCTCTCCCTCTTTCTTTCTCTTTATCTTTCTCTCTCTTTCATTTTCCTCTCTCTCTCTTTTTCGCTCTCTTTCCCTGTTTTTCTCTCTTTCTTTTTCTCTATCTCTCTTTCTCTCTCTCCCTGTCTCCCTCTGTTTCTCTCTTTGTTAAAACATCTCCAACATCTTCTCCTTACACAATAATTGTTTCTGTCCTTGTGTATTTTAGTTGAAGACATTGAAGTGCCTCAGCCCTCCCCAGGGCAAGAAGAGGACCCAGACTCCCCTCCCCAGCCAAGTAAGTACTGTATACAGTTTTATACTGTAGGACATTTTGTATTAATACTGTACTGTAATACAGTACAGTATACTGTATACTGTAGTAATGTTACAGTTGAGTATGTTTACCCTCTACTTTCCCACTGAGTACTGTACAATAGTGTATTATTATTTTTTTTATGCAGAACACCTCCATATAGTGATCGTGGAGCTGGACAGCAGCGAATCCAGTAAACCTTTCTTTATTTTTCTCTCTCTCTCTCTCTCTCTCTCCCTCTTTCTTTCTCTCCTTCCCTCTCCCCCTCTCTCTCTCTCTCCCTCTGTCTTTCTCTCTCGCCCTCTCTCCCTCTCCCTCTTTCTCTCTCTCCTTCCCTTTCCCCCCTCTCTCTCTCTCGCTCTCTCTCTCTCTTTCTATCTCTCTCTTTCTCTCTCCCTGTCTTTCTCTCTCGCCCTATCCCCCTATCTCTCTCTCTTTCTCTCTCTCTCTCCCTGTCTCCCTGTGTTTCTCTCTCTCTCTCTCTCTCTTAAAACATCTCCAACGTCTTCTCTCTTTTCTGTAACATACTGTACTGTCATTTTTTTCAACAGCATCACCAGAGACCATACCCCCACCCAGCCCCAGCGACAGTTTGCGAAAGTACAGTGCATTGTTCTCTCTCTCTCTTTTCATTCTGTCTCCCTGTCTCTCTGTCTCTCTCTCTCTGTCTTTCTCTCTTCCTCTCCCCCTCCCTGGGGGAGAGGAAGAGAGGAAGAGAGGCTCTTGTCAGTCTCTCTCTCTCCTTCACTTTCCCCCCTCTCTCTCTCTCGCTCTCTCTCTCTCTTTCTATCTCTCTCTTTCTCTCTTCCTGTCTTTCTCTCTCGCCCTCTCCCCCCTATCTCTCTCTCTTTCTCTCTTTCTCCCTGTCTCCCTGTGTTTCTCTCTCTCTCTCTCTCTCTTAAAACATCTCCAACGTCTTCTCTCTTTTTTGTAACATACTGTACTGTCATTTTTTTCAACAGCATCACCAGAGACCATACCCCCACCCAGCCCCAGCGACAGTTTGCATAAGTACAGTGCATTGTTCTCTCTCTCTCTTTTCATTCTGTCTCTCTGTCTCTCTCTCTTTCTCTCTTCCTCTCCCCCTCCCTCTCTCTTTTTCTCCCTCTGTCTGTGTTTGTTTTTTGTTGTTATAGAGGCTCTGTTCAAGATTTATGGTGCGCACACACTAGGCGATAAAGTGGACGACTCAGGGAGCATATCGTCTAGTGTGTACGCACCATTGCACAGTTTATTTGTTTCCAAATGGTTTTGATGGAAACTGTTCTTGTCCACATTCCTAACACCTTCGGCGGCTACAGCAGCACCACCACCACCCCCCACTGGCATCTCCGTGCCGCATAAGTAAAGTACACCACATTGTTTTCTACAGCACTGTATCGCTCTCCATTTTAACACTTGTCAGTCTCTCTCTCTCTCTTTCTCTCTTCCTCTCTCCCTCCCTCTCTCTTTTTCTCCCTCTGTCTGTGTTTGTTTTTTGTTGTTATAGAGGCTGTGTTCAAGATTTATGGTGCATACACACTAGGCGATAAAGTGGACGACTCAGGGAGTATATCGTGTAGTGTGTACACACCATTACACAGTTTATTTGTTTCCAAATGGTTTTGATGGAAACTGTTCTTTGTCCACAGTCCTAACACCTTCGGCGGCTACAGCAGCACCACCACCTCCCCCCACTGGCATCTCCGTGCCGCATAAGTAAAGTACACCACATTGTTTTCTACAGCACTTTATCGCTTTCATTTTTTACCCTTGTCAGTCTCTCTCTCTCTCTCTGTCTTTCTCTCTTCCTCTCCCCCTCCCTCTCTCTTTTTCTCCCTCTGTCTGTGTTTGTTTTTTGTTGTTATAGAGGCTCTGTTCAAGATTTATGGTGCGTACTCACTAGGCGATAAAGTGGACGACTCAGGGAGCATATTGTGTAGTGTGTACGCACCATTACACTGTTTATTTGTTTCCAAATGGTTTTGATGGAAACTGTTCTTTGTCCACAGTCCTAACACCTTCGGTGGCTACAGCAGCACCACCACCACCCCCCACTGGCATCTCCGTGCCGCGCAAGTAAAGTACACCACATTGTTTTCTACAGCACTGTATCACTCTCCTTTTTTACCCTTGTCAGTCTCTCTCTCTCTGTCTTTCTCTCTTCCTCTCCCCCTCCCTCTCTCTTTTTCTCCCTCTGTCTGTGTTTGTTTTTTGTTGTTATAGAGGCTCTGTTCAAGATTTATGGTGCGTACACACTAGGCGATAAAGTGGACGACTCAGGGAGCATATTGTGTAGTGTGTACGCACCATTACACAGTTTATTTGTTTCCAAATGGTTTTGATGGAAACTGTTCTTTGTCCACAGTCCTAACACCTTCGGTGGCTACAGCAGCACCACCACCACCCCCCACTGGCATCTCCGTGCCGCGCAAGTAAAGTACCCCACATTGTTTTCTACAGCACTGTATCACTCTCCTTTTTTACCCTTGTCAGTCTCTCTCTCTCTCTCTGTCTTTCTCTCTTCCTCTCCCCCTCCCTCTCTCTTTTTCTCCCTCTGTCTGTGTTTGTTTTTTGTTGTTATAGAGGCTGTGTTCAAGATTTATGGTGCGTACACACTAGGCAATAAAATGGACGACTCAAGGAGCATATCATGTAGTGTGTACGCACCATTACACTGTTTATTTGTTTCCAAATGGTTTTGATGGAAACTGTTCTTTGTCCACAGTCCTAACACCTTCGGCGGCTACAGCAGCACCACCACCACCCCCCACTGGCATCTCTGTGCCGCGTAAGTAAAGTACACCACATTGTTTTCTACAGCACTGTATCACTCTCCTTTTTTACTGATGTCAGTCTCTCTCTCTTTCTCTCTTCCTCTCCCCCTCCCTCTCTCTTTTTCTCCCTCTGTCTGTGTTTGTTTTTTGTTGTTATAGAGGCTCTGTTCAAGATTTATGGTGCATACACACTAGGTGATAAAGTGGACGACTCAGGGAGCATATCGTGTAGATGGTACGCACCATTACACAGTTTATTTGTTTCCAAATGGTTTTGATGGAAACTGTTCTTTGTCCACAGTCCTAACACCTTCGGCGGCTACAGCAGCACCACCACCACCCCCCTCCACATCTCCGTGCCATGTAAGTAAAGTACACCACATTGTTTTCTACAGCACTGTATCGCTCTCCTTTTTTACCCTTGTCAGTCTCTCTCTCTCTCTCTCTGTCTTTCTCTCTTCCTCTCCCCCTCCCACTCTCTTTTTCTCCCTCTGTCTGTGTTTGTTTTTTGTTGTTATAGAGGCTGTGTTCAAGATTTATGGTGCATACACACTAGGCGATAAAGTGGACGACTCAGGGAGCATATCATGTAGTGTGTACGCACCATTACACAGTTTATTTGTTTCCAAATGGTTTTGATGGAAACTGTTCTTTGTCCACAGTCCTAACACCTTCGGCGGCTACAGCAGCACCACCACCACCCCCCACTGGCATCTCCGTGCCGCGTAAGTAAAGTACACCACATTGTTTTCTACAGCACTGTATCGCTCTCCTTTTTTACCCTTGTCAGTCTCTCTCTCTCTCTCTTTCTCTCTTCCTCTCCCCCTCCCTCTCTCTTTTTCTCCCTCTGTCTGTGTTTGTTTTTTGTTGTTATAGAGGCTGTGTTCAAGATTTATTGTGCGTACACACTAGGCGATAAAGTGGACGACTCAGGGAGCATATCGTGTAGTGTGTACGCATCATTACACAGTTTAGTTGTTTCCAAATGGTTTTGATGGAAACTGTTCTTTGTCCACAGTCCTAACACCTTCGGCGGCTACAGCAGCACCACCACCACCCCCCTCTGGCATCTCTGTGCCGCGTAACTAAAGTACACCACATTGATTCCTACAGCACTGTATCGCTCTCCTTTTTTACCCTTGTCAGTATCTCTCTCTCTCTCTGTCCTTCTCTCTTCCTCGCCCTCCCTATCACTTTTTCTCCCTCTGTCTGTGTTTGTTTTTTGTTGTTATAGAGGCTGTGTTCAAGATTTATGGTGCGTACACACTAGGCGATAAAGTGGACGACTCAGGGAGCATATCGTGTAGTGTGTACGCACCATTACACAGTTTATTTGTTTCCAAATGGTTTTGATGGAAACTGTTCTTTGTCCACAGTCCTAAAACCTTCGGCGGCTACAGCAGCACCACCACCACCCCCCTCTGGCATCTCCGTGCTGCATAAGTAAAGTACACCACATTGTTTTCTACAGCACTGTATCGCTCTCCTTTTTTACCCTTGTCAGTCTCTCTCTCTCTCTTTCTCTCTTCCTCTCCCCCTCCCTCTCTCTTTTTCTCCATCTGTCTGTGTTTGTTTTTTGTTGTTATAGAGGCTGTGTTCAAGATTTATGGTGCGTACACACTAGGCGATAAAGTAGACGACTCAGGGAGCATATCGTGTAGTGTGTACGCACCATTACACAGTTTATTTGTTTCCAAATGGTTTTGATGGAAACTTTTCTTTGTCCACAGTCCTAACACCTTCGGCGGCTACAGCAGCACCACCACCACCCCCCACTGGCATCTCCGTGCCTCGTAAGTAAAGTACACCACATTGTTTTCTACAGCGCTGTATCGCTCTCCTTTTTTACCCTTGTCAGTCTCTCTCTCTCTTTCTCTCTTCCTCTCCCCCTCCCTCTCTCTTTTTCTCCCTCTGTCTGTGTTTGTTTTTTGTTGTTATAGAGGCTGTGTTCAAGATTTATGGTGCGTACACACTAGGCGGTAAAGTGGACAACTCAGGAAGCATATCGTGTAGTGTGTACGCACCATTAAACAGTTTATTTTTTTCCAAGTGGTTTTGATGGAAACTGTTCTTTGTCCACAGTCCTAACACCTTCAGTGGCTACAGCAGCACCACCACCACCCCCCACTGGCATCTCCGTGCCGCGTAAGTAAAGTACACCACATTGTTTTCTACAGCACTGTATCACTCTCCTTTTTTACCCTTGTCAGTCTCTCTCTCTCTCTCTCTGTCTTTCTCTCTTCCTCTCCCCCTCCCTCTCTCTTTTTCTCCCTCTGTCTGTGTTTGTTTTTTGTTGTTATAGAGGCTGTGTTCAATATTTATGGTGCGTACACACTAGGCGATAAAGTGGACGACTCATGGAGCATATCGTGTATTGTGTACGCACCATTACACAGTTTATTTGTTTCCAAATGGTTTTGATGGAAACTGTTCTTTGTCCACAGTCCTAACACCTTCGGCGGCTACAAGCAGCACCACCACCACCCCCCCACTGGCATCTCCGTGCCGAGTAAGTAAAGTACACCGCATTGTTTTCTACAGCACTGTATCGCTCTCCTTTTTTACCCTTGTCAGTCTCTCTCTCTCTCTCTGTCTTTCTCTCTTCCTCTCCCCCTCCCTCTCTCTTTTTCTCCCTCTGTCTGTGTTTGTTTTTTGTTGTTATAGAGGCTGTGTTCAATATTTATGGTGCGTACACACTAGGCGATAAAGTGGACGACTCAGGGAGCATATCGTGTAGTGTGTACGCACCATTACACAGTTTATTTGTTTCCAATTGGTTTTGATGGAAACTGTTCTTTGTCCACAGTCCTAACACCTTCGGCGGCTACAGCAGCACCACCACCACCCCCCACTTGCAGCTCCGTGCTGCGTAAGTAAAGTACACCACATTGTTTTCTACAGCACTGTATCGCTCTCCTTTTGTACCCTTGTCAGTCTCTCTCTCTCTCTTTCTCTCTTCCTCTCCCCCTCCCTCTCTCTTTTTCTCCCTCTGTCTGTGTTTGTTTTTTGTTGTTATAGAGGCTCTGTTCAAGATTTATGGTGCGTACACACTAGGTGATAAAGTGGACGACTCAGGGAGCATATTGAGTAGTGTGTACGCACCATTACACAGTTTATTTGTTTCCAAATGGTTTTGATGGAAACTGTTCTTTGTCCACAGTCCTAACACCTTCGGTGGCTACAGCAGTACCACCACCACCCCCCACTGGCATCTCCGTGCCATGCAAGTAAAGTACACCACATTGTTTTCTACAGCACTGTATCACTCTCCTTTTTTACCCTTGTCAGTCTCTCTCTCTCTCTCTCTCTCTGTCTTTCTCTCTTCCTCTCCCCCTCCCTCTCTCTTTTTCTCCCTCTGTCTGTGTTTGTTTTTTGTTGTTATAGAGGCTGTGTTCAAGATTTATGGTGCGTACACACTAGGCGATAAAATGGACGACTCAAGGAGCATATCATGTAGTGTGTACGCACCATTACACTGTTTATTTGTTTCCAAATGGTTTTGATGGAAACTGTTCTTTGTCCACAGTCCTAACACCTTCGGCGGCTACAGCAGCACCACCACCACCCCCCACTGGCATCTTCGTGCCGCGTAAGTAAAGTACACCACATTGTTTTCTACAGCACTGTATCGCTCTCCTTTTTTACCCTTGTCAGTCTCTCTTTCTTTCTCTCTTCCTCTCCCCCTCCCTCTCTCTTTTTCTCCCTCTGTCGGTGTTTGTTTTTTGTTGTTAAAGAGGCTCTGTTCAAGATTTATGGTGCATACACACTAGGTGATAAAGTGGACGACTCAGGGAGCATATCGTGTAGATGGTACGCACCATTACACAGTTTATTTGTTTCCAAATGGTTTTGATGGAAACTGTTCTTTGTCCACAGTCCTAACACCTTCGGCGGCTACAGCAGCACCACCACCACCACCCACTGGCATCTCCGTGCCATGTAAGTAAAGTACACCACATTGTTTTCTACAGCACTGTATCGCTCTCCTTTTTTACCCTTGTCAGTCTCTCTCTCTCTCTGTCTTTCTCTCTTCCTCTCCCCCTCCCACTCTCTTTTTCTCCCTCTGTCTGTGTTTGTTTTTTGTTGTTATAGAGGCTGTGTTCAAGATTTATGGTGCGTACACACTAGGCGATAAAGTGGATGACTCAGGGAGCATATCGTGTAGTGTGTACGCACCATTACACAGTTTATTTGTTTCCAAATGGTTTTGATGGAAACTGTTCTTTGTCCACAGTCCTAACACCTTCGGCGGCTACAGCAGCACCACCACCACCCCCCACTGGCATCTCTGTGCCGTGTAAGTAAAGTACACCACATTGATTCCTACAGCACTGTATCGCTCTCCTTTTTTACCCTTGTCAGTATCTCTCTCTCTCTCTCTCTCTGTCTTTCTCTCTTCCTCTCCCCCTCCCTATCACTTTTTCTCCCTCTGTCTGTGTTTGTTTTTAGTTGTTATAGAGGCTGTGTTCAAGATTTATGGTGCGTACACACTAGGCGATAAAGTAGACGACTCAGGGAGCATATCGTGTAGTGTGTACGCACCATTACACAGTTTATTTGTTTCCAAATGGTTTTGATGGAAACTGTTCTTTGTCCACAGTCCTTAAACCTTCGGCGGCTACAGCAGCACCACCACCACCCCCCTCTGGCATCTCCGTGCCGCATAAGTAAAGTACACCACATTGTTTTCTACAGCACTGTATCGCTCTCCTTTTTAACCCTTGTCAGTCTCTCTATCTCTCTTTCTCTCTTCCTCTCCCCCTCCCTCTCTCTTTTTCTCCCTCTGTCTGTGTTTGTTTTTTGTTGTTATAGAGGCTGTGTTCAAGATTTATGGTGCGTACACACTAGGCGATAAAGTAGACGACTCAGGGAGCATATCGTGTAGTGTGTACGCACCATTACACAGTTTATTTGTTTCCAAATGGTTTTGATGGAAACTGTTCTTTGTCCACAGTCCTAACACCTTCGGCGGCTACAGCAGCTCCACCACCACCCCCCACTGGCATCTCCGTGCCGCGTAACTAAAGTACACCACATTGTTTTCTATAGCACTGTATCGCTCTCCTTTTTTACCCTTGTCAGTCTCTCTCTCTCTCTCTTTCTCTCTTCCTCTCCCCCTCCCTCTCTCTTTTTCTCCCTCTGTCTGTGTTTGTTTTTTGTTGTTATAGAGGCTGTGTTCAAGATTTATGGTGCGTACACACTAGGCGATAAAGTGGACAACTCATGGAGCATATCGTGTAGTGTGTACGCACCATTAAACAGTATATTTTTTTCCAAGTGGTTTTGATGGAAACTGTTCTTTGTCCACAGTCCTAACACCTTCGGTGGCTACAGCAGCACCACCACCACCCCCCACTGGCATCTCCGTGCCGCGTAAGTAAAGTACACCAAATTGTTTTCTACAGCACTGTATCACTCTCCTTTTTTACCCTTGTCAGTCTCTCTCTCTCTCTCTTTCTCTCTTCCTCTCCCCCTCCCTCTCTCTTTTTCTCCCTCTGTCTGTGTTTGTTTTTTGTTGTTATAGAGGCTGTGTTCAAGATTTATGGTGCGTACACACTAGGCAATAAAGTAGGCGACTCAGGGAGCATATCATGTAGTGTGTACGCACCATTACACAGTTTATTTGTTTCCAAATGGTTTTGATGGAAACTGTTCTTTGTCCACAGTCCTAACACCTTCGGCGGCTACAGCATCACCACCACCACCCCCCACTGGCATCTCCGTGCCGCGTAAGTAAAGTACACCACATTGTTTTCTACAGCACTGTATCGCTCTCCTTTTTTACCCTTGTCAGTCTCTCTCTCTCTCTCTGTCTTTCTCTCTTCCTCTCCCCCTCCCTCTCTCTTTTTCTCCCTCTGTCTGTGTTTGTTTTTTGTTGTTATAGAGGCTGTGTTCAATATTTATGGTGCGTACACACTAGGCGATAAAGTGGACGACTCAGGGAGCATATCGTGTAGTGTGTACGCACCATTACACAGTTTATTTGTTTCCAAATGGTTTTGATGGAAACTGTTCTTTGTCCACAGTCCTAACACCTTCGGCGGCTACAGCAGCACCAGCACCACCCCCCACTGGCAGCTCCGTGCCGCGTAAGTAAAGTACACCACATTGTTTTCTACAGCACTGTATCACTCTCCTTTTTTACCCTTGTCAGTCTCTCTCTCTCTCTCTCTGTCTTTCTCTCTTCCTCTCCCCCTCCCTCTCTCTTTTTCTCCCTCTGTCTGTGTTTGTTTTTTGTTGCTTTAGAGGCTGTGTTCAAGATTTATGGTGCGTACACACTAGGCGATAAAATGGACGACTCAAGGAGCATATCATGTAGTGTGTACGCACCATTACACAGTTTATTTGTTTCCAAATGGTTTTGATGGAAACTGTTCTTTGTCCACAGTCCTAACAACTTCGGCCGCTACAGCAGCACCACCACCACCCCCCACTGGCATCTCCGTGCCGCGTAAGTAAAGTACACCACATTGTTTTCTACAGCACTGTATCGCTCTCCTTTTTTACCCTCGTCAGTCTCTCTCTCTTTCTCTCTTCCTCTCCCCCTCCCTCTCTCTTTTTCTCCCTCTGTTTGTGTTTGTTTTTCGTTGTTAAAGAGGCTCTGTTCAAGATTTATGGTGCATACACACTAGGTGATAAAGTGGACGAATCAGGGAGCATATCGTGCAGATGGTACGCACCATTACACAGTTTATTTGTTTCCAAATGGTTTTGATGGAAACTGTTCTTTGTCCACAGTCCTAACACCTTCGGCGGCTACAGCAGCACCACCCCCACTGGCATCTCCGTGCCATGTAAGTAAAGTACACCACATTGTTTTCTACAGCACTGTATCGCTCTCCTTTTTTACTCTTGTCAGTCTCTCTCTCTCTCTCTCTGTCTTTCTCTCTTCCTCTCCCCCTCCCACTCTCTTTTTCTCCCTCTGTCTGTGTTTGTTTTTTGTTGTTATAGAGGCTGTGTTCAAGATTTATGGTGCGTACACACTAGGCGATAAAGTGGACGACTCAGGGAGCATATCGTGTAGTGTGTACGCACCATTACACAGTTTATTTGTTTCCAAATTGTTTTGATGGAAACTGTTCTTTGTCCACAGTCCTAACACCTTCGGCAACTACAGCAGCACCACCACCACCCCCCACTGGCATCTCCGTGCCGCGTAAGTAAAGTACACCACATTGTTTTCTACAGCACTGTATCGCTCTCCTTTTTTACACTTGTCAGTCTCTCTCTCTCTCTCTTTCTCTCTTCCTCTCCCCCTCTATCTCTCTTTTTCTCCCTCTGTCTGTGTTTGTTTTTTGTTGTTATAGAGGCTCTGTTCAAGATTTATGGTGCATACACACTAGGCGATAAAGTGGACGACTCAGGGAGCATATCGTGTAGTGTGTACGCACCATTACACAGTTTATTTGTTTCCAAATGGTTTTGATGGAAACTGTTCTTTGTCCACAGTCCTAACACCTTCGGCGGCTACAGCAGCACCACCACCACCCCCCACTGGCATTTCTGTGCCGCGTAAGTAAAGTACACCACATTGATTCCTACAGCACTGTATCGCTCTCCTTTTTTACCCTTGTCAGTATCTCTCTCTCTCTCTCTCTGTCTTTCTCTCTTCCTCTCCCCCTCCCTATCACTTTTTCTCCCTCTGTCTGTGTTTGTTTTTTGTTGTTATAGAGGCTGTGTTCAAGATTTATGGTGCGTACACACTAGGCGATAAAGTGGACGACTCAGGGAGCATATCGTGTAGTGTGTACGCACCATTACACAGTTTATTTGTTTCCAAATGGTTTTGATGGAAACTGTTCTTTGTCCACAGTCCTTAAACCTTCGGCGGCTACAGCAGCACCACCACCACCCCCCTCTGGCATCTCCGTGCCGCATAAGTAAAGTACACCACATTGTTTTCTACAGCACTGTATCGCTCTCCTTTTTAACCCTTGTCAGTCTCTCTCTCTCTCTCTTTCTCTCTTCCTCTCCCCCTCCCTCTCTCTTTTTCTCCCTCTGTCTGTGTTTGTTTTTTGTTGTTATAGAGGCTGTGTTCAAGATTTATGGTGCGTACACCCTAGGCGATAAAGTGGACGACTCAGGGAGCATATCGTGTAGTGTGTACGCACCATTACACAGTTTATTTGTTTCCAAATGGTTTTGATGGAAACTGTTCTTTGTCCACAGTCCTAACACCTTCGGCGGCTACAGCAGCACCACCACCACCCCCCACTGGCAGCTCCGTGCTGCGTAAGTAAAGTACACCACATTGTTTTCTACAGCACTGTATCGCTCTCCTTTTGTACCCTTGTCAGTCTCTCTCTCTTTCTCTCTTCCTCTCCCCCTCCCTCTCTCTTTTTCTCCCTCTGTCGGTGTTTGTTTTTTGTTGTTAAAGAGGCTCTGTTCAAGATTTATAGTGCATACACACTAGGTGATAAAGTGGACGACTCAGGGAGCATATCGTGTAGATGGTACGCACCATTACACAGTTTATTTGTTTCCAAATGGTTTTGATGGAAACTGTTATTTGTCCACAGTCCTAACACCTTCGGCGGCTACAGCAGCACCACCACCACCCCCCACTGGCATCTCCGTGCCATGTAAGTAAAGTACACCACATTGTTTTCTACAGCACTGTATCGCTCTCCTTTTTTACCCTTGTCAGTCTCTCTCTCTCTCTCTCTGTGTTTCTCTCTTCCTCTCCCCCTCCCACTCTCTTTTTCTCCCTCTGTCTGTGTTTGTTTTTTGATGTTATATAGGCTGTGTTCAAGATTTATGGTGCGTACACACTAGGCGATAAAGTGGACGACTCAGGGAGCATATCGTGTAGTGTGTACGCACCATTACACAGTTTATTTGTTTCCAAATTGTTTTGATGGAAACTGTTCTTTGTCCACAGTCCTAATACCTTCGGCGGCTACAGCAACACCACCACCACCCCCCACTGGAATCTCCGTGCCACGTAAGTAAAGTACACCACATTGTTTTCTACAGCACTGTATCGCTCTCCTTTTTTACCCTTGTCAGTCTCTCTCTCTCTCTCTTTCTCTCTTCCTCTCCCCCTCCCTCTCTCTTTTTCTCCCTCTGTCTGTGTTTGTTTTTTGTTGTTATAGAGGCTCTGTTCAAGATTTATGGTGCGTACACACTAGGCGATAAAGTGGACGACTCAGGGAGCATATCGTGTAGTGTGTACGCACCATTACACAGTTTATTTGTTTCCCAATGGTTTTGATGGAAACTGTTCTTTGTCCACAGTCCTAACACCTTCGGCGGCTACAGCAGCACCACCACCACCCCCCACTGGCATCTCTGTGCCACGTAAGTAAAGTACACCACATTGATTCCTACAGCACTGTATCGCTCTCCTTTTTTACCCTTGTCAGTATCTCTCTCTCTCTCTGTCTTTCTCTCTTCCTCTCCCCCTCCCTATCACTTTTTCTCCCTCTGTCTGTGTTTGTTTTTTGTTGTTATAGAGGCTGTGTTCAAGATTTATGGTGCATACACACTAGGCGATAAAGTGGACGACTCAGGGAGCATATCGTGTAGTGTGTACGCACCATTACACAGTTTATTTGTTTCCAAATGGTTTTGATGGAAACTGTTCTTTGTCCACAGTCCTTAAACCTTCGGCGGCTACAGCAGCACCACCACCACCCCCCTCTGGCATCTCCGTGCCGCATAAGTAAAGTACACCACATTGTTTTCTACAGCACTGTATCGCTCTCCTTTTTAACCCTTGTCAGTCTCTCTCTCTCTTTCTCTCTTCCTCTCCCCCTCCCTCTCTCTTTTTCTCCCTCTGTCTGTGTTTGTTTTTTGTTGTTATAGAGGCTGTGTTCAAGATTTATGGTGCGTACACACTAGGCGATAAAGTAGACGACTCAGGGAGCATATCGTGTAGTGTGTACGCACCATTACACAGTTTATTTGTTTCCAAATGGTTTTGATGGAAACTGTTCTTTGTCCACAGTCCTTAAACCTTCGGCGGCTACAGCAGCACCACCACCACCCCCCACTGGCATCTCCGTGCCGCGTAACTAAAGTACACCACATTGTTTTCTATAGCACTGTATCGCTCTCCTTTTTTACCCTTGTCAGTCTCTCTCTCTCTCTCTGTCTTTCTCTCTTCCTCTCCCCCTCCCTCTCTCTTTTTCTCCCTCTGTCTGTGTTTGTTTTTTGTTGTTATAGAGGCTGTGTTCAATATTTATGGTGCGTACACACTAGGCGATAAAGTGGACGACTCAGGGAGCATATCGTGTAGTGTGTACGCACCATTACACAGTTTATTTGTTTCCAAATGGTTTTGATGGAAACTGTTCTTTGTCCACAGTCCAAACACCTTCGGCGGCTACAGCAGCACCACCACCACCCCCCACTGGCAGCTCCTTGCTGCGTAAGTAAAGTACACCACATTGTTTTCTACAGCACTGTATCACTCTCCTTTTTTACCCTTGTCAGTCTCTCTCTCTCTCTCTCTGTCTTTCTCTCTTCCTCTCCCCCTCCCTCTCTCTTTTTCTCCCTCTGTCTGTGTTTGTTTTTTGTTGTTATAGAGGCTCTGTTCAAGATTTATGGTGCGTACACACTAGGTGATAAAGTGGACGACTCAGGGAGCATATTGTGTAGTGTGTACGCACCATTGCACAGTTTATTTGTTTCCAAATGGTTTTGATGGAAACTGTTCTTTGTCCACAATCCTAACACCTGCAGTAGCTACAGCAGTACCACCACCACCCCCCACTGGCATCTCCGTGCTGCGAAAGTAATGTACACCACATTGTTTTCTACAGCACTGTATCACTCTCCTTTTTTACCCTTGTCAGTCTCTCTCTCTCTCTCTGTCTTTCTCTCTTCCTCTCCCCCTCCCTCTCTCTTTTTCTCCCTCTGTCTGTGTTTGTTTTTTGTTGTTATAGAGGCTGTGTTCAAGATTTATGGTGCGTACACACTAGGCGATAAAATGGACGACTCAAGGAGCATATCATGTAGTGTGTACGCACCATTACACTGTTTATTTGTTTCCAAATGGTTTTGATGGAAACTGTTCTTTGTCCACAGTCCTAACAACTTCGGCGGCTACAGCAGCACCACCACCACCCCCCACTGGCATCTCCGTGCCGCGTAAGTAAAGTACACCACATTGTTTTCTACAGCACTGTATCGCTCTCCTTTTTTACCCTCGTCAGTCTCTCTCTCTTTCTCTCTTCCTCTCCCCCTCCCTCTCTCTTTTTCTCCATCTGTCTGTGTTTGTTTTTTGTTGTTAAAGAGGCTCTGTTCAAGATTTATGGTGCATACACACTAGGTGATAAAGTGGACGACTCAGGGAGCATATCGTGTAGATGGTACGCACCATTACACAGTTTATTTGTTTCCAAATTGTTTTGATGGAAACTGTTCTTTGTCCACAGTCCTAACACCTTCGGCGCCTACAGCAACACCACCCCCACCCCCCACTGGCATCTCCGTGCCATGTAAGTAAAGTACACCACATTGTTTTCTACAGCACTGTATCGCTCTCCTTTTTTACCCTTGTCAGTCTCTCTCTCTCTCTCTCTGTCTTTCTCTCTTCCTCTCCCCCTCCCACTCTCTTTTTCTCCCTCTGTCTGTGTTTGTTTTTTGTTGTTATAGAGGCTGTGTTCAAGATTTATGGTGCATACACACTATGCGATAAAGTGGATGACTCAGGGAGCATATCGTGTAGTGTGTACGCACCATTACACAGTTTATTTGTTTCCAAATGGTTTTGATGGAAACTGTTCTTTGTCCACAGTCCTAACACCTTCGGCGGCTACAGCAGCACCACCACCACCCCCCACTGGCATCTCCGTGCCGCGTAAGTAAAGTACACCACATTGTTTTCTACAGCACTGTATCGCTCTCCTTTTTTACCCTTGTCAGTCTCTCTCTCTCTCTCTCTCTCTCTCTCTCTTTCTCTCTTCCTCTCCCCCTCCCTCTCTCTTTTTCTCCCTCTGTCTGTGTTTGTTTTTTGTTGTTATAGAGGCTGTGTTCAAGATTTATTGTGCGTACACACTAGGCGATAAAGTGGACGACTCAGGGAGCATATCGTGTAGTGTGTACGCATCATTACACAGTTTATTTGTTTCCAAATGGTTTTGATGGAAACTGTTCTTTGTCCACAGTCCTAACACCTTCGGCGGCTACAGCAGCACCACCACCACCCCCCTCTGGCATCTCTGTGCCGCGTAACTAAAGTACACCACATTGATTCCTACAGCACTGTATCGCTCTCCTTTTTTACCCTTGTCAGTATCTCTCTCTCTCTCTGTCCTTCTCTCTTCCTCGCCCTCCCTACCACTTTTTCTCCCTCTGTCTGTGTTTGTTTTTTGTTGTTATAGAGGCTGTGTTCAAGATTTATGGTGCGTACACACTAGGCGATAAAGTGGACGACTCAGGGAGCATATCGTGTAGTGTGTACGCACCATTACACAGTTTATTTGTTTCCAAATGGTTTTGATGGAAACTGTTCTTTGTCCACAGTCCTAAAACCTTCGGCGGCTACAGCAGCACCACCACCACCCCCCTCTGGCATCTCCGTGCTGCATAAGTAAAGTACACCACATTGTTTTCTACAGCACTGTATCGCTCTCCTTTTTTACCCTTGTCAGTCTCTCTCTCTCTCTCTTTCTCTCTTCCTCTCCCCCTCCCTCTCTCTTTTTCTCCCTCTGTCTGTGTTTGTTTTTTGTTGTTATAGAGGCTGTGTTCAAGATTTATGGTGCGTACACACTAGGCGATAAAGTAGACGACTCAGGGAGCATATCGTGTAGTGTGTACGCACCATTACACAGTTTATTTGTTTCCAAATGGTTTTGATGGAAACTTTTCTTTGTCCACAGTCCTAACACCTTCGGCGGCTACAGCAGCACCACCACCACCCCCCACTGGCATCTCCGTGCCTCGTAAGTAAAGTACACCACATTGTTTTCTACAGCGCTGTATCGCTCTCCTTTTTTACCCTTGTCAGTCTCTCTCTCTCTATCTCTCTTCCTCTCCCCCTCCCTCTCTCTTTTTCTCCCTCTGTCTGTGTTTGTTTTTTGTTGTTATAGAGGCTGTGTTCAAGATTTATGGTGCGTACACACTAGGCGGTAAAGTGGACAACTCAGGAAGCATATCGTGTAGTGTGTACGCACCATTAAACAGTTTATTTTTTTCCAAGTGGTTTTGATGGAAACTGTTCTTTGTCCACAGTCCTAACACCTTCAGTGGCTACAGCAGCACCACTACCACCCCCCACTGGCATCTCCGTGCCGCGTAAGTAAAGTACACCACATTGTTTTCTACAGCACTGTATCGCTCTCCTTTTTTACCCTTGTCAGTCTCTCTCTCTCTCTCTGTCTTTCTCTCTTCCTCTCCCCCTCCCTCTCTCTTTTTCTCCCTCTGTCTGTGTTTGTTTTTTGTTGTTATAGAGGCTGTGTTCAATATTTATGGTGCGTACACACTAGGCGATAAAGTGGACGACTCAGGGAGCATATCGTGTAGTGTGTACGCACCATTACACAGTTTATTTGTTTCCAATTGGTTTTGATGGAAACTGTTCTTTGTCCACAGTCCTAACACCTTCGGCGGCTACAGCAGCACCACCACCACCCCCCACTTGCAGCTCCGTGCTGCGTAAGTAAAGTACACCACATTGTTTTCTACAGCACTGTATCGCTCTCCTTTTGTACCCTTGTCAGTCTCTCTCTCTCTCTTTCTCTCTTCCTCTCCCCCTCCCTCTCTCTTTTTCTCCCTCTGTCTGTGTTTGTTTTTTGTTGTTATAGAGGCTCTGTTCAAGATTTATGGTGCGTACACAATAGGTGATAAAGTGGACGACTCAGGGAGCATATTGTGTAGTGTGTACGCACCATTACACAGTTTATTTGTTTCCAAATGGTTTTGATGGAAACTGTTCTTTGTCCACAGTCCTAACACCTTCGGTGGCTACAGCAGTACCACCACCACCCCCCACTGGCATCTCCGTGCCGCGCAAGTAAAGTACACCACATTGTTTTCTACAGCACTGTATCACTCTCCTTTTTTACCCTTGTCAGTCTCTCTCTCTCTCTCTCTCTCTGTCTTTCTCTCTTCCTCTCCCCCTCCCTCTCTCTTTTTCTCCCTCTGTCTGTGTTTGTTTTTTGTTGTTATAGAGGCTGTGTTCAAGATTTATGGTGCGTACACACTAGGCGATAAAATGGACGACTCAAGGATCATATCATGTAGTGTGTACGCACCATTACACTGTTTATTTGTTTCCAAATGGTTTTGATGGAAACTGTTCTTTGTCCACAGTCCTAACACCTTCGGCGGCTACAGCAGCACCACCACCACACCCCCACTGGCATCTTCGTGCCGCGTAAGTAAAGTACACCACATTGTTTTCTACAGCACTGTATCGCTCTCCTTTTTTACCCTTGTATGTCTCTCTCTCTTTCTCTCTTCCTCTCCCCCTCCCTCTCTCTTTTTCTCCCTCTGTCGGTGTTTGTTTTTTGTTGTTAAAGAGGCTCTGTTCAAGATTTATGGTGCATACACACTAGGTGATAAAGTGGACGACTCAGGGAGCATATCGTGTAGATGGTACGCACCATTACACAGTTTATTTGTTTCCAAATGGTTTTGATGGAAACTGTTCTTTGTCCACAGTCCTAACACCTTCGGCGGCTACAGCAGCACCACCACCACCCCCCACTGGCATCTCCGTGCCATGTAAGTAAAGTACACCACATTGTTTTCTACAGCACTGTATCGCTCTCCTTTTTTACCCTTGTCAGTCTCTCTCTCTCTCTGTCTTTCTCTCTTCCTCTCCCCCTCCCACTCTCTTTTTCTCCCTCTGTCTGTGTTTGTTTTTTGTTGTTATAGAGGCTGTGTTCAAGATTTATGGTGCGTACACACTAGGCGATAAAGTGTATGACTCAGGGAGCATATCGTGTAGTGTGTACGCACCATTACACAGTTTATTTGTTTCCAAATGGTTTTGATGGAAACTGTTCTTTGTCCACAGTCCTAACACCTTCGGCGGCTACAGCAGCACCACCACCACCCCCCACTGGCATCTCTGTGCCGCGTAAGTAAAGTACACCACATTGATTCCTACAGCACTGTATCGCTCTCCTTTTTTACCCTTGTCAGTATCTCTCTCTCTCTCTCTGTCTTTCTCTCTTCCTCTCCCCCTCCCTATCACTTTTTCTCCCTCTGTCTGTGTTTGTTTTTTGTTGTTATAGAGGCTGTGTTCAAGATTTATGGTGCGTACACACTAGGCGATAAAGTGGACGACTCAGGGAGCATATCGTGTAGTGTGTACGCACCATTACACAGTTTATTTGTTTCCAAATGGTTTTGATGGAAACTGTTCTTTGTCCACAGTCCTAAAACCTTCGGCGGCTACAGCAGCACCACCACCACCCCCCTCTGGCATCTCCGTGCTGCATAAGTAAAGTACACCACATTGTTTTCTACAGCACTGTATCGCTCTCCTTTTTTACCCTTGTCAGTCTCTCTCTCTCTCTTTCTCTCTTCCTCTCCCCCTCCCTCTCTCTTTTTCTCCCTCTGTCTGTGTTTGTTTTTTGTTGTTATAGAGGCTGTGTTCAAGATTTATGGTGCGTACACACTAGGCGATAAAGTAGACGACTCAGGGAGCATATCGTGTAGTGTGTACGCACCATTACACAGTTTATTTGTTTCCAAATGGTTTTGATGGAAACTTTTCTTTGTCCACAGTCCTAACACCTTCGGCGGCTACAGCAGCACCACCACCACCCCCCACTGGCATCTCCGTGCCTCGTAAGTAAAGTACACCACATTGTTTTCTACAGCGCTGTATCGCTCTCCTTTTTTACCCTTGTCAGTCTCTCTCTCTCTATCTCTCTTCCTCTCCCCCTCCCTCTCTCTTTTTCTCCCTCTGTCTGTGTTTGTTTTTTGTTGTTATAGAGGCTGTGTTCAAGATTTATGGTGCGTACACACTAGGCGGTAAAGTGGACAACTCAGGAAGCATATCGTGTAGTGTGTACGCACCATTAAACAGTTTATTTTTTTCCAAGTGGTTTTGATGGAAACTGTTCTTTGTCCACAGTCCTAACACCTTCAGTGGCTACAGCAGCACCACCACCACCCCCCACTGGCATCTCCGTGCCGCGTAAGTAAAGTACACCACATTGTTTTCTACAGCACTGTATCGCTCTCCTTTTTTACCCTTGTCAGTCTCTCTCTCTCTCTCTGTGTTTCTCTCTTCCTTTCCCCCTCCCTCTCTCTTTTTCTCCCTCTGTCTGTGTTTGTTTTTTGTTGTTATAGAGGCTGTGTTCAATATTTATGGTGCGTACACACTAGGCGATAAAGTGGACGACTCAGGGAGCATATCGTGTAGTGTGTACGCACCATTACACAGTTTATTTGTTTCCAATTGGTTTTGATGGAAACTGTTCTTTGTCCACAGTCCTAACACCTTCGGCGGCTACAGCAGCACCACCACCACCCCCCACTTGCAGCTCCGTGCTGCGTAAGTAAAGTACACCACATTGTTTTCTACAGCACTGTATCGCTCTCCTTTTGTACCCTTGTCAGTCTCTCTCTCTCTCTTTCTCTCTTCCTCTCCCCCTCCCTCTCTCTTTTTCTCCCTCTGTCTGTGTTTGTTTTTTGTTGTTATAGAGGCTCTGTTCAAGATTTATGGTGCGTACACACTAGGTGATAAAGTGGACGACTCAGGGAGCATATTGTGTAGTGTGTACGCACCATTACACAGTTTATTTGTTTCCAAATGGTTTTGATGGAAACTGTTCTTTGTCCACAGTCCTAACACCTTCGGTGGCTACAGCAGTACCACCACCACACCCCACTGGCATCTCCGTGCCGCGCAAGTAAAGTACACCACATTGTTTTCTACAGCACTGTATCACTCTCCTTTTTTACCCTTGTCAGTCTCTCTCTCTCTCTCTCTCTGTCTTTCTCTCTTCCTCTCCCCCTCCCTCTCTCTTTTTCTCCCTCTGTCTGTGTTTGTTTTTTGTTGTTATAGAGGCTGTGTTCAAGATTTATGGTGCGTACACACTAGGCGATAAAATGGACGACTCAAGGAGCATATCATGTAGTGTGTACGCACCATTACACTGTTTATTTGTTTCCAAATGGTTTTGATGGAAACTGTTCTTTGTCCACAGTCCTAACACCTTCGGCGCCTACAGCAGCACCACCACCACCCCCCACTGGCATCTTCGTGCCGCGTAAGTAAAGTACACCACATTGTTTTCTACAGCACTGTATCGCTCTCCTTTTTTACCCTTGTCAGTCTCTCTCTCTTTCTCTCTTCCTCTCCCCCTCCCTCTCTCTTTTTCTCCCTCTGTCGGTGTTTGTTTTTTGTTGTTAAAGAGGCTCTGTTCAAGATTTATGGTGCATACACACTAGGTGATTAAGTGGACGACTCAGGGAGCATATCGTGTAGATGGTACGCACCATTACACAGTTTATTTGTTTCCAAATGGTTTTGATGGAAACTGTTCTTTGTCCACAGTCCTAACACCTTCGGCGGCTACAGCAGCACCACCACCACCCCCCACTGGCATCTCCGTGCCATGTAAGTAAAGTACACCACATTGTTTTCTACAGCACTGTATCGCTCTCCTTTTTTACCCTTGTCAGTCTCTCTCTCTCTCTGTCTTTCTCTCTTCCTCTCCCCCTCCCACTCTCTTTTTCTCCCTCTGTCTGTGTTTGTTTTTTGTTGTTATAGAGGCTGTGTTCAAGATTTATGGTGCGTACACACTAGGCGATAAAGTGGACGACTCAGGGAGCATATCGTGTAGTGTGTACGCACCATTACACAGTTTATTTGTTTCCAAATGGTTTTGATGGAAACTGTTCTTTGTCCACAGTCCTAACACCTTCGGCGGCTACAGCAGCACCACCACCACCCCCCACTGGCATCTCTGTGCCGCGTAAGTAAAGTACACCACATTGATTCCTACAGCACTGTATCGCTCTCCTTTTTTACCCTTGTCAGTATCTCTCTCTCTCTCTCTCTCTGTCTTTCTCTCTTCCTCTTCACCTCCCTATCACTTTTTCTCCCTCTGTCTGTGTTTGTTTTTAGTTGTTATAGAGGCTGTGTTCAAGATTTATGGTGCGTACACACTAGGCGATAAAGTGGACGACTCAGGGAGCATATCGTGTAGTGTGTACGCACCATTACACAGTTTATTTGTTTCCAAATGGTTTTGATGGAAACTGTTCTTTGTCCACAGTCTTTAAACCTTCGGCGGCTACAGCAGCACCACCACCACCCCCCTCTGGCATCTCCGTGCCGCATAAGTAAAGTACACCACATTGTTTTCTACAGCACTGTATCGCTCTCCTTTTTAACCCTTGTCAGTCTCTCTCTCTCTTTCTCTCTTCCTCTCCCCCTCCCTCTCTCTTTTTCTCCCTCTGTCTGTGTTTGTTTTTTGTTGTTATAGAGGCTGTGTTCAAGATTTATGGTGCGTACACACTAGGCGATAAAGTGGACGACTCAGGGAGCATATCGTGCAGATGGTACGCACCATTACACAGTTTATTTGTTTCCAAATGGTTTTGATGGAAACTGTTCTTTGTCCACAGTCCTAACACCTTCGGCGGCTACAGCAGCACCACCACCACCCCCCACTGGCATCTCCGTGCCGCGTAAGTAAAGTACACCAAATTGTTTTCTACAGCACTGTATCACTCTCCTTTTTTACCCTTGTCAGTCTCTCTCTCTCTCTCTTTCTCTCTTCCTCTCCCCCTCCCTCTCTCTTTTTCTCCCTCTGTCTGTGTTTGTTTTTTGTTGTTATAGAGGCTGTGTTCAAGATTTATGGTGCGTACACACTAGGCGATAAAGTAGGCGACTCAGGGAGCATATCGTGTAGTGTGTACGCACCATTACACAGTTTATTTGTTTCCAAATGGTTTTGATGGAAACTGTTCTTTGTCCACAGTCCTAACACCTTCGGCGGCTACAGCATCACCACCACCACCCCCCACTGGCATCTCCATGCCGCGTAAGTAAAGTACACCACATTGTTTTCTACAGCACTGTATCGCTCTCCTTTTTTACCCTTGTCAGTCTCTCTCTCTCTCTCTGTCTTTCTCTCTTCCTCTCCCCCTCCCTCTCTCTTTTTCTCCCTCTGTCTGTGTTTGTTTTTTGTTGTTATAGAGGCTGTGTTCAATATTTATGGTGCGTACACACTAGGCTATAAAGTGGACGACTCAGGGAGCATATCGTGTAGTGTGTACGCACCATTACACAGTTTATTTGTTTCCAAATGGTTTTGATGGAAACTGTTCTTTGTCCACAGTCCAAACACCTTCGGCGGCTACAGCAGCACCACCACCACCCCCCACTGGCATCTCCGTGCCGCGTAAGTAAAGTACACCACATTGTTTTCTACAGCACTGTATCGCTCTCCTTTTTTACCCTCGTCAGTCTCTCTCTCTTTCTCTCTTCCTCTCCCCCTCCCTCTCTCTTTTTCTCCCTCTGTCTGTGTTTGTTTTTTGTTGTTAAAGAGGCTCTGTTCAAGATTTATGGTGCATACACACTAGGTGATAAAGTGGACGACTCAGGGAGCATATCGTGTAGATGGTACGCACCATTACACAGTTTATTTGTTTCCAAATTGTTTTGATGGAAACTGTTCTTTGTCCACAGTCCTAACACCTTCGGCGGCTACAGCAGCACCACCCCCCACCCCCCACTGGCATCTCCGTGCCATGTAAGTAAAGTACACCACATTGTTCTCTACAGCACTGTATCGCTCTCCTTTTTTACCCTTGTCAGTCTCTCTCTCTCTCTCTCTGTCTTTCTCTCTTCCTCTCCCCCTCCCACTCTCTTTTTCTCCCTCTGTCTGTGTTTGTTTTTTGTTGTTATAGAGGCTGTGTTCAAGATTTATGGTGCGTACACACTAGGCGATAAAGTGGACGACTCAGGGAGCATATCGTGTAGTGTGTACGCACCATTACACAGTTTATTTGTTTCCAAATTGTTTTGATGGAAACTGTTCTTTGTCCACAGTCCTAACACCTTCGGCAACTACAGCAGCACCACCACCACCCCCCACTGGCATCTCCGTGCCGCGTAAGTAAAGTACACCACATTGTTTTCTACAGCACTGTATCGCTCTCCTTTTTTACCCTTGTCAGTCTCTCTCTCTCTTTCTCTCTTCCTCTCCCCCTCCCTCTCTCTTTTTCTCCCTCTGTCTGTGTTTGTTTTTTGTTGTTATAGAGGCTCTGTTCAAGATTTATGGTGCGTACACACTAGGCGATAAAGTGGACGACTCAGGGAGCATATCGTGTAGTGTGTACGCACCATTACACAGTTTATTTGTTTCCAAATGGTTTTGATGGAAACTGTTCTTTGTCCACAGTCCTAACACCTTCGGCGGCTACAGCAGCACCACCACCACCCCCCACTGGCATCTCTGTGCCACGTAAGTAAAGTACACCACATTGATTCCTACAGCACTGTATCGCTCTCTTTTTTTACCCTTGTCAGTATCTCTCTCTCTCTCTCTCTCTCTGTCTTTCTCTCTTCCTCTCCCCCTCCCTATCACTTTTTCTCCCTCTGTCTGTGTTTGTTTTTTGTTGTTATAGAGGCTGTGTTCAAGATTTATGGTGCGTACACACTAGGCGATAAAGTGGACGACTCAGGGAGCATATCGTGTAGTGTGTACGCACCATTACACAGTTTATTTGTTTCCAAATGGTTTTGATGGAAACTGTTCTTTGTCCACAGTACTTAAACCTTCGGCGGCTACAGCAGCACCACCACCACCCCCCTCTGGCATCTCCGTGCCGCATAAGTAAAGTACACCACATTGTTTTCTACAGCACTGTATCGCTCTCCTTTTTAACCCTTGTCAGTCTCTCTCTCTCTCTCTTTCTCTCTTCCTCTCCCCCTCCCTCTCTCTTTTTCTCCCTCTGTCTGTGTTTGTTTTTTGTTGTTATAGAGGCTGTGTTCAAGATTTATGGTGCGTACACACTAGGCGATAAAGTAGACGACTCAGGGAGCATATCGTGTAGTGTGTACGCACCATTACACAGTTTATTTGTTTCCAAATGGTTTTGATGGAAACTGTTCTTTGTCCACAGTCCTAACACCTTCGGCGGCTACAGCAGCACCACCACCACCCCCCACTGGCATCTCTGTGCCGCGTAACTAAAGTACACCACATTGTTTTCTATAGCACTGTATCGCTCTCCTTTTTTACCCTTGTCAGTCTCTCTCTATCTTTCTCTCTTCCTCTGCCCCTCCCTCTCTCTTTTTCTCCCTCTGTCTGTGTTTGTTTTTTGTTGTTATAGAGGCTGTGTTCAAGATTTATGGTGCGTACACACTAGGCGATAAAGTGGACAACTCAGGGAGCATATCGTGTAGTGTGTACGCACCATTAAACAGTTTATTTTTTTCCAAGTGGTTTTGATGGAAACTGTTCTTTGTCCACAGTCCTAACACCTTCGGTGGCTACAGCAGCACCACCACCACCCCCACTGGCATCTCCGTGCCGCGTAAGTAAAGTACACCAAATTGTTTTCTACAGCACTGTATCACTCTCCTTTTTTACCCTTGTCAGTCTCTCTCTCTCTCTCTCTCTGTCTTTCTCTCTTCCTCTCCCCCTCCCTCTCTCTTTTTCTCCCTCTGTCTGTGTTTGTTTTTTGTTGTTATAGAGGCTGTGTTCAAAATTTATGGTGCGTACACACTAGGCGATAAAGTGGACGACTCAGGGAGCATATCGTGTAGTGTGTACGCACCATTACACAGTTTATTTGTTTCCAAATGGTTTTGATGGAAACTGTTCTTTGTCCACAGTCCTAACACCTTCGGTGGCTACAGCAGCACCACCACCACCCCCCACTGGCATCTCCGTGCCGCGTAAGTAAAGTACACCACATTGTTTTCTACAGCACTGTATTGCTCTCCTTTTTTACCCTTGTCAGTCTCTCTCTCTCTCTCTTTCTCTCTTCCTCTCCCCCTCCCTCTCTCTTTTTCTCCCTCTGTCTGTGTTTGTTTTTTGTTGTTATAGAGGCTGTGTTCAATATTTATGGTGCGTACACACTAGGCGATAAAGTGGACGACTCAGGGAGCATTTCGTGTAGTGTGTACGCACCATTACACAGTTTATTTGTTTCCAAATGGTTTTGATGGAAACTGTTCTTTGTCCACAGTCCTAACACCTTCGGCGGCTACAGCAGCACCACCACCACCCCCCACTGGCATCTCCGTGCCGCGTAAGTAAAGTACACCACATTGTTTTCTACAGCACTGTATCGCTCTCCTTTTTTACCCTTGTCAGTCTCTCTCTCTCTCTTTCTCTCTTCCTCTCCCCCTCCCTCTCTCTTTTTCTCCCTCTGTCTGTGTTTGTTTTTTGTTGTTATAGAGGCTGTGTTCAATATTTATGGTGCGTACACACTAGGCGATAAAGTGGACGACTCAGGGAGCATTTCGTGTAGTGTGTACGCACCATTACACAGTTTATTTGTTTCCAAATGGTTTTGATGGAAACTGTTCTTTGTCCACAGTCCTAACACCTTCGGCGGCTACAGCAGCACCACCACCACCCCCCACTGGCATCTCCGTGCCGCGTAAGTAAAGTACACCACATTGTTTTCTACAGCACTGTATCGCTCTCCTTTTTTACCCTTGTCAGTCTTTCTCTCTCTCTCTGTCTTTCTCTCTTCCTCTTCCCCTCCCTCTCTCTTTTTCTCCCTCTGTCTGTGTTTGTTTTTTGTTGTTATAGAGGCTCTGTTCAAGATTTATGGTGCGTACACACTAGGCGATAAAGTGGACGAATCAGGGAGCATTTCGTGTAGTGTGTATGCACCATTGCACAGTTTATTTGTTTCCAAATGGTTTTGATGGAAACTGTTCTTTGTCCACAGTCCTAACACCTTCGGCGGCTACAGCAGCACCACCACCACCCCCCACTGGCATCTCCGTGCCGCGTAAGTAAAGTACACCACATTGTTTTCTACAGCACTGTATCGCTCTCCTTTTTTACCCTTGTCAGTCTCTCTCTCTCTCTCTCTGTCTTTCTCTCTTCCTCTCCCCCTCCCTCTCTCTTTTTCTCCCTCTGTCTGTGTTTGTTTTTTATTGTTAGAGAGGCTCTGTTCAAGATTTATGGTTCGTACACACTAGGCAATAAAGTGGACGACTCAGGGAGCATATCATGTAGTGTGTACGCACCATTACACAGTTTATTTGTTTCCAAATGGTTTTGATGGAAACTGTTCTTTGTCCACAGTCCTAACACCTTCGGTGGCTACAGCAGCACCACCACCACCCCCCACTGGCATCTCCGTGCCGCATAAGTAAAGTACACCACATTGTTTTCTACAGCACTGTATCGCTCTCCTTTTTTACCCTTGTCAGTCTCTCTCTCTCTCTGTCTTTCTCTCTTGCTCTCCCCCTCCCTCTCTCTTTTTCTCCCTCTGTCTGTGTTTGTTTTTTGTTGTTATAGAGGCTCTGTTCAAGATTTATGGTGCGTACACACTAGGCGATAAAGTGGACGAATCAGGGAGCATATCGTGTAGTGTGTACGCACCATTGCTCAGTTTATTTGTTTCCAAATGGTTTAGATGGAAACTGTTCTTTGTCCACAGTCCTAACACCTTCGGCGGCTACAGCAGCACCACCACCACCCCCCACTGGCATCTCCGTGCCGCATAAGTAAAGTACACCACATTGTTTTCTACAGCACTGTATCGCTCTCCTTTTTTACCCTTGTAAGTCTCTCTCTCTCTGTCTTTCTATCTTCCTCTCCCCCTCCCTCTCTCTTTTTCTCCCTCTGTCTGTGTTTGTTTTTTGTTGTTATAGAGGCAGTGTTCAAGATTTATGGTGCGTACACACTAGGCGATAAAGTGGACTACTCAGGGAGCATATCGTGTAGTGTGTACGCACCATTACACAGTTTATTTGTTTCCAAATGGTTTTGATGGAAACTGTTCTTTGTCCACAGTCCTAACACCTTCGGCGGCTACAGCAGCACCACCACCACCCCCCACTGGCATCTCCGTGCCGCATAAGTAAAGTACACCACATTGTTTTCTACAGCACTGTATCGCTCTCCTTTTTTACCCTTGTCAGTCTCTCTCTCTCTCTCTGTCTTTCTCACTTCCTCTCCCCCTCCCTCTCTCTTTTTCTCCCTCTGTCTGTGTTTGTTTTTTGTTGTTATAGAGGCTCTGTTCAAGATTTATGGTGCGTCCACACTAGGCGATAAAGTGGACGACTCAGGGAGCATATTGTGTAGTGTGTACGCACCATTACACAGTTTATTTGTTTCCAAATGGTTTTGATGGAAACTGTTCTTTGTCCACAGTCCAAACACCTTCGGTGGCTACAGCAGCACCACCACCACCCCCCACTGGCATCTCCGTGCCGCGTAAGTAAATTACACCACATTGTTTTCTACAGCACTGTATCACACTCCTTTTTTACCCTTGCCAGTCTCTCTCTCTCTCTCTGTCTTTCTCTCTTCCTCTCCCCCTCCCTCTCTCTTTTTCTCCCTCTGTCTGTGTTTGTTTTTTGTTGTTATAGAGGCTGTGTTCAAGATTTATGGTGCGTACACACTAGGCGATAAAGTAGACGACTCAGGGAGCATATCGTGTAGTGTGTACGCACCATTACACAGTTTATTTGTTTCCAAATGGTTTTTATGGAAACTGTTCTTTGTCCACAGTCCTAACACCTTCGGCGGCTACAGCAGCACCACCACCACCCCCCACTGGCATCTCCGTGCCGCGTAACTAAAGTACACCACATTGTTTTCTATAGCACTGCATCGCTCTCCTTTTTTACCCTTGTCAGTCTCTCTCTCTCTTTCTCTCTTCCTCTCCCCCTCCCTCTCTCTTTTTCTCCCTCTGTCTGTGTTTGTTTTTTGTTGTTATAGAGGCTGTGTTCAAGATTTATGGTGCGTACACACTAGGCGATAAAGTAGGCGACTCAGGGAGCATATCGTGTAGTGTGTACGCACCATTACACAGTTTATTTGTTTCCAAATGGTTTTGATGGAAACTGTTCTTTGTCCACAGTCCTAACACCTTCGGCGGCTACAGCATCACCACCACCACCCCCCACTGGCATCTCCGTGCCGCGTAAGTAAAGTACACCACATTGTTTTCTACAGCACTGTATCGCTCTCCTTTTTTACCCTTGTCAGTCTCTCTCTCTCTGTCTTTCTCTCTTCCTCTCCCCCTCCCTCTCTCTTTTTCTCCCTCTGTCTGTGTTTGTTTTTTGTTGTTATAGAGGCTGTGTTCAAGATTTATGGTGCGTACACACTAGGCGATAAAGTGGACGACTCAGGGAGCATTTCGTGTAGTGTGTACGCACCATTACACAGTTTATTTGTTTCCAAATGGTTTTGATGGAAACTGTTCTTTGTCCACAGTCCTAACACCTTCAGCGGCTACAGCAGCACCACCACCACCCCCCACTGGCATCTCCGTGCCGCGTAAGTAAAGTACACCACATTGTTTTCTACAGCACTGTATCACTCTCCTTTTTTACCCTTGTCAGTCTCTCTCTCTCTCTCTGTCTTTCTCTCTTCCTCTCCCCCTCCCTCTCTCTTTTTCTCCCTCTCTGTGTTTGTTTTTTGTTGTTATAGAGGCTCTGTTCAAGATTTATGGTGCGTACACACTAGGCGATAAAGTGGACGAATCAGGGAGCATTTCGTGTAGTGTGTACGCACCATTACACAGTTTATTTGTTTCCAAATGGTTTTGATGGAAACTGTTCTTTGTCCACAGTCCTAACACCTTCGGCGGCTACAGCAGCACCACCACCACCCCCCACTGGCATCTCCGTGCCGCGTAAGTAAAGTACACCACATTGTTTTCTACAGCACTGTATCGCTCTCCTTTTTTACCCTTGTCAGTCTCTCTCTCTCTCTCTGTCTTTCTCTCTTCCTCTACCCCTCCCTCTCTCTTTTTCTCCCTCTGTCTGTGTTTGTATTTTATTGTTAGAGAGGCTCTGTTCAAGATTTATGGTTCGTACACACTAGGCGATAAAGTGGACGACTCAGGGAGCATATCATGTAGTGTGTACGCACCATTACACAGTTTATTTGTTTCCAAATGGTTTTGATGGAAACTGTTCTTTGTCCACAGTCCTAACACCTTCGGTGGCTACAGCAGCACCACCACCACCCCCCACTGGCATCTCCGTGCCGCATAAGTAAAGTACACCACATTGTTTTCTACAGCACTGTATCGCTCTCCTTTTTTACCCTTGTCAGTCTCTCTCTCT
Organism: Taudactylus pleione; assembly: GCA_031769625.1. Lineage (NCBI taxonomy): Eukaryota > Metazoa > Chordata > Amphibia > Anura > Myobatrachidae > Taudactylus > Taudactylus pleione. Next base: position 2,292,642 of record JAUIMM010000040.1, on the reverse strand, counting down.
CTCTGTCTTTCTCTCTTGCTCTCCCCCTCCCTCTCTCTTTTTCTCCCTCTGTCTGTGTTTGTTTTTTGTTGTTATAGAGGCTCGGTTCAAGATTTATGGTGCGTACACACTAGGCGATAAAGTGGACGAATCAGGGAGCATATCGTGTAGTGTGTACGCACCATTGCTCAGTTTATTTGTTTCCAAATGGTTTAGATGGAAACTGTTCTTTGTCCACAGTCCTAACACCTTCGGCGGCTACAGCAGCACCACCACCACCCCCCACTGGCATCTCCGTGCCGCATAAGTAAAGTACACCACATTGTTTTCTACAGCACTGTATCGCTCTCCTTTTTTACCCTTGTAAGTCTCTCTCTCTCTCTCTGTCTTTCTATCTTCCTCTCCCCCTCCCTCTCTCTTTTCCTCCCTCTGTCTGTGTTTGTTTTTTGTTGTTATAGAGGCAGTGTTCAAGATTTATGGTGCGTACACACTAGGCGATAAAGTGGACTACTCAGGGAGCATATCGTGTAGTGTGTACGCACCATTACACAGTTTATTTGTTTCCAAATGGTTTTGATGGAAACTGTTCTTTGTCCACAGTCCTAACACCTTCGGCGGCAACAGCAGCACCACCACCACCCCCCACTGGCATCTCCGTGCCGCATAAGTAAAGTACACCACATTGTTTTCTACAGCACTGTATCGCTCTCCTTTTTTACCCTTGTCAGTCTCTCTCTCTCTCTGTCTTTCTCTCTTCCTCTCCCCCTCCCTCTCTCTTTTTCTCCCTCTGTCTGTGTTTGTTTTTTGTTGTTATAGAGGCTCTGTTCAAGATTTATGGTGCGTACACACTAGGCGATAAAGTGGACGACTCAGGGAGCATATCGTGTAGTGTGTACGCACCATTACACAGTTTATTTGTTTCCAAATGGTTTTGATGGAAACTGTTCTTTGTCCACAGTCCTAACACCTTCGGCGGCTACAGCAGCACCACCACCACCCCCTACTGGCATCTCCGTGCCGCATAAGTAAAGTACACCACATTGTTTTCTACAGCACTGTATCGCTCTCCTTTTTTACCCTTGTCAGTCTCTCTCTCTCTCTCTGTCTTTCTCTCTTCCTCTCCCCCTCCCTCTCTCTTTTTCTCCCTCTGTCTGTGTTTGTTTTTTGTTGTTATAGAGGCTCTGTTCAAGATTTATGGTGCGTCCACACTAGGCGATAAAGTGGACGACTCAGGGAGCATATTGTGTAGTGTGTACGCACCATTACACAGTTTATTTGTTTCCAAATGGTTTTGATGGAAACTGTTCTTTGTCCACAGTCCAAACACCTTCGGTGGCTACAGCAGCACCACCACCACCCCCCACTGGCATCTCCGTGCCGCGTAAGTAAAGTACACCACATTGTTTTCTACAGCACTGTATCACACTCCTTTTTTACCCTTGCCAGTCTCTCTCTCTCTCTGTCTTTCTCTCTTCCTCTCCCCCTCCCTCTCTCTTTTTCTCCCTCTGTCTGTGTTTGTTTTTTGTTGTTATTGAGGCTGTGTTCAAGATTTATGGTGCGAACACACTAGGCGATAAAGTGGACGACTCAGGGAGCATATCGTGTAGTGTGTACGCACCATTACACAGTTTATTTGTTTCCAAATGGTTTTGAAGGAAACTGTTCTTTATCCACAGTCCTAACAACTTCGGCGGCTACAGCAGCACCACCACCACCCCCCACTGGCATCTCCGTGCCGCGTAAGTAAAGTACACCACATTGTTTTCTACAGCACTGTATCGCTCTCCTATTTTACCCTCGTCAGTCTCTCTCTCTTTCTCTCTTCCTCTCCCCCTCCCTCTCTCTTTTTCTCCCTCTGTCTGTGTTTGTTTTTTGTTGTTAAAGAGGCTCTGTTCAAGATTTATGGTGCATACACACTAGGTGATAAAGTGGACGACTCAGGGAGCATATCGTGTAGATGGTACGCACCATTACACAGTTTATTTGTTTCCAAATTGTTTTGATGGAAACTGTTCTTTGTCCACAGTCCTAACACCTTCGGCGGCTACAGCAGCACCACCCCCACCCCCCACTGGCATCTCCGTGCCATGTAAGTAAAGTACACCACATTGTTTTCTACAGCACTGTATCGCTCTCCTTTTTTACCCTTGTCAGTCTCTCTCTCTCTCTCTCTGTCTTTCTCTCTTCCTCTCCCCCTCCCACTCTCTTTTTCTCCCTCTGTCTGTGTTTGTTTTTTGTTGTTATAGAGGCTGTGTTCAAGATTTATGGTGCGTACACACTAGGCGATAAAGTGGACGACTCAGGGAGCATATCGTGTAGTGTGTACGCACCATTACACAGTTTATTTGTTTCCAAATTGTTTTGATGGAAACTGTTCTTTGTCCACAGTCCTAACACCTTCGGCAACTACAGCAGCACCACCACCACCCCCCACTGGCATCTCCGTGCCGCGTAAGTAAAGTACACCACATTGTTTTCTACAGCACTGTATCGCTCTCCTTTTTTACCCTTGTCAGTCTCTCTCTCTCTTTCTCTCTTCCTCTCCCCCTCCCTCTCTCTTTTTCTCCCTCTGTCTGTGTTTGTTTTTTGTTGTTATAGAGGCTCTGTTCAAGATTTATGGTGCGTACACACTAGGCGATAAAGTGGACGACTCAGGGAGCATATCGTGTAGTGTGTACGCACCATTACACAGTTTATTTGTTTCCAAATGGTTTTTATGGAAACTCTTCTTTGTCCACAGTCCTAACACCTTCGGCGGCTACAGCAGCACCACCACCACCCCCCACTGGCATCTCTGTGCCACGTAAGTAAAGTACACCACATTGATTCCTACAGCACTGTATCGCTCTCCTTTTTTACCCTTGTCAGTATCTCTCTCTCTCTCTGTCTTTCTCTCTTCCTCTCCCCCTCCCTATCACTTTTTCTCCCTCTGTCTGTGTTTGTTTTTTGTTGTTATAGAGGCTGTGTTCAAGATTTATGGTGCGTACACACTAGGCGATAAAGTGGACGACTCAGGGAGCATATCGTGTAGTGTGTACGCACCATTACACAGTTTATTTGTTTCCAAATGGTTTTGATGGAAACTGTTCTTTGTCCACAGTACTTAAACCTTCGGCGGCTACAGCAGCACCACCACCACCCCCCTCTGGCATCTCCGTGCCGCATAAGTAAAGTACACCACATTGTTTTCTACAGCACTGTATCGCTCTCCTTTTTAACCCTTGTCAGTCTCTCTCTCTCTTTCTCTCTTCCTCTCCCCCTCCCTCTCTCTTTTTCTCCCTCTGTCTGTGTTTGTTTTTTGTTGTTATAGAGGCTGTGTTCAAGATTTATGGTGCATACACACTAGGCGATAAAGTAGACGACTCAGGGAGCATATCGTGTAGTGTGTACGCACCATTACACAGTTTATTTGTTTCCAAATGGTTTTGATGGAAACTGTTCTTTGTCCACAGTCCTAACACCTTCGGCGGCTACAGCAGCACCACCACCACCCCCCACTGGCATCTCTGTGCCGCGTAACTAAAGTACACCACATTGTTTTCTATAGCACTGTATCGCTCTCCTTTTTTACCCTTGTCAGTCTCTCTCTCTCTTTCTCTCTTCCTCTCCCCCTCCCTCTCTCTTTTTCTCCCTCTGTCTGTGTTTGTTTTTTGTTGTTATAGAGGCTGTGTTCAAGATTTATGGTGCGTACACACTAGGCGATAAAGTGGACAACTCAGGGAGCATATCGTGTAGTGTGTACGCACCATTGCTCAGTTTATTTTTTTCCAAGTGGTTTTGATGGAAACTGTTCTTTGTCCACAGTCCTAACACCTTCGGTGGCTACAGCAGCACCACCACCACCCCCACTGGCATCTCCGTGCCGCGTAAGTAAAGTACACCAAATTGTTTTCTACAGCACTGTATCACTCTCCTTTTTTACCCTTGTCAGTCTCTCTCTCTCTCTCTCTCTGTCTTTCTCTCTTCCTCTCCCCCTCCCTCTCTCTTTTTCTCCCTCTGTCTGTGTTTGTTTTTTGTTGTTATAGAGGCAGTGTTCAAGATTTATGGTGCGTACACACTAGGCGATAAAGTGGACTACTCAGGGAGCATATCGTGTAGTGTGTACGCACCATTACACAGTTTATTTGTTTCCAAATGGTTTTGATGGAAACTGTTCTTTGTCCACAGTCCTAACACCTTCGGCGGCAACAGCAGCACCACCACCACCCCCCACTGGCATCTCCGTGCCGCATAAGTAAAGTACACCACATTGTTTTCTACAGCACTGTACCGCTCTCCTTTTTTACCCTTGTCAGTCTCTCTCTCTCTCTCTGTCTTTCTCTCTTCCTCTCCCCCTCCCTCTCTCTTTTTCTCCCTCTGTCTGTGTTTGTTTTTTGTTGTTATAGAGGCTCTGTTCAAGATTTATGGTGCGTACACACTAGGCGATAAAGTGGACGACTCAGGGAGCATATCGTGTAGTGTGTACGCACCATTACACAGTTTATTTGTTTCCAAATGGTTTTGATGGAAACTGTTCTTTGTCCACAGTCCTAACACCTTCGGCGGCTACAGCAGCACCACCACCACCCCCTACTGGCATCTCCGTGCCGCATAAGTAAAGTACACCACATTGTTTTCTACAGCACTGTATCGCTCTCCTTTTTTACCCTTGTCAGTCTCTCTCTCTCTCTCTGTCTTTCTCTCTTCCTCTCCCCCTCCCTCTCTCTTTTTCTCCCTCTGTCTGTGTTTGTTTTTTGTTGTTATAGAGGCTCTGTTCAAGATTTATGGTGCGTCCACACTAGGCGATAAAGTGGACGACTCAGGGAGCATATTGTGTAGTGTGTACGCACCATTACACAGTTTATTTGTTTCCAAATGGTTTTGATGGAAACTGTTCTTTGTCCACAGTCCAAACACCTTCGGTGGCTACAGCATCACCACCACCACCCCCCACTGGCATCTCCGTGCCGCGTAAGTAAAGTACACCACATTGTTTTCTACAGCACTGTATCACACTCCTTTTTTACCCTTGCCAGTCTCTCTCTCTCTCTCTGTCTTTCTCTCTTCCTCTCCCCCTCCCTCTCTCTTTTTCTCCCTCTGTCTGTGTTTGTTTTTTGTTGTTATTGAGGCTGTGTTCAAGATTTATGGTGCGTACACACTAGGCGATAAAGTGGACGACTCAGGGAGCATATCGTGTAGTGTGTACGCACCATTACACAGTTTATTTGTTTCCAAATGGTTTTGAAGGAAACTGTTCTTTATCCACAGTCCTAACAACTTCGGCGGCTACAGCAGCACCACCACCACCCCCCACTGGCATCTCCGTGCCGCGTAAGTAAAGTACACCACATTGTTTTCTACAGCACTGTATCGCTCTCCTTTTTTACCCTCGTCAGTCTCTCTCTCTTTCTCTCTTCCTCTCCCCCTCCCTCTCTCTTTTTCTCCCTCTGTCTGTGTTTGTTTTTTGTTGTTAAAGAGGCTCTGTTCAAGATTTATGGTGCATACACACTAGTTGATAAAGTGGACGACTCAGGGAGCATATCGTGTAGATGGTACGCACCATTACACAGTTTATTTGTTTCCAAATTGTTTTGATGGAAACTGTTCTTTGTCCACAGTCCTAACACCTTCGGCGGCTACAGCAGCACCACCCCCACCCCCCACTGGCATCTCCGTGCCATGTAAGTAAAGTACACCACATTGTTTTCTACAGCACTGTATCGCTCTCCTTTTTTACCCTTGTCAGTCTCTCTCTCTCTCTCTCTGTCTTTCTCTCTTCCTCTCCCCCTCCCACTCTCTTTTTCTCCCTCTGTCTGTGTTTGTTTTTTGTTGTTATAGAGGCTGTGTTCAAGATTTATGGTGCGTACACACTAGGCGATAAAGTGGATGACTCAGGGAGCATATCGTGTAGTGTGTACGCACCATTACACAGTTTATTTGTTTCCAAATTGTTTTGATGGAAACTGTTCTTTGTCCACAGTCCTAACACCTTCGGCAACTACAGCAGCACCACCACCACCCCCCACTGGCATCTCCGTGCCGCGTAAGTAAAGTACACCACATTGTTTTCTACAGCACTGTATCGCTCTCCTTTTTTACCCTTGTCAGTCTCTCTCTCTCTTTCTCTCTTCCTCTCCCCCTCCCTCTCTCTTTTTCTCCCTCTGTCTGTGTTTGTTTTTTGTTGTTATAGAGGCTCTGTTCAAGATTTATGGTGCGTACACACTAGGCGATAAAGTGGACGACTCAGGGAGCATATCGTGTAGTGTGTACGCACCATTACACAGTTTATTTGTTTCCAAATGGTTTTGATGGAAACTCTTCTTTGTCCACAGTCCTAACACCTTCGGCGGCTACAGCAGCACCACCACCACCCCCCACTGGCATCTCTGTGCCACGTAAGTAAAGTACACCACATTGATTCCTACAGGACTGTATCGCTCTCCTTTTTTACCCTTGTCAGTATCTCTCTCTCTCTCTCTCTGTCTTTGTCTCTTCCTCTCCCCCTCCCTATCACTTTTTCTCCCTCTGTCTGTGTTTGTTTTTTGTTGTTATAGAGGCTGTGTTCAAGATTTATGGTGCGTACACACTAGGCGATAAAGTGGACGACTCAGGGAGCATATCGTGTAGTGTGTACGCACCATTACACAGTTTATTTGTTTCCAAATGGTTTTGATGGAAACTGTTCTTTGTCCACAGTACTTAAACCTTCGGCGGCTACAGCAGCACCACCACCACCCCCCTCTGGCATCTCCATGCCGCATAAGTAAAGTACACCACATTGTTTTCTACAGCACTGTATCGCTCTCCTTTTTAACCCTTGTCAGTCTCTCTCTCTCTCTCTTTCTCTCTTCCTCTCCCCCTCCCTCTTTCTTTTTCTCCCTCTGTCTGTGTTTGTTTTTTGTTGTTATAGAGGCTGTGTTCAAGATTTATGGTGCATACACACTAGGCGATAAAATAGATGACTCAGGGAGCATATCGTGTAGTGTGTACGCACCATTACACAGTTTATTTGTTTCCAAATGGTTTTGATGGAAACTGTTCTTTGTCCACAGTCCTAACACCTTCGGCGGCTACAGCAGCACCACCACCACCCCCCACTGGCATCTCTGTGCCGCGTAACTAAAGTACACCACATTGTTTTCTATAGCACTGTATCGCTCTCCTTTTTTACCCTTGTCAGTCTCTCTCTCTCTTTCTCTCTTCCTCTCCCCCTCCCTCTCTCTTTTTCTCCCTCTGTCTGTGTTTGTTTTTTGTTGTTATAGAGGCTGTGTTCAAGATTTATGGTGCGTACACACTAGGCGATAAAGTGGACAACTCAGGGAGCATATCGTGTAGTGTGTACGCACCATTAAACAGTTTATTTTTTTCCAAGTGGTTTTGATGGAAACTGTTCTTTGTCCACAGTCCTAACACCTTCGGTGGCTACAGCAGCACCACCACCACCCCCACTGGCATCTCCGTGCCGCGTAAGTAAAGTACACCAAATTGTTTTCTACAGCACTGTATCACTCTCCTTTTTTACCCTTGTCAGTCTCTCTCTCTCTCTCTCTCTGTCTTTCTCTCTTCCTCTCCCCCTCCCTCTCTCTTTTTCTCCCTCTGTCTGTGTTTGTTTTTTGTTGTTATAGAGGCTGTGTTCAATATTTATGGTGCGTACACACTAGGCGATAAAGTGGACGACTCAGGGAGCATATCGTGTTGTGTGTACGCACCATTACACAGTTTATTTGTTTCCAAATGGTTTTGATGGAAACTGTTCTTTGTCCACAGTCCTAACACCTTCGGCGGCTACAGCATCACCACCACCACCCCCCACTGGCATCTCCGTGCCGCGTAAGTAAAGTACACCACATTGTTTTCTACAGCACTGTATTGCTCTCCTTTTTTACCCTTGTCAGTCTCTCTCTCTCTCTCTTTCTCTCTTCCTCTCCCCCTCCCTCTCTCATTTTCTCCCTCTGTCTGTGTTTGTTTTTTGTTGTTATAGAGGCTGTGTTCAAGATTTATGGTGCGTACACACTAGGCGATAAAGTAAGCGACTCAGGGAGCATATCGTGTAGTGTGTACGCACCATTACACAGTTTATTTGTTTCCAAATGGTTTTGATGGAAACTGTTCTTTGTCCACAGTCCTAACACCTTCGGCGGCTACAGCATCACCACCACCACCCCCCACTGGCATCTCCGTGCCGCGTAAGTAAAGTACACCACATTGTTTTCTACAGCACTGTATCGCTCTCCTTTTTTACCCTTGTCAGTCTCTCTCTCTCTGTCTTTCTCTCTTCCTCTCCCCCTCCCTCTCTCTTTTTCTCCCTCTGTCTGTGTTTGTTTTTTGTTGTTATAGAGGCTGTGTTCAATATTTATGGTGCATACACACTAGGCGATAAAGTGGACGACTCAGGGAGCATTTCGTGTAGTGTGTACGCACCATTACACAGTTTATTTGTTTCCAAATGGTTTTGATGGAAACTGTTCTTTGTCCACAGTCCTAACACCTTCGGCGGCTACAGCATCACCACCACCACCCCCCACTGGCATCTCCGTGCCGCGTAAGTAAAGTACACCACATTGTTTTCTACAGCACTGTATTGCTCTCCTTTTTTACCCTTGTCAGTCTCTCTCTCTCTCTTTCTCTCTTCCTCTCCCCCTCCCTCTCTCTTTTTCTCCCTCTGTCTGTTTGTTTTTTGTTGTTATAGAGGCTGTGTTCAAGATTTATGGTGCGTACACACTAGGCGATAAAGTAGGCGACTCAGGGAGCATATCGTGTAGTGTGTACGCACCATTACACCGTTTATTTGTTTCCAAATGGTTTTGATGGAAACTGTTCTTTGTCCACAGTCCTAACACCTTCGGCGGCTACAGCATCACCACCACCACCCCCCACTGGCATCTCCGTGCCGCGTAAGTAAAGTACACCACATTGTTTTCTACAGCACTGTATCGCTCTCCTTTTTTACCCTTGTCAGTCTCTCTCTCTCTCTGTCTTTCTCTCTTCCTCTCCCCCTCCCTCTCTCTTTTTCTCCCTCTGTCTGTGTTTGTTTTTTGTTGTTATAGAGGCTGTGTTCAATATTTATGGTGCGTACACACTAGGCGATAAAGTGGACGACTCAGGGAGCATTTCGTGTAGTGTGTACGCACCATTACACAGTTTATTTGTTTCCAAATGGTTTTGATGGAAACTGTTCTTTGTCCACAGTCCTAACACCTTCGGCGGCTACAGCAGCACCACCACCACCCCCCACTGGCATCTCCGTGCCGCGTAAGTAAAGTACACCACATTGTTTTCTACAGCACTGTATCGCTCTCCTTTTTTACCCTTGTCAGTCTTTCTCTCTCTCTCTGTTTTTCTCTCTTCCTCTCCCCCTCCCTCTCTCTTTTTCTCCCTCTGTCTGTGTTTGTTTTTTGTTGTTATAGAGGCTCTGTTCAAGATTTATGGTGCGTACACACTAGGCGATAAAGTGGACGAATCAGGGAGCATTTCGTGTAGTGTGTACGCACCATTGCACAGTTTATTTGTTTCCAAATGGTTTTGATGGAAACTGTTCTTTGTCCACAGTCCTAACACCTTCGGCGGCTACAGCAGCACCACCACCACCCCCCACTGGCATCTCCGTGCCGCGTAAGTAAAGTACACCACATTGTTTTCTACAGCACTGTATCGCTCTCCTTTTTTACCCTTGTCAGTCTCTCTCTCTCTCTCTCTCTCTCTCTCTGTCTTTCTCTCTTCCTCTCCCCCTCCCTCTCTCTTTTTCTCCCTCTGTCTGTGTTTGTTTTTTATTGTTAGAGAGGCTCTGTTCAAGATTTATGGTTCGTACACACTAGGCGATAAAGTGGACGACTCAGGGAGCATATCATGTAGTGTGTACGCACCATTACACAGTTTATTTGTTTCCAAATGGTTTTGATGGAAACTGTTCTTTGTCCACAGTCCTAACACCTTCGGTGGCTACAGCAGCACCACCACCACCCCCCACTGGCATCTCCGTGCCGCATAAGTAAAGTACACCACATTGTTTTCTACAGCACTGTATCGCTCTCCTTTTTTACCCTTGTCAGTCTCTCTCTCTCTCTGTCTTTCTCTCTTGCTCTCCCCCTCCCTCTCTCTTTTTCTCCCTCTGTCTGTGTTTGTTTTTTGTTGTTATAGAGGCTGTGTTCAAGATTTATGGTGCGTACACACTAGGCGATATAGTGGACTACTCAGGGAGCATATCGTGTAGTGTGTACGCACCTTTACACAGTTTATTTGTTTCCAAATGGTTTTGATGGAAACTGTTCTTTGTCCACAGTCCTAACACCTTCGGCGGCTACAGCAGCACCACCACCACCCCCCACTGGCATCTCCGTGCCGCATAAGTAAAGTACACCACATTGTTTTCTACAGCACTGTATCGCTCTCCTTTTTTACCCTTGTCAGTCTCTCTCTCTCTCTCTGTATTTCTCTCTTCCTCTCCCCCTCCCTCTCTCTTTTTCTCCCTCTGTCTGTGTTTGTTTTTTGTTGTTATAGAGGCTCTGTTCAAGATTTATGGTGCGTCCACACTAGGCGATAAAGTGGACGACTCAGGGAGCATATTGTGTAGTGTGTACGCACCATTACACAGTTTATTTGTTTCCAAATGGTTTTGATGGAAACTGTTCTTTGTCCACAGTCCAAACACCTTCGGTGGCTACAGCAGCACCACCACCACCCCCCACTGGCATCTCCGTGCCGTGTAAGTAAATTACACCACATTGTTTTCTACAGCACTGTATCACACTCCTTTTTTACCCTTGCCAGTCTCTCTCTCTCTCTGTCTTTCTCTCTTCCTCTCCCCCTCCCTCTCTCTTTTTCTCCCTCTGTCTGTGTTTGTTTTTTGTTGTTATAGAGGCTGTGTTCAAGATTTATGGTGCGTACACACTAGGCGATAAAGTAGACGACTCAGGGAGCATATCGTGTAGTGTGTACGCACCATTACACAGTTTATTTGTTTCCAAATGGTTTTGATGGAAACTGTTCTTTGTTCACAGTCCTAACACCTTCGGCGGCTACAGCAGCACCACCACCACCCCCCACTGGCATCTCCGTGCCGCGTAACTAAAGTACACCACATTGTTTTCTATAGCACTGTATCGCTCTCCTTTTTTACCCTTGTCAGTCTCTCTCTCTCTTTCTCTCTTCCTCTCCCCCTCCCTCTCTCTTTTTCTCCCTCTGTCTGTGTTTGTTTTTTGTTGTTATAGAGGCTGTGTTCAAGATTTATGGTGCGTACACACTAGGCGATAAAGTAGGCGACTCAGGGAGCATATCGTGTAGTGTGTACGCACCATTACACAGTTTATTTGTTTCCAAATGGTTTTGATGGAAACTGTTCTTTGTCCACAGTCCTAACACCTTCGGCGGCTACAGCATCACCACCACCACCCCCCCCTGGCATCTCCGTGCCGCGTAAGTAAAGTACACCACATTGTTTTCTACAGCACTGTATCGCTCTCCTTTTTTACCCTTGTCAGTCTCTCTCTCTCTGTCTTTCTCTCTTCCTCTCCCCCTCCCTCTCTCTTTTTCTCCCTCTGTCTGTGTTTGTTTTTTGTTGTTATAGAGGCTGTGTTCAAGATTTATGGTGCGTACACACTAGGCGATAAAGTGGACGACTCAGGGAGCATTTCGTGTAGTGTGTACGCACCATTACACAGTTTATTTGTTTCCAAATGGTTTTGATGGAAACTGTTCTTTGTCCACAGTCCTAACACCTTCAGCGGCTACAGCAGCACCACCACCACCACCCACTGGCATCTCCGTGCCGCGTAAGTAAAGTACACCACATTGTTTTCTACAGCACTGTATCACTCTCCTTTTTTACCCTTGTCAGTCTCTCTCTCTCTCTCTGTCTTTCTCTCTTCCTCTCCCCCTCCCTCTCTCTTTTTCTCCCTCTGTCTGTGTTTGTTTTTTGTTGTTATAGAGGCTCTGTTCAAGATTTATGGTGCGTACACACTAGGCGATAAAGTGGACGAATCAGGGAGCATTTCGTGTAGTGTGTACGCACCATTACACAGTTTATTTGTTTCCAAATGGTTTTGATGGAAACTGTTCTTTGTCCACAGTCCTAACACCTTCGGCGGCTACAGCAGCACCACCACCACCCCCCACTGGCATCTCCGTGCCGCGTAAGTAAAGTACACCACATTGTTTTCTACAGCACTGTATCGCTCTCCTTTTTTACCCTTGTCAGTCTCTCTCTCTCTCTCTGTCTTTCTCTCTTCCTCTACCCCTCCCTCTCTCTTTTTCTCCCTCTGTCTGTGTTTGTATTTTATTGTTAGAGAGGCTCTGTTCAAGATTTATGGTGCGTACACACTAGGCGATAAAGTGGATGACTCAGGGAGCATATCATGTAGTGTGTACGCACCATTACACAGTTTATTTGTTTCCAAATGGTTTTGATGGAAACTGTTCTTTGTCCACAGTCCTAACACCTTCGGTGGCTACAGCAGCACCACCACCACCCCCCACTGGCATCTCCGTGCCGCATAAGTAAAGTACACCACATTGTTTTCTACAGCACTGTATCGCTCTCCTTTTTTACCCTTGTCAGTCTCTCTCTCTCTCTGTCTTTCTCTCTTGCTCTCCCCCTCCCTCTCTCTTTTTCTCCCTCTGTCTGTGTTTGTTTTTTGTTGTTATAGAGGCTCGGTTCAAGATTTATGGTGCGTACACACTAGGCGATAAAGTGGATGAATCAGGGAGCATATCGTGTAGTGTGTACGCACCATTGCTCAGTTTATTTGTTTCCAAATGGTTTAGATGGAAACTGTTCTTTGTCCACAGTCCTAACACCTTCGGCGGCTACAGCAGCACCACCACCACCCCCCACTGGCATCTCCGTGCCGCATAAGTAAAGTACACCACATTGTTTTCTACAGCACTGTATCGCTCTCCTTTTTTACCCTTGTAAGTCTCTCTCTCTCTCTCTGTCTTTCTATCTTCCTCTCCCCCTCCCTCTCTCTTTTTCTCCCTCTGTCTGTGTTTGTTTTTTGTTGTTATAGAGGCAGTGTTCAAGATTTATGGTGCGTACACACTAGGCGATAAAGTGGACTACTCAGGGAGCATATCGTGTAGTGTGTACGCACCATTACACAGTTTATTTGTTTCCAAATGGTTTTGATGGAAACTGTTCTTTGTCCACAGTCCTAACACCTTCGGCGGCAACAGCAGCACCACCACCACCCCCCACTGGCATCTCCGTGCCGCATAAGTAAAGTACACCACATTGTTTTCTACAGCACTGTATCGCTCTCCTTTTTTACACTTGTCAGTCTCTCTCTCTCTCTGTCTTTCTCTCTTCCTCTCCCCCTCCCTCTCTCTTTTTCTCCCTCTGTCTGTGTTTGTTTTTTGTTGTTATAGAGGCTCTGTTCAAGATTTATGGTGCGTACACACTAGGCGATAAAGTGGACGACTCAGGGAGCATATCGTGTAGTGTGTACGCACCATTACACAGTTTATTTGTTTCCAAATGGTTTTGATGGAAACTGTTCTTTGTCCACAGTCCTAACACCTTCGGCGGCTACAGCAGCACCACCACCACCCCCTACTGGCATCTCCGTGCCGCATAAGTAAAGTACACCACATTGTTTTCTACAGCACTGTATCGCTCTCCTTTTTTACCCTTGTCAGTCTCTCTCTCTCTCTCTGTCTTTCTCTCTTCCTCTCCCCCTCCCTCTCTCTTTTTCTCCCTCTGTCTGTGTTTGTTTTTTGTTGTTATAGAGGCTCTGTTCAAGATTTATGGTGCGTCCACACTAGGCGATAAAGTGGACGACTCAGGGAGCATATTGTGTAGTGTGTACGCACCATTACACAGTTTATTTGTTTCCAAATGGTTTTGATGGAAACTGTTCTTTGTCCACAGTCCAAACACCTTCGGTGGCTACAGCAGCACCACCACCACCCCCCACTGGCATCTCCGTGCCGCGTAAGTAAAGTACATCACATTGTTTTCTACAGCACTGTATCACACTCCTTTTTTACCCTTGCCAGTCTCTCTCTCTCTCTCTGTCTTTCTCTCTTCCTCTCCCCCTCCCTCTCTCTTTTTCTCCCTCTGTCTGTGTTTGTTTTTTGTTGTTATTGAGGCTGTGTTCAAGATTTATGGTGCGTACACACTAGGCGATAAAGTGGACGACTCAGGGAGCATATCGTGTAGTGTGTACGCACCATTACACAGTTTATTTGTTTCCAAATGGTTTTGAAGGAAACTGTTCTTTATCCACAGTCCTAACACCTTCGGCGGCTACAGCAGCACCACCACCACCCCCCACTGGCATCTCCGTGCCACATAAGTAAAGTACACCACATTGTTTTCTACAGCACTGTATCGCTCTCCTTTTTTACCTTTCTCAGTCTCTCTCTCTTTCTCTCTTCCTCTCCCCCTCCCTCTCTCTTTTTCTCCATCTGTCTGTGTTTGTTTTTTGTTGTTATAGAGGCTGTGTTCAATATTTATGGTGCGTACACACTAGGCGATAAAGTGGACGACTCAGGGAGCATATCGTGTAGTGTGTACGCACCATTACACAGTTTATTTGTTTCCAAATGGTTTTGATGGAAACTGTTCTTTGTCCACAGTCCTAACACCTTCGGTGGCTACAGCAGCACCACCACCACCCCCCACTGGCATCTCCGTGCCGCTTAAGTAAAGTACACCACATTGTTTTCTACAGCACTGTATTGCTCTCCTTTTTTACCCTTGTCAGTCTCTCTCTCTCTCTCTTTCTCTCTTCCTCTCCCCCTCCCTCTCTCTTTTTCTCCCTCTGTCTGTGTTTGTTTTTTGTTGTTATAGAGGCTGTGTTCAAGATTTATGGTGCGTACACACTAGGCGATAAAGTAGGCGACTCAGGGAGCATATCGTGTAGTGTGTACGCACCATTACACAGTTTATTTGTTTCCAAATGGTTTTGATGGAAACTGTTCTTTGTCCACAGTCCTAACACCTTCGGCGGCTACAGCATCACCACCACCACCCCCCACTGGCATCTCCGTGCCGCGTAAGTAAAGTACAACCACATTGTTTTCTACAGCACTGTATCGCTCTCCTTTTTTACCCTTGTCAGTCTCTCTCTCTCTCTCTGTCTTTCTCTCTTCCTCTCCCCCTCCCTCTCTCTTTTTCTCCCTCTGTCTGTGTTTGTTTTTTGTTGTTATAGAGGCTGTGTTCAATATTTATGGTGCGTACACACTAGGCGATAAAGTGGACGACTCAGGGAGCATTTCGTGTAGTGTGTACGCACCATTACACAGTTTATTTGTTTCCAAATGGTTTTGATGGAAACTGTTCTTTGTCCACAGTCCTAACACCTTCGGCGGCTACAGCAGCACCACCACCACCCCAAACTGGCATCTCCGTGCCGCGTAAGTAAAGTACACCACATTGTTTTCTACAGCACTGTATCGCTCTCCTTTTTTACCCTTGTCAGTCTCTCTCTCTCTCTGTCTTTCTCTATTCCTCTCCCCCTCCCTCTCTCTTTTTCTCCCTCTGTCTGTGTTTGTTTTTTGTTGTTATAGAGGCTCTGTTCAAGATTTATGGTGCGTACGCACTAGGCGATAAAGTGGACGACTCAGGGAGCATTTCGTGTAGTGTGTACGCACCATTACACAGTTTATTTGTTTCCAAATGGTTTTGATGGAAACTGTTCTTTGTCCACAGTCCAAACACCTTCGGTGGCTACAGCAGCACCACCACCAGCCCCCACTGGCATCTCCGTGCCGCATAAGTAAAGTACACCACATTGTTTTCTACAGCACTGTATCGCTCTCCTTTTTTACCCTTGTCAGTCTCTCTCTCTCTCTGTCTTTCTCTCTTGCTCTCCCCCTCCCTCTCTCTTTTTCTCCCTCTGTCTGTGTTTGTTTTTTGTTGTTATAGAGGCTCTGTTCAAGTTTTATGGTGCGTACACACTAGGCGATAAAGTGGACGAATCAGGGAGCATATCGTGTAGTGTGTACGCACCATTGCTCAGTTTATTTGTTTCCAAATGGTTTAGATGGAAACTGTTCTTTGTCCACAGTCCTAACACCTTCGGCGGCTACAGCAGCACCACCACCACCCCCCACTGGCATCTCCGTGCCGCATAAGTAAAGTACACCACATTGTTTTCTACAGCACTGTATCGCTCTCCTTTTTTACCCTTGTCAGTCTCTCTCTCTCTCTGTCTTTCTCTCTTCCTCTCCCCCTCCCTCTCTCTTTTTCTCCCTCTGTCTGTGTTTGTTTTTTGTTGTTATAGAGGCTCTGTTCAAGATTTATGGTGCGTACACACTAGGCGATAAAGTGGACAACTCAGGGAGCATATCGTGTAGTGTGTACGCACCATTACACAGTTTATTTGTTTCCAAATGGTTTTGATGGAAACTGTTCTTTGTCCACAGTCCTAACACCTTCGGCGGCTACAGCAGCACCACCACCACCCCCCACTGGCATCTCCATGCCGCATAAGTAAAGTACACCACATTGTTTTCTACAGCACTGTATCGCTCTCCTTTTTTACCCTTGTCAGTCTCTCTCTCTCTCTCTGTCTTTCTCTCTTCCTCTCCCCCTCCCTCTCTCTTTTTCTCCCTCTGTCTGTGTTTGTTTTTTGTTGTTATAGAGGCTCTGTTCAAGATTTATGGTGCGTCCACACTAGGCGATAAAGTGGACGACTCAGGGAGCATATTGTGTAGTGTGTACGCACCATTACACAGTTTATTTGTTTCCAAATGGTTTTGATGGAAACTGTTCTTTGTCCACAGTCCAAACACCTTCGGTGGCTACAGCAGCACCACCACCACCCCCCACTGGCATCTCCGTGCCGCGTAAGTAAAGTACACCACATTGTTTTCTACAGCACTGTATCACACTCCTTTTTTACCCTTGCCAGTCTCTCTCTCTCTCTCTGTCTTTCTCTCTTCCTCTCCCCCTCCCTCTCTCTTTTTCTCCCTCTGTCTGTGTTTGTTTTTTGTTGTTATTGAGGCTGTGTTCAAGATTTATGGTGCGTACACACTAGGCGATAAAGTGGACGACTCAGGGAGCATATCGTGTAGTGTGTACGCACCATTACACAGTTTATTTGTTTCCAAATGGTTTTGAAGGAAACTGTTCTTTGTCCACAGTCCTAACACCTTCGGCGGCTTCAGCAGCACCACCACCACCCCCCACTGGCATCTCCGTGCCGCATAAGTAAAGTACACCACATTGTTTTCTACAGCACTGTATCGCTCTCCTTTTTTACCTTTGTCAGTCTCTCTCTCTTTCTCTCTTCCTCTCCCCCTCCCTCTCTCTTTTTCTCCCTCTGTCTGTGTTTGTTTTTTGTTGTTATAGAGGCTCTGTTTAAGATTTATGGTGCATACACACTAGGCGATAAAGTGGACGACTCAGGGAGCATATTGTGTAGTGTGTACGCACCATTACACTGTTTATTTGTTTCCAAATGGTTTTGATGGAAACTGTTCTTTGTCCACAGTCCTAACACCTTCGGCGGCTACAGCAGCACCACCACCACCCCCCTCTGGCATTTCCGTGCTGCGTAAGTAAAGTACACCACATTGTTTTCTACAGCACTGTATCGCTCTCCTTTTTTACCCTTGTCAGTCTCTCTCTCTTTCTCTCTTCCTCTCCCCCTCTCTCTCTCTTTTTTTCCCTCTGTCTGTGTTTGTTTTTTGTTGTTATAGAGGCTGTGTTCAAGATTTATGGTGCGTACACACTAGGCGATAAAGTGGACGACTCAGGGAGCATATCGTGTAGTGTGTACGCACCATTACACAGTTTATTTGTTTCCAAATGGTTTTGATGGAAACAGTTCTTTGTCCACAGTCCTAACACCTTCGGTGGCTACAGCAGCACCACCACCACCCCCCTCTGGCATCTCCGAGCCGCGTAAGTAAAGTACACCACATTGTTTTCTACAGTACTGTATCGCTCTCCTTTTTTACCCCTGTCAGTCTCTCTCTCTCTCTCTGTCTTTCTCTCTTCCTCTCCCCCTCCCACTCTCTTTTTCTCCCTCTGTCTGTGTGTTTTTTGTTGTTATAGAGGCTGTGTTCAATATTTATGGTGCGTACACACTAGGCGATAAAGTGGACGACTCAGGGAGCATATCGTGTAGTGTGTACGCACCATTACACAGTTTATTTGTTTCCAAATGGTTTTGATGGAAACTGTTCTTTGTCCACAGTCCTAACACCTTCGGTGGCTACAGCAGCACCACCACCACCCCCCACTGGCATCTCCGTGCCGCATAAGTAAAGTACACCACATTGTTTTCTACAGCACTGTATTGCTCTCCTTTTTTACCCTTGTCAGTCTCTCTCTCTCTCTCTTTCTCTCTTCCTCTCCCCCTCCCTCTCTCTTTTTCTCCCTCTGTCTGTGTTTGTTTTTTGTTGTTATAGAGGCTGTGTTCAAGATTTATGGTGCGTACACACTAGGCGATAAAGTAGGCGACTCAGGGAGCATATCGTGTAGTGTGTACGCACCATTACACAGTTTATTTGTTTCCAAATGGTTTTGATGGAAACTGTTCTTTGTCCACAGTCCTAACACCTTCGGCGGCTACAGCATCACCACCACCACCCCCCACTGGCATCTCCATGCCGTGTAAGTAAAGTACACCACATTGTTTTCTACAGCACTGTATCGCTCTCCTTTTTTACCCTTGTCAGTCTCTCTCTCTCTCTCTGTCTTTCTCTCTTCCTCTCCCCCTCCCTCTCTCTTTTTCTCCCTCTGTCTGTGTTTGTTTTTTGTTGTTATAGAGGCTGTGTTCAATATTTATGGTGCGTACACACTAGGCGATAAAGTGGACGACTCAGGGAGCATTTCGTGTAGTGTGTACGCACCATTACACAGTTTATTTGTTTCCAAATGGTTGTGATGGAAACTGTTCTTTGTCCACAGTCCTAACACCTTCGGCGGCTACAGCAGCAGCACCACCACCACCCCCCACTGGCATCTCCGTGCCGCGTAAGTAAAGTACACCACATTGTTTTCTACAGCACTGTATCGCTCTCCTTTTTTACCCTTGTCAGTCTCTCTCTCTCTCTGTCTTTCTCTATTCCTCTCCCCCTCCCTCTCTCTTTTTCTCCCTCTGTCTGTGTTTGTTTTTTGTTGTTATAGAGGCTCTGTTCAAGATTTATGGTGCGTACACACTAGGCGATAAAGTGGACGAATCAGGGAGCATTTCGTGTAGTGTGTACGCACCATTACACAGTTTATTTGTTTCCAAATGGTTTTGATGGAAACTGTTCTTTGTCCACAGTCCTAACACCTTCGGTGGCTACAGCAGCACCACCACCAGCCCCCACTGGCATCTCCGTGCCGCATAAGTAAAGTACACCACATTGTTTTCTACAGCACTGTATCGCTCTCCTTTTTTACCCTTGTCAGTCTCTCTCTCTCTCTGTCTTTCTCTCTTGCTCTCCCCCTCCCTCTCTCTTTTTCTCCCTCTGTCTGTGTTTGTTTTTTGTTGTTATAGAGGCTCTGTTCAAGATTTATGGTGCGTATCAGGGAGCATATCGTGTAGTGTGTACGCACCATTGCTCAGTTTATTTGTTTCCAAATGGTTTAGATGGAAACTGTTCTTTGTCCACAGTCCTAACACCTTCGGCGGCTACAGCAGCACCACCACCACCCCCCACTGGCATCTCCGTGCCGCATAAGTAAAGTACACCACATTGTTTTCTACAGCACTGTATCGCTCTCCTTTTTTACCCTTGTCAGTCTCTCTCTCTCTCTGTCTTTCTCTCTTCCTCTCCCCCTCCCTCTCTCTTTTTCTCCCTCTGTCTGTGTTTGTTTTTTGTTGTTATAGAGGCTCTGTTCAAGATTTATGGTGCGTACACACTAGGCGATAAAGTGGACAACTCAGGGAGCATATCGTGTAGTGTGTACGCACCATTACACAGTTTATTTGTTTCCAAATGGTTTTGATGGAAACTGTTCTTTGTCCACAGTCCTATCACCTTCGGCGGCTACAGCAGCACCACCACCACCCCCCACTGGCATCTCCATGCCGCATAAGTAAAGTACACCACATTGTTTTCTACAGCACTGTATCGCTCTCCTTTTTTACCCTTGTCAGTCTCTCTCTCTCTCTCTGTCTTTCTCTCTTCCTCTCCCCCTCCCTCTCTCTTTTTCTCCCTCTGTCTGTGTTTGTTTTTTGTTGTTATAGAGGCTCTGTTCAAGATTTATGGTGCGTCCACACTAGGCGATAAAGTGGACGACTCAGGGAGCATATTGTGTAGTGTGTACGCACCATTACACAGTTTATTTGTTTCCAAATGGTTTTGATGGAAACTGTTCTTTGTCCACAGTCCAAACACCTTCGGTGGCTACAGCAGCACCACCACCACCCCCCACTGGCATCTCCGTGCCGCGTAAGTAAAGTACACCACATTGTTTTCTACAGCACTGTATCACACTCCTTTTTTACCCTTGCCAGTCTCTCTCTCTCTCTCTGTCTTTCTCTCTTCCTCTCCCCCTCCCTCTCTCTTTTTCTCCCTCTGTCTGTGTTTGTTTTTTGTTGTTATTGAGGCTGTGTTCAAGATTTATGGTGCGTACACACTAGGCGATAAAGTGGACGACTCAGGGAGCATATCGTGTAGTGTGTACGCACCATTACAACAGTTTATTTGTTTCCAAATGGTTTTGAAGGAAACTGTTCTTTATCCACAGTCCTAACACCTTCGGCGGCTACAGCAGCACCACCACCACCCCCCACTGGCATCTCCGTGCCGCATAAGTAAAGTACACCACATTGTTTTCTACAGCACTGTATCGCTCTCCTTTTTTACCTTTGTCAGTCTCTCTCTCTTTCTCTCTTCCTCTCCCCCTCCCTCTCTCTTTTTCTCCCTCTGTCTGTGTTTGTTTTTTGTTGTTATAGAGGCTCTGTTCAAGATTTATGGTGCATACACACTAGGCGATAAAGTGGACGACTCAGGGAGCATATTGTGTAGTGTGTATGCACCATTACACTGTTTATTTGTTTCCAAATGGTTTTGATGGAAACTGTTCTTTGTCCACAGTCCTAACACCTTCGGCGGCTACAGCAGCACCACCACCACCCCCCTCTGGCATTTCCGTGCCGCGTAAGTAAAGTACACCACATTGTTTTCTACAGCACTGTATCGCTCTCCTTTTTTACCCTTGTCAGTCTCTCTCTCTTTCTCTCTTCCTCTCCCCCTCTCTCTCTCTTTTTTTCCCTCTGTCTGTGTTTGTTTTTTGTTGTTATAGAGGCTGTGTTCAAGATTTATGGTGCGTACACACTAGGCGATAAAGTGGACGACTCAGGGAGCATATCGTGTAGTGTGTACGCACCATTACACAGTTTATTTGTTTCCAAATGGTTTTGATGGAAACTGTTCTTTGTCCACAGTCCTAACACCTTCGGCGGCTACAGCAGCACCACCACCACCCCCCACTGGCATCTCCGTGCCGCATAAGTAAAGTACACCACATTGTTTTCTACAGCACTGTATCGCTCTCCTTTTTTACCCTTGTCAGTCTCTCTCTCTCTCTCTGTATTTCTCTCTTCCTCTCCCCCTCCCTCTCTCTTTTTCTCCCTCTGTCTGTGTTTGTTTTTTGTTGTTATAGAGGCTCTGTTCAAGATTTATGGTGCGTCCACACTAGGCGATAAAGTGGACGACTCAGGGAGCATATTGTGTAGTGTGTACGCACCATTACACAGTTTATTTGTTTCCAAATGGTTTTGATGGAAACTGTTCTTTGTCCACAGTCCAAACACCTTCGGTGGCTACAGCAGCACCACCACCACCCCCCACTGGCATCTCCGTGCCGTGTAAGTAAATTACACCACATTGTTTTCTACAGCACTGTATCACACTCCTTTTTTACCCTTGCCAGTCTCTCTCTCTCTCTGTCTTTCTCTCTTCCTCTCCCCCTCCCTCTCTCTTTTTCTCCCTCTGTCTGTGTTTGTTTTTTGTTGTTATAGAGGCTGTGTTCAAGATTTATGGTGCGTACACACTAGGCGATAAAGTAGACGACTCAGGGAGCATATCGTGTAGTGTGTACGCACCATTACACAGTTTATTTGTTTCCAAATGGTTTTGATGGAAACTGTTCTTTGTCCACAGTCCTAACACCTTCGGCGGCTACAGCAGCACCACCACCACCCCCCACTGGCATCTCCGTGCCGCGTAACTAAAGTACACCACATTGTTTTCTATAGCACTGTATCGCTCTCCTTTTTTACCCTTGTCAGTCTCTCTCTCTCTTTCTCTCTTCCTCTCCCCCTCCCTCTCTCTTTTTCTCCCTCTGTCTGTGTTTGTTTTTTGTTGTTATAGAGGCTGTGTTCAAGATTTATGGTGCGTACACACTAGGCGATAAAGTAGGCGACTCAGGGAGCATATCGTGTAGTGTGTACGCACCATTACACAGTTTATTTGTTTCCAAATGGTTTTGATGGAAACTGTTCTTTGTCCACAGTCCTAACACCTTCGGCGGCTACAGCATCACCACCACCACCCCCCACTGGCATCTCCGTGCCGCGTAAGTAAAGTACACCACATTGTTTTCTACAGCACTGTATCGCTCTCCTTTTTTACCCTTGTCAGTCTCTCTCTCTCTGTCTTTCTCTCTTCCTCTCCCCCTCCCTCTCTCTTTTTCTCCCTCTGTCTGTGTTTGTTTTTTGTTGTTATAGAGGCTCTGTTCAAGATTTATGGTGCGTACACACTAGGCGATAAAGTGGACGAATCAGGGAGCATTTCGTGTAGTGTGTACGCACCATTACACAGTTTATTTGTTTCCAAATGGTTTTGATGGAAACTGTTCTTTGTCCACAGTCCTAACACCTTCGGCGGCTACAGCAGCACCACCACCACCCCCCACTGGCATCTCCGTGCCGCGTAAGTAAAGTACACCACATTGTTTTCTACAGCACTGTATCGCTCTCCTTTTTTACCCTTGTCAGTCTCTCTCTCTCTCTCTGTCTTTCTCTCTTCCTCTACCCCTCCCTCTCTCTTTTTCTCCCTCTGTCTGTGTTTGTATTTTATTGTTAGAGAGGCTCTGTTCAAGATTTATGGTGCGTACACACTAGGCGATAAAGTGGACGACTCAGGGAGCATATCATGTAGTGTGTACGCACCATTACACAGTTTATTTGTTTCCAAATGGTTTTGATGGAAACTGTTCTTTGTCCACAGTCCTAACACCTTCGGTGGCTACAGCAGCACCACCACCACCCCCCACTGGCATCTCCGTGCCGCATAAGTAAAGTACACCACATTGTTTTCTACAGCACTGTATCGCTCTCCTTTTTTACCCTTGTCAGTCTCTCTCTCTCTCTGTCTTTCTCTCTTGCTCTCCCCCTCCCTCTCTCTTTTTCTCCCTCTGTCTGTGTTTGTTTTTTGTTGTTATAGAGGCTCGGTTCAAGATTTATGGTGCGTACACACTAGGCGATAAAGTGGATGAATCAGGGAGCATATCGTGTAGTGTGTACGCACCATTGCTCAGTTTATTTGTTTCCAAATGGTTTAGATGGAAACTGTTCTTTGTCCACAGTCCTAACACCTTCGGCGGCTACAGCAGCACCACCACCACCCCCCACTGGCATCTCCGTGCCGCATAAGTAAAGTACACCACATTGTTTTCTACAGCACTGTATCGCTCTCCTTTTTTACCCTTGTAAGTCTCTCTCTCTCTCTCTGTCTTTCTATCTTCCTCTCCCCCTCCCTCTCTCTTTTTCTCCCTCTGTCTGTGTTTGTTTTTTGTTGTTATAGAGGCAGTGTTCAAGATTTATGGTGCGTACACACTAGGCGATAAAGTGGACTACTCAGGGAGCATATCGTGTAGTGTGTACGCACCATTACACAGTTTATTTGTTTCCAAATGGTTTTGATGGAAACTGTTCTTTGTCCACAGTCCTAACACCTTCGGCGGCAACAGCAGCACCACCACCACCCCCCACTGGCATCTCCGTGCCGCATAAGTAAAGTACACCACATTGTTTTCTACAGCACTGTATCACACTCCTTTTTTACCCTTGCCAGTCTCTCTCTCTCTCTCTGTCTTTCTCTCTTCCTCTCCCCCTCCCTCTCTCTTTTTCTCCCTCTGTCTGTGTTTGTTTTTTGTTGTTATAGAGGCTCTGTTCAAGATTTATGGTGCGTCCACACTAGGCGATAAAGTGGACGACTCAGGGAGCATATTGTGTAGTGTGTACGCACCATTACACAGTTTATTTGTTTCCAAATGGTTTTGATGGAAACTGTTCTTTGTCCACAGTCCAAACACCTTCGGTGGCTACAGCAGCACCACCACCACCCCCCACTGGCATCTCCGTGCCGCGTAAGTAAAGTACATCACATTGTTTTCTACAGCACTGTATCACACTCCTTTTTTACCCTTGCCAGTCTCTCTCTCTCTCTCTGTCTTTCTCTCTTCCTCTCCCCCTCCCTCTCTCTTTTTCTCCCTCTGTCTGTGTTTGTTTTTTGTTGTTATTGAGGCTGTGTTCAAGATTTATGGTGCGTACACACTAGGCGATAAAGTGGACGACTCAGGGAGCATATCGTGTAGTGTGTACGCACCATTACACAGTTTATTTGTTTCCAAATGGTTTTGAAGGAAACTGTTCTTTATCCACAGTCCTAACACCTTCGGCGGCTACAGCAGCACCACCACCACCCCCCACTGGCATCTCCGTGCCACATAAGTAAAGTACACCACATTGTTTTCTACAGCACTGTATCGCTCTCCTTTTTTACCTTTCTCAGTCTCTCTCTCTTTCTCTCTTCCTCTCCCCCTCCCTCTCTCTTTTTCTCCATCTGTCTGTGTTTGTTTTTTGTTGTTATAGAGGCTGTGTTCAATATTTATGGTGCGTACACACTAGGCGATAAAGTGGACGACTCAGGGAGCATATCGTGTAGTGTGTACGCACCATTACACAGTTTATTTGTTTCCAAATGGTTTTGATGGAAACTGTTCTTTGTCCACAGTCCTAACACCTTCGGTGGCTACAGCAGCACCACCACCACCCCCCACTGGCATCTCCGTGCCGCTTAAGTAAAGTACACCACATTGTTTTCTACAGCACTGTATTGCTCTCCTTTTTTACCCTTGTCAGTCTCTCTCTCTCTCTCTTTCTCTCTTCCTCTCCCCCTCCCTCTCTCTTTTTCTCCCTCTGTCTGTGTTTGTTTTTTGTTGTTATAGAGGCTGTGTTCAAGATTTATGGTGCGTACACACTAGGCGATAAAGTAGGCGACTCAGGGAGCATATCGTGTAGTGTGTACGCACCATTACACAGTTTATTTGTTTCCAAATGGTTTTGATGGAAACTGTTCTTTGTCCACAGTCCTAACACCTTCGGCGGCTACAGCATCACCACCACCACCCCCCACTGGCATCTCCGTGCCGCGTAAGTAAAGTACACCACATTGTTTTCTACAGCACTGTATCGCTCTCCTTTTTTACCCTTGTCAGTCTCTCTCTCTCTCTCTGTCTTTCTCTCTTCCTCTCCCCCTCCCTCTCTCTTTTTCTCCCTCTGTCTGTGTTTGTTTTTTGTTGTTATAGAGGCTGTGTTCAATATTTATGGTGCGTACACACTAGGCGATAAAGTGGACGACTCAGGGAGCATTTCGTGTAGTGTGTACGCACCATTACACAGTTTATTTGTTTCCAAATGGTTTTGATGGAAACTGTTCTTTGTCCACAGTCCTAACACCTTCGGCGGCTACAGCAGCACCACCACCACCCCAAACTGGCATCTCCGTGCCGCGTAAGTAAAGTACACCACATTGTTTTCTACAGCACTGTATCGCTCTCCTTTTTTACCCTTGTCAGTCTCTCTCTCTCTCTGTCTTTCTCTATTCCTCTCCCCCTCCCTCTCTCTTTTTCTCCCTCTGTCTGTGTTTGTTTTTTGTTGTTATAGAGGCTCTGTTCAAGTTTTATGGTGCGTACACACTAGGCGATAAAGTGGACGAATCAGGGAGCATATCGTGTAGTGTGTACGCACCATTGCTCAGTTTATTTGTTTCCAAATGGTTTAGATGGAAACTGTTCTTTGTCCACAGTCCTAACACCTTCGGCGGCTACAGCAGCACCACCACCACCCCCCACTGGCATCTCCGTGCCGCATAAGTAAAGTACACCACATTGTTTTCTACAGCACTGTATCGCTCTCCTTTTTTACCCTTGTCAGTCTCTCTCTCTCTCTGTCTTTCTCTCTTCCTCTCCCCCTCCCTCTCTCTTTTTCTCCCTCTGTCTGTGTTTGTTTTTTGTTGTTATAGAGGCTCTGTTCAAGATTTATGGTGCGTACACACTAGGCGATAAAGTGGACAACTCAGGGAGCATATCGTGTAGTGTGTACGCACCATTACACAGTTTATTTGTTTCCAAATGGTTTTGATGGAAACTGTTCTTTGTCCACAGTCCTAACACCTTCGGCGGCTACAGCAGCACCACCACCACCCCCCACTGGCATCTCCATGCCGCATAAGTAAAGTACACCACATTGTTTTCTACAGCACTGTATCGCTCTCCTTTTTTACCCTTGTCAGTCTCTCTCTCTCTCTCTGTCTTTCTCTCTTCCTCTCCCCCTCCCTCTCTCTTTTTCTCCCTCTGTCTGTGTTTGTTTTTTGTTGTTATAGAGGCTCTGTTCAAGATTTATGGTGCGTCCACACTAGGCGATAAAGTGGACGACTCAGGGAGCATATTGTGTAGTGTGTACGCACCATTACACAGTTTATTTGTTTCCAAATGGTTTTGATGGAAACTGTTCTTTGTCCACAGTCCAAACACCTTCGGTGGCTACAGCAGCACCACCACCACCCCCCACTGGCATCTCCGTGCCGCGTAAGTAAAGTACACCACATTGTTTTCTACAGCACTGTATCACACTCCTTTTTTACCCTTGCCAGTCTCTCTCTCTCTCTCTGTCTTTCTCTCTTCCTCTCCCCCTCCCTCTCTCTTTTTCTCCCTCTGTCTGTGTTTGTTTTTTGTTGTTATTGAGGCTGTGTTCAAGATTTATGGTGCGTACACACTAGGCGATAAAGTGGACGACTCAGGGAGCATATCGTGTAGTGTGTACGCACCATTACACAGTTTATTTGTTTCCAAATGGTTTTGAAGGAAACTGTTCTTTATCCACAGTCCTAACACCTTCGGCGGCTTCAGCAGCACCACCACCACCCCCCACTGGCATCTCCGTGCCGCATAAGTAAAGTACACCACATTGTTTTCTACAGCACTGTATCGCTCTCCTTTTTTACCTTTGTCAGTCTCTCTCTCTTTCTCTCTTCCTCTCCCCCTCCCTCTCTCTTTTTCTCCCTCTGTCTGTGTTTGTTTTTTGTTGTTATAGAGGCTCTGTTTAAGATTTATGGTGCATACACACTAGGCGATAAAGTGGACGACTCAGGGAGCATATTGTGTAGTGTGTACGCACCATTACACTGTTTATTTGTTTCCAAATGGTTTTGATGGAAACTGTTCTTTGTCCACAGTCCTAACACCTTCGGCGGCTACAGCAGCACCACCACCACCCCCCTCTGGCATTTCCGTGCTGCGTAAGTAAAGTACACCACATTGTTTTCTACAGCACTGTATCGCTCTCCTTTTTTACCCTTGTCAGTCTCTCTCTCTTTCTCTCTTCCTCTCCCCCTCTCTCTCTCTTTTTTTCCCTCTGTCTGTGTTTGTTTTTTGTTGTTATAGAGGCTGTGTTCAAGATTTATGGTGCGTACACACTAGGCGATAAAGTGGACGACTCAGGGAACATATCGTGTAGTGTGTACGCACCATTACACAGTTTATTTGTTTCCAAATGGTTTTGATGGAAACAGTTCTTTGTCCACAGTCCTAACACCTTCGGTGGCTACAGCAGCACCACCACCACCCCCCTCTGGCATCTCCGAGCCGCGTAAGTAAAGTACACCACATTGTTTTCTACAGTACTGTATCGCTCTCCTTTTTTACCCCTGTCAGTCTCTCTCTCTCTCTCTGTCTTTCTCTCTTCCTCTCCCCCTCCCACTCTCTTTTTCTCCCTCTGTCTGTGTGTTTTTTGTTGTTATAGAGGCTGTGTTCAATATTTATGGTGCGTACACACTAGGCGATAAAGTGGACGACTCAGGGAGCATATCGTGTAGTGTGTACGCACCATTACACAGTTTATTTGTTTCCAAATGGTTTTGATGGAAACTGTTCTTTGTCCACAGTCCTAACACCTTCGGTGGCTACAGCAGCACCACCACCACCCCCCACTGGCATCTCCGTGCCGCATAAGTAAAGTACACCACATTGTTTTCTACAGCACTGTATTGCTCTCCTTTTTTACCCTTGTCAGTCTCTCTCTCTCTCTCTTTCTCTCTTCCTCTCCCCCTCCCTCTCTCTTTTTCTCCCTCTGTCTGTGTTTGTTTTTTGTTGTTATAGAGGCTGTGTTCAAGATTTATGGTGCGTACACACTAGGCGATAAAGTAGGCGACTCAGGGAGCATATCGTGTAGTGTGTACGCACCATTACACAGTTTATTTGTTTCCAAATGGTTTTGATGGAAACTGTTCTTTGTCCACAGTCCTAACACCTTCGGCGGCTACAGCATCACCACCACCACCCCCCACTGGCATCTCCATGCCGTGTAAGTAAAGTACACCACATTGTTTTCTACAGCACTGTATCGCTCTCCTTTTTTACCCTTGTCAGTCTCTCTCTCTCTCTCTGTCTTTCTCTCTTCCTCTCCCCCTCCCTCTCTCTTTTTCTCCCTCTGTCTGTGTTTGTTTTTTGTTGTTATAGAGGCTGTGTTCAATATTTATGGTGCGTACACACTAGGCGATAAAGTGGACGACTCAGGGAGCATTTCGTGTAGTGTGTACGCACCATTACACAGTTTATTTGTTTCCAAATGGTTGTGATGGAAACTGTTCTTTGTCCACAGTCCTAACACCTTCGGCGGCTACAGCAGCAGCACCACCACCACCCCCCACTGGCATCTCCGTGCCGCGTAAGTAAAGTACACCACATTGTTTTCTACAGCACTGTATCGCTCTCCTTTTTTACCCTTGTCAGTCTCTCTCTCTCTCTGTCTTTCTCTATTCCTCTCCCCCTCCCTCTCTCTTTTTCTCCCTCTGTCTGTGTTTGTTTTTTGTTGTTATAGAGGCTCTGTTCAAGATTTATGGTGCGTACACACTAGGCGATAAAGTGGACGAATCAGGGAGCATTTCGTGTAGTGTGTACGCACCATTACACAGTTTATTTGTTTCCAAATGGTTTTGATGGAAACTGTTCTTTGTCCACAGTCCTAACACCTTCGGTGGCTACAGCAGCACCACCACCAGCCCCCACTGGCATCTCCGTGCCGCATAAGTAAAGTACACCACATTGTTTTCTACAGCACTGTATCGCTCTCCTTTTTTACCCTTGTCAGTCTCTCTCTCTCTCTGTCTTTCTCTCTTGCTCTCCCCCTCCCTCTCTCTTTTTCTCCCTCTGTCTGTGTTTGTTTTTTGTTGTTATAGAGGCTCTGTTCAAGATTTATGGTGCGTATCAGGGAGCATATCGTGTAGTGTGTACGCACCATTGCTCAGTTTATTTGTTTCCAAATGGTTTAGATGGAAACTGTTCTTTGTCCACAGTCCTAACACCTTCGGCGGCTACAGCAGCACCACCACCACCCCCCACTGGCATCTCCGTGCCGCATAAGTAAAGTACACCACATTGTTTTCTACAGCACTGTATCGCTCTCCTTTTTTACCCTTGTCAGTCTCTCTCTCTCTCTGTCTTTCTCTCTTCCTCTCCCCCTCCCTCTCTCTTTTTCTCCCTCTGTCTGTGTTTGTTTTTTGTTGTTATAGAGGCTCTGTTCAAGATTTATGGTGCGTACACACTAGGCGATAAAGTGGACAACTCAGGGAGCATATCGTGTAGTGTGTACGCACCATTACACAGTTTATTTGTTTCCAAATGGTTTTGATGGAAACTGTTCTTTGTCCACAGTCCTATCACCTTCGGCGGCTACAGCAGCACCACCACCACCCCCCACTGGCATCTCCATGCCGCATAAGTAAAGTACACCACATTGTTTTCTACAGCACTGTATCGCTCTCCTTTTTTACCCTTGTCAGTCTCTCTCTCTCTCTCTGTCTTTCTCTCTTCCTCTCCCCCTCCCTCTCTCTTTTTCTCCCTCTGTCTGTGTTTGTTTTTTGTTGTTATAGAGGCTCTGTTCAAGATTTATGGTGCGTCCACACTAGGCGATAAAGTGGACGACTCAGGGAGCATATTGTGTAGTGTGTACGCACCATTACACAGTTTATTTGTTTCCAAATGGTTTTGATGGAAACTGTTCTTTGTCCACAGTCCAAACACCTTCGGTGGCTACAGCAGCACCACCACCACCCCCCACTGGCATCTCCGTGCCGCGTAAGTAAAGTACACCACATTGTTTTCTACAGCACTGTATCACACTCCTTTTTTACCCTTGCCAGTCTCTCTCTCTCTCTCTGTCTTTCTCTCTTCCTCTCCCCCTCCCTCTCTCTTTTTCTCCCTCTGTCTGTGTTTGTTTTTTGTTGTTATTGAGGCTGTGTTCAAGATTTATGGTGCGTACACACTAGGCGATAAAGTGGACGACTCAGGGAGCATATCGTGTAGTGTGTACGCACCATTACACAGTTTATTTGTTTCCAAATGGTTTTGAAGGAAACTGTTCTTTATCCACAGTCCTAACACCTTCGGCGGCTACAGCAGCACCACCACCACCCCCCACTGGCATCTCCGTGCCGCATAAGTAAAGTACACCACATTGTTTTCTACAGCACTGTATCGCTCTCCTTTTTTACCTTTGTCAGTCTCTCTCTCTTTCTCTCTTCCTCTCCCCCTCCCTCTCTCTTTTTCTCCCTCTGTCTGTGTTTGTTTTTTGTTGTTATAGAGGCTCTGTTCAAGATTTATGGTGCATACACACTAGGCGATAAAGTGGACGACTCAGGGAGCATATTGTGTAGTGTGTATGCACCATTACACTGTTTATTTGTTTCCAAATGGTTTTGATGGAAACTGTTCTTTGTCCACAGTCCTAACACCTTCGGCGGCTACAGCAGCACCACCACCACCCCCCTCTGGCATTTCCGTGCCGCGTAAGTAAAGTACACCACATTGTTTTCTACAGCACTGTATCGCTCTCCTTTTTTACCCTTGTCAGTCTCTCTCTCTTTCTCTCTTCCTCTCCCCCTCTCTCTCTCTTTTTTTCCCTCTGTCTGTGTTTGTTTTTTGTTGTTATAGAGGCTGTGTTCAAGATTTATGGTGCGTACACACTAGGCGATAAAGTGGACGACTCAGGGAGCATATCGTGTAGTGTGTACGCACCATTACACAGTTTATTTGTTTCCAAATGGTTTTGATGGAAACAGTTCTTTGTCCACAGTCCTAACACCTTCGGTGGCTACAGCAGCACCACCACCACCCCCCTCTGGCATCTCCGAGCCGCGTAAGTAAAGTACACCACATTGTTTTCTACAGTACTGTATCGCTCTCCTTTTTTACCCCTGTCAGTCTCTCTCTCTCTCTCTCTGTCTTTCTCTCTTCCTCTCCCCCTCCCACTCTCTTTTTCTCCCTCTGTCTGTGTTTGTTTTTTGTTGTTATAGAGGCTGTGTTCAAGATTTATGGTACGTACACACTAGGCGATAAAGTGGATGACTCAGGGAGCATATCCTGTAGTGTGTACGCACCATTACACAGTTTATTTGTTTCCAAATGGTTTTGATGGAAACTGTTCTTTGTCCACAGTCCTAACACCTTTGGCGGCTACAGCAGCACCACCACAACCCCCCACTGGCATCTCCATGCCTCGTAAGTAAAGTACACCACATTGTTTTCTACAGCACTGTATTGCTCTCCTTTTTTACCCTTGTCAGTCTCTCTCTCTCTGTCTTTCTCTCTTCCTCTCCCCCTCCCTCTCTCTTTTTCTCCCTCTGTCTGTGTTTGTATTTTGTTGTTATAGAGGCAGTGTTCAAGATTTATGGTGCGTACACACTAGGCGATAAAGTGGACGACTCAGGGAGCATATCGTGTAGTGTGTACGCACCATTACACAGTTTATTTGTTTTCAAATGGTTTTGATGGAAACTGTTCTTTGTCCACAGTCCTAACACCTTCGGCGGCAACAGCTGCTCCACCACCACCCCCCACTGGCATCTCCGTGCCGCATAAGTAAAGTACACCACATTGTTTTCTACAGCACTGTATCGCTCTCCTTTTTTACCCTTGTCAGTCTCTCTCTCTCTCTCTGTCTTTCTCTCTTCCTCTCCCCCTCCCTCTCTGTTTTTCTCCCTCTGTCTGTGTTTGTTTTTTGTTGTTATAGAGGCTCTGTTCAAGATTTATGGTGCGTACACACTAGGCGATAAAGTGGACGACTCAGGGAGTATATTGTGTAGTGTGTACGCACCATTACACAGTTTATTTGTTTCCAAATGGTTTTGATGGAAACTGTTCTTTGTCCACAGTCCTAACACCTTCAGTGGCTACAGCAGCACCACCACCACCCCCCACTGGCATCTCCGTGCCGCATAAGTAAAGTACACCACATTGTTTTCTACAGCACTGTATCACTCTCCTTTTTTACCCTTGTCAGTCTCTCTCTCTCTCTGTCTTTCTCTCTTGCTCTCCCCCTCCCTCTCTCTTTTTCTCCCTCTGTCTGTGTTTGTTTTTTGTTGTTATAGAGGCTCTGTTCAAGATTTATGGTGCGTACACACTAGGCGATAAAGTGGACGAATCAGGGAGCATATCGTGTAGTGTGTACGCACCATTGCTCAGTTTATTTGTTTCCAAATGGTTTAGATGGAAACTGTTCTTTGTCCACAGTCCTAACACCTTCGGCGGCTACAGTAGCACCACCACCACCCCCCACTGGCATCTCCGTGCCGCATAAGTAAAGTACACCACATTGTTTTCTACAGCACTGTATCGCTCTCCTTTTTTACCCTTGTCAGTCTCTCTCTCTCTCTCTCTGTCTTTCTCTCTTCCTCTCCCCCTCCCTCTCTCTTTTTCTCCCTCTGTCTGTGTTTGTTTTTTGTTGTTATAGAGGCTCTGTTCAAGATTTATGGTGCGTACACACTAGGCGATAAAGTGGACGAATCAGGGAGCATATCGTGTAGTGTGTACGCACCATTGCTCAGTTTATTTGTTTCCAAATGGTTTAGATGGAAACTGTTCTTTGTCCACAGTCCTAACACCTTCGGCGGCTACAGCAGCACCACCACCACCCCCCACTGGCATCTCCGTGCCGCATAAGTAAAGTACACCACATTGTTTTCTACAGCACTGTATCGCTCTCCTTTTTTACCCTTGTCAGTCTCTCTCTCTCTCTGTCTTTCTCTCTTCCTCTCCCCCTCCCTCTCTGTTTTTCTCCCTCTGTCTGTGTTTGTTTTTTGTTGTTATAGAGGCTCTGTTCAAGATTTATGGTGCGTACACACTAGGCGATAAAGTGGACGACTCAGGGAGCATATCGTGTAGTGTGTACGCACCATTACACAGTTTATTTGTTTCCAAATGGTTTTGATGGAAACTGTTCTTTGTCCACAGTCCTAACACCTTCGGCAGCTACAGCAGCACCACCACCACCCCCCACTGGCATCTCCGTGCCGCATAAGTAAAGTACACCACATTGTTTTCTACAGCACTGTATCGCTCTCCTTTTTTACCCTTGTCAGTCTCTCTCTCTCTCTCTGTCTTTCTCTCTTCCTCTCCCCCTCCCTCTCTCTTTTTCTCCCTCTGTCTGTGTTTGTTTTTTGTTGTTATAGAGGCTCTGTTCAAGATTTATGGTGCGTCCACACTAGGCGATAAAGTGGACGACTCAGGGAGCATATTGTGTAGTGTGTATGCACCATTACACAGTTTATTTGTTTCCAAATGGTTTTGATGGAAACTGTTCTTTGTCCACAGTCCAAACACCTTCGGTGGCTACAGCAGCACCACCACCACCCCCCACTGGCATCTCCGTGCCGCGTAAGTAAAGTACACCACATTGTTTTCTACAGCACTGTATCACACTCCTTTTTTACCCTTGCCAGTCTCTCTCTCTCTCTCTGTCTTTCTCTCTTCCTCTCCCCCTCCCTCTCTCTTTTTCTCCCTCTGTCTGTGTTTGTTTTTTGTTGTTATTGAGGCTGTGTTCAAGATTTATGGTGCGTACACACTAGGCGATAAAGTGGACGACTCAGGGAGCATATCGTGTAGTGTGTACGCACCATTACACAGTTTATTTGTTTCCAAATGGTTTTGAAGGAAACTGTTCTTTATCCACAGTCCTGACACCTTCGGCGGCTACAGCAGCACCACCACCACCCCCCACTGGCATCTCCGTGCCGCATAAGTAAAGTACACCACATTGTTTTCTACAGCACTGTATCGCTCTCCTTTTTTACCTTTGTCAGTCTCTCTCTCTTTCTCTCTTCCTCTCCCCCTCCCTCTCTCTTTTTCTCCCTCTGTCTGTGTTTGTTTTTTGTTGTTATAGAGGCTCTGTTCAAGATTTATGGTGCATACACACTAGGCGATAAAGTGGATGACTCAGGGAGCATATTGTGTAGTGTGTACGCACCATTACACTGTTTATTTGTTTCCAAATGGTTTTGATGGAAACTGTTCTTTGTCCACAGTCCTAACACCTTCGGCGGCTACAGCAGCACCACCACCACCCCCCTCTGGCATTTCCGTGCCGCGTAAGTAAAGTACACCACATTGTTTTCTACAGCACTGTATCGCTCTCCTTTTTTACCCTTGTCAGTCTCTCTCTCTTTCTCTCTTCCTCTCCCCCTCCCTCTCTCTTTTTTTCCCTCTGTCTGTGTTTGTTTTTTGTTGTTATAGAGGCTGTGTTCAAGATTTATGGTGCGTACACACTAGGCGATAAAGTGGACGACTCAGGGAGCATATCGTGTAGTGTGTACGCACCATTACACAGTTTATTTGTTTCCAAATGGTTTTGATGGAAACAGTTCTTTGTCCACACTCCTAACACCTTCGGTGGCTACAGCAGCACCACCACCACCCCCCTCTGGCATCTCCGAGCCGCGTAAGTAAAGTACACCACATTGTTTTCTACAGTACTGTATCGCTCTCCTTTTTTACCCCTGTCAGTCTCTCTCTCTCTCTTTCTCTCTTCCTCTCCCCCTCCCTCTCTCTTTTTCTCCCTCTGTCTGTGTTTGTTTTTTGTTGTTATAGAGGCTCTGTTCAAGATTTATGGTGTGTAAACACTAGGCGATAAAGTGGACGACTCATGGAGCATATCGTGTAGTGTGTATGCACCATTACACAGTTTATTTGTTTCCAAATGGTTTTGATGGAAACTGTTCTTTGTCCACAGTCCTAACACCTTTGGCGGCTACAGCAGCACCACCACAACCCCCCACTGGCATCTCCATGCCTCGTAAGTAAAGTACACCACATTGTTTTCTACAGCACTGTATCGCTCTCCTTTTTTACCCTTGTCAGTCTCTCTCTCTCTGTCTTTCTCTCTTCCTCTCCCCCTCCCTCTCTCTTTTTCTTCCTCTGTCTGTGTTTGTATTTTGTTGTTATAGAGGCAGTGTTCAAGATTTATGGTGCGTACACACTAGGCGATAAAGTGGACGACTCAGGGAGCATATCGTGTAGTGTGTACGCACCATTACACAGTTTATTTGTTTCCAAATGGTTTTGATGGAAACTGTTCTTTGTCCACAGTCCTAACACCTTCGTCGGCAACAGCTGCACCACCACCACCCCCCACTGGCATCTCCATGCCGCATAAGTAAAGTACACCACATTGTTTTCTACAGCACTGTATCGCTCTCCTTTTTTACCCTTGTCAGTCTCTCTCTCTCTCTCTGTCTTTCTCTCTTCCTCTCCCCCTCCCTCTCTGTTTTTCTCCCTCTGTCTGTGTTTGTTTTTTGTTGTTATAGAGGCTCTGTTCAAGATTTATGGTGCGTACACACTAGGCGATAAAGTTGACGACTCAGGGAGCATATTGTGTAGTGTGTACGCACCATTACACTGTTTATTTGTTTCCAAATGGTTTTGATGGAAACTGTTCTTTGTCCACAGTCCTAACACCTTCGGCGGCTACAGCAGCACCACCACCACCCCCCTCTGGCATTTCCGTGCCGCGTAAGTAAAGTACACCACATTGTTTTCTACAGCACTGTATCGCTCTCATTTTTTACCCTTGTCGGTCTCTCTCTCTTTCTCTCTTCCTCTCCCCCTCCCTCTCTCTTTTTTTCCCTCTGTCTGTGTTTGTTTTTTGCTGTTATAGAGGCTGTGTTCAAGATTTATGGTGCGTACACACTAGGCGATAAAGTGGACGACTCAGGGAGCATATCGTGTAGTGTGTACGCACCATTACACAGTTTATTTGTTTCCAAATGGTTTTGATGGAAACAGTTCTTTGTCCACAGTCCTAACACCTTCAGCGGCTACAGCAGCACCACCACCACCCCCCTCTGGCATCTCCGAGCCGCGTAAGTAAAGTACACCACATAGTTTTCTACAGTACTGTATCGCTCTCCTTTTTTACCCCTGTCAGTCTCTCTCTCTCTCTCTCTGTCTTTCTCTCTTCCTCTCCCCCTCCCACTCTCTTTTTCTCCCTCTGTCTGTGTTTGTTTTTTGTTGTTATAAAGGCTGTGTTCAAGATTTATGGTGCGTACACACTAGGCGATAAAGTGGATGACTCAGGGAACATATCCTGTAGTGTGTACGCACCATTACAGTTTATTTGTTTCCAAATGGTTTTGATGGAAACTGTTCTTTGTCCACAGTTCTAACACCTTCGGCGGCTACAGCAGCACCACCACCACCCCCCTCTTGCATCTCCGTGCCGCGTAAGTAAAGTACACCACATTGTTTTCTACAGCAGTGTATCGCTCTCCTTTTTTACCCTTGTCAGTTCCTCTCTCTCTCTATTTCTCTCTTCCTCTCCCCCTCCCTCTCTCTTTTTCTCCCTCTGTCTGTGTTTGTTTTTTGTTGTTATAGAGGATCTGTTCAAGATTTATGGTGCGTACACACTAGGCGATAAAGTGGACGACTCATGGAGCATATCGTGTAGTGTGTATGCACCATTACACAGTTTATTTGTTTGCAAATGGTTTTGATGGAAACTGTTCTTTGTCCACAGTCCTAACACCTTTGGCGGCTACAGCAGCACCACCACAACCCCCCACTGGCATCTCCATGCCTCGTAAGTAAAGTACACCACATTGTTTTCTACAGCACTGTATTGCTCTCCTTTTTTACCCTTGTCAGTCTCTCTCTCTCTCTCTTTCTCTCTTCCTCTCCCCCTCCCTCTCTCTTTTTCTCCCTCTGTCTGTGTTTGTTTTTTGTTGTTATAGAGGCTGTGTTCAAGATTTATGGTGCGTACACACTAGGCGATAAAGTGGACGACTCAGGGAGCATATCGTGTAGTGTGTACGCACCATTACACAGTTTATTTGTTTCCAAATGGTTTTGATGGAAACAGTTCTTTGTCCACAGTCCTAACACCTTCAGCGGCTACAGCAGCACCACCACCACCCCCCTCTGGCATCTCCGAGCCGCGTAAGTAAAGTACACCACATAGTTTTCTACAGTACTGTATCGCTCTCCTTTTTTACCCCTGTCAGTCTCTCTCTCTCTCTCTCTGTCTTTCTCTCTTCCTCTCCCCCTCCCACTCTCTTTTTCTCCCTCTGTCTGTGTTTGTTTTTTGTTGTTATAGAGGCTGTGTTCAAGATTTATGGTGCGTACACACTAGGCGATAAAGTGGATGACTCAGGGAACATATCCTGTAGTGTGTACGCACCATTACAGTTTATTTGTTTCCAAATGGTTTTGATGGAAACTGTTCTTTGTCCACAGTTCTAACACCTTCGGCGGCTACAGCAGCACCACCACCACCCCCCTCTTGCATCTCCGTGCCGCGTAAGTAAAGTACACCACATTGTTTTCTACAGCAGTGTATCGCTCTCCTTTTTTACCCTTGTCAGTTCCTCTCTCTCTCTATTTCTCTCTTCCTCTCCCCCTCCCTCTCTCTTTTTCTCCCTCTGTCTGTGTTTGTTTTTTGTTGTTATAGAGGCTCTGTTCAAGATTTATGGTGCGTACACACTAGGCGATAAAGTGGACGACTCATGGAGCATATCGTGTAGTGTGTATGCACCATTACACAGTTTATTTGTTTGCAAATGGTTTTGATGGAAACTGTTCTTTGTCCACAGTCCTAACACCTTTGGCGGCTACAGCAGCACCACCACAACCCCCCACTGGCATCTCCATGCCTCGTAAGTAAAGTACACCACATTGTTTTCTACAGCACTGTATTGCTCTCCTTTTTTACCCTTGTCAGTCTCTCTCTCTCTGTCTTTCTCTCTTCCTCTCCCCCTCCCTCTCTCTTTTTCTCCCTCTGTCTGTGTTTGTATTTTGTTGTTATAGAGGCAGTGTTCAAGATTTATGGTGCGTACACACTAGGCGATAAAGTGGACGACTCAGGGAGCATATCGTGTAGTGTGTACGCACCATTACACAGTTTATTTGTTTTCAAATGGTTTTGATGGAAACTGTTCTTTGTCCACAGTCCTAACACCTTCGGCGGCAACAGCTGCTCCACCACCACCCCCCACTGGCATCTCCGTGCCGCATAAGTAAAGTACACCACATTGTTTTCTACAGCACTGTATCGCTCTCCTTTTTTACCCTTGTCAGTCTCTCTCTCTCTGTCTTTCTCTCTTCCTCTCCCCCTCCCTCTCTCTTTTTCTCCCTCTGTCTGTGTTTGTTTTTTGTTGTTATAGAGGCTGTGTTCAAGATTTATGGTGCGTACACACTAGGCGATAAAGTGGACGACTCAGGGATCATATCGTGTAGTGTGTACACACCATTACACAGTTTATTTGTTTCCAAATGGTTTTGATGGAAACTGTTCTTTGTCCACAGTCCTAACACCTTCGGCGGCTACAGCAGCACCACCACCACCCCCCACTGGCATCTCCGTGTTGCGTAAGAAAAGTACACCACATTGTTTTCTACAGCACTGTATCACTCTCCTTTTTTACCCTTGTCAGTCTCTCTCTCTCTCTGTCTTTCTCTCCCCCTCCCTCTCTCTTTTTCTCCCTCTGTCTGTGTTTGTTTTTTGTTGTTATAGAGGCTGTGTTCAAGATTTATGGTGCGTACACACTAGGCGATAAAGTGGACGACTCAGGGAGCTTATCGTGTAGTGTGTACGCACCATTACACAGTTTATTTGTTTCCAAATGGTTTTGATGGAAACAGTTCTTTGTCCACAGTCCTAACACCTTCGGCGGCTACAGCAGCACCACCACCACCCCCCCACTGGCATCTCCGAGCCGCGTAAGTAAAGTACACCACATTGTTTTCTACAGCACTGTATCGCTCTCCTTTTTTACCCTTGTCAGTCTCTCTCTCTCTCTCTCTCTGTCTTTCTCTCTTCCTCTCCCCCTCCCACTCTCTTTTTCTCCCTCTGTCTGTGTTTGTTTTTTGTTGTTATAGAGGCTGTGTTCAAGATTTATGGTGCGTACACACTAGGCGATAAAGTGGATGACTCAGGGAGCATATCGTGTAGTGTGTACGCACCATTACACAGTTTATTTGTTTCCAATTTGTTTTGATGGAAACTGTTCTTTGTCCACAGTCCTAACACCTTCCGCGGCTACAGCAGCACCACCACCACCCCCCTCTGGAATCTCCGTGATGCGTAAGTAAAGTACACCACATTGTTTTCTACAGCACTGTATCGCTCTCCTTTTTTACCCTTGTCAGTCTCTCTCTCTCTCTTTCTCTCTTCCTCTCCCCCTCCCTCTCTCTTTTTCTCCCTCTGTCTGTGTTTGTTTTTTGTTGTTATAGAGGCTCTGTTCAAGATTTATGGTGCGTACACACTAGGCGATAAAGTGGACGACTCAGGGAGCATATCGTGTAGTGTGTACGCACCATTACACAGTTTATTTGTTTCCAAATTGTTTGATGGAAACTGTTCTTTGTCCACAGTCCTAACACCTTTGGCGGCTACAGCAGCACCACCACAACCCCCCACTGGCATCTCCGTGCCTCGTAAGTAAAGTACACCACATTGTTTTCTACAGCACTGTATCACTCTCCTTTTTTACACTTGTCAGTCTCTCTCTCTCTCTCTGTCTTTCTCTCTTCCTCTCCCCCTCCCTCTCTCTTTTTCTC
Source organism: Taudactylus pleione (assembly GCA_031769625.1). Taxonomy (NCBI): domain Eukaryota; kingdom Metazoa; phylum Chordata; class Amphibia; order Anura; family Myobatrachidae; genus Taudactylus; species Taudactylus pleione. The sequence goes on along the minus strand of JAUIMM010000040.1, from coordinate 2,252,633 downwards.
CCTCTGTCTGTGTTTGTTTTTTGTTGTTATAGAGGCTCTGTTCAAGATTTATGGTGCGTACACACTAGGCGATAAAGTTGACGACTCAGGGAGCATATTGTGTAGTGTGTACGCACCATTACACTGTTTATTTGTTTCCAAATGGTTTTGATGGAAACTGTTCTTTGTCCACAGTCCTAACACCTTCGGCGGCTACAGCAGCACCACCACCACCCCCCTCTGGCATTTCCGTGCCGCGTAAGTAAAGTACACCACATTGTTTTCTACAGCACTGTATCGCTCTCATTTTTTACCCTTGTCGGTCTCTCTCTCTTTCTCTCTTCCTCTCCCCCTCCCTCTCTCTTTTTTTCCCTCTGTCTGTGTTTGTTTTTTGTTGTTATAGAGGCTGTGTTCAAGATTTATGGTGCGTACACACTAGGCGATAAAGTGGACGACTCAGGGAGCATATCGTGTAGTGTGTACGCACCATTACACAGTTTATTTGTTTTCAAATGGTTTTGATGGAAACAGTTCTTTGTCCACAGTCCTAACACCTTCAGCGGCTACAGCAGCACCACCACCACCCCCCTCTGGCATCTCCGAGCCGCGTAAGTAAAGTACACCACATAGTTTTCTACAGTACTGTATCGCTCTCCTTTTTTACCCCTGTCAGTCTCTCTCTCTCTCTCTGTCTTTCTCTCTTCCTCTCCCCCTCCCACTCTCTTTTTCTCCCTCTGTCTGTGTTTGTTTTTTGTTGTTATAGAGGCTGTGTTCAAGATTTATGGTGCGTACACACTAGGCGATAAAGTGGATGACTCAGGGAACATATCCTGTAGTGTGTACGCACCATTACAGTTTATTTGTTTCCAAATGGTTTTGATGGAAACTGTTCTTTGTCCACAGTTCTAACACCTTCGGCGGCTACAGCAGCACCACCACCACCCCCCTCTTGCATCTCCGTGCCGCATAAGTAAAGTACACCACATTGTTTTCTACAGCAGTGTATCGCTCTCCTTTTTTACCCTTGTCAGTTCCTCTCTCTCTCTATTTCTCTCTTCCTCTCCCCCTCCCTCTCTCTTTTTCTCCCTCTGTCTGTGTTTGTTTTTTGTTGTTATAGAGGCTCTGTTCAAGATTTATGGTGCGTACACACTAGGCGATAAAGTGGACGACTCATGGAGCATATCGTGTAGTGTGTATGCACCATTACACAGTTTATTTGTTTGCAAATGGTTTTGATGGAAACTGTTCTTTGTCCACAGTCCTAACACCTTTGGCGGCTACAGCAGCACCACCACAACCCCCCACTGGCATCTCCATGCCTCGTAAGTAAAGTACACCACATTGTTTTCTACAGCACTGTATTGCTCTCCTTTTTTACCCTTGTCAGTCTCTCTCTCTCTGTCTTTCTCTCTTCCTCTCCCCCTCCCTCTCTCTTTTTCTCCCTCTGTCTGTGTTTGTATTTTGTTGTTATAGAGGCAGTGTTCAAGATTTATGGTGCGTACACACTAGGCGATAAAGTGGACGACTCAGGGAGCATATCGTGTAGTGTGTACGCACCATTACACAGTTTATTTGTTTTCAAATGGTTTTGATGGAAACTGTTCTTTGTCCACAGTCCTAACACCTTCGGCGGCAACAGCTGCTCCACCACCACCCCCCACTGGCATCTCCGTGCCGCATAAGTAAAGTACACCACATTGTTTTCTACAGCACTGTATCGCTCTCCTTTTTTACCCTTGTCAGTCTCTCTCTCTCTGTCTTTCTCTCTTCCTCTCCCCCTCCCTCTCTCTTTTTCTCCCTCTGTCTGTGTTTGTTTTTTGTTGTTATAGAGGCTGTGTTCAAGATTTATGGTGCGTACACACTAGGCGATAAAGTGGACGACTCAGGGATCATATCGTGTAGTGTGTACACACCATTACACAGTTTATTTGTTTCCAAATGGTTTTGATGGAAACTGTTCTTTGTCCACAGTCCTAACACCTTCGGCGGCTACAGCAGCACCACCACCACCCCCCACTGGCATCTCCGTGTTGCGTAAGAAAAGTACACCACATTGTTTTCTACAGCACTGTATCACTCTCCTTTTTTACCCTTGTCAGTCTCTCTCTCTCTCTGTCTTTCTCTCCCCCTCCCTCTCTCTTTTTCTCCCTCTGTCTGTGTTTGTTTTTTGTTGTTATAGAGGCTCTGTTCAAGATTTATGGTGCGTACACACTAGGCGATAAAGTGGACGACTCAGGGAGCATATCGTGTAGTGTGTACGCACCATTACACAGTTTATTTGTTTCCAAATGGTTTGATGGAAACTGTTCTTTGTCCACAGTCCTAACACCTTTGGCGGCTACAGCAGCACCACCACCACCCCCCACTGGCATCTCCGTGCCTCGTAAGTAAAGTACACCACATTGTTTTCTACAGCACTGTATCACTCTCCTTTTTTACACTTGTCAGTCTCTCTCTCTCTCTCTGTCTTTCTCTCTTCCTCTCCCCCTCCCTCTCTCTTTTTCTCCCTCTGTCTGTGTTTGTTTTTTGTTGTTATAGAGGCTCTGTTCAAGATTTATGGTGCGTACACACTAGGCGATAAAGTTGACGACTCAGGGAGCATATTGTGTAGTGTGTACGCACCATTACACTGTTTATTTGTTTCCAAATGGTTTTGATGGAAACTGTTCTTTGTCCACAGTCCTAACACCTTCGGCGGCTACAGCAGCACCACCACCACCCCCCTCTGGCATTTCCGTGCCGCGTAAGTAAAGTACACCACATTGTTTTCTAGAGCACTGTATCGCTCTCATTTTTTACCCTTGTCGGTCTCTCTCTCTTTCTCTCTTCCTCTCCCCCTCCCTCTCTCTTTTTTTCCCTCTGTCTGTGTTTGTTTTTTGTTGTTATAGAGGCTGTGTTCAAGATTTATGGTGCGTACACACTAGGCGATAAAGTGGACGACTCAGGGAGCATATCGTGTAGTGTGTACGCACCATTACACAGTTTATTTGTTTTCAAATGGTTTTGATGGAAACAGTTCTTTGTCCACAGTCCTAACACCTTCAGCGGCTACAGCAGCACCACCACCACCCCCCTCTGGCATCTCCGAGCCGCGTAAGTAAAGTACACCACATAGTTTTCTACAGTACTGTATCGCTCTCCTTTTTTACCCCTGTCAGTCTCTCTCTCTCTCTCTGTCTTTCTCTCTTCCTCTCCCCCTCCCACTCTCTTTTTCTCCCTCTGTCTGTGTTTGTTTTTTGTTGTTATAGAGGCTGTGTTCAAGATTTATGGTGCGTACACACTAGGCGATAAAGTGGATGACTCAGGGAACATATCCTGTAGTGTGTACGCACCATTACAGTTTATTTGTTTCCAAATGGTTTTGATGGAAACTGTTCTTTGTCCACAGTTCTAACACCTTCGGCGGCTACAGCAGCACCACCACCACCCCCCTCTTGCATCTCCGTGCCGCGTAAGTAAAGTACACCACATTGTTTTCTACAGCAGTGTATCGCTCTCCTTTTTTACCCTTGTCAGTTCCTCTCTCTCTCTATTTCTCTCTTCCTCTCCCCCTCCCTCTCTCTTTTTCTCCCTCTGTCTGTGTTTGTTTTTTGTTGTTATAGAGGCTCTGTTCAAGATTTATGGTGCGTACACACTAGGCGATAAAGTGGACGACTCATGGAGCATATCGTGTAGTGTGTATGCACCATTACACAGTTTATTTGTTTGCAAATGGTTTTGATGGAAACTGTTCTTTGTCCACAGTCCTAACACCTTTGGCGGCTACAGCAGCACCACCACAACCCCCCACTGGCATCTCCATGCCTCGTAAGTAAAGTACACCACATTGTTTTCTACAGCACTGTATTGCTCTCCTTTTTTACCCTTGTCAGTCTCTCTCTCTCTGTCTTTCTCTCTTCCTCTCCCCCTCCCTCTCTCTTTTTCTCCCTCTGTCTGTGTTTGTATTTTGTTGTTATAGAGGCAGTGTTCAAGATTTATGGTGCGTACACACTAGGCGATAAAGTGGACGACTCAGGGAGCATATCGTGTAGTGTGTACGCACCATTACACAGTTTATTTGTTTTCAAATGGTTTTGATGGAAACTGTTCTTTGTCCACAGTCCTAACACCTTCGGCGGCAACAGCTGCTCCACCACCACCCCCCACTGGCATCTCCGTGCCGCATAAGTAAAGTACACCACATTGTTTTCTACAGCACTGTATCGCTCTCCTTTTTTACCCTTGTCAGTCTCTCTCTCTCTGTCTTTCTCTCTTCCTCTCCCCCTCCCTCTCTCTTTTTCTCCCTCTGTCTGTGTTTGTTTTTTGTTGTTATAGAGGCTGTGTTCAAGATTTATGGTGCGTACACACTAGGCGATAAAGTGGACGACTCAGGGATCATATCGTGTAGTGTGTACACACCATTACACAGTTTATTTGTTTCCAAATGGTTTTGATGGAAACTGTTCTTTGTCCACAGTCCTAACACCTTCGGCGGCTACAGCAGCACCACCACCACCCCCCACTGGCATCTCCGTGTTGCGTAAGAAAAGTACACCACATTGTTTTCTACAGCACTGTATCACTCTCCTTTTTTACCCTTGTCAGTCTCTCTCTCTCTCTGTCTTTCTCTCCCCCTCCCTCTCTCTTTTTCTCCCTCTGTCTGTGTTTGTTTTTTGTTGTTATAGAGGCTGTGTTCAAGATTTATGGTGCGTACACACTAGGCGATAAAGTGGACGACTCAGGGAGCTTATCGTGTAGTGTGTACGCACCATTACACAGTTTATTTGTTTCCAAATGGTTTTGATGGAAACAGTTCTTTGTCCACAGTCCTAACACCTTCGGCGGCTACAGCAGCACCACCACCACCCCCCACTGGCATCTCCGAGCCGCGTAAGTAAAGTACACCACATTGTTTTCTACAGCACTGTATCGCTCTCCTTTTTTACCCTTGTCAGTCTCTCTCTCTCTCTCTCTCTCTGTCTTTCTCTCTACCTCTCCCCCTCCCACTCTCTTTTTCTCCCTCTGTCTGTGTTTGTTTTTTGTTGTTATAGTGGCTGTGTTCAAGATTTATGGTGCGTACACACTAGGCGAAAAAGTGGATGACTCAGGGAGCATATCGTGTAGTGTGTACGCACCATTACACAGTTTATTTGTTTCCAAATGGTTTTGATGGAAACTGTTCTTTGTCCACAGTCCTAACACCTTCGGCGGCTACAGCAGCACCACCACCACCACCCCCCTCTGGAATCTCCGTGCCGCGTAAGTAAAGTACACCACATTGTTTTCTACAGCACTGTATCGCTCTCCTTTTTTACCCTTGTCAGTCTCTCTCTCTCTCTTTCTCTCTTCCTCTCCCCCTCCCTCTCTCTTTTTCTCCCTCTGTCTGTGTTTGTTTTTTGTTGTTATAGAGGCTCTGTTCAAGATTTATGGTGCGTACACACTAGGCGATAAAGTGGACGACTCAGGGAGCATATCGTGTAGTGTGTACGCACCATTACACAGTTTATTTGTTTCCAAATGGTTTGATGGAAACTGTTCTTTGTCCACAGTCCTAACACCTTTGGCGGCTACAGCAGCACCACCACAACCCCCCACTGGCATCTCCGTGCCTCGTAAGTAAAGTACACCACATTGTTTTCTACAGCACTGTATCGCTCTCCTTTTTTACCCTTGTCAGTCTCTCTCTCTCTCTCTGTCTTTCTCTCTTCCTCTCCCCCTCCCTCTCTCTTTTTCTCCCTCTGTCTGTGTTTGTTTTTTGTTGTTATAGAGGCAGTGTTCAAGATTTATGGTGCGTACACACTAGGCGATAAAGTGGACGACTCAGGGAGCATATCGTGTAGTGTGTACGCACCATTACACAGTTTATTTGTTTCCAAATGGTTTTGATGGAAACTGTTCTTTGTCCACAGTCCTAACACCTTCGGCGGCAACAGCAGCACCACCACCACCCCCCACTGGCATTTCCGTGCCGCATAAGTAAAGTACACCACATTGTTTTCTACAGCACTGTATCGCTCTCCTTTTTTACCCTTGTCAGTCTCTCTCTCTCTCTCTTTCTCTCTTCCTCTCCCCCTCCCTCTCTCTTTTTCTCCCTCTGTCTGTGTTTGTTTTTTGTTGTTATAGAGGCTCTGTTCAAGATTTATGGTGCGTACACACTAGGCGATAAAGTGGACGACTCAGGGAGCATATCGTGTAGTGTGTACGCACCATTACACAGTTTATTTGTTTCCAAATGGTTTGATGGAAACTGTTCTTTGTCCACAGTCCTAACACCTTTGGCGGCTACAGCAGCACCACCACAACCCCCCACTGGCATCTCCGTGCCTCGTAAGTAAAGTACACCACTTTGTTTTCTACAGCACTATATCACTCTCCTTTTTTACACTTGTCAGTCTCTCTCTCTCTCTCTGTCTTTCTCTCTTCCTCTTCCCCTCCCTCTCTCTTTTTCTCCCTCTGTCTGTGTTTGTTTTTTGTTGTTATAGAGGCAGTGTTCAAGATTTATGGTGCGTACACACTAGGCGATAAAGTGGACGACTCAGGGAGCATATCGTGTAGTGTGAACGCACCATTACACAGTTTATTTGTTTCCAAATGGTTTTGATGGAAACTGTTCTTTGTCCACTGTCCTAACACCTTCAGCGGCAACAGCAGCACCACCACCACCCCCCACTGGCATTTCCGTGCCGCATAAGTAAAGTACACCACATTGTTTTCTACAGCACTGTATCGCTCTCCTTTTTTACCCTTGTCAGTCTCTATCTCTCTCTCTGTCTTTCTCTCTTCCTCTCCCCCTCCCTCTCTCTTTTTCTCCCTCTGTCTGTGTTTGTTTTTTGTTGTTATAGAGGCTCTGTTCAAGATTTATGGTGCGTACACACTAGGCGATAAAGTGGATGACTCAGGGAGCATATTGTGTAGTGTGTACGCACCATTACACAGTTTATTTGTTTCCAAATGGTTTTGATGGAAACAGTTCTTTGTCCACAGTCCTAACACCTTCGGCGGCTACAGCAGCACCACCACAACCCCCCTCTGGCATCTCCGTGCCGCGTAAGTAAAGTACACCACATTGTTTTCTACAGCAATGTATCGCTCTCCTTTTTTACCCTTGTCAGTCTCTCTCTCTCTCTCTTTCTCTCTTCCTCTCCCCCTCCCTCTCTCTTTTTCTCCCTCTGTCTGTGTTTGTTTTTTGTTGTTATAGAGGCTGTGTTCAAGATTTATGGTGCGTACACACTAGGCGATAAAGTGGACGACTCAGGGAGCTTATCGTGTAGTGTGTACGCACCATTACACAGTTTATTTGTTTCCAAATGGTTTTGATGGAAACAGTTCTTTGTCCACAGTCCTAACACCTTCGGCGGCTACAGCAGCACCACCAGCACCCCCCACTGGCATCTCCGAGCTGCGTAAGTAAAGTACACCACATTGTTTTCTACAGCACTGTATCGCTCTCCTTTTTTACCCTTGTCAGTCTCTCTCTCTCTCTCTCTCTGTCTTTCTCTCTTCCTCTCCCCCTCCCACTCTCTTTTTCTCCCTCTGTCTGTGTTTGTTTTTTGTTGTTATAGTGGCTGTGTTCAAGATTTATGGTGTGTACACACTAGGCGAAAAAGTGGATGACTCAGGGAGCATATCGTGTAGTGTGTACGCACCATTACACAGTTTATTTGTTTCCAAATGGTTTTGATGGAAACTGTTCTTTGTCCACAGTCCTAACACCTTCGGCGGCTACAGCAGCACCACCACCACCCCCCTCTGGAATCTCCGTGCCGCGTAAGTAAAGTACACCACATTGTTTTCTACAGCACTGTATCGCTCTCCTTTTTTACCCTTGTCAGTCTCTCTCTCTCTCTTTTTCTCTTCCTCTCCCCCTCCCTCTCTCTTTTTCTCCCTCTGTCTGTGTTTGTTTTTTGTTGTTATAGTGGCTCTGTTCAAGATTTATGGTGCGTACACACTAGGCGATAAAGTGGACGACTCAGGGAGCATATCGTGTAGTGTGTACGCACCATTACACAGTTTATTTGTTTCCAAATGGTTTGATGGAAACTGTTCTTTGTCCACAGTCCTAACACCTTTGGCGGCTACAGCTGCACCACCACAACCCCCCACTGGCATCTCCGTGCCTCGTAAGTAAAGTACACCACATTGTTTTCTACAGCACTGTATCGCTCTCCTTTTTTTCCCTTGTCAGTCTCTCTCTCTCTCTCTGTCTTTCTCTCTTCCTCTCCCCCTCCCTCTCTCTTTTTCTCCCTCTGTCTGTGTTTGTTTTTTGTTGTTATAGAGGCAGTGTTCAAGATTTATGGTGCGTACACACTAGGCGATAAAGTGGACGACTCAGGGAGCATATCGTGTAGTGTGTACGCACCATTACACAGTTTATTTGTTTCCAAATGGTTTTGATGGAAACTGTTCTTTGTCCACAGTCCTAACACCTTCGGCGGCAACAGCAGCACCACCACCACCCCCCACTGGCATTTCCGTGCCGCATAAGTAAAGTACACCACATTGTTTTCTACAGCACTGTATCGCTCTCCTTTTTTACCCTTGTCAGTCTCTCTCTCTCTCTGTCTTTCTCTCTTCCTCTCCCCCTCCCTCTCTGTTTTTCTCCCTCTGTCTGTGTTTGTTTTTTGTTGTTATAGAGGTTCTGTTCAAGATTTATGGTGCGTACACACTAGGCGATAAAGTGGACGACTCAGGGAGCATATCGTGTAGTGTGTACGCACCATTACACAGTTTATTTGTTTCCAAATGGTTTTGATGGAAACTGTTCTTTGTCCACAGTCCTAACACCTTCGGCGGCTACAGCAGCACCACCACCACCCCCCACTGGCATCTCCGTGCCGCATAAGTAAAGTACACCACATTGTTTTCTACAGCACTGTATCGCTCTCCTTTTTTACCCTTGTCAGTCTCTATCTCTCTCTCTGTCTTTCTCTCTTCCTCTCCCCCTCCCTCTCTCTTTTTCTCCCTCTGTCTGTGTTTGTTTTTTGTTGTTATAGAGGCTCTGTTCAAGATTTATGGTGCGTACACACTAGGCGATAAAGTGGACGACTCAGGGAGCATATTGTGTAGTGTGTACGCACCATTACACAGTTTATTTGTTTCCAAATGGTTTTGATGGAAACTGTTCTTTGTCCACAATCCAAACACCTTCGGTGGCTACAGCAGCACCACCACCACCCCCCACTGTCATCTCCGTGCCACGTAAGTAAAGTACACCACATTGTTTTCTACAGCACTGTATCACTCTCCTTTTTTACCCTTGTCAGTTTCTCTCTCTCTCTCTCTGTCTTTCTCTCTTCCTCTCCCCCTCCCTCTCTCTTTTTCTCCCTCTGTCTGTGTTTGTTTTTTGTTGTTATATAGGCTGTGTTCAAGATTTATGGTGCGTACACTCTAGGCGATAATGTGGACGACTCAGGGAGCATATCGTGTAGTGTGTACGCACCATTACACAGTTTATTTGTTTCCAAATGGTTTTGATGGAAACTGTTCTTTGTCCACAGTCCTAATACCTTCGGCGGCAACAGCAACACCACCACCACCCCCCACTGGCATCTCCGTGCCGCATAAGTAAAGTACACCACATTGTTTTCTACAGCACTGTATCGCTATCCTTTTTTACCCTTGTCAGTCTCTCTCTCTCTCTCTGTCTTTCTCTCTTCCTCTCCCCCTCCCTCTCTCTTTTTCTCCCTCTGTCTGTGTTTGTTTTTTGTTGTTATAGAGGCTCTGTTCAAGATTTATGGTGCGTACACACTAGGCAATAAAGTGGACGACTCAGGGAGCATATCGTGTAGTGTGTACGCACCATTACACAGTTTATTTGTTTCCAAATGGTTTTGATGGAAACTGTTCTTTGTCCACAGTCCTAACACCTTAGGCAGCTACAACAGCACCACCACCACCCCCCACTGGCATCTCCGTGCCGCATAAGTAAAGTACACCACATTGTTTTCTACAGCACTGTATCGCTCTCCTTTTTTACCCTTGTCAGTCTCTCTCTCTCTCTCTGTCTTTCTCTCTTCCTCTCCCCCTCCCTCTCTCTTTTTCTCCCTCTGTCTGTGTTTGTTTTATGTTGTTATAGAGGCTCTGTTCAAGATTTATGGTGTTACACACTAGGCGATAAAGTGGACGACTCGGAGCATATTGTGTAGTGTGTACGCACCATTACACAGTTTATTTGTTTCCAAATGGTTTTGATGGAAACTGTTCTTTGTCCACAGTCCAAACACCTTCGGTGGCTACAGCAGCACCATCACCACCCCCCACTGTCATCTCCGTGCCGCGTAAGTAAAGTACACCACATTGTTTTCTACAGCACTGTATCACTCTCCTTTTTTACCCTTGTCATTCTCTCTCTCTCTCTCTGTCTTTCTCACTTCCTCTCCCCCTCCCTCTCTCTTTTTCTCCCTCTGTCTGTTTTTGTTTTTTGTTATAGAGGCTGTGTTCAAGATTTATGGTGCGTACACACTAGGCGATAAAGTGGACGACTCAGGGAGCATATCGTGTAGTGTGTACGCACCATTACACAGTTTATTTGTTTCCAAATGGTTTTGATGGAAACTGTTATTTGTCCACAGTCCTAACACCTTCGGCGGCAACAGCAGCACCACCACCACCCCCCACTGGCATTTCTGTGCCGCATGAGTAAAGTACACCACATTGTTTTCTACAGCACTGTATCGCTCTCCTTTTTTACCCTTGTCAGTCTCTCTCTCTCTCTGTCTTTCTCTCTTCCTCTCCCCCTCCCTCACTCTTTTTCTCCCTCTGTCTGTGTTTGTTTTTTGTTGTTATAGAGGCTCTGTTCAAGATTTATGGTGCGTACACACTAGGCGATAAAGTGGACGACTCAGGGAGCATATCGTGTAGTGTGTACGCACCATTACACAGTTTATTTGTTTCCAAATGGTTTTGATGGAAACTGTTCTTTGTCCACAGTCCTAACACCTTCGGCGGCTACAGCAGCACCACCACCACCCCCCACTGGCATCTCCGTGCCGCATAAGTAAAGTACACAACATTGTTTTCTACAGCACTGTATCGCTCTCCTTTTTAACCCTTGTCTGTCTCTCTCTCTCTCTGTCTTTCTCTCTTCCTCTCCCCCTCCCTCTCTCTTTTTCTCCCTCTGTCTGTGTTTGTTTTTTGTTGTTATAGAGGCTCTGTTCAAGATTTATGGTGCGTACACACTAGGCGATAAAGTGGACGACTCAGGGAGCATATCGTGTAGTGTGTACACACCATTACACAGTTTATTTGTTTCCAAATGGTTTTGATGGAAACTGTTCTTTGTCCACAGTCCTAACACCTTAGGCAGCTACAGCAGCACCACCACCACCCCCCACTGGCATCTCCGTGCTGCATAAGTAAAGTACACCACATTGTTTTCTACAGCACTGTATCGCTCTCCTTTTTTACCCTTGTCAGTCTCTCTCTCTCTCTGTCTTTCTCTCTTCCTCTCCCCCTCCCTCTCTCTTTTTCTCCCTCTGTCTGTGTTTGTTTTTTGTTGTTATAGAGGCTCTGTTCAAGATTTATGGTGTTTACACACTAGGCGATAAAGTGGACGACTCGGAGCATATTGTGTAGTGTGTACGCACCATTACACAGTTTATTTGTTTCCAAATGGTTTTGATGGAAACTGTTATTTGTCCACAGTCCAAACACCTTCGGTGGCAACAGCAGCACCACCACCACCCCCCACTGTCATCTCCGTGCCGCGTAAGTAAAGTACACCACATTGTTTTCTACAGCACTGTATCACTCTCCTTTTTTACCCTTGTCATTCTCTCTCTCTCTCTCTCTGTCTTTCTCTCTTCCTCTCCCCCTCCCTCTCTCTTTTTCTCCCTCTGTCTGTGTTTGTTTTTTGTTGTTATAGAGGCTGTGTTCAAGATTTATGGTGCGTTCACACTAGGCGATAAAGTGGACGACTCATGGAGCATATCGTGTAGTGTGTACGCACCATTACACAGTTTATTTGTTTCCAAATGGTTTTGATTTAAACTGTTCTTTGTCCACAGACCTAACACCTTCGGCGGCTACAGCAGCACCACCACCACCCCCCACTGGCATCTCCGTGCCGCGTAAGTAAAGTACACCACATTGTTTTCTACAGCACAGTATCGCTCTCCTTTTTTACCCTTGTCAGTCTCTCTCTCTTTCTCTCTTCCTCTCCCCCTCCCTCTTTCGTTTTCTCCCTCTGTCTGTGTTTGTTTTTTGTTGTTATAGAGGCTCTGTTCAAGATTTATGGTGCATACACACTAGTCGATAAAGTGGACGACTCCGGGAGCATATTGTGTAGTGTGTACGCACATTACACAGTTTATTTGTTTCCAAATGGTTTTGATGGAAACTGTTCTTTGTCCACAGTCCAAACACCTTCGGTGGCTACAGCAGCACCACCACCACCCCCCACTGTCATCTCTGTGCCGCGTAAGTAAAGTACACCACATTGTTTTCTACAGCACTGTATAACTCTCCTTTTTTACCCTTGTCATTCTCTCTCTCTCTCTGTCTTTCTCTCTTCCTCTCCCCCTCCCTCTCTCTTTTTCTCCCTCTGTCTGTGTTTGTTTTTTGTTGTTATAGAGGCTGTGTTCAAGATTTATGGTGCGTACACACTAGGCGATAAAGTGGACGACTCAGGGAGCATATCGTGTAGTGTGTACGCACCATTACACAGTTTATTTGTTTCCAAATGGTTTTGATGGAAACTGTTCTTTGTCCACAGTCCTAACACCTTCGGCGGCAACAGCAGCACCACCACCACCCCCCACTGGCATTTCCGTGCCGCATAAGTAAAGTACACCACATTGTTTTCTACAGCACTGTATCGCTCTCCTTTTTTACCCTTGTCAGTCTCTCTCTCTCTCTGTCTTTCTCTCTTCCTCTCCCCCTCCCTCTCTGTTTTTCTCCCTCTGTCTGTGTTTGTTTTTTGTTGTTATAGAGGCTCTGTTCAAGATTTATGGTGCGTACACACTAGGCGATAAAGTGGACGACTCAGGGAGCATATCGTGTAGTGTGTACGCACCATTACACAGTTTATTTGTTTCCAAATGGTTTTGATGGAAACTGTTCTTTGTCCACAGTCCTAACACCTTCGGCGGCTACAGCAGCACCACCACCACCCCCCACTGGCATCTCCGTGCCGCATAAGTAAAGTACACCACATTGTTTTCTACAGCACTGTATCGCTCTCCTTTTTTACCCTTGTCAGTCTCTATCTCTCTCTCTGTCTTTCTCTCTTCCTCTCCCCCTCCCTCTCTCTTTTTCTCCCTCTGTCTGTGTTTGTTTTTTGTTGTTATAGAGGCTCTGTTCAAGATTTATGGTGCGTACACACTAGGCGATAAAGTGGACGACTCAGGGAGCATATTGTGTAGTGTGTACGCACCATTACACAGTTTATTTGTTTCCAAATGGTTTTGATGGAAACTGTTCTTTGTCCACAATCCAAACACCTTCGGTGGCTACAGCAGCACCACCACCACCCCCCACTGTCATCTCCGTGCCGCGTAAGTAAAGTACACCACATTGTTTTCTACAGCACTGTATCACTCTCCTTTTTTACCCTTGTCAGTTTCTCTCTCTCTCTCTCTGTCTTTCTCTCTTCCTCTCCCCCTCCCTCTCTCTTTTTCTCCCTCTGTCTGTGTTTGTTTTTTGTTGTTATATAGGCTGTGTTCAAGATTTATGGTGCGTACACTCTAGGCGATAATGTGGACGACTCAGGGAGCATATCGTGTAGTGTGTACGCACCATTACACAGTTTATTTGTTTCCAAATGGTTTTGATTTAAACTGTTCTTTGTCCACAGTCCTAATACCTTCGGCGGCAACAGCAACACCACCACCACCCCCCACTGGCATCTCCGTGCCGCATAAGTAAAGTACACCACATTGTTTTCTACAGCACTGTATCGCTATCCTTTTTTACCCTTGTCAGTCTCTCTCTCTCTCTCTGTCTTTCTCTCTTCCTCTCCCCCTCCCTCTCTCTTTTTCTCCCTCTGTCTGTGTTTGTTTTTTGTTGTTATAGAGGCTCTGTTCAAGATTTATGGTGCGTACACACTAGGCAATAAAGTGGACGACTCAGGGAGCATATCGTGTAGTGTGTACGCACCATTACACAGTTTATTTGTTTCCAAATGGTTTTGATGGAAACTGTTCTTTGTCCACAGTCCTAACACCTTAGGCAGCTACAACAGCACCACCACCACCCCCCACTGGCATCTCCGTGCCGCATAAGTAAAGTACACCACATTGTTTTCTACAGCACTGTATCGCTCTCCTTTTTTACCCTTGTCAGTCTCTCTCTCTCTCTCTGTCTTTCTCTCTTCCTCTCCCCCTCCCTCTCTCTTTTTCTCCCTCTGTCTGTGTTTGTTTTTTGTTGTTATAGAGGCTCTGTTCAAGATTTATGGTGTTACACACTAGGCAATAAAGTGGACGACTCGGAGCATATTGTGTAGTGTGTACGCACCATTACACAGTTTATTTGTTTCCAAATGGTTTTGATGGAAACTGTTCTTTGTCCACAGTCCAAACACCTTCGGTGGCTACAGCAGCACCATCACCACCCCCCACTGTCATCTCCGTGCCGCGTAAGTAAAGTACACCACATTGTTTTCTACAGCACTGTATCACTCTCCTTTTTTACCCTTGTCATTCTCTCTCTCTCTCTCTGTCTTTCTCACTTCCTCTCCCCCTCCCTCTCTCTTTTTCTCCCTCTGTCTGTTTTTGTTTTTTGTTATAGAGGCTGTGTTCAAGATTTATGGTGCGTACACACTAGGCGATAAAGTGGACGACTCAGGGAGCATATCGTGTAGTGTGTACGCACCATTACACAGTTTATTTGTTTCCAAATGGTTTTGATGGAAACTGTTATTTGTCCACAGTCCTAACACCTTCGGCGGCAACAGCAGCACCACCACCACCCCCCACTGGCATTTCTGTGCCGCATGAGTAAAGTACACCACATTGTTTTCTACAGCACTGTATCGCTCTCCTTTTTTACCCTTGTCAGTCTCTCTCTCTCTCTGTCTTTCTCTCTTCCTCTCCCCCTCCCTCTCTCTTTTTCTCCCTCTGTCTGTGTTTGTTTTTTGTTGTTATAGAGGCTCTGTTCAAGATTTATGGTGCGTACACACTAGGCGATAAAGTGGACGACTCAGGGAGCATATCGTGTAGTGTGTACGCACCATTACACAGTTTATTTGTTTCCAAATGGTTTTGATGGAAACTGTTCTTTGTCCACAGTCCTAACACCTTCGGCGGCTACAGCAGCACCACCACCACCCCCCACTGGCATCTCCGTGCCGCATAAGTAAAGTACACCACATTGTTTTCTACAGCACTGTATCGCTCTCCTTTTTAACCCTTGTCTGTCTCTCTCTCTCTCTGTCTTTCTCTCTTCCTCTCCCCCTCCCTCTCTCTTTTTCTCCCTCTGTCTGTGTTTGTTTTTTGTTGTTATAGAGGCTCTGTTCAAGATTTATGGTGCGTACACACTAGGCGATAAAGTGGACGACTCAGGGAGCATATCGTGTAGTGTGTACACACCATTACACAGTTTATTTGTTTCCAAATGGTTTTGATGGAAACTGTTCTTTGTCCACAGTCCTAACACCTTAGGCAGCTACAGCAGCACCACCACCACCCCCCACTGGCATCTCCGTGCTGCATAAGTAAAGTACACCACATTGTTTTCTACAGCACTGTATCGCTCTCCTTTTTTACCCTTGTCAGTCTCTCTCTCTCTCTGTCTTTCTCTCTTCCTCTCCCCCTCCCTCTCTCTTTTTCTCCCTCTGTCTGTGTTTGTTTTTTGTTGTTATAGAGGCTCTGTTCAAGATTTATGGTGTTTACACACTAGGCGATAAAGTGGACGACTCGGAGCATATTGTGTAGTGTGTATGCACCATTACACAGTTTATTTGTTTCCAAATGGTTTTGATGGAAACTGTTCTTTGTCCACAGTCCAAACACCTTCGGTGGCAACAGCAGCACCACCACCACCCCCCACTGTCATCTCCGTGCCGCGTAAGTAAAGTACACCACATTGTTTTCTACAGCACTGTATCACTCTCCTTTTTTACCCTTGTCATTCTCTCTCTCTCTCTCTCTGTCTTTCTCTCTTCCTCTCCCCCTCCCTCTCTCTTTTTCTCCCTCTGTCTGTGTTTGTTTTTTGTTGTTATAGAGGCTGTGTTCAAGATTTATGGTGCGTTCACACTAGGCGATAAAGTGGACGACTCAGGGAGCATATCGTGTAGTGTGTACGCACCATTACACAGTTTATTTGTTTCCAAATGGTTTTGATTTAAACTGTTCTTTGTCCACAGACCTAACACCTTCGGACGGCTACAGCAGCACCACCACCACCCCCCACTGGCATCTCCGTGCCGCGTAAGTAAAGTACACCACATTGTTTTCTACAGCACAGTATCGCTCTCCTTTTTTACCCTTGTCAGTCTCTCTCTCTTTCTCTCTTCCTCTCCCCCTCCCTCTTTCGTTTTCTCCCTCTGTCTGTGTTTGTTTTTTGTTGTTATAGAGGCTCTGTTCAAGATTTATGGTGCATACACACTAGTCGATAAAGTGGACGACTCCGGGAGCATATTGTGTAGTGTGTACGCACATTACACAGTTTATTTGTTTCCAAATGGTTTTGATGGAAACTGTTCGTTGTCCACAGTCCAAACACCTTCGGTGGCTACAGCAGCACCACCACCACCCCCCACTGTCATCTCTGTGCCGCGTAAGTAAAGTACACCACATTGTTTTCTACAGCACTGTATAACTCTCCTTTTTTACCCTTGTCATTCTCTCTCTCTCTCTGTCTTTCTCTCTTCCTCTCCCCCTCCCTCTCTCTTTTTCTCCCTCTGTCTGTGTTTGTTTTTTGTTGTTATAGAGGCTGTGTTCAAGATTTATGGTGCGTACACACTAGGCGATAAAGTGGACGACTCAGGGAGCATATCGTGTAGTGTGTACGCACCATTACACAGTTTATTTGTTTCCAAATGGTTTTGATTTAAACTGTTCTTTGTCCACAGACCTAAAACCTTCGGCGGCTACAGCAGCACCACCACCACCCCCCACTGGCATCTCCGTGCCGCGTAAGTAAAGTACACCACATTCTTTTCTACAGCACAGTATCGCTCTCCTTTTTTACCCTTGTCAGTCTCTCTCTCTTTCTCTCTTCCTCTCCCCCTCCCTCTCTCGTTTTCTCCCTCTGTCTGTGTTTGTTTTTTGTTGTTATAGAGGCTGTGTTCAAGATTTATGGTGCGTACACACTAGGCGATAAAGTGGACGACTCAGGGAGCATATCGTGTAGTGTGTACGCACCATTACACAGTTTATTTGTTTCCAAATGGTTTTGATGGAAACTGTTCTTTGTCCACAGTCCAAACACCTTCGGTGGCTACAGCAGCACCACCACCACCCCCCACTGTCATCTCCGTGCCACGTAAGTAAAGTACACCACATTGTTTTCTACAGCACTGTATCACTCTCCTTTTTTACCCTTGTCAGTCTCTCTCTCTCTCTCTCTGTCTTTCTCTCTTCCTCTCCCCCTCCCTCTCTCTTTTTCTCCCTCTGTCTGTGTTTGTTTTTTGTTGTTATAGAGGCTCTGTTCAAGATTTATGGTGCGTACACACTAGGCGATAAAGTGGAAGACTCAGGGAGCATATCGTGTAGTGTGTACGCACCATTACACAGTTTATTTGTTTCCAAATGGTTTTGATGGAAACTGTTCTTTGTCCACAGTCCTAACACCTTCGGCGGCTACAGCAGCACCACCACCACCCCCCACTGGCATCTCCGTGCCGCATAAGTAAAGTACACCACATTGTTTTCTACAGCACTGTATCGCTCTCCTTTTTTACCCTTGTCTGTCTCTCTCTCTCTCTGTCTTTCTCTCTTCCTCTCCCCCTCCCTCTCTCTTTTTCTCCCTCTGTCTGTGTTTGTTTTTTGTTGTTATAGAGGCTCTGTTCAAGATTTATGGTGCGTACACACTAGGCGATAAAGTGGACGACTCAGGGAGCATATCGTGTAGTGTGTACACACCATTACACAGTTTATTTGTTTCCAAATGGTTTTGATGGAAACTGTTCTTTGTCCACAGTCCTAACACCTTAGGCAGCTACAGCAGCACCACCACCACCCCCCACTGGCATCTCCGTGCCGCATAAGTAAAGTACACCACATTGTTTTCTACAGCACTGTATCGCTCTCCTTTTTTACCCTTGTCAGTCTCTCTCTCTCTCTCTCTGTCTTTCTCTCTTCCTCTCCCCCTCCCTCTCTCTTTTTCTCCCTCTGTCTGTGTTTGTTTTTTGTTGTTATAGAGGCTGTGTTCAAGATTTATGGTGCGTACACACTAGGCGAAAAAGTGGACGACTCAGGGAGCATATCGTGTAGTGTGTACGCACCATTTAACAGTTTATTTGTTTCCAAATGGTTTTGATTTAAACTGTTCTTTGTCCACAGACCTAACACCTTCGGCGGCTACAGCAGCACCACCACCACCCCCCACTGGCATCTCCGTGCCGCGTAAGTAAAGTACACCACATTGTTTTCTACAGCACAGTATCGCTCTCCTTTTTTACCCTTGTCAGTCTCTCTCTCTTTCTCTCTTCCTCTCACCCTCCCTCTCTCGTTTTCTCCCTCTGTCTGTGTTTGTTTTTTGTTGTTATAGAGGCTCTGTTCAAGATTTATGGTGCATACACACTAGGCGATAAAGTGGACGACTCAGGGAGCATATTGTGTAGTGTGTACGCACATTACACAGTTTATTTGTTTCCAAATGGTTTTGATGGAAACTGTTCGTTGTCCACAGTCCAAACACCTTCGGTGGCTAAAGCAGCACCACCACCACCCCCCACTGTCATCTCTGTGCCGCGTAAGTAAAGTACACCACATTGTTTTCTACAGCACTGTATCACTCTCCTTTTTTACCCTTGTCATTCTCTCTCTCTCTCTGTCTTTCTCTCTTCCTCTCCCCCTCCCTCTCTCTCTTTTTTTCTCCCTCTGTCTGTGTTTGTTTTTTGTTGTTATAGAGGCTGTGTTCAAGATATATGGTGCGTACACACTAGGCGATAAAGTGGACGACTCAGGGAGCATATCGTGTAGTGTGTACGCACCATTACACAGTTTATTTGTTTCCAAATGGTTTTGATTTAAACTGTTCTTTGTCCACAGACCTAACACCTTCGGCGGCTACAGCAGCACCACCACCACCCCCCACTGGCATCTCCGTGCCGCATAAGTAAAGTACACCACATTCTTTTCTACAGCACAGTATCGCTCTCCTTTTTTACCCTTGTCAGTCTCTCTCTCTTTCTCTCTTCCTCTCCCCCTCCCTCTCTCTTTTTCTCCCTCTGTCTGTGTTTGTTTTTTGTTGTTATAGAGGCTCTGTTCAAGATTTATGGTGCATACACACTAGGCGATAAAGTGGACGACTCAGGGAGCATATTATGTAGTGTGTACGCACCATTACACAGTTTATTTGTTTCCAAATGGTTTTGATAGAAACTGTTCGTTGTCCACAGTCCAAACACCTTCGGTGGCTACAGCAGCACCACCACCACCCCCCACTGTCATCTCCGTGCCGCGTAAGTAAAGTACACCACATTGTTTTCTACAGCACTGTATCACTCTCCTTTTTTACCCTTGTCATTCTCTCTCTCTCTCTCTCTCTCTCTGTCTTTCTCTCTTCCTCTCCCCTTCCCTCTCTCTTTTTCTCCCTCTGTCTGTGTTTGTTTTTTGTTGTTATAGAGGCTGTGTTCAAGATTTATGGTGCGTACACACTAGATGATAAAGTGGACGACTCAGGGAGCATATCGTGTAGTGTGTACGCACCATTACACAGTTTATTTGTTTCCAAATGGTTTTGATTTAAACTGTTCTTTGTCCACAGACCTAACACCTTCGGCGGCTACAGCAGCACCACCACCACCCCCCACTGGCATCTCCGTGCCACGTAAGTAAAGTACACCACATTGTTTTCTACAGCACCGTATCGCTCTCCTTTTTTACCCTTGTAAGTCTCTCTCTCTTTCTTTCTTCCTCTCCCCCTCCCTCTCTCTTTTTCTCCCTCTGTCTGTGTTTGTTTTTTGTTGTTATAGAGGCTGTGTTCAAGATTTATGGTGCGTACACACTAGGCGATAAAGTGGACGACTCAGGGAGCATATCCTGAAGTGTGTACGCACCATTACGCAGTTTATTTGTTTCCAAATGGTTTTGATGGAAACTGTTCTTTGTCCACAGTCCTAACACCTTCGGCGGCTACAGCAGCACCACCACCACCCCCCACTGGCATCTCCGTGCCGCGTAAGTAAAGTACACCACATTGTTTTCTACAGCACTGTATCGCTCTCCTTTTTTACCCTTGTCAGTCTCTCTCTCTCTGTCTTTCTCTCTTCCTCTCCCCCCCACTCTCTTTTTCTCCCTCTGTCTGTGTTTGTTTTTTGTTGTTATAGAGGCTGTGTTCAAGATTTATGGTGCGTACACACTAGGCGATAAAGTGGACGACTCAGGGAGCATATCGTGTAGTGTGTACGCACCATTACACAGTTTATTTGTTTCCAAATGGTTTTGATGGAAACTGTTCTTTGTCCACAGTCCAAACACCTTCGGTGGCTACAGCAGCACCACCACCACCCCCCACTGTCATCTCCGTGCCACGTAAGTAAAGTACACCACATTGTTTTCTACAGCACTGTATCACTCTCCTTTTTTACCCTTGTCAGTCTCTCTCTCTCTCTCTCTGTCTTTCTCTCTTCCTCTCCCCCTACCTCTCTCTTTTTCTCCCTCTGTCTGTGGTTGTTTTTTGTTGTTATAGAGGCTGTGTTCAAGATTTATGGTGCATACACACTAGGCGATAAAGTGGACAACTCAGGGATGATATATCGTGTAATGTGTACGCACCATTACACAGTTTATTTGTTTCCAAATGGTTTTGATGGAAACTGTTCTTTGTCCATAGTTCTAACACCTTAGGCGGCTACAGCAGCACCACCACCACCCCCCACTGGCATCTCCGTGCCGCATAAGTAAAGTACACCACATTGTTTTCTACAGCACTGTATCGCTCTCCTTTTTTACCCTTGTCAGTCTCTCTCTCTTTCTCTCTTCCTCTCCCCCTCCCTCTCTCGTTTTCTCCCTCTGTCTGTGTTTGTTTTTTGTTGTTATAGAGGCTCTGTTCAAGATTTATGGTGCATACACACTAGGCGATAAATTGGACGACTCAGGGAGCATATTGTGTAGTGTGTACGCACCATTACACAGTTTATTTGTTTCCAAATGGTTTTGATGGAAACTGTTCGTTGTCCACAGTCCAAACACCTTAGGTGGCTACAGCAGCACCACCACCACCCCCCACTGTCATCTCCGTGCCGCGTAAGTAAAGTACACCACATTGTTTTCTACAGCACTGTATCACTCTCCTTTTTTACCCTTGTCATTCTCTCTCTCTCTGTCTTTCTCTCTTCCTCTCCCCCTCCCTCTCTCTTTTTCTCCCTCTGTCTGTGTTTGTTTTTTGTTGTTATAGAGGCTGTGTTCACGATTTATGGTGCGTACACACTAGGCGATAAAGTGGACGACTCAGGGAGCATATCGTGTAGTGTGTACGCACCATTACACAGTTTATTTGTTTCCAAATGGTTTTGATTTAAACTGTTCTTTGTCCACAGACCTAACACCTTCGGCGGCTACAGCAGCACCACCACCACCCCCCACTGGCATCTCCGTGCCGCGTAAGTAAAGTACACCACATTGTTTTCTACAGCACAGTATCGCTCTCCTTTTTTACCCTTGTCAGTCTCTCTCTCTTTCTCTCTTCCTCTCCCCCTCCCTCTCTCTTTTTCTCCCTCTGTCTGTGTTTGTTTTTTGTTGTTATAGAGGCTCTGTTCAAGATTTATGGTGCGTACACACTAGGCGATAAAGTGGACGACTCAGGGAGCATATCGTGAAGTGTGTACGCACCATTACACAGTTTATTTGTTTCCAAATGGTTTTGATGGAAACTGTTCTTTGTCCACAGTCCTAACACCTTCGTCGGCAACAGCAGCACCACCACCACCCCCCACTGGCATCTCCGTGCCACGTAAGTAAAGTACACCACATTGTTTTCTACAGCACTGTATCGCTCTCCTTTTTTACCCTTGTCAGTCTCTCTCTCTCTCTCTGTCTTTCTCTCTTCCTCTACCCCTCCCTCTCTCTTTTTCTCCCTCTGTCTGTGTTTGTTTTTTGTTGTTATAGAGGCTGTGTTCAAGATTTATGGTGCGTACACACTAGGCGATAAAGTGGACGACTCAGGGAGCATATCGTGTAGTGTGTACGCACCATTACACAGTTTATTTGTTTCCAAATGGTTTTGATGGAAACTGTTCTTTGTCCACAGTCCTAACACCTTCGGCGGCTACAGCAGCACCACCACCACCCCCCACTGGCATCTCAGTGCCACGTAAGTAAAGTACACCACATTGTTTTCTACAGCACTGTATCGCTCTCCTTTTTTACCCTTGTCAGTCTCTCTCTCTTTCTCTGTCTTTCTCTCTTCCTCTCCCCCTCCCACTCTCTTTTTCTCCCTCTGTCTGTGTTTGTTTTTTGTTGTTATAGAGGCTGTGTTCAAGATTTATGGTGCGTACACACTAGGCGATAAAGTGGACGACTCAGGGAGCATATCGTGTAGTGTGTACGCACCATTACACAGTTTATTTGTTTCCAAATGGTTTTGATGGAAACTGTTCTTTGTCCACAGTCCAAACACCTTCGGTGGCTACAGCAGCACCACCACCACCCCCCACTGTCATCTCCGTGCCACGTAAGTAAAGTACACCACATTGTTTTCTACAGCACTGTATCGCTCTCCTTTTTTACCCTTGTCAGTCTCTCTCTCTCTCTCTGTCTTTCTCTCTTCCTCTCCCCCTCCCTCTCTCTTTTTCTCCCTCTGTCTGTGTTTGTTTTTTGTTGTTATAGAGGCTGTGTTCAAGATTTATGGTGCGTACACACTAGGCGATAAAGTGGACGACTCAGGGAGCATATCGTGTAGTGTGTACGCACCATTACACAGTTTATTTGTTTCCAAATGGTTTTGATGGAAACTGTTCTTTGTCCACAGTCCTAACACCTTCGGCGGCAACAGCAGCACCACCACCACCCCCCACTGGCATCTCTGTGCCACATAAGTAAAGTACACCACATTGTTTTCTACAGCACTGTATCGCTCTCCTTTTTTACCCTTGTCAGTCTCTCTCTCTCTCTCTGTCTTTCTCTCTTCCTCTCCCCCTCCCTCTCTCTTTTTCTCCCTCTGTCTGTGTTTGTTTTTTGTTGTTATAGAGGCTCTGTTCAAGATTTATGGTGCGTACACACTAGGCGATAAAGTGGATGACTCAGGGAGCATATCGTGTAGTGTGTACGCACCATTACACAGTTTATTTGTTTCCAAATGGTTTTGATGGAAACTGTTCTTTGTCCACAGTTCTAACACCTTAGGCGGCTACAGCAGCACCACCACCACCCCCCACTGGCATCTCCGTGCCGCATAAGTAAAGTACACCACATTGTTTTCTACAGCACTGTATCGCTCTCCTTTTTTACCCTTGTCAGTCTCTCTCTCTCTCTCTTTCTCTCTTCCTCTCCCCCTCCCTCTCTCTTTTTCTCCCTCTGTCTGTGTTTGTTTTTTGTTGTTATAGAGGCTCTGTTCAAGATTTATGGTGCGTACACACTAGGCGGTAAAGTGGACGACTCAGGGAGCATATCGTGTAGTGTGTACGCACCATTACACAGTTTATTTGTTTCCAAATGGTTTTGATGGAAACTGTTCTTTGTCCACAGTCCTAACACATTTGGCGGCTACAGCAGCACCACCACAACCCCCCACTGGCATCTCCGTGCCTCGTAAGTAAAGTACACCACATTGTTTTCTACAGCACTGTATCGCTCTCCTTTTTTACCCTTGTCAGTCTCTCTCTCTCTCTGTCTTTCTCTCTTCCTCTCCCCCTCCCTCTCTCTTTTTCTCCCTCTGTCTGTGTTTCTTTTTTGTTGTTATAGAGGCTGTGTTCAAGATTTATGGTGCGTACACACTAGGCGATAAAGTGGACGACTCAGGGAGCATATCGTGTAGTGTGTACGCACTATTACACAGTTTATTTGTTTCCAAATGGTTTTGATGGAAACTGTTCTTTGTCCACAGTCCTAACACCTTCGGCGGCAACAGCAGCACCACCACCACCCCCCACTGGCATCTCCGTGAGGCATAAGTAAAGTACACCACATTGTTTTCTACAGCACTGTATCGCTCTCCTTTTTTACCCTTGTAAGTCTCTCTCTCTCTCTCAGTCTTTCTCTCTTCCTCTCCCCCTCCCTCTCTGTTTTTCTCCCTCTGTCTGTGTTTGTTTTTTGTTGTTATAGAGGCTCTGTTCAAGATTTATGGTGCGTACACACTAGGCGATAAAGTGGACGACTCAGGGAGCATATCGTGTAGTGTGTACGCACCATTACACAGTTTATTTGTTTCCAAATGGTTTTGATGGAAACTGTTCTTTGTCCACAGTCCTAACACCTTCGGTGGCTACAGCAGCACCACCACCACCCCCACTGGCATCTCCGTGCCGCATAAGTAAAGTACACCACATTGTTTTCTACAGCACTGTATCGCTCTCCTTTTTTACCCTTGTCAGTCTCTCTCTCTCTCTCTGTCTTTCTCTCTTCCTCTCCCCCTCCCTCTCTCTTTTTCTCCCTCTGTCTGTGTTTGTTTTTTGTTGTTATAGAGGCTCTGTTCAATATTTATAGTGCATACACACTAGGCGATAAAGTGGACGACTCAGGGAGCATATTGTGTAGTGTGTACGCACCATTACACAGTTTATTTGTTTCCAAATGGTTTTGATGGAAACTGTTCTTTGTCCACAGTCCAAACACCTTCGGTGGCTACAGCAGCACCACCACCACCCCCCACTGTCATCTCCGTGCCGCGTAAGTAAAGTACACCACATTGTTTTCTACAGCACTGTATCACTCTCCTTTTTTACCCTTGTCAGTCTCTCTCTCTCTCTCTCTGTCTTTCTCTCTTCCTCTCCCCCTCCCTCTCTCTTTTTCTCCCTCTGTCTGTGTTTGTTTTTTGTTGTTATAGAGGCTGTGTTCAAGATTTATGGTGCGTACACACTAGGCGATAAAGTGGACGACTCAGGGAGCATATCGTGTAGTGTGTACGCACCATTA